>CM043723.1:3795607-4426857 GCA_023969325.1 Oryzias curvinotus | reverse complement strand
GCCATTTATCTACGAAACGGACGCCACCATGTTGGACGACGTCGTCAGTAAGCACTGATTAGTCTAAGTCGGTCTGAGTTTCTATGGCAACCACTCTCACCAATCAGGAGTGAGCTTATTGGAAGGCCACACCCCCTACCACTTGAAAGACAACTACAGAAAATCTGCCAAAAGTTTTGAAACTTGGACATAGGCCCCTCCTACTTTTATTGAGGCATCCAATTGGTGTAACTTGAAGAACGCAAACTACAAGAAGAATATAAAAAAAGAGGATTATCAAGATGTTTATCAGATCAAGAATGGTTATTCTGACCAATAGAATGACCAAGTAATAGCCAGCAGGTACTTCCTGTTTGGAATGCCAGGGGGGGAGGGGATCACTCAGTCCAGTTCTTATATACAGTCAATGGTGAAAACTCGTAACAAATCTGACGTAACCTCATATCACAGCTTTCATCATCTTAGAATCTTCACCACCATTATTTAGATGTTAAACCTAAAGACTTTTTCCAATCCTTGAAGGATCACCATCCCATAACTCCTCAGGAATATTCCTGTTCCTGTTTTTTTTTCTATCAAGTTACAAGCTTTTCAGACTGATAAAAAAACGGGGGGAAAAACATTTTGGTCAATAACTTTTAACTCCCCAAGTTTTCAAACCTTGAGAAATGTGACAACTGCAATTGTCGGCTGCGTCTACATGTTGGAACTCCTAAGTTGTCTTCTTGACACGGACTCCACAAAGGAGACCAGGAACTGGATCCAGCCCGTCTTTGTGGGATCTCTTGTCTGGATTTTGGTCTAAGATTCTGGGATGTCTGAGGAGTTTTTGGAGGCCTGTCATCTGGAAACCTGTCAGGGTTGAACAAATATAAATACTACTGAAAATCAGAACTGATCACAGGAAAAAAGTAATTTACCTTTGGACTTTACCGTCCCATGCAGGGTATCTAAGGAAAGAAAGGGATGTAGATGCTAAGAACAAAGAGACACAAAAAATACTGTAGAGCATAGAAGTTAGAAGAAGAAAGAGAAACACTGACTGCTTTCTGAGGAGTTTGCAGTTCTGAAGGTGAAGGTTGCTGTTCTGGTGGCAGATCCAGTCCTAATTGCACCAAAACAACCAACAACATCAATTAGACGATTCTGTCCCACAATCCAATTCTCCTTTCTCACTGCGGCTTTTAACCCAAGTTGTACCCTCACTGCACAATTTGCAGACACCTAGAACTTGCGGAAAACAAGCTTTGGGTGTAGTGATAAGCCCCTCCTCCCCACAACAATGATGACATCACACAGGGCAAAAATGCTTTAAAAAAATTAATGGGGCCAAAATCTCGTATGGGGCTAAAAAAATGTTCAAAACCAACACACACGTGTGAGGGATGACCAATGGAAACATTTAAATTATGGGATGGTCCCAGTTGGCAGCCATGTTGTGGCAAAATGTGAAATTTGGTGGGTTTAAATCTTCCAAAAATATGGAAAAAGAAAAATTTGTTTGAGTAATCTTCACAAATCTTCACGGCCGCTGCCGGCTTAAGTTGCCGGCCACAATGGAGCTCTTTTTGAACTTTGACCTCATTTTGAACAAAAAAACACCTTCAGGCCCTTTGACAATTTAAACTCCTTGGGAAGAGATTAGGGATCCTATGTCTCCTAACTCCTTGAAGATCCTTGGAAATCTACTTTGTAAAAAATGTTGGAATTAAAAGTTTTTTAGATTTCGAACAGTGTTAGCACAGTGACCTCGAAAAGTAGCGTTCTCCTGCTGCTAGCACCGTTTTTACAGGAATCCTGTGAAAATGTTACACGTGGTTTCAACCTGGATGAAACAATGATATACTAGATGAATTTATATTAGGAATGTAGGCGTGGTTAACAAAATAAAATCTCAGTTGCCAAGGAAATCCAAAATTTTCTTCTAAAAATTACATCGATCGGTTCGTCATCACCAGGCAACCAAAACATAAAATGGTTGCTATGGAGATAAAACCAACAGAAAGCTGCTGTTTTGAAAAAAAAAAAAAAAAAAAGTTCTTTTTTTTTTAATGAAATTGCTATGTGCAGGTCTGACCAGACTGGCAAGAGTGGGGGAGAGGAAGGGGGGTGTATTAGCCGCTCAACCAATGAGGGCGGGGGTGGATAGCACCTGTGGGCCATTCGAAGCCACTCGCGCCTTTGATTTTTAAATCAAGATCAGAGTCGTGACACTCCCAACTCAAAGTGAACACCAAAACTCCAGAAAAGACCTAAAGCCCCCTTTTTTTTCTTTAAATAACATTTCATTCATAAAAACAACAAAAAAGAACCTTAACAGTAGTAATGACAATCATTAAAAAAAATAATGTTTTTAATGGAGACATCACGAAATTGTTGGCGTCAAATTTGTCTTAGATAAATTCTTCAAAATGCTCCTGAAGCTAACTTTTAAAGATGGGCTATTGTTTTGTAACTTTTTGGATTCAAAAGAAAACGTTTATTTTGTTTTATTGTGAAGCTTTCTACTTTAGATCAGTTAGAAAAAAAGCAAAAGTCTCACCTGGTCCCTTAATTTAGTCATTTGGTTGGTCAAAAAGCTTTTGCAGCAAATGAAAATTAAACATCTGGATTTGTCAGAACTCACCTCAACGCGGTAGGATGGTGTGTTACAGAGGCAGCATGTGTGTGGAAAGCTTCCTGGTAGGGTTGCAGCATATTCCTCCATCATGGATGGTGCTGGAAAACTCCCATAGAACATCTGATGAAGGTTTGTGCTGGAATGCCGTTCCCATGAGTCCATGCAGCTCTGAGAAGGCAGAGGTTCATCACAGCAGGGAGGAACTGGTGTCCCAGAAGAACAAGGTTTTTCTCTGTTGGGCTGCGTGAACATTGATTTCCTCTGGACCAGCAGTGGTCTTTGCTCCACACGTCGACTTTGTTTCAGCAAACGCTTGGAAATCTTCGAAGATTGTTCATCTTGTTTTCCGTGACCTTTGCTTTGATGGTTTCCCAGCAGTTCAGGTGTTAATGTTGTTGAGGAACCTGATCCTGGTTCTTTACGAACAGATTTGGAAACCTGTGAACTGAGCTGCCTAATGTTCTTCTGAAAAGAGCAAGTCGATTGAGACTCCTGGTTTCCCTGGGCTTCCAGTTCCCCAGTTGGAACGACGCTTGAAGGGACCACTGATGCTCTCAGCCTACAGACACAACTCCTTTGGTCACAGGAGGTAGGGGAACAGCCATTTTTCACTTGCTCTCCACAATGGCGACCATTTTTCAATGTGTCCATACACAATGTACCAATTTGAGCTCCATCATCTGGAATGGACTCCCTTCCAGCCACCATGGTTTGGTCCATCCCTGGAGAAACAGTCAGCGATCCTTCGTCTTGGTGCGTCTTCATCCCGATTCCATCCTTCCTGTCTATTCCAGTAAAGCCCTGAAGATCAGAGCACTTTTCTGAGGAAACTTGTGCTTTCTGCATCTTTTCTGTAGAAATTTGCTTCAAGATGAGAGGCAAATTCTCTGCGTTAATCTGATCTTCAGGGTACGACAAGAGATGCCTCAAGTCGTCCTTGTCAAGCCCAAAATGGATAAGTATCTCGTTGGCCAGCTCTGGTGTAAACTTAGGAGACATCTGTTGCTCTGGAACACCACCCATAGATCGTTTCAAATCAGACTGAAATCCACCTTCTGGTTGAACAGAAACACTACCTGCACCATTCCCGCTACTTGGGAATCCATGAACAACAGATGGAGAGTTCACAAAGCTACCCTCAGGAGGCCTTTTGCTGACGGACAGGAGGTCCACGGAACTGCCGTCAGGTGGAGCTCCTGACGGTTTATGGTTTTTAAAGGATGCAGATGTCAGCAAGGACTTACATTTGGTCGAGGAGACGATCTCATTGTTTTGAGGAGTCCACGTGAACTGATCACCATAGTTCTTCTCTCTTGTTCCAGGTACATGATAATCTGTAGACCTTACCATATCATCTTCTGCTTGGATGTGTTCGGGGTTGCAGCTCAAAGGCAATGAAGATGCAAAACCTTTAAGTACTGAAGGAGAAGCTGTGGTAAATGCAAAGCTGGTACCAACGACGCTCCTCTCTGACCGAGGAGAAAACTCTCCTCTCTGCTCTGGGGTCATAATTTGACTGTCAAAAGTATCAGGGTTGTTTAGGGACTGAACCGTTAATGCGCCACAAATGGACCTGTAAGATCAAAGGTGTAGAGAACAACCCGTTCAGCTGTGCAGTGACAAGTTTGCAGCTTTTCCAATAAAAATCAGGATTTAGTTGTGTAGAGGGGGAAGCTGCAAAACTAGAATGAAGTGTCATAGGAGGTTTATGGAAAATGGCTCTTATTGGGAACCTCAAGAACCTGGAAAACAATACACTTTGATTTGCTGCTAAATCTTAAACAAGCGCCTTCACGGTCCTTTTTCACAACTCGACTAAAGACTAGTTTTCATAAAAAAGCAATTGGTCACAAGATTTTCTGGTAATTTACATTTCTAGTTTTTATTGCATTTTTTTTTCTTTTTTTTTACCTTCAAGTGTTTTTATGTTTTTATTACATTTGCATTTAACAGTCATGTTTAGCTTTAATGAACAGCTTTGATCTATTTTAATTGTGTTAAAAAAAACTTTATAAAAAATCAGTGAGGGAAAAAAATGCAAATAAATGTTACATTTCAAAGGGGAAAACTGTTATACTTTAAAAATCCTTAAATTGTTCCAAAAGCAGAAAAACCTAAACATGTTTCCATCTAAACATTTATTAAATTTCTCTCCAACTTTCTAATGAGAACATTTATCATATTACAGAATTATTTACACATTTTAAAGAAACAGGTTTGTTACTTTTTTCAGTAGCATTTCAAGCAGTAAAAATCAATGTTAGGAGAAACATGACGTCATGACGAGACTTAACCATTAAAATGATTATTAGGTTAACCTGGTCAACAAAACGAGGCATGACGACAAATTTTAAAAAAGTATATATATATATTAAATTGTGTCTTAAAACCACGTACCTGCAGCTTTCATTTTCGGAAAAACTTAGTTCATGACCTGTAAATTATAACTGACAACAGGTGCGACGGAGCCAATGATTTCCGGCTCAAATATTCTTCCGGTTTCAAAGTAAAAGCATATGTTCGCCTTTTTTTTAATGTTTGGCTGGTTTGAGAGTTTTATGGGGGATTATGTAAATTTAAAACGTTAGGGATAAATACAATCTGTGCTCAATTTACAGAAGAAAATGTCGGTTTTTAACTTTAAGATTATTAGGACTAATTTTGATTTATCTGACAGCGTCTCATAATTTTCTAATATCCAAAAAAAATGTCCCTTACAAGTAGATTTTTTATTTATTTCTAATAAATATGGTCAAACTTCGATTTTTTAGGTTAAATATTTGATCAAGTTTGTAAGTTTGACACAAAGTGTATAACAACTCCAATACACTACAAAGTTATAACAATAGAATCCAAGATGTTCAATATAATATCTTCCTGTAACCAACTATTTACATATGACGTACAAATTATTTTTGCTTTAAGAATAAATTGTTTAGTAAAAATGTATATTTTTAAATTGGTTTTTGGCTTAAATAAAACAGACGATTCAGACTTTTGGAATGCTTAGTCTTTTTTTTTAAGCTGGTTTTACTTTTCATCTGTAAATAAAACATTTAAAGCCCAAATTCTGCACAGTTTTCCTAATTTTCCTTCATGAGCTAACAATCTTCAACAAAAAGAAACACATTTCTGAAAAAAGTAAAAAAGCTTTATTAACAACAACAATCATAAACACATTAAGTCTTTTTTTTTTTTGCTTAACATTTTGATTTACAGCAAACTGCTAACACAACAGGTCATGTCAGGTTCAGTTTAACTTTATTTTTTATGAACTATTAACATCCTTCCTAAAAAAGCAACTTTGTAAAACTATGATTTATATGAAAAACTGTAGAAAAAAGGTTCTTTGTTGGCTAAAAGAAAATGCCAAACATTGCATAATACAAACATAAATGGAATTTCACAAGAAAGAATACATCAACTGTTTTTAGGTAACACTCCCAATCAGGACATGTTTAACATTCTACAGAAGTCGGTCTTTATTCTCCTGGGAGAAACCGCAGAGATCCGTGCCGGCCGGGTTCAGCGGGTCTGTTTGGTCTGGTAGTATTTCTAAAAACAAAAAGAGATGAAGCACAAAGACACACATCACCTTTAATGAAGGAACGATCTATTAACAACGACAAAAAATATAGTTTAAGAAGAAAAACAGTTTGAGAAGCTCAGGAGTTTGGAGGACGGTAACCTTAACTACCTTCATATAGTTCACCAAAATAAAAGCCTGGTGTCCTGACGGAAGACCCTCTCCATCAAGTTTAGACCATCTGTGCAGCTTTCTGCTCCTTCAAATAGATTCAAACTTGCTGCAAATCCACATGCTTAATACATTTATAACTAGGGATGTCATGATCAGGTTCTTTTTCTTTCAGGCCCAAATTCTTTTCAGTCATTTGAATTTTGAGGATCTGCTGAGACCGAGTCCTCATCCGATACTTTAGCAAGACTTTGAAAAAAAAACAACACAATACACAGATCCAGGTTTTCACCCTATTTTTATTTTAGTGGCTTAATTTGGTAATTTGTACACTTCTGTACAGTAGCTTAAACAATCAAGTAAAACTAGAACAAATCGTTAACTATTAACTAGTAAAAATAGGTGATAATTAGTCATGTGAGAAAGTTTGGGGACCGTAGCTTTAGGATCTTTAGAACATTTTTGATCAGTTTTCATTTATATTGCCATCCAAAATTCTAAACAATGACTTTGTTGAAGCATGAATAAGTTTTTAGAGTTTTAGAGTTATTTGTTTGTTTGTTTTTATCACTGGAGCGAGCAATTTGTAGACGGTCCCTTGACAGCCGTCTGTCGGGGAGAATTCTGGTTCTGTCGATGTCCTCCTAACTTTACCCAACGGTTTTTGTGCGTCTTCTGCTCATATTCTGCTGCGTTTTACGGCAATAAAACGTCCTGATCCGTTCATGAAATGCAGATTTATAGTAAAGTATTTATCTGTAATAATCCTGAATCCTGAATAATCCTCAAGTACAACGCAAAGCGTTGGATGCAGCGGTGAAAAACACGCCGCCACTGGACTCCAGGGCAGTGGAGACGCCTTCTCTGGAGATGAATCACACTTTTCTATCTGGCAATCTGTTGGACCAGTCTTGGTTTGGAGGTTGCCAGGAGAACGGGACATTTGGGACTGGATTGTGCCGAGTGTGAAATATGGTGGTGGAGGAATTATGGTGTGGGGTTGTTTTTCAGGCTTTGGCCCCTTAGTTCCAGTGAAAGGAACTCTGAATGCTTCAGGATACCCCTTGTTCTATCTTAGATGACCCCACCCTTACATTGACGTGTTCTCCCTACCATGACAAAGGTGGATAAGGTGGAGAGGATTTCATGTAATCCATGGACACCAGTGAAGATCACAAATCATTGAAGAAAAAAGGTTCAGAGCACTGTCTAGTGTGTCTAGATGACCCAACTAGACTGTGTCAAAGTGCCTAGGATAGCACAAGGGTTACCAAAACATTTTGAACAATTCCATACTCCCAACCCTATGGGAACAGTTTGGAGCCCCTTCCTCTTCCAACATGACTGAGCACCAAAGCACAAAGCAAGGTCCATGAAGACATGGATCAATTTGAAGGTGTGTGTGTGTGTGTGTGTGTGTGTGTACCTGCAGGTTGTCATAGTGTTCCTTAGAGCTGCAGTGTTTAGCCTCAGGCAGGTAGGGAACCGAGCAGAGTTTGCAGAAGAACCCCCACTTTGACTCCACGAACTGCTGACCTGCAGAGGAGAACCAACCAGAGTAAAGCAGAACGTCCACTTCCTCCACGGTACTTTGTTTTTGGCGGCGTGTTTCTCACCCTGCGGCGTTTTGGGGTCATACGGCGGCAGCTCAAAGTTGGACGCAGGACTGGGGGGACGAGACCGCTTCTGCTCAGGTTCCTCAGCTTCACCTGCAGCTGAAGAGCACAAACAACAAAAGCTCAGAGAACAAACAGAAAACTCAGAATTGCAAAATGTAAACATTTTAGGTCATGAATTATAGCTTTCTAAGGGGAAATACCACATTTGTATCATTGGTTGTTAGTATCCTACCATAAGACGACCAAAAATATAAACACAGATCAGAACCGCTTCATGAACGGATCCAAGTCGCCAGTTTGATGCCGTGTCTCACAGCAACTATGTACTACATAAAGCACGATTGAAAATTGGTCAGACGTGAATGTACCTGTGAAAAAGTGAGAGAAGTTGTGGTTCTTTAGGTGAAATGATCACAGATGTATCAGGAATGAACCACGTCAAAACCACAGAGGTACCAAAAAAACGCGCAAAGAACACCCAGATCAATGTAGAACATGAACCGTGTGTGATTATTGCGGTTTATATACAATCCATAAGTGATTTGTGCATCAATTGCGTTATTTGAACATGAAATGTGTGTCGTACACGCGGTTATACGTTATAGTTATGCTTCACTGGAACACGCGTGGAAAGTCTGTCAGACATACGAGGAACGTAAAGACACAAATTTGCATATGAATCTTGCAAAAAAATCACCCGCAACTGCCTAAGATTTAGGTAATAATTGTGTATAAATTACGTCAAATACGCGTAAACTGTGTCATTCTAAAAATTTTGAACAGCTTGAACCGGATTCACATGAAGACAGAAACTCTTGACGGACATCAACGCAAGAAACCCTCGTGAATTAATTCTATCACACATGAAAGACCAACATTTCATACATGGGAAATGCACAAAATGTAGGTTGTGGCTGTTTGACACGACGACCTTTAGACTTTGAGTTAGCTTCATTGCTTTTTATCGCTGTATCTTATGTTTTATCCTTAAAGTTTTTTCGAATTTTCTTGAATTTTTTTAAATTTGATTATTTACTTTTTCATATTTAAAAAAATATTTTTAAAACTTTGTGAATTATTTTCAATTTAGCCTTTTTTTGTCACATTTTTATTTCTGATTCAGTGTTTTATTTTTTATTGACTTGTTTTATGTAACCTTATAACTCCTCGATATACTCTTTATATTCCAATGCAGGTTCAACTGGACTCGACTGAGGTCAAAGCGCCTCAGTGGGATTCGAACCTCCTTCCTCTCGTCTCCGGTGGTCCTTCCGTGCGTCTACGGCGGCAGCAGCAGCAGGAACTCAGGTTTGATGGCGCTGGCCTTACCTGCCGCCGGGCTTCTCCTCTTGCGTGGACGTCCTCTTGGTCTGGCTGGGGTGGGCTTCTCCTCCTCCTCCTTCACATCTAGATCCTTGGCGTCCGGGACTCCACCAGAAGACCTCTTCCTGGTTGTTGGTGTTGTTTTTTTGGGGGTTGTCTTTACTTTCCTCTCATTCAGTGTTTTCTCTGACGTTCTCCTTGTGCTGCTTCTGGTAGAAATGGTGGACGTGGTGGGTTCTGTGACGATGGCCGTGTCCTGGATTCGCCTGGAGCTTCTTCTCCTGGTGGACCTGTCAGCTTCCACCTGTGGTTTAGTGGTAGGGACATCTTTCTGTGGTCTCTGCTCTTCAGCCGCAGTGCTGCTGGGATTATTTTGGGGACTAACTGAACTCAAGGCTTTGTTATTTTTATGGTCATCATCCTTTTGTTCTTCTACTGTTTTCTTCCTCTCCTCAGAAGTTTCCTTTTTCCAACCGGTCTCTAGATTCTGTGTTTGGTTCATCTTCTCCAGTTCTGGAGCTCTTCCTTCTGCAGAACCTTGGTCTTCTGCTCTGTCATCAAGCTTCAGGAGGTCTTTTGCCTCAGACGGTTCCTCAGATTCTGTCACCGATTTTGGCGATAAACTGCTGTGATTTGTGGAAGTAGGAGGAGGAGGAGGAGGAGACTTTTGATCAGCTGGTGAAGACGTTTGGACCGTCCCTGAAGGGTCACTGTGGGACTCAGAAGGCGGAGAGCTTCTCGCTGAAGGACAGGAAGTGGCTGAAGTGGAGACCTCCAGAGACTTTGTCGAAACGCTGTGGGCTTCTTTTGTCTGCGTGGATGTTTGCGTAGATGAGGAGGAGCTTTCAGCAGAAGGCGGGTCTTGAACTTCCTCAGCGGCAGAGACGTCGGATAAGGAATCTTTGGAGAAATCCAATGCGGTCTGACAGGGAAAAAAAAAGAAAAATATCAGAAAAAGGTGACAATAATTTGACTACACCTTCACTCTTAAAACACTTTCATTCAAAAAGCTATTTACACAAAGTTCACAGAAGTAACTATAAACCGTTACCTTTAAGTACTGTAAAGTTTACAGAAGATAAAGAGCAGTATTTAGGCGTCACCAGTAACATCTCCAGTGTTAAAGGGTTAAATGCTCCAGAGTAGATAAAGAACCAACAAGTTGTTTTTCATTCTAAGCATTTCTACAAAAAATATCTCTTTGTTGTTTATCATAACTTCATATAAAAACTCATACATTTGTGTTATAAGTATATATCAGGCATGAGCTTCTACTTTTTCACACTAACGTGTGATTTACGGACGTTAACTTTGGTTCTAGAGGTACCTGGTTGCAGCTCGTTCGGTTGTCTTTCTTCATCTTTCTTCGTCCTTCTTTGTAAAAGTGAATTGCAGCTTTGATTGCACTGAAACTCTTCTCGTCCATGTGGGGAACGTCGTGGACATTTGTCGCAGTCTGGACCCCGCGGCCCTCTTCTGTCGTCACTTTGCTGTTTTTATCCAGAGACGTGGAGGAACTGGGGGGCTCAGAGGCTCCGGCGGACGCCACTGTCACAGCGGCGCCGCTGCTCTGCTGCCCTTTGGCCACAGCAGGAGGCTGTGGGTGGAGTTCGGCCGTCAGCTGTGAGGGGTCATCAATGTTCACTGGGATTCCTTCACAGCCTTTTAGACGCTGTTTTCGGCTTTTTAGTCTGAAATAACAGCAGAGTTTGAGCTGGCTGAAGAAAACACAAAGAGAACGGATGTGAAATACTCACGACTCGATAAGTAGGATCCTCTCCCTGTAGGATGAAGAGAAACGATTGTGAGAAGTCTAATTATTCTAAGTTTGATTAGTTATTGTATGAATGTATAACTGATGATTGTATTGTTTTTGTGTTTTATTCCTATCTGATTGCTTGAAATAAACCAATTCAAATCAAATCAACACAAAATTGGTTTGTCATACGAAGACACATTTCCATCAGGCAGAGCAGTGGATGCAGTTTATTTCTACTGTCAATTCAACAGCATGAAGACATTTTTTAAGTATTTTGTTACGTCCATTTGGCATTTCTGGAATGTTGTGGACGAGGGCGGAGCCAACTTAGTTCTGAGCTTTATAGAGCATAGTTCTTTTGTAACGTCAAAGATCCTGTGTAACATCTGTCTATGTGAGAGTTCTGAGGGGTGGGTGGAGCTTTAAACTTTACTTCGTCCAGCCCATTTGCCCTTTTTTCAAGGTTTGGAGGGCAGAGCTAAATGTGATTTGTCCAACTTTAGGCTTCTTTTCCTCGTGATGTCTCCAGAACATCCGCCTACATAAAAGAGCGGTCGTATCTGTTGCTGCAGCGGGGCTGTCCATGTACCGTTACGATGCATGATATGATGAAGTGTGGGGCGTCTGCATGTCCCTGTTCTGCCTGCAAAGACGTCCTTAGTCACGTATATGTGAACTGCCTCCATCTGCCACCTCTTTCACTGAAATATGGGCTGATACCAGCTCTGACCTGAGTGGAAATGGGGTTCTGAGTGGATATACGTTTACTGCAGTAAACACTTACTTGTTATTTTTCGGAAAGAATTCGGGTATGTTCATTTTCTTCAGGACCTCCTCTGCCCCGTCCGAGTCAACCATCTCAATATAAATCTGTTGTAGATTCAGCAATAAAAAAATTAACTTCAGTTATGTATATTTTTTGTAAATCACAGAAGGCTGGAGGATAAATCAAATACGGAAGGATAAGTACAGCAAATTAGCAACAAATCAAGCTACTCGGCACAATACAGTAGTTGTACAGGGCTCTGATCATATCTTTCAGATCGCAGACAGTTCATTCAATTAAAATCTTTCTTCCTACTACATTTCCTGTTTCCACAGGTGTACCCCAGGGTTCTGTCCTAGGGCCATCACTGTTTTTTTATATATCATCTCCCCCTTGGTTACAATTTTCAAAAAAACAAAACAAATTGAACTTCACTGCTATGCGGATGACACCTAGCTTTACATCTCTTCTCAAACTAAATAGCATTTAAACTGAACTTATTTTAACTGGCACAAAATCCCACATGAATAAAATCCATAACCTCTCCATTCCATTTGACAACGCCTCCATTTTCCCCTTCCTCCGGGTCTGGGTGTTATCCTGTACAGTTCTCTTTCTTTTAGATCCCACATCAATAAGATCACAAGGTCAGCATAAGTCCTGCTAACCATCCGTCGTCCTTGTCCCTAGCCTCGTCACCTCCCACTTACAATTACTGCAACTCCCCTCTCTTTGGTCTACCTCAAAAAACGCCACATAAACTACAATTTTTTCAAAACTCAGCAGGCTCGCCTCATCACACAGACTCAGACACCCATCACAACTCAGTGGTTGTTCAGCACCTCCACTGGCTACTGGTGACACATCCTATTATCTGTAAAATCCCCCTTCTGACTGTCAAACCTCTTCATAACCTTACCACTCCCTTAGATCCTCCTCCACCCTCCATCCGGTCGTCTCTTGTGCCCGTCTCGTTACCATGGGGAACAGGGCTTTTAGCCGCTCTGCCCCCCAGCTCTGGAACTCTCTCCCAACCTCCGAGTGAGTACAGACTCACTCCACATATTCATCAATAATTTTTAAAACTTATTGTATTTGAACTGTGCTCTTTTCCTGCTGTTCCATGTTCGTATTGCATTTTTACTTTTCGTATAATTTGTATTATGTTCATCTTTATGAATCATCTGCTGTAAGGCGATCTTGATCCAATAAGTATTATAACCATTATTAATTACCCTGTTGCCGAGCGGAAGGGTGTTGATGAAAGGAGCAATTCTTGCTACAAGCATCAGAACGGTTTTGGCCAGGTCATGGTTTGTCGCAGTGACCTCCACACATAGGAGGCGCTCTTCCAGCGACGCCGTCTCCGTCACATGCTGAGAAACAACCAACAGCAGCTCTCAAAACGTCCGTGGACCCAAAGGCCGCCGCTGAAACACGAAGACGAGGAAGAGGCACGACTTACAGCATTGCTCCATTTCATCAGACTTCTGTACAGGTCCTCCTAGAGAAGAGTCGGGAGTCAAAGATCAGGTGGAACACTGGCAAAATCTAAGTCTGAAAAGCTTTTCATGTCCAAAAGAACTTGACAAAACAATTGTCTCGTTTACTTTTAATAACATTTTTATCATCCCTATTTTCCATAAACGGTGCGTTTTTCGTGATCAGGACATACTCCACTACTTTAATGGTACCTTGCATGACAGATGCAATTCTTTCCAGTTCATTATGCAGTGTTCCCTTTGAAAAGCATACTTTCTCTCAGACTTCATTTGAAAACTTTGGAATCTGTACCACATTGCACGAAAAATCAACAAAATGAGGAAAAAAAAAAGGAAGACAGAAGATCAAAAGAAGAATAAAATCCAAAATAAGCACCAAAGTGGGAAACCAGTTTTTTATGGAAGGTACCACTGGAACCACTGGAACCACCATTTTGATATAACATGACTGAGAAGCAAAAGAGTAAATACGGAAGGTCTGGTCATGATCTAACGCCCCATACCTCACAGTATCCAGGGTTCATGTCCTCCAACACCAAGTGGACGCTGAAGTTGTGTGTTTTGGAATGACTTCTCATTTCAATTTGACTGTTGACAAACCTGGTGCATTCATTCCAGTTGCTGAAAAAGACAAACGCCTGAAGAAAAAAAGAAAGAAAAAGAAGGTGCTGTTAAATCTGCTTTAAAACAACAGGCATTTCCTATTAATCTGAAGCAGACTGTTGTAGCTCAGTACCCTGCCCTGCAGAGGTAGAACCACCACCCTGTAGCTCAAAGTCAAGAGGTTCTGTTCAGTAAAATGACTCCAAACCAGCGGAAGAATTTCCCTTTGATTGGAACATAAAGGACCGGTCAGCATGATAGTGGAGAACTGAGAGGCCTTTGAGTACTTCTGCAAATAAGAAGCAAAAACACAACTCTGTACTTCAGAAAACCCAAAGCTTATGTTTATGTTATTTACAAGAAAAACTTTAGTTAACACGGAATTCTCACCTCAGAGTCTATTTTTTCATTGAGAGTCCAAAACCCTAAGACATAGGAACGAATAAAGGAGAATTAAAAAGATGGCTTAATATGATTACAACCAACCAACCAAAGGTTGCGCAGCAAGTACTTTGTCAAACAAGAATTTATTTTTCTAAAAACACACAGTGTCTCATTTAGTGTATAAGGCGTGAAAGCCTCCAAAATCAGAAGTCCAAAAAAGACTTTATTGAAATAACAAGACTGAATAGCATTTGTATGTAACACCAAAAGTGATACTAATAACGGATACAAAATAATCCTATGAATTATAAAGAAAATAATATTTTAGTAACAATTTCCACAAGATATAAATATAACTGTAATCTTTTTAAGTTAGGAAAAGTTTAGGAAGACTTTTTTTTATATTTGTGTCTATTTAATGGTCTCTTATTTTGAAAGAGCTGTTTAAAAGTCCGGAAAATTCTAGGATTTTTAGCACAGTTATAAAAGCCAAAAAGATTGTTTAGCGAAAACCTTTGATTTTGGATTAGAGAGGAAAGTGCTTCCTGTACTCATTCACTTTATTTCCTGTGATGAACCTCCAATGAACGATAAAGCTAGAGAACACGTTCTGGTGTGCTCCTCTCACCTGGGATCTTGAACCACGGGGACATAGTATAGAACAAATACGGTTCTATGACCATGGTGATCCAGAATGGTGGAACGGTGCCAACCGGGATGACCTCTACTGTTTGAATGACAGTAACGTCCCCCGTGGAGCTCTGAACAGCCTTTATTGGATCTGAACCTATGCATGGAGCAAAGACCAGAACGGTAGAGTTTGATGTTGAACAACAAAATTAGCAAACAGTAGCAGACATCTAAAATGAATCCCTAAAAGATAAAAATGGCAAACACTTTTATGCTTATACTTATATTGCGGTTCATCTTCTCGGAAGGCCCAAAGAGCTGGAAGCTACGTTCACACCGCCCTCTGTATGTTCAAGTGACAACTTCCAAAAACTCTGGTACGTGGAAACCAACGTACAAGAGGCACAGCAATGAAACGCACAGTGAAAGTTAAACCAGGTTGAACTTTAACCAATCAGAGGCGTATTTGGTAGTCAAATATGGATGACGTCCATTTTAAATGAACGGATGTGCCCACCGTTAGAAAATTGATCATGGATGAGAAATGAACAATTGTGGCTTGTGTATTGACAGAATTATACAACACTGAGTCTCTCATATATTGGAAAATTGAACAGAAAAGCCCGGAGCAAGATTTGCAACGCTTAGGCGTTTTGCACCAACTCTCTTCCAGTTGTAGGTGGCGGACATTTGCGAGTAATCTGCAGCAAAACAAAAAGAGTCCAGACATTCTTGAACGTCCGTTGGTGCATAAACCTGTAACCTCCAGTACCAAAATCGGGGTTCAGTGTCTTACCTGCTCACATCGACACGGGAACCATCAATGTGAGCGGGCAGGGCGGGAACCAAACCTGCGACCTTCGATAAAATGTTGTATCTCTGCACAACGACTGCACCACGTACTCTGAGCCGAAACTGAGTTATCTCTGTGCTAAAATGACATTCTATGAAAAAGAAACCCTTAAATTTAGCCTTTAATGTTCACAAATTAGAAACATCATGTAGAAAGACTTTAAAGAATAAACATTTTCCCCTTAACTATTCCCTTAAACGTAAAGGGAAATTGGAAGTTGTGAAAAACCTGATGTAAACTTCAGGTTGTGGAAATACTGTCTGACATTAACACTGGTCACTGGTAGAACATTGGTGGGACCAAATTCATCAAGTTAATAAAAGCCGTGAGGATCCCAAAAACCTGATTTTCATCTGGTTTTAACAGAAGTCCATGACAATGTAGAGACTCACAGTGAGAAGAAAAGACCCATCCCATCCTGTTCACGCTGTAGGACTGGTGTTGCTTCAGGGAGGCGAACCAAACTCCAAGCAGATCCACATCCACCGGTGAACTGCACTCAATGAAAATCTAGAACCAAAGGCACGAGCTGCACCAATGAAACACTTGTAAAGCAGAGAGGAATGTGTGCGTTTTGTGTTTGTTTTTACCTTGTTCAGCAGAGGCAGGACGTTTTTCACACAGCAAATGTTCTTCACGGTTCTGATCAGATTGCCGCTGTCGCTGGGTGGAATGTTCTGGATGTAGACCATGCGACATCCGAGGAGCTTCGATTCCTGAATCAAAAACAAAACTGCAGTGTTGAGTCTTAAGGCTGTCAGAGTCTTCCAGGGTTTATTTCCAATTAAGAAGACATCAAAAACAAAAAAGAAAAGACCATGAGATAGAATATTGACTACAGCTACAACCAACAAATGTGAATATCGGGGAAAAAAAAAGTGTATTCATTTCCAGTAATTCCGTTCCAAACATTTTACTGGAATACTTGAATGTAGATTCAGGAACCGCTGCTTAAAGACCCACTCCAGTCATCTTTTGATGACGTGGCATGTTTGATTAATGGGAACCTTTTTGAGAGGAATTGTAAATATTGCGCAATTTGCAAGTTTTGTTTGGAGACGCTATGATGAAATGTCTTTTTAACAATCGGCCAGTACGAGCAACGTTCTTGAAGCATTTCAATGATGATGGAGGCCCTATATAAAGAAAACTAAGCTTAGAATTGCATTTCTGAGTATTTCTTTAATCGAAACAGCATTGACTAAAAATGTCATCATTTAAGGCCCACTGGGAACGCTTTTAAAATAAATCAAAAGATGGTCAGAGGGGGTCTTTAAGGTAATTTTGAAGAGCTTCCAGTCGCATGATGAGGTTTGGTAAACTTTATTTACAGCTAAAAAAAAAAGATTAATAGGATATTTATTCTTGTGGCTTTAGGTTAACTTTAGGTTAATTTTCAGATTCAGCTGTACTTAAGGTTGCTAAAATGATTTTTTTGTTTCTTTTTAAATAGGTTATGTATAACTTTTTTTTTTGATGACGCAATTTAAAATATGTTAAAAATGCCTCTTTTATCAGTTAAAGTTAAAACATAAAAACAAAGTTCAGGACTAATAGCAGGTGAGGTTTTTAGCTGTAAAGACAGCTTAAAGTTAATCATGTGAAATGTTTCTGTAAATTCTTCTATTTTCTCACAGTTTTATGCAACTGTTTAGGGCCATCGTAACTTTATCTTTATTGTTTAGCTCTGAGTTTTGCCTCCATCCTCAAACATTTACCCTGAATAATCCACAAACAAGTTAGAAATTCAAATGAACGGAAAAGAACATTCATATGGAATTAAGGGGATACTTACGAAACGAATCGTCTTCATCGTGTGTTTATAAATTCCTAACTGGAATAAGACAGAAAACAGACATCAGTCACTGATGTTAGGCCAAAACGTGACAACCAACACAATGGTACAGAGAGACTTTTAAAGGTTTTCCAATGGAACGCCTCAGTGCTCTGTTAAAGTAACTCCGACATTCTCAACAAGACGTGGCAGCCTTATCTGGATCACCTTCCTCCAGAATTATCTGATACACTTTGTAAAGGAGGATCACATTTTGTATTTCTAAGTATTTAGTAACCCTTTTAAGAAAACATCCCAACATGTTATTGTATTGTAACCTATGGTATGTTGTGTGAGCACATTTTACTATTAGATATCTAATGTGTTGTGCTGGTTTGTATTGTGTTCTATTTTTGTTAATAAAGTATAATTACAAAATATGACAACCTAACAGCACGACATTTAGAAAAAAAGTCGCATTTATCGGCAAAAAAAAAAAAAAAAAGGTTTTTGAGGCATATCAAAAGTTGTCATATTTTAACAAAACTGCAATGGAAACACTTTTTTTATAAAAAATTAAACGAGTCACATGACCAATAATCAGATGGCGATACATTTTTCTTGGTAGTAACCACCGTTTCCCAAAATCCCTTTATCCGTAGCCCCTCCCACGTGTGAGGAGCTCGCCGCTCCACGGCCTGAATAAGTCGCCGACGTCTCCTTTGATAGATGATGATGAGCGCTAGCGCCGTGGCAGAAATGTGAATATATCTGCTGTCAATCAAAGCATTGTTCACACCCATCGCCGTGTTTTTGGACTACTTATCGCGTGAGTCTGTTTGTGTTTACTCGCATAATTATGATATAATGGAAACAGCGTATTTCTAGAATTTCGATAAAGTTCCCACATATGTAAAAACACAGCAAGTGAAGAACAAGCTGAACCCAATTTAAAACACGCACTCACCACAGGTTCCTGTATGAAATTTCTTATTGCTTGAGGCTCCAATTTGTGACCTCTCAAAACAAGGTCCCCCTTAGCTAGGATGCAAAAGAAGTATTGAAGCTTTTCAATACTTGCCAGATAAACCAGGGCCTGTACAGGAAAAAAACAAAAAAAACTTAAACTGTAGCAAAACTCATCAAATGTTTAATTTCACACCTAAAAAAATAGTTGGGCCTACCACGCGAGCCTCAAAAAATACAAAGACGTTGTCCGTCTCACACTCCACGTGGAACCTGCGCAGCATGTCTACGATCTCATCTTCTGTGTAGCAGTGGTCCTCGTACTTTGGCAGGTTGGACAAACACACCACGTTGGAATTTTGATTGAAAAGCTGCAACAATAAAAAAAGTTGTTAAATTATTTGAAGAATAAAGAGTTCCTCACAAAAAAAAAACCCAATCTATTTCACGTTTAGATTCTTTCGACTAGGATTTTTCCTTCACTTCAGTCCTGGAAATTTCCCAGAAGTCTCAGTACAAAACCAGTGTGTGATACCAAGGCATCTTTTAAGGTGCCATCACAGCAGCGCTGGGTGCGTAACACGTAACAAGACACAGAAAAACGTGTAAGAAGCGTTTTCAGTGATATTAAGACAAACTTAGCAAATAAACAGCTGGACCCTTGACTTTGTTAGATAAAACCTCAATCATTGCTTTACATTTGTCCGTGTGTGACGTCACCAGCTCCAACCAGATGAAGTCAATTCAGTTGACTTATTTTTTTTTTGCAATATAGATGGCGCCATGACGGAGCCACATGTCGTCGGTAAGCAGTGATTGGTCGTGGTCGGTCTGATCCAACGTTTCCTTGGCAACCAATCTCCCCATACATGGGAGCACTTGTTGGACGACCACACCCCTACCCCTTGAAACCGGGCAACACGAAACCTGTCAATCAACCGTTTTGAACGTTGGAAGTGGGGGCCAGCTGGCTCCACCTACTTTTATTGATTAATCTGATTGGTCAGTTTATAATTTGAATAACCTGAACTACAGTTGAGGATCATCTAGAAAATGTTAAAGATTTCAGAGGAAGAAAATTTATTCTGACCAATAAAATGACTGAGTAACAGCTGTTTATTTCTCTATAGACGTCTACAGGATTTTGGCTTCTTGGACCCAGGGGGTACTTCCTGTTTGGAACGCCAGTTGGGAGGGGTCACTCAGTCCAGTTCTCATGTACAGTCAGGAGAGGTTGTAGTGCTAGAGGGTTTTATTTACAAACTTCTCATCAACTCTTCTGACAGCCTATTAGACCCTCTAGGCATTCTGGGTAGTAAACTCGTATCACATTATCTGACACTTAAAAATCAATCCAGTGGGTTTTATGGTTCAAAAATGTCAGACTTAACTAGTGAGAGTTTATTTTAATGCCATTAGTTTAATTTCATTGTTGAAATGTAAAGAACAAAACATGAGACAAAAGACAGACTTACCTTAGTTGTTTTCCGTTTCGGACATACTGAAAAGAAGGGTTAAAATTGTATTAGACTTTCAATTTTAAGGAAATGTTTCTGCCCGGTGATTTCTTACTCAGCTGCTGTGGTTTCAAATATTTGACAAGCCGCTCCCCAAGAGTCAGATGGACGAGGTGTGGCGATGGGGATGGAGCTGCTGCTTCAGTTCTTTGATTTGGCACTTTCTGAGGTGGAGCAGTAGGGCGTTCAGATGGAGATGTACCTTTGGTTGATTGAGAAGCACTGCTAGCTTTCCCTGGTAAAACGTCTTTAGAGATGGTAGTAGGTCCTTGAACTTCCATGGGTTCCGTCTCTCCGGTTTCTCCAAGCTTTCTGGATTCAGAGTTTCCAACATTTATTCCTTCAGCGTTACCTTTGGAGCATTGTGGCTGTGGCTCCAGTTTAGGGTTCACGTTCGCAACACCGGTTTGGACGGCCAACTCTTGCACCTTTTCCTTCAAAGTGGTAGCGGATTGATGTTCTGCTGTTGGACATTTAGAAGGTATGCTTTTGAGATCCTCTAAGCTTTGAGGCGTTGCCTCGTTTGTCTGGGGTCCTGCTGAACACAGATGCTCCTCACAGGTCTTGGAGGTCTGTGTAGTTGATGGTGTTTTGAAGTCCTGGATAACAGGTTCTGCTGATCCGTCCTTGGGTTTACTCAGAGTTTGGCTTGAATTATCCGAAGTGGAACCAGCAACTGACGAAACCTTGGAAGACGTTGGTGCTTGTTCCTCCTGCTTAACGGCTTTAGAAGCAGCAGAAGTCTCTTTGGTTCCTCTGCCACTGGGGCCTCCTTTGGTGGATGCAGCTGGTTTAGCAGCAGGCACTGATGGAGGTTTGGACGTTGTAACTGAAGAAGGACCCGTCTGATCTCCGGTTTTCCCTGTTGAAGGTCTGGTGTTGATGGAACTGTCGTCCATTTCCAATGTGATTTTAACTTCATTCTGCTCCTTCAAACGTTGCTTCAGACTCTTTAAGCTGAAATAAATGAGTTTGGTGTGAAGAATTGATTCATGAAAACAGGAACATAAGCATCTGAAACTCGCAACCTTTTAATGACGGAGCTGTCGCCAGCGACAGGAAATAACACGCACGCTTTAAAATACTGTAACTCTTCGACCCTATACGTAAACAACGTTATTGCAACCGAGAAAAGCTGATTTGGGACGATATTAACGTAAAGTATTGCGTATCGACGCAAAACTGCTGTAGTAAAGTTTACAATAGTAAAATGTTGCATACAGACACAAAATCAAAGGTATATTCAGTTTTAAGTTGGCAAATTAATTTACGAATAAAAACTTTAATACTAAAAACTAATTCTAACTATTTTTATTACATTTCTAAAATAAATAAAAGTCATTTTCTTTATAAATTGTGATGGTTTTTGGGACTATACATGAAATGAAAATGCCTTATACAATTGATAATTTGTTCAGCTATTTTGAAAACAGAGATTTCTCTATAAAAAAAAATAACATCTCAGTTTTTTTGTCTGTTTTTACTTTATTTTAAAGTAAATTTAAATATTTTATGTTTTCATTTTCCATTGTGTTTTCAGACCACCCCTCCCATGGTGCATTACTTTTTGATCCACAGGGTCACCACATTGTTTCCTTCTTCAGAATAGAAAAATGCAACAGCAACTAAAGGGGGCGGGGCTATGGGGAGGAAGGAGGAGTGTTTAAAGATGGGCGGGGCTTTTGTACTGGAGCTGCAGGGCATGAGGTGAAACCTCCTTAATGACGTGGGACTTGCACCAGTTGACCAATCACAAAATTCAACTTCACTACCTCGTTTCAACCACTAGGGGGCAGCACACAGACAGTTTGATTTCAAGAATTTAAAAAGTTTCATTTTAAAATTGTAAAAAGGTTTGGTGAGTAACAATAGTCAAAGCCTCATTTGTACAGGTAAACAGCCAAAACAAAGTTGATTTACTGTTTAGTTATCCTTTAACTTTTTAAATCTATAAGAAGTTAAGAGATGATCGACTCACGATTCAACGCGCTGAACTTTACTCCTGTGTGAAAAAAAACAAAAAGTAAGTAAAAATGGCGTCAAACACAACAATCCCGTATTACCTGAAACAGTGAAGAAGACAGATTTTTCTGTTATTGGTTTCTCCTGAAAGAAGGAACATACCAATCTGCAACCGGTGATGTGTCCGAGATGGTCTTCACCACTTGTGTCACACCAGAAGCTTCAGCCATCTCAATGCAAATCTGGAACAAGCACAAGGAGACACGGAAAAAGAAAAGAGGGAAAATTGAGATCAATCTATTGTGTATTTATTAGTTGTAAAATTCCACCCAAAAATAGCAAGGAAATAATATTTTCCTCTCGTTTTTATTTTAAAAATAAGCCAATTGTAAGTGACTGAATAGTTTAAAATGAATGCAATGGTCTGCAAATGGTAAAATATTGCGATTTAGAGACATCTGATGGTAGATTTATAGACTGCAATTAAAAGGAGTGTTTATTCAGAGTTTGCCATGAATTATGAATCAACTGAAGAAACCTTGGAAGACGTTTGTTCTTCCTGCTTAATGGCTTTAGAAGCAGCAGAAGTGTCTTCCGTTCGTCTGCCACTGGGGTGGATTTAGAGGAACTGGTTGATGCAGCTGCTTTAGCAGAAGATACTACTGTGATTTAGAGACCTCTCATTGTAAATTTATAGACTGCAAATAAAAAAAATACTGCTTTGGGGTTGGTTTTTGTGAGGGATGAACACTATGATACACTTAAAAGCTCAAAAAAAGATGATTTTGTATGATGAAGGCCCTTTTAAAGCCATCAAAACAGACCAGGTCCTACCAAGGAGCGCATCGCCATCCGGTCGTTGGTCATGTGACTAATTTAATTTTTAAAAAGCTTTGTGACATATGTATATTTGGATACAAAAACCACCTCCTACAAGCACAAAAAACAATTTTTGAAAAATGCAAGTTTGTTCTAAATTGTTGTGTTCCGATTAGGCAAATTTATGATCGCAAATCCGATTTGCGCAATTTCATAGTCAACGGAAACGCAGCTACTTTGAATTTTAAAAAACCCCCAGCTGGTGCTGGATCGTACCCTGTTTGCCAGCGGGAGGAAACTGACGACAGGAGCGATGGCCCCCACAGTTTTCAGGACCAAAATGATGAGGTGCACAGAGACTTCAGAGATGTGGACGCACAGAAGCCGCTCCCCCAGCGACGACAGCTCTGGAACGCGCTGAAAAAGAGACGTGGGGAGTCATCGAGAAAATCGGCTTTTCCGGTCTCATGGCATAAATATCGGCCGAAGAGGATCGACTCACAGAGTTGCTCCACTTCATCAAACTCCCGAACAAAGTTTCCTGCAAATTGATAAAAAAAAAAACATCCATTAAAATATCACTTTCAAACTTTGTTTTCTTCACCTTTTTATAAATTTATGGCAACGTCTTATCCTCTTTCTAGAATTTTGTAGGATTACGCCTTCATCACCAGAGCCGTCGTCAGCGGCAACAAAACAACTCGCTCTTTGACCAACTGTCAGCGTCAATTAGCGCAATTTCAAAATCTTTGTTTTTTTTTTATCGGTTATGTTTTGTTGATTCCGATCTCCTGTTCTAAATAAATGCATAAATAATGGCAATTAATTACATATCATACTGTAGTCCGGGTTTGGGCTGCACGATATGAGGAAAACTGGCGATTTGTGATATCAGCGATCAACATCGCCATGACGATATAACTTAAGATACATGAATAAAGCGCAAAACATTTAAAAAATCATTTCAATTTCACTGCAACACTTTGATTTAAATAAAAGTCGACATAACTTAAGCTACACTCCACATGACTCTAGTCTACATAGGGGGCGAGCACAACATAACATAAAAGGGCTCCATCTGATTGGTCAGCAACATAAAGGGGTTTATTTGATTCGTTAAATACTTCAAGCTGCCATTAGATTGTTGTAGCACATTTAAATTTGCCATTCATATAAATATTTTTCCGACTTTTAAGATATGTGTATTTGCACAGCTTGATATCCCCATAACGATAAGTTTGCGATTTATTGAGCAGGCTTAGTCCAGGTTAAAAACTGGATTCTGATTGGCTGCTGGGTGAGGATTAAAAGTGATAATTGACAACGATAATGTACACGCACAAAACAAGTTCTGGTCACAAATGCTTCGCTAGTGGCTTCTTTGAAACAAACTTTACCTTCATCATCTGGACAAAAACAAGCGGTAAAAGGAGAACTTTCTCTCTGAACTGTATTTCACCCATCGTGACGTTTAGCAAATTTATCGCTTTCCTTAGCCGCTGCAGTCGAGGTTGTTGGTGACTCAGCCATTAACAACATCCAGAACCGTGTATGAAATAGTCCGCTTTTTGTTAAAAAACGAATCAAACCAAAAATCTAACAAGAATAAAGTACTAAAAATTGATTGAATTGTGTAAAAAACCATGGTATACGAAGGATAAAGGCCTTCGAGATCGATCTATCTATCTGATATATATATCAACCATACAAAAATAACATATATTAATAATAATAATAATGGATTGGATTTTTCTGCGCTTTTCCAGGCGCTCAAAGCGCTTACATTGTGTCCATTATTCATTCACTCCTCATTCATTCTTGGTGATAGGGGGTAAAGGGTAAATGGTAAATGGCTGTATACTTATATAGCTATATTTCTACCCTCTTACGAAGGCCCAAAGCGCTTTACAGTCACAGTCCCATTCACCCATGCACACACACATTCACACACACATTCACACACTGGTGGCGGCTCCGCTGCCGAACACTGGCGCCAACCTCCCACCAGAGGCAAGGTGGGGTTCAGTGTCTTGCCCAAGGACACTTCGATGGGCGTGCAAGGCGGGAATCGAACCTGCAATCTTACGACCGTGAGTCGACCGCCCTACCACTGCACCACAGCCGCCCCACTGGTGATGGTAGCTACTGATGTAGCCACAGCTGCCCTGGGGCAGACTGACAGAGGCGTGGCTGCCATTTCGCGCCTACGGCCCCTCTGACCATCACCAGGGATCATCCATGCACATTCACACACCAGTGGAGCTACACTGGAGGCAGGGAGGGTGAAGTGTCTTGCCCAAGGACACAACGACATTTGGCTGGTGGGAGCGGGGATCGAACCGCCGACCCTTCAATCATTGGACGACCCACTCAACCACCTGAGCCACTGCCAATTAATTATATTTCTTATATTTCTATAATGTTAAATAGTAAGAATTGTAGTTTCCCCAGTGAATCATTGACTTGTTAATCGAATCGCCACACAAATGACGAAACGTCTGTCCTGTTAGGACGCCAGCAAAGTCCCGTCCTTCCATACCTCACTGGACCCGGTCTGGATTTCTTCCAGCACCAGGTGAAGGTTCAGCTTGTTGCCTTTGACAGAAACCGGGGTGCTGCCGTGGTTTTGGACAAACCTGCAGCAGGAACTCCAGTCCTCAAAACACACAAAGGCCTGAAATTGGAAACAAATTTAAAACTGGAAACATAAAAAGTAGAAACCTAAGTCAGGGGGTAAAAGCTGTTTCATACCCTCCTCTGCAGGGGCAGAACCAGGACCTTGTAAAACAGGGTTTGGAGGTTCTGGACGGAGAAATACTGCCACACCAGCTTGACTACTTCCTTATGACTGTAGTTCCCTTCTGGCAAATTGGTCAGCATGATGGTGGAGAACTTGAAGGCTCTGTATTTAGCTTTCTGCAACACAATCACAGCAGCAAAGTTACAGAACAGCCCAGAGTTCTGAGAACTGCCGATAAATCCTTGCAGGTTCGTACCATGGTGTCTTTGACTCCGAAGACCGTCACAAAATCTGAGAGTCAGAAGCACAAAAATTTACAGTGTGACAGACTGAATTGAAACTTTAAGCGTCTGACTTCAGCTCCGTACCTGGGATTTTGAACCAAGGAGACATGGTAGGGAACACATAGGGAGCAGTCGTCATGGTGACGGAAAATGGTGCAGTGCTACCCAATGGGACGCCAACGTTTGTTGTGGGGACGACGGCCCCGGGTACAACGTCCTTACGGTCCGGAAGAGCTCTGGCCGCCAGCCGAGGCGCTGCGGGGTTAGAAGACAACCGTGGACGGATGTTTGTATCTGCAGAAGAAACTCTAAAAAGGAGCCTTCTGATTTAAACATTCAAAAAGGAAGGCGCCGTACGCAGAGACGTCTTGTCGCTTCGTGGCACCTTCAACCTAAAGATGCTGTAAGAGGGGCAGTTCTTCAGAAGGCTGTGCCAAACCCCGAGCCGGTCTGCGTCGCGAGTGGACTCGAACTCTACGAAGACCTGGAAAAGGATAAACGACGGAAGTGACGCTGGAAGGGAAGAGCCTGAACGTTCTCATGCGACCATACAAGTTTTGGGCACCTTGTTGAGGAGAGGCAGGTAGTTTTTTACAGAGTTGATCTTCAACAGAGCTTCCCGCAGAAGCCTGGTCTCACTGGGTGAGATGTTGTTGATGTAGATCGTACTCACGCCGTCATCAATCACTTGCTGTTCAAAAAATAAATACAATCAGAAATTCATTCACTAAACGCATCACTAATCCAAGATGTTAGTCTAGGCTGTTACAATAAAACTTTCAGTTTTTGCAATAAAAGTTTAGGCCTTGTCCTAAATATTTGACCACTTGTACTAACCACGTCTCTAGTCATCAACTATAATTAACTCAAGTCTCATCAGTTAACTCGTGGCTCAGGTCACAAGTCAAGGTAAACAAGGATCACAAAATTCTGAGTCTTAATTGTGCTGTTAAAGTTTTAAATATTTGAATAAATATTAATAAAAGCTTAAGCCTAGTCCTAAATTTTTGACCACTTGTACTAACCAAGTCACAAGTCATCAACCACAGTTAACTAATTTATCAGGTCACAAGTCTGCATCAACTCTGATCATTAACAGAAGTCTGAAGTCTCAGTAGTGTTCCTAATGTTTTGAGTTTTTCAATTTGATAAACAAGTCAAATCTGAATTTGTTGACCACTTTTACTAACCAAGTCACAAGTCACCAACCACAGTTAACTCAAGTCTCAAGTCACAAGTCCAGGTAAACTGATCACAAAATTCTGAGTCTTCATTGTACTGTAACATTTTTGTGGGTTTTGAAGGTTAAGCCTAGTCCTAAATTTGGACTAACCAAGTCTCTAGTCATCAACCACAGTTAACTAAAGTATCAGGTCACAAGTCAAGGTCAACTCTGATCATTAATCCAGGTCTCAAGTCTCAGTTGTGCTGCTAAAGTTTCTGATCCACCTGTGAAATGTCCTCCCTAGTCAGAGAAACCAGTCAGGGTCACAACAATAGTTTGTACTGATGCATCTAAAATACATGGAAGTACAAAAACCACAACATGAAAATCCAATCAAGAAATCCTTCTCCCCACAAGGACAGACAGATGGGGCTGTACTTACGACATAGATCAGCGCCATCAGAGACTTATAAAACCCAAACTAAAAAGAAAAACAAAAATCAGCACAACGATCAAAAGACGAGTGTGGTTTCTGAGGAGATGGATGGAGGTGTCAAACATGCTCACGGGACTCATCATCATGTTACTGGTGACGACATGCAGGTCGAGCTGACACCCCCGGAGCGTCAACGGCTGCGTTTCTGCTGCTCTGATGAGCTTCTGAACGCTTCGACAGCTTGGCATCAGCGCAAAAGCCTACAGGAAAAGAAGGAGAAAAAAAAAAGCAAAACTTTATTTAAAAAGCAGCACAAAGGACTTTACAGCACTGGTCACCAACCCCCCCAGGCTGTGAACCGAGGGCTGGTACCTGGCCATCTGGGTCTGCATAACTGACATTATCAGATTTTTTTTTTTTTAACTTCTGAATCTTCTGCATCGTCTCCTTCATTTCCATCCATGAATTACTTTTCGATGAGATGTTTTCTGTCAAAAACAAACATCTTCGGAAAGATTTTTAAGCAGAAAAAAAGTCCGTGAGGAAATAGAAGAAGAACTTTCGACTTCAGACCAAAGAAAAGCTGCATTTACCGCAAGTTTGACTACAAATACGAAAATATTTAGACGTTTTTTTCCCCACACTCCAGCCCTCTCAGATGTTACCAGGATACGGCTAATCGAGTTTTATAAATTTGGTCGAGAAATGCAGGCGGTACCAGCAGATGTACATTTCAGATTCCCATTAAAGCATCAGTAACTCTCCGTATCAAAAATTCTCTGCGCTTTGGAGCGGATCATTTTCCTGTAGCCACGCCCACATTTCCGTCTTTGCTCAACCATAACGTTCACACCAGTTCCTCTAATTCGCCGCTCGTTTTCTTTGCGCCTCCACCAGAGCCAGTGAGTTTGCTTGTTCCTGCAGCCGTCGCCCATCTGCCTGCGCCGTCCTCCGATACTACAGATTACACACCAGAATGTTTTTTGGCGTGCGCCACTGACGGGAAGATGTAAAAGCTAAATCGAATGAGCGTTTTTTTTGGCCGCTGGATCCCAACAAAAATGTCGTAGACAAACCGGCGCCTGGACGACTGTGCACGACCGAGAGCGGCGTCTTAACATTAACGAGCACCAGTTAGGAAACCAATGAGTGACAATTGGAAGATGCACAGTATCTGGAAACCAGAAGATCAAAAAAATGGGACGCCAACTTCAGCCTTGCACAGCCCGGTCTGTGTAAAAATTGTCTTGATGTTAAACTGAGCCACAAAAAAAATAAATAAATAAAAAGGTTTACCGAACCAGTAAAAATGATTTAAAAAAAAGTCGGTTTTCAGCTCATACAGTCACTTCCTAGCGCTGGCGTTTCACGGCTTACCATGCGTGACTGTGGAATCACGTAGAGGTGTGTGTCGTCATACTGAAACCCAAAGTTCTGCAGCAGGCGGGAGATGTCGGCCTCCGTGTAGCCATCGTCGTCGATGAACTCTGGCAGGTTGGTGATTAAAACCAGCCTTTTCTGAATGCAGAAGTACTGCTCAAACAAAAAAAAAGGAAAACATGTCAAAGATCCTCATCCACAGTTAAAAGGCAGATTCTGTCGAGGAACCACTTGAAGCTCATCAAATCTACATTAAGATGATTTTCATTGACTAAACCTTCGACCCTCCTTTGTTTATGGATTTGTTCCAACTCCATCCATGTCTGCTTGGATCATAGTTTGGTGACAAGACAACACTAAATACAAAGATTTAGCTTAGCGCCATAAGTTTTCTTGATTGGGTCCAGTCTACGGGATCCAAAGCGAGGCTTTTTAGGAAAGGGGAAAGTATGTCCCTTTAGCAGCAACTGTTGATGGGGGACACTGTTCCTTTTCCCAAAGCTACAGCCTTTAAAGAACTTGTGCAATCCCAGACGGCACCAGAAATCCACCGGTAATTTATGCAGCACATCTGTTGACGCTCTCGCCTCAACAGCCTCTATTGCTTTATAACGAAAAACGCTTTTCAGGCTTCCACATTCAAATCACGTGTCGCTACGCAAGTTTTAAAGTCGGTCTGTGCCGCATTTCCATTTCACAAATCCTGAAGAAAGCACGCTCATCGCCACGACGACGATCCTATTTTCCACAATGTTGCACACGTCACTCATGTCCATCGGTTTGCTGACTTAGAATCCTTAGCTGTGAAGTTCAGAAAAAACGGGTTGCCATTTTAACTGAAGCTCCACCCACCCATTCTCATGTGAGCCCGCCCACAATTAGTGGAAAGGTCATATGATTGGCTAGAATTGTAGAGCAAAAACAGATACAATACCACGTGATTGACATGTCACCAAAAGCACAGAAATCCATGTTCTTATGTTAATGGTAGTACCGTACACATCAGTATCGGTACCAACATGGCACACAGGTGATGTACCGTCCCTAGTCCTCTTTGGAATCTCAGATGCTCTTAAGGAGTTTGAACCTATTAAAAACTCCTTGAAGTGCCTCAAATCTTTCTTGTATTTTCATCCAATCATTTATTTCAGCTTATGTGAGGTTAAAAGGACCGAACATCACTTCCTGTCTGACAGTTCTTCCTGATCCCGTCAACACAACCTTTTCCAGACATGTTCAACAAATGGTTTGATTCACAAATACTTTCCTCTTACCTTTGACGTCTTGATGGACTCCTCACTTAGACAGGCTGTCAGGGAGAGCAGAGCAACAACAAAACGTTCTAAGAGCGTTGGGTTATGAGAGCTTGAATGTAAAGCCGCCATCGGGCCGTGGAGTCCTTACAGATCTGATATAGACGCAGAAGCTTCCCCATCTTCTCGCCGACGGTCAGAGACGGATCGTCGGTCGCTGTGAAAACGTTGGGGAGCGGCGTGGTGGCCGATGCAGAGGGTTTGCTGCAGATCCCTTCAGACGCGGCGTCAGTTTGCATCTTGCTGGCAGCCGCATCTGAAAAAGATGAAGGTTCATTAAAGGAGACCTGAGCAGAACAACACAGGGATTCTTTTAACCACTTTAAACCCTACAGACAAATAACTTTATAGCAGATCTGAAGTATATTATGCATTTCCTGGTGTTCAAAGATGTGTAAAAGCTGAGATTCTGGAGAGTGTCGGCAGTGTTGAGTCTTTGAGACCTTTTTCGTGTGTTGGGGTTTGTTTGGCCTCCAAAGCAGCTTCAGCTGGGCCTCCTGCAGCCCGCTGCTCCTCCTTCAAAGCACCTCCTTCTGTCTTTAGTCCTTCCACAGGAGCCTGTGGTTCTGGGACCGTGTTCTGCTGGATTTGACCTGGACCTGGAGTATTTCCTGGGGTCTGTGGCTGCTCGTTACCGCTCTGCTCCTTCTGGGGCGCAGCGGCACCATCTGTTGAGGTGGGAGCAGTGGCCTCGCCTCCAGGAGACTCTGGTTCCGCAGAACCAGCATCAGTGGACTCAGAAGCGGCTGGAAGAACGTCGGTCGTTCCAGCTGGACGTCCATCGTCGACCATGAGGTCCACCGGGACTTTGCTGGCATCTTTGAGGCGCTGTTTCAGGCTTTTCAAACTAAAAGTACAGAAGAAAGGAGCACAACCAAAACCTAGTGCATAAATTACAGAGTTTTTATACAAAAAACATATTTTTTTGTGATATTGTTATAGCAACACTTAATAAAAAAAAATCCTGAAGTGCTCTATAAGCTTTTAATTAGAGTTTTTTAAATGATTGATAATAACCAATACAAACGCCCTTTATTGTGTGTGTATTCCTAAAAACTAAATGAAATATTATGTCAGCACTTATTCAACTTCAGGGTTACATTCCTCATCAGAAATATGAGCTGTTTTACACCAATGAGTTTGACGACAAAACAGTTTCAAGCATAAAACCATTTAAAAAAATACTCACGTGTCAATACGTCCAACCTTAGTCCTGTATGAAAAGAAAAAGAAGTTTGTTAAAAACGCACTAAAAGTGTCTTTTTGTCCTTTATAAGAGTCTTTTACCAAACTCCAATAATTGGAGGGCAAAGCTCAGGGATGTCCAAATCCCACCCTAACCCCTAATGACTAAAAAAAACTGTATAGTTCAGGACTATGTAGTGCTCTGGATTTTAAAAGCTATTCGGACACCACGCTCACTGCTTTTGTTCATATGACGTCACGGATTTCACAAAGTTAAAATCTAATTAATGTGAGCGTTTTGCAATGATTAGCTACGAGTCCACTGTCTATAAAGATAAAATGTTTGATGGTTCATTAAAAAAAAATACATATTTTTTGGCAAAAATGGATCCAACGCAATGCATTGTGGTCTATATTCGCCGATCTAGTGAGCACCGAATCACACTGGTTTTTCGCAGAGACTTCTGGGAAAAGTCTAGGTCACTCAATTTGGGAACTGTAGATTCGGACAGCACTACAGAATGGCAAACACACTATATAGGGGTTAGGGTGGGGATACGGACATAGCCCAGGCCTTGGTATGACTCACAACGTAAAACATGCTCTGGCATGTTCCAACTGGCTGGACACACCTGAACCAGGTAATCAGTAGGGCTTGGATATCTGGATGTCATGCAGACACATTTGGCCCCTCGAGGTCTCCAGAAAATACGGTAAACGCTGTAGCTCACGCTCCGCTACTAAAATACAGATTTCTATTAGAGCTGAGGAACATACCATAATTGGTCTTTGGATGATTCTTTCATTGAGAAAAGCTTCTCCATCACCTCTGCCACACCGGACGCTTCGACCATCTCCACCCAAATCTGCAGCAGAAAGACACCAACAGAAAACCCTTCAGGACGCCTGAACCGGTCTCTACAGACCAACAACGACCAGAAACGTAGCTGGCATTTTTTTTTATAGCGTCACCTTGTTGGCAAGCGGCAGGAAGTTGACTAAGGAAGCAGCGGAGGCCACCTCCGTCACGACCCCCTTGATGAGGCCCAGCTTTGCTTCAGAGATCTCCACGCACAGCAGCCGATCCTCCAGACCATCCAGATCTGAAACGTACTGAACAACAACAACAAACGGCTGGTGTAGAAGAGGCGGAGCTTTTTTATATGTCAGCACATCTACAGGATAACTTACAATATGGCTCCACTTCATCAAAGTTTTGTACACAAGATCCTGCAGGAACACGACACATTTGTTATTTATTGACAGGAGTTTGTTTTGGTGAACTTAAACATTTTTTAAAAGATATTCAATTGGAAAAGCCAACTTTAGCACATTTCTAGCAATTAATAATAGAATATAGGCTCTCCTGAAAGTTTACTCAGCTTTATTGGACCTGCATTTGTGCAAAAACAAAGACGCTTCTGTTGGCATTTGCGGTAAAAGACTACAAACCTCACTGGATCCGAGCTGCAGGTCCTCCAAAACCAGGTGGGGCTGGAGTTTGCAGCCATGGACAGAAACTGGGCTCTTGATGTGATCTTGGATGAAACTGCAGCAGACATCCCAGCTGCAGAAGCACACAAAGGCCTGGAGGACAGACGAGGGGCGTCAAGACATGGACACAAACTTGTCAGCCAACATTTTCTAGCTAAATGGACTTTAAAACATCCAAGTGTTTAACTCATGATGCAGCTACTGCTGTGGGCGGCCCATATCTGGCTTTCTCCGCTCTTTGGAATGATTACAAAATGTATTACACTTTTATACTTCTTGATCATTAGCCCTTTGTGCCGTCTTGTGGGGTCCAGATGACCCCACCCTTCCATTGACGTGTTCTCCCTACCATGACAAAGGTGGATAAAGGTGGAGAGGATTTCATGTAATCCATGGACACCAGTGAAGATCACAAAATCATTGAAGAAAAAAGGTTCAGAGCTCTGTCTAGTGGGTCTAGATGACCCCACTCCCAATGTTAACGTGCCTTGGAGGCCATTAACGTTGGGAGTGGGGTCATCTGGACCCCACAAGACAGCACAAGGGTTATGCATTTACTTGGTTCTTCATTTACATATGATCATTGTGTGTGTGTTGTAATAACGATCGTTGCAAACTGAACAAGTGGAACCGGCATGAATCGCCAAATAAGGACATGGAAGTCCTGACAGCTGGATCTGTTTTTTGTCCGTGCGGAAGGGATGCGGATCGAACCGTCATTCGTACCAGGAACGACCGGTCTATAAGCCTCCTGCTGGTAGGGATGAACACAGAGCCATTGTATGCCATGGCTTGATCTGTTTGGTAATAGAATCTGCTAAAACCTCAGAGCAGCTCAGAGCAGAAGAGAAGCACTTCTTTTCTGTAGACGTCGCTGTCTCTCCCCTCTTGCAAAAAGTTTGAAACATCATGCAGACTCTTGTGTCCTTTTTCTTTTCCCACTTGCACATCAGGTTTTTGATGACCTTAACCGTCCAAACCTTGAAAGGCCTTACGCGCTTGCAACAGCTCTAATTGTAAATCTTCCACCTGCAGACAAATAGATCCATGTGTGTTTGCATTTCCTCGTCTGAGCTGCCATCTGGCTCTAAACTGTGCGGCTGGATAGCTCAGATATCGCTCGCCGTTTTTTAGCTTGGGTTTGTAAGCCGCTTGTCGCTAGGGTGAGGTAGTGTAAACAAAGGCATGCTGGGAAATTAGCTGGGCCTACTTCCGCTGCATAGTCCCGCCCACAACCCAAAAGCAAATTTCTAATGAGCTAATGCTGTTCCGCAAAAATGATGCCTTCGAGACCACACGATTTTAGCAAAAAACTGCATAATCGTAATTAAAAGACCACTGGGGACGATTTTATGGTAGTTCAAGAAGCGAATGTCAAACTACCGCTCCCAGTTACCCACAACATGGTCACTTGTGAATGGTAGCTCCTCACCCTCCTCTGCAGTGGGAGAATCACCAGGTTGTGGTTCAGAGCCTGAGGATCGTCTTTGGAAAAGTAAGGCTCCACCAGTTTAGCGACGTCCTGCTGCGTGTAGTTGCCTTCAGGAAAACCGGTCAACATGACTGTGGAAAACGCTGAAGCCTCATTGGACGCTTTCTGCAGGAGAGGAAGTTCAAAAAGATCCAGGTTACACGGAAAAAGTAAAACCAGTAAAGAGCAGGAGTGTCTGAACATGACACCAACTTTGGGGAAAAAAAATTGTACCCTTCAGGAAATATTGGAAAGATTAACTTGAATGAAACAAAAAAAAGTACTTTTTTTGCAAAAATATATATGTGACTAAAAGGATTTGAGATGTTCCAAAAAGTGTTCTTACGTTTATGTCATCCAGGTCTTGGACTGTCAGAAAAGCTGAAAAGAAACAAACACCATGAATAATTGTTGGCTTCAGCAACCAAAACCTCTCTTGAACATCAACTTATTTTCCTCATCACCTGGTATATTGAACCAAGGACTAACAGTGGGGAAAACATAGGGAGTGGTCGTCATGGTGACCCAGAATGGTGGAGCGCTGCCTGGTGGAACGGCGTCCGATGAGGGTACAATGGCGGCGCCATCAATGATTTCTTCACTCTTCGGCAAAGCTTTCATTGGAAATCTTGGTGCTAAAATTAAAACAGAATATTTTAAAAAACACAAACGAAGAATTAAAAAAGCACAGAAAAAGCCTAAAGCTTGGAAACGTGCGTTCAAGTGACCATTTTCAATAAAAAGGGTATGTGAATGCATGTATGTGCACGTTTTGGGATTTCGTGTTAGAGACCCTTGTTTATGCGCCATACGCCAGTCCATTTTCCGGCTCTATGTGAAGAACATGGTTTCAACAACCATAACTCCTCAACATTTTTGGCGGTTCACCGAATCCCAGCGGGTTCTGAAGGGGAGAACCACAGCTTTGTGGTGATCTTCAACACTCTACAGTAGGAAAGTTCAATCCTCGTAAATCGGCTAAATCTGTTGCGGTAAAAACCGGCTTTGCGCCGTTACGCAAGACTTTAAGTCAGTAATGTGTTGCGCATCAGTGCGAAACCGATTTGTAGAATCGAGTGATTCATCACAGCGTAAATGGTCAAAAAATTACAGGATGTTAAAAAGTGTGTTTTTCTACGTCACCGGTGACATCTCCGGTGTTAAAGGGTTAAAGCAGATTTCTGTTGAGTGGGATCTGAATCATTAAATATGGTTTCATATCGGAGGATTCTTCCCAAACAATGTCCAACACACCAGGAATTAGCTTAAAGCTTTGTTTTGCTTTATTTGAAATTTTTAAGTAAATATAAAAATGTATTTATACGGTTTAATGATGTCATCAAAGCTTAACCATGGCACAAAGCGTTACATAGATTACACAGAGGTGTAATGTTGAGCACATGATTAGCTTTAAGTCCTGTAGAGAAGGAAAGCTTTCACTATATATTGAAATTCTAGTCAAAGCTATCACATTTTTTTAAAGTAGGCTTTTACAGAACATAAAAAGACAGTTTGAATCAAAAGGTTAAGCTATAACTGAATTTTTGCTTTTTTAGTTTTTAACACAAACCAGCAGATTCTGACGTGCTGATATGCAATACTTTACATTAGAAATTATACTTGACCAACTTAAAGCCGCTTTTCTACACGTTGGAATTCGTTGAAACTCTGTTAAGGGTCAGAGAGTTACGGTAAACAAAAAGTGAGTTTTTTGCCGTCGTCGGTGACGGCTCCAGTGTTAAAAGCTTAGAGATCGATTTTAAGTTACTTTCAGGACCTGGGTTTATTTCTCTTATGGCTTTGTCTAAATGCAACATAATTTTGTGCCAACTGTTACAATTTTTTAAAAATATAATTTTCTAAATAATTTTTAACAATAGGCTGTTTTACCTCCGGGGGCAAATGTGAATGAAACTTATGCTATGTGTGAATTCGTAGGTCCTTACGTAGAGGCGCCTGAGGTGAATCGCGGCGTTTTTAGCCTCCAGACTTTGTGGCCACGCCCTCTCTTCAGGAGGCTGTACCAGACTCCCAGCCGGTCGGTGTCATACATCGTCTCAAACTCAATAAAAATCTTTTTTTTTTTTCACAGATATGAATAAAAAGATTGAGTCAATCAAGTTTCTTATTTTAAATGGATCTGTGGTAAAGGCACTAGTGTGTGGTTTTACCTTGTTCACAAGGGGCAGGTAGTTATTTACAGAGCCAATCTTTTTCAAAACTGTAATGAGGTCCTCAATTTCGCTTGGAGAGATTTCCTGGATATAGACCACGCTCTCGTCATCAGTTAGAGACTGTTTAAACACAGAAGACACATTTTTAAAAGTAAACAATGTACTTCTGCATTACTAGCAAAAAGCTTTGGATTTCGTTTAACTCGTAAATGCATTCAGACCCGAGGATGACTAAGAATGTACAACCCTGTCTTTACAGTTATGAAAAATAAAACTCATCCAGACTTTTGAGAACATTTTGAGCCACAGACACACAGGTGGACTGCAGGGTTCAAACATGCTGTGGAAATTTAGGCCAAATTGAACACGTTTTTTTAAACCAAAGGGGGTGAGGCACAATTTTCTCTCTCAAAACAAAGTGTGCAACAGCAAAAGGGTTCTTCTGACTTCTATGTATCTATAAAATAAATGCAGACATTAACCCTTTAACTCTCATAGTTGAGGTATACCCATGATGAAAACTACAGGCCTCGCTCATTTTTTTAAGCGGGAGAACTGGCACAATTGGGGGTCGACCACAAACTTTTTTGACACACTGTCTACAAGTTTACGAAATATGCTAAAAAGGTGACATTACACTGACAGGGATGCAGCTCATTATGAGGACAAAGTACAATTTCAGGTGTTTTAATGTGAAGACAATAGACTGGAGCAAAAAAGTTTATAGTATGTCTATAAAGAGAGTCAAAAATGGTCTGTGTGTGTGTGTGTGTGTGTGTGTGTGTGACTTACAAAGGGCGTCATTTTCAAAACAGATTTATAAAATCCAAGCTGAAAGAGAATACAGCACAGAAAAAAAAAACATCACTTTGTTGCTTTTTGTTGCGTTTGATACTTTTGAAATGGTTCTGGAGCTTTAAAAAATGAGAAAACAGCATCTTTTTCCCCCAGAACCATTCAAGTGTGACCCAGCAGCACGGCAGGGTGAAGGAAAGCACTTGAATGTCCCTAAGATTCCTATTGTCCTTCTTTCCAATATCTCTGCATCTCTGTTTTTTTTTTTTTTACACATCTTAAAGTAAGCATGAATTTCACCGCTCATCGTCACGACGACAGTCTTTTTTTAAAACATTGATCTTATCCTTCAGGTCGCAGAATTAGAATCTCTGGCTGTGAATTGCAGAACAACTTTCTCTGGCTATAGCTTTAGCATTTTGACTGAAGCTCTGCCAAGCCTCATGGCCCCACCCATTCTTGTATGACCCCGCCTACATTGGCAGGAAGGTTTAAAATCATTGGCTAGACTTGTACAGTAAAACTAAATAGAATACAAGTGACTGACATGTTCGAAATGAAGCACCAAAATCTGTGTTTTTATTCTGTACCAGTAGTACCAAATACATTAGTACTGGTACTGACTTGGCACGAATTGCCGTACCCATCCCTACTCCTGAGGAACGTCTGATGTCACACTAAGGTAACTAGAAGCCAAACCTCCTTGTTGGATGTATATACTTCATCTATTACCGTTGTTTTTAAGTCTCTTTTGTATCTTCTGTTTGTCCTACACAATTACATTTGTTGTGTTGGGATTTTTTCCATGTGCCACCTCACCAGAAAGTAAGAAGTAAGTGGAGTGTGAGCTGATTTAATCATGAAGGCCAGACCTTCCTGTAACTACAGCAGAAAATTAAAGAATATATTGATAACTACTAACCTTGTGACTTATAGGTATTTCACTCCCCATGTAATCACGTCATTCTAATTCTGAATAAAGATGCGAGGTCAGGACAGACGTCCTCAGAGCGGTTTGGAGCAGAGGTGTTTGAACGGTTCTCCGTTTCCAGCTCTCCTCGCGAGAAATCGTACTGGGCTCTTGGTGTCGGTTTTTTAATACTCTCTTGTGTTTACAGAAATAACTTTGACACTCCTTTTTATGGTCTGAGATTGGATATATCTAATTACATGTTTAGGCTGTATGGGAAAAATATATTGTTGTTTCAAGTTTAGAGAAAAGTTCCAAAAATTACTAACGGACATCAACTTGACAGCAGTTTAGATCGATGTCAAAGTCTTGGTCAAGCCAATTTTAAACATGCAGGAAAACTATTCTACAACGTTTGGGATTCATTTGTGCAGAATCTAAGGGCCGTGTCACACAACCATTACGTACATTTTGTGCATTTTCACCCGTATGAAAATGTTGTTTCTTGAGTTCGTCATTTGTCGATGTGGGCAGATGTCCGTCGGGGGTTTCGGTCTTTAAGTGAATTTGGTTTTAAAGCCTGTTTTAAACGTCTTGTGGTCAGATGAGAACTATGCAATTTACACGTATTTTACATAGTTTATCCACAATTATTACGTAAATCTTACGCAATTGTGTGTAATTTTTGTGAGATAAATTCATAAATTAAAGGCTTTCCACGACCTTTTCACACATGTACCACCAATGTAGAACTTTTATATTGCTCACATATCACGTTAAAATTACATAATTGACCCACAAACTCCTAACCAATCACATATAAACAGTGCAACAGTCACGCACATATCATGTTCTACGTTGATTTACGTGTTCTTTGCGTGACTTATTCAAACTTCTTCCACGTTTTAAACGTGTTTCATTCAGAATACATCTGTGAAAATTTCATGTAATAACCCATACATTTTTTTTTTTACTTTTTCCACATATATTCACGTATAACTCGAATGTGTACATAGTAACTGTGTGACACGGCCTTAAACTTTTGCATAAAACTCACCGGCAGCATTAAAATGTTCTTCGTCACGACATAAGCATTGAGTTTATTTTTCCCCAGGGCCAAGCGATTGTAACAATAGGCTTTTAGGATGTCCGTCACCGCCCGCCTATTTGGCATGAGGACTAGAGCCTGAGAAGAAACCCAGAAACCACACATTCAGGTTAAATACGACTGATGGGGCCGAGGCTCAGAGCCCAGACAAAGGCCAAAAGTTTAACCTGCTCACCATGCACTTCCCAGCAAAGATGTAGATTTTGTCATGTGCGTACTTGAATCCAAACTGGCAGAGGACATTAACCACCTCCTCCTCAGTGTAAGGGCAGTTGTGTTGTTTTGGCAGGTTGGTTATTAGCACCAGTGTTGAACCAAGGGAAAGATGCTAAAAAACAATTGGGAAGATAGGAAGTTGGAGGATGTTTGTGAAATCTTGTCAAGAATATGAAGTCAAATTTCAACTCCAATGGAGGAAATGGAAGGAATACACATCCCACCCAGAACTTAAAGCTCAAAACAAAATTTTTGTTGTACCCCACTTGCTCACCTTTGCTTTGGTTATCAGTGTTTTCGTGTATTTTTCTTTTTACTCGATTTTGGTTTCTTATTTTTATTTGTTTATATTTTAAAAGTGCATAAAACATGAAATAAAATGTTAAAAAAAATTAAGTGAAGTCAGACTACACAAAAATTCAATTTTTTGAGGCAAAGAGGCAGCAGGATGATCTGAATTTGTTGTATTGTGTTTATTGATTTAAATATCCCAGCTTTAATTTTATTAGGCTTTGTAATTAAATTGTAATTTCTGACGTTGAGTAACTTAGAGGATTGTTTTATAACCAACTGTTTGTCTCAAGTCCATTTAAAAGCAAAATCAATGTTTTATATATTAGTTGGTGTTTTTTCTTAATGAGTGACACAGTCAGTCCCTCGCTATTTCACAGTTCACCTCTAGATTTTGTCTTTATTGTTATGCGCCCTGAGTGGTTGTATATTTTTGTCAATCTTCCGTGCCGTGTCTCTACTACACAATGAATTCATTTGGACAAAATTACATAAATCTTCAACCACAATTAGATCGTTGTTGTTTTTTCATTCCATAATACTGGACTTGTTTTTCTAAGAAGGTTTGAACTTGGAGGTTAAACGAGAGAAAAGTGTGAAAATGTTCATGTCTGTCTGACAAAAGTGTATAAAATGTGTAGTGAGGAGCTTTAAAGCCCTAAACATTTGTAATCATTGTATAAAAAAAAAAAAAACTACTTCAAGAACTTTGTCTAAACAAGGATGTGCTGTAAAAGTACATTTATATCACATAAAGTTGATTTTGTTCAATTTAAATCCCCCAAAAATAAGAAAATTAGACCCAATAATTTGTACTAAAAGATTACAAAAAGCCTTTTAGAACATAAAATAACTTAACTTTTAAATGTTTGCTTTTTCATGCAACGCAGTTGATTCCTATGTTCTTTTTTTTTTTGCTTTATTTTGTCCTAAATTTGTATCAAATTTCTTAAACAAAAATTTTCTAAAATACAGTAAAACCATAGTCAGACGAAGTTGATAAAAAAAATACAAGTTAAAGTTTTCATATGCTATAATTACTACCTAAAAAGCAGCAAAAATGATATAATGAAAATGAACTAAGATTATTTAACCCATTATGGGTAAATTCCTAGAAATAAAAAAAAGCTTTTACAAAATAACTCAAATCATAAAATTTGAGGTACAAACCTTTACAAAACAGAAGCTGCAGCAGATAAATGATTTGGAAGAAACTTACTTTGGAAAACACATTCTGTGGGGACTGGATATAATCTGTGAGCCAAAGACACACCAGTTTAGACAACAGGAACACAGAAATAGTAAAACTACATTTGAGACTACAAACAGACTTCTTACTAATTTTTTGTAGTGTGAAGTATGACTCAATGTTAGTTTGATGGTGGCGCGGCAGCAAACTTTCGTTCTTAGGAAGGCTTCTCTGTTTCTGCTGGGTTTTAGCAGATGCAGCAATTGAAGTCGGGACGTTGCTGGAGAACGTTGATGCAGGAGTCTCCTGGATCTTTGCTGCAATTCAGAGATTTTCAGGAGTGAAAATTAAGAAAAAAAGCATGTTTTAAAAGGAAGTGGAAAAAAATCAATTTCATTTAGTAATGATATTGTATAAATTATAAGAGCTGGTTTGGTTGAAGTAATTTTTTCTTATTTGTACCGTTGTTGTATTTACAGATGTTACAATAGGGGGGTATGAGTCTTCTGGCACACAAGGAGTATATTTGTTAAAACCCCTTTGACATTTGAGGCTGAACTGTATTTATAAATAATATTTTTGTACACTTTATTTTGGACCAGATGGAAAAGAAGAAGAGAGAAGATGATGTTAGGGTGTTAGGATGATGGTATCAAAGACGGGGGAGATTGCAGAACTGGGGGAGGGGCTAGAATCGTTTTTAGCATATAGTGTTCACACAGGTGTGTCACTACCCGATACAGCACATGTACTCATAGTGGAAAGAGGCTTGGTGCGTAATCTTAAAGTGGTGTAAATCTCATGAATATCGCTCCAGGCCTTTTCTTTCGCAGCTCTATTCCGACTTATGAAAGCTTGGCGTCATGATTCCAGCAGGCACAAATCGCAGTTAATTTCTCCTTGATGATCAATTTTTCAATTGACAACACTTGGTACTTCCGTGAATTAAAAGGGATGCCATCTATAGATCACTACCAAATCGGAGTCCCTGATTAGTCAAAGTTCAATTGGTTTAACCTTCCTTGGGCGTTCAATACCTGCATGTTTTGTACGTAAAAACAGACGTAGACGCTTGTGTAGTGAAACGTGAGGGCAAGAGTTTGGAATGCGGAAGTCTGAATCACGCATACTGACTGACTTTTATTTTTAAATTGGAAACGGTCGCTCGAACGCACTTTTCCGAGCCTGGTGTGAACGTAGCATTATAAATAAAAGAAACTGTCCGGCATTAAAGCAGACAAGACAATCTTCTATACACGCTGTCAGGCAAAGACATAACAATATAAAGTTTAAGGGTGAACAGACTAGATATGGATTTGGTCATAAAAGCCCTAAAAGCCTTTTACCTACCTGTTTCATGTGTTTTTGCCTCCACTCCACCATTCATCTTTGCTTCAGCTGAGGCTCCTACTGACTGGTTTCCACTGGATTCTGGAGCTGGTGCAGCTTTGACTAAAGTTTCAGGAGGTTCATGTCGGTTGTCCTTACGTGGATCAGTTGAGGGCATATCCGGTTTGGACTCAAGGGTGCTGGTCGGTGGAGGACTTTTATTGGGTTTAGTTGGTAAAGAATTTGGGTCGGTCTTTTTTTCTTCTTTGTCTACAGCAGAAATGTCATCTTTGGGTTTTGGGTCAGATTCTCGAGCTTTCTCCTCTTGTTCAGACTCTGAAACATCTTTTGCTTCTACAGTAACTTCAGGAAGTTCTGCATGATCCTTCGTTTCAGAAGCTGCTGTATCTTTTGTTTGAATAGCCTCAGTTGTGTCTCTAGCTTCTACAATGGGTTCTTGATCTTCGGTTTCAGATGTTTCCACCTGGACCTCAGAGGGAACTGGTTGACATTGTTCCATGATAGAATTAGAAATTTCCTTTTTAGCGTTCATTACATATTTTTCCTTACTGTGGGCTGGATGTAACAGTTTAATCTGGTTCTCTGGCGTTTTTATAGGCAGATTTTCCACTGTAGGAGATTTGGCAGGTTCCTCAAGCTTTTCCTTTGTAGCTGAACAATTTATCTGTTCAGTTGTGGAAGCCATTTCTGCTTTGGAAGCCAAGACCTCTCTGCTTAGTTTGGTAACAATGACATCTGCTGGTTTTTCAGTCTGGGGAGTTTCTTTGTGTAACAAAACAATTTCTTCAGAACTTTCTGTAGGTTCCCGTTTTGGGTCTTCAGTTTCTGAACGCTCCTCTTGCTGCATTGACGGCTCTGTTTTAACCACAGCCGATTCAATGGGTGCTTTGTTAATTATGCTTTTTGTTTTGATACATCTGACTGTCTTCTTGGTAGGACCAGTGTTTTCTTTGACAATCATAGATGTTGCTTTTGTCGTCGGTTTGCCTTTTGTGATGGATTGGGGTTTCTCTGGCAAAGATAAAAGTTTTTTGAACGAAAGGACTGTTGTTGAGCCTGTTGAGCTCATCTGAGAAGTGGTCACACTTCGATCTAAAGAGTTTCTGTAAAAGAGGATGTTAAAGTTATAAATCTGCACACTGACCCACACAAAAGAACAGAATACAACTCTTTTTGTTTATAGTAGTCGCTTGTCATAAATTAAGGTTTTCTATATGCTAATTAGCTGCTTATTTTTTCTGTATTTTCCATACTTAAAAGCCTTACTTTTTTCAAAAAAATGACAAAACGCCCTATAATCTGGAGTACCTCAACTATGGATTAATTCTGGTTGTGTGTACTGATGTTAAAGTAATTCTGTTTTTTGTAGGAGTTGCAAACAAGGGATTGGATGTTGTAAATACGTTAATGGGGCTAACATGTAGCGGTGTTACACTGTTTTTTATTTGATTTTTGTACATGTTACTAAAAGGTTTGGAGTTAAAGTGGTCACAGTAACATTTTTTTTAGTAATATCTGTCTTTCCTCCTATGTGTTGCAAACAAGGTTGGGAGTTACAGCATTGTAAATATGCTGATGCGGCTAACGTGTAGCGTGCTACAAATAAGTTCTAAAATTATTGTGAACGAAGGTCAATAAAGTCTGATTTATTTTTGACTCTTTTGTCTCACCTATACTTCAGTGTGCCTTATATACGACATGAGTTAAAAAAATAAACCATTCAATGGTGGTGTGCCTTATAATCCAGTACAGCCAATAGTGCAGAAAATATTGTAGTTCTTGTTTTTTTCACCATTGGTAGTTACTTTTTCATCCATGTTTGATGTTATTGAATGTACTAAATGAAGACACTGCTGAGAAATCTTACTGAAAGTAAACTTCATCTAAGGACATGCTCATCTGTCCCGATAGTGGAAATGATGCATCCATCCATCCACCCGTTAAACCCACTAAATCCCTTTTGAGGTCACAGCAGTGCAGGGGGCCATGTCAGCTACTATTAGGCAAAGGTAGGGTACCACCTTGGACAGGTCGCCAGGCGGAGGAAACCAGAGGGGAGAAAACACTTTCGTACACCAGGAAAACATGCAAGCTCCACATAGAAAGGTTCCTGCCGGGATCCGAACCAAACCTTTTCTCTGCGAGGCGAGAGCGCTAAGCACTACGCAACTGTGCAGCCCATGATCACAACGCTTCTGTCAATAAATCTGCCAGTTGTTTGTGAGACTCCATTGTGTTTTTGCTGGATGTGTGCTCTATAACAAAATACAAGCCATTTTTGTAACTTACAAACTGTGGTCTATTTTTAAGTGAATTTTTGTCAGTTTTTTTCCCCTGTTGTTTTGTTTGCTCCACTTGATGGATTTTTGGAACGTTTGATATACCCATTTAAACTCTTGACGAGATTGAAAAAATATCTATTTACCAGAAATTAAAACAGAATTACAAATTTTGTTCAACTTTTTTTATGATTTATGAAATAAGTAACCCGGAAAACTTGACTTACAGCTCAGGATTTGTCTGCTCCAGTGTACTTGTTTGTGTTGGCTTGTCAAACACAACATCCTGTAAAAGACATTGTTGGTTAATAAACGCTGTGATAGGGTGTGAACACACTTCACCAAATTCTGGAGCGTACGTTAAGAGAAATGGAAGGACACAAACACCTTTTCTGGAACAACGGTCACTGTTACTCCTTTGATCTCAAAGTTCTCTGAGGCTTTAAGTTTCAAAGCAGCTTCCTCTTTCTCAAAACACACACGTGCCTATACAATCAAAGGATGCACACATATACATTTAGATTTCAACAAAGTCAAGGGTATTCACACTCACTTTAGGGGGCGGAAATGCACAACATTAACAATTCCAAACTTTTTGAAAAGGAATCTTAAGGAAGTTATAAATAAAAGTGTTCAAATGCAAACATAAGAAACATGTAAAGCAGCCAGGTAAGTTGCTGCTTGTGAATGGCATTGTAAGTAAAAAAATTAAAAAAATAATTTAAAATGGCTAAATTTGCACTGCTTCGACCAAAACAAGGTCTGAGGTTTTTTTTTTCTTTTTTAAGAACTACAAAAGTCTATAAAATGAATTTTCATTACATTTTTAAATTAGTGGTACCTCTTATACCAAACCCAATAGTTCAATGTAAATGCAGTTTGTTATTCTGTATGCCAGGTTCCACTGTACTCCTGAAACTATCAATTTACAAGAACTTTAAAGTTTAGACAATTCAAAATAGAAATGATTTGTTTTATCCAATGTATCTTTTTTTATTTTACTTGAGAAGAACATTACAGATAAAAAATGTGTTGTTTTTTTTAAATTTTAAGCATGTAGATTAAAAACTAATATCAAAGAGAAAATTTGGGGGCTTGTCCAGGATCAAACTGTTTTATAGATTATATTTCAAAATTTAGAAGAATTGCACCATGACTTAATTAAATAAAAGACATACAACACAATTGCAAAAACTAATTGTTTTGACTTAAGTTTTACTGCAGTAGCGTAGTTAAATATAATCCCACGACAAATGTAAAAAATAAAAAAGATGAGAATATAACTGTATGCAACACGGGTTTCTTTGATCATTTCTGTCCTTAAACGTACAAACCTCTTGCTTCGACTTGAACAGGAGAACTGATTTGGTTTTTCCAAAGATATCCATAGCAGAAATCAAATCACTGTGACAAAGAGTATCAAAAGTTCCTTTGAGCTTTACCATGGTTGGAGGGGATGGTTTGCTGAACTAAAAAAAAAAAAAAAAAAAAAAAAAAAAAGAACAGCTATAAACACTCATTTAGACGATATATCCACAAAGAAATACTAAAATGAATGACTTCTATGTTACTGGGAAGAATAAGAAAGTGCCAAATCTAACCTTAGACTTTAGTGGAGAACTATTCTTATTTTGCAGAGGACTGGACCCCATATTTGAACTTTTCTCCACCTTTACTGCACTGGAGGGAGAAGATGTGGAACCAGCCAATGAAAATATACTTTCTCCAGAAGGAGGAGAAGAGTCTTTTATTAATTTGGATAAAGATGTTGGTGACGATAAAGATGATGAGGAACTCATTCTAGCAAGTTCCTCCAGGACAACGGGAATCACAGTTTTGACCATGTCTTCCACGTTCGGCTGTCCGGAAAGGGACTGAACGACTGCAAATACAAAGAAAAGGAAACAGAAGTTATGTTGTTAAAAGTCTTGGTTATACACAAGTTCATGAAAATACTATAGATACACTGCCAGTCTCCAACCTGGCGCTTTAAGAAGTCTTTCGGTCAGGTTTTCAAGAGAGCATGGCTTCTTCTGTGAAGACGATGACTCTTGGAGAGATGCCTTCCTCTTACAAATCTTTGTCAAAGATGACGGTTTCCCATCTTTCTTCTGTTGAGATGATTGACTACTCTTGAGTAAATATCCTTCCTCTATTCTCTTTGGAGAAGCTGATCGTTCATGGCTCAATCTTGGTGATAGTCGTTTCTCTTCTTTAATCCTTGAGGAAAACCGCTGCTCTCTGCTTCTCCTTGGCAAAGACTCTTGCTCTCTACTACTCCTTGATGAAGATCGTCGCTCTCTGCTTCTCTTTGGAGAAAACCATCGCTCTACACTAGACCTTGAGGAAGACCGCCGCTCTATGCCTCTTCTTGGCAAAGACTCTCGCTCACTGCTACTACTGCTTGATGATGATTGTCGGTCTATGATTCTCCTTGGCAAAGGCCGTCGCTCTTTACTACCCCTTGGCGAAGGGCGTCGCTCTCTGCTTCTCCTTGGCGAAGGGCGTCGCTCTCTGCTTCTTCTTGGCGAAGAGCGTCGCTCTCTGCTTCTCCTTGGCGAAGGGCGTCGCTCTCTGCTTCTTCTTGGTGAAGAGCGTCGCTCTCTGCTTCTTCTTGGTGAAGAGCGTCGCTCTCTGCTTCTTCTTGGCGAAGGGCGTCGCTCTCTGCTTCTCCTTGGCGAAGGCTGTCGCTCTCTGCTTCTCCTTGGCGAAGGGCGTCGATATATGCTTCTCATTGGCGACGGGCGTCGATATATGCTTCTCATTGGCGAAGGGCGTCGCTCTCTGCTTCTCATTGGCGAAGGGCATCGCTCTCTGCTTCTCCTTGGCGAAGGCTGTCGCTCTCTGCTTCTCCTTGGCGAAGGGCGTCGATATATGCTTCTCATTGGCGACGGGCGTCGATATATGCTTCTCATTGGCGACGGGCATCGCTCTCTGCTTCTCATTGGCGAAGGGCATCGCTCTCTGCTTCTCCTTGGCGAAGACCGTCGCTCTGTACTTCTCCTTGGCGAAGACCGTCGCTCTCTGCTTCGTCTTGGTGAAGAATGTTGCTCTATGCTTCTTCTTGGTGATAATCTACTGTTTTCACTTCTTCCCGGTGAACAGTCTCTCCCAAGGCTCTTTGAACGGGAACGATTACGTGAAGTAAAAGTCCAATCATTTTGAGGAGAAGAACTAGAGTGACACCGAACAGAAGAGTTTGTTTTAGTGTTTGACGTATCAAAAATATTTTCAAAAAGAAATGCGATGGAATCAACCTGGATGAATGAGACTTTTCACAGACAAAAATGCATGGTATTATAAGAAATAAAAACTAATTTACATTTCCTAAAAATTCTTTGGAAAAGGTTTTGGGACTAAGACATTTATTGTGAGCAGTTGTTTGCATTACTGAATTTGTGTAGTGGAAAGTATATCAGAGATCAATGTATTAGATTAAAACTGGTTTGAAATCTGCCAAATTAAAGCTAATAAGTGACATCTACACATTAATGTACATCTGGTAGTGGAACTAAGACAGCAACCCACTTTCTTCCCTTCATTTTTTAACACACTTAAATCCACTAAACTACCAAACTGACTAAAATGCTCAGGGTTTCCTGTTTTTTTCATTGAGTGATAATTTCTACACACCTACATTTCAGGCATTTACAGGTGAAATGTAGCATATATAAGCAAAAGAAAACAAAAACACTGACTGTTCTTGAAGGTCTTTGCAGTTCTTGAGATGAAGGCTTGTATTTTTGTGGGATATCCATTCCTGGTTGGTAAAATAACAAACAAATATTTAAGATATATCAGAATATAATCATCCGCATAAATGTGGAATTATGAAAATTGTGTTAACCGTTTCAAGGCATCAAATTTATATAAGGTATTTCAGCAAACTTAAGATGTATTTAGTATTTGTTATGAGGTTTTCAAACATTTCTACATTTGGACAAGCATAACACTAAGTAAATGAATTTCCTGAATCAAAAAACCAAAGCACATTTATTAAAAAAACAGCATCTTAAGTTGTATAGAAAATAAGGAGGAAGCAAAACATTATATTAAGAATAGGGGGGGACAAAATATTGGCTCAATATTGGTGTACTTTCATTGCACTTTTCTATCTTTATTAAGGCACTAAGCGCCTATTCATTAGTCCCATTCACCCAATGTGTACACATTCACACACTGATGGTCGCAGAGCTGTTATCCAAGGGGTTAACCACACAACCAGAAGCAATGTGGGGTTTTTAGTGTCTATTCCACTCTTTGAACCAGTCACTCTAAAGCTTTATCATATTACATTGAAGGAATAACATGCTGAATAAATCATTCAAACTATTGGATGCTGTAACCATTCATGTAGAATAAAGCAAACAGATGAGTTTTAAAAAAGTTTATTTAACTAGATTAAAAAAATAAATAGCTTAATGATCAGGCCAAGATATAAGCTTGAAATTAGCTATTGCCTCTTTTCCTTATGATTGATTGGTAGACATTTTTCTCAGTAACCTGGATAAAAGATTATGAATCAGAATTCTTTTGGCAGGAGACTCCATAAACCACATACACAACTCATAACAAGTTGGGGATATTGGGAAAAACTCAGTAGAGGTCGTAAACGCAGTGTTTGTGTCACTTCACAAACTTTAGGAATAGGGAGACATTGGAGTGATAGACATCTCATTTTGTGTTTCCCACGTAATGATGTCAGTGTGTGCAGTGTGATTTGGTTATTGAAGTGAAAACCAAAAACAAATTCTAAAAAGTAAACATTTTTTCAATTTGGGATCAATCTCAACATTCTGTGGCTATAAAAACCAGATTTTGCCAGCAAGACATTCCAAGTTCATAATTCAAATTGCCATGAACACACGGTGTTGCTTACAGACCTGCAGCGTCAGCCGGCCATGGCGCACCTTTGAGTTGGTAGTAGGAAGTTAGATGCTGCAGGTAAACTTGGTGTTTCTCAAAGTGTCACCAGCAGACTTGCATCAAGAAACAGAACTACTGGCAGAGATTGTGACTAACCTGAAAGTGGACCCTGCGAGAGACAACCGCGACTATGACCGGCACCTAAAGACCTATACCCCAAGCGTCAAACTCTCAGTCTCGAGGGCCAGTGAAACACATTTCCTCAGAACAAAGTGGGGTGGTGAGGAGCATCAGGCAAAGACACAACCATACACATGCACATCTTAGGGACAATTTGAATTCCCCAATAAATCTATGAAACTTGTTTTAGGACAGTGGGATGAGTGACTGGAGAAAATACATGCATGGGAAGAACATGCAAACTCACCCAGAAAGGACCCAGACAGGACCGAACTGAAGTTTTCTTGCAATGTGGCTAAATGCAAAGCACAAGACCACCCTGTAACCTCTCCAGAAACATCTTCAAAGCAAAAGTTGCATCTATGGATCTTTTCTGTGACATGAAACATACAGTTACTACAATAAGCTCACTTTTGACCTTTATCTAGCTTCGTCTACTTTTTCCCACAGCTTCTTTGTGAGACTTATCAGCTTTATTGCTCTCGAGTTTCGACAACTTTGCACATTTCTCTTATTATCTAAAGTGGGAACAAGAATACATCTCCATCTCTCAGGAATCCTAACATTCCTATCTTAACACTCTCCAAAGTCCTGTTAAATAGCACAGTCAGAAACTCTACTACCACCTCTCTAAAACTCTTCCGACTTCCAAAGGTACATTTTCAGGATCAACTATCTTTCTGCTCTTCATCTTTAGTACCTTCCTCACATCATACTTATTCATTGTTGCTACTTCTTACTACATTAAAGCCACCTAATCAACTTTATTGTTTCTCAATGTTCCCTTCATTAACAACTCTTCAAAGTTCTCCCTCCATCTTTCCATTTTAGTTGTGGAATCGTTTGACACATTTCCATCCACTTTTGATTACTCTAAACTGCTGCACAATACAACACCTACATTTCATGATCTTCACCACAAATATCCAACTTGGGATACAAACACAAACAAAAATGGCCTATTCTGTATACATATAGAAGTTTGAATGTTTAATCTGTGACATTGATTAACTCCATTAGTCTTGGTGGCCAAAATCGCCAATGAAACACTCAACAAAAATACAAATGAAACAGGTTCCCATTTCTCATGGGATGAATTCAATGATGTAAACAAAAAAAGCCCATTTCTCTTATTGTTCATACATTTGCCTAAATCTTTGAGGGTTAGCACTTCCCTTTTTTGTTAAAGCAATCCATCCACAAAACAGATGGCAGAGAAATACAGTGTAATTATTCCAATGGTCTATCTCAGGCTGAACACAAAAAAATCCCTCAAAAATGTGTTTTGCTACATACAGTGGGAGGTCAAGCAACCTGTCATTAAGTGTCTCGTGTGACAATTATTTAGTAACATTTCCTATCAGGTCTATCATTGTGGCTTGTGGGATGTTGGACAGTAAATGTCTTTTCTTTCTGTAGGCATCTTGAGAGCATCTGAAGACATGGGCTTACCCAGGTGTCGGGAACCTTTTTGGCCAAGAGAGCCATAAACGCAACATATTTTTTAATGTTATTTCGTGAGAGCCATACAATATTGTAACAACCCGGCTGGTCCATTGATCGTAGTGGGGAAAACGAAAGTGTAGTTGTCAATCAACTGAACTGTCAATCAACAGGCTGCACTGGAGAACTGTTAGTGTCCCATACACCGCACGATTCCGAACAGTCTCAGAGAGGCAGAGCCAGAAAGGGAAACCGAATGCATAATTTCTTTTGCGGCATCAAAACCATTTATTTTGAACACACACAACGTTGAGCATCGCCCTCTCACCTTCCCACACTCATGGTGCAACAAAAAGAAGCAAACATAACAGGAAGAACTAACCAAGGGTGGAACAACAAAACTGCCACATGAAAAGAAATGCAGGCAAAAAGAAAGACCTATGCTCAGCCTTATTTTGACCAGGGGACCGCATCCCACAATCCCTTGCTGCCAGCAGACCCAATACCCACTACAAAACGTTTAAAACTAAAAATACAAGTGAATGTGTGCATTTTATGTAATTTCAAAACTTTTAAAGTACAATTAGTCTGTGGATTCTTTTTGATAACATTGTTATTGTAGCGGACTAAGTTGGACTGGGTGGCTGTTGAGTCGCTTTCTAAATTCCGGAGTTTATTGAACCCATCAAGCAGAGATGCTGGTTGGCCCTCAGTTCTGTCGCTCAGCCTGTCGTTGGGGGGTTTTGACCAATGGGGTTCAGTTATGGGCCGAATAAGGGAAATAGGAGGGCCTGTGCGAGAGCGGGGGAATAAAAAGTTGGGAGATTCAGGAGTTGCTGAACAAGTTGTAAGGCATTGGTTACGGCCTGCAGTAACTAGAATAAAGAACCCTAAAAGAGATTGAGACTCCGTGCCTCAGCATGGGAAACGGATGCTGCATTATGCTGTTGCTGATAAATTATGATTTCTTACCATTAATGTGACTTCTGGTGCTGCATGGTGGTTTTGCTGATTGTCTGATGAGTTTAAGCTTCATGCAGGTGTTGAGGCTTTCATCCGTTAAACGTGATCGTAGGTTGGTCTGAACGTTCTTTAGATGTGAGAAAGACTTCTCACATGCAGATGTGGCACCAAACATCATCAGTATAGCAATACTCACACGCTGCAGTGTGTGGTATGTGACAGCAGCGTGTTCTAATCAGTGCGCAGCTTCACTTTGCTGCCTGGGCCCACTACCCCTTCCCTTTTGCTTCTAAAAGACGGGACCGCGCATCTGCCGGGACGGCAATTCACAGCTTTCAGGCTGTTACAAACTGGCATCACATCGCGCCTGAGAAGGACTGGTCAAATTAAACTTGGGCTAACCCCTGGGCTAACATTTCAATGAGTGTGGGTTAGCCTACTCTTTCTGGGAAGATGTTGAACAGATCTCTAGCGTTTCAGGAAGTTTGAGTAAACAGAAAAAAAGACTTCATGTGTGTTCATAATGAAGACAGATGTTTTTGTTATGACATCACGGAGAATATTCAAACTGTCATGCATTAAGGCGGACACTATAATCTATAAAAGTGTCAGGATGATACAAAACTACTTTTTATTTTGACTGGGGTCTACTAATTGTGAAATGCTTAAAAAATCTGTGAAATTCTTAAACAGACCCTGTAAGCATTAGTGTATCCTCGTATGAATTCCTTTTTCCTTCACACTCCATTTGTTGATAACTAATTTCTTTCTTTTTATATAAACAATATCATAATGGTCAATGTTGACATGAAATGTGTTATTGCATAAAGGCAGAATATTATGAGGCCCTGGTAAGGTACAATTGGAAATTACTAACAGAGGTTGGCGTTACAGGTGGACTGCTTTCACTAGATTTAGACTATGTGCGAGGGTTTGATAAGATGCAGGCTAAACACCAAAGTATTAAGAAACTGTGGAGTGGATTATCTAGGATTAGGTAGTGACGTACAGGTATTCTTTTTTAATTTACCAAAGTGCCAACCATTCGAAAAGTGATCATGGAGAAGCTGATAGATGCGGTTTGTGCCTGGGCTGGAATTCTATGACACCAATTCCTTTATAATTCAGAATAGAGCTGTGAAAGCAAGATTTGTACCGCTTCAAAATTTCACACCAAACCGCTTCCAGCTGGGAGTGCATGCAATAGTATAGCACAGCAACTGTCCACTGTGAACACTGTATGCTAAAAGTGCGTTCAAGAACTTCTTGAATGTGCATCATGTACCTGATGTGTATGTACCATAAGAGTATAGTTAAGTTTGTGCAACAAAGTATGTATTTTCTCTCTCATTAGGGCTATCACACTTTGGCCAACAAGAATTCCATTTAAATCCTTCCAACATGGCACAATGCATGAGAAGATTTTTTGAGTGGAGTTCAAGATCTTGGTCCTGTGTCTTTGAGCTTTCAAAATCTCTTCAAAGCAGGGGTGTCAAACTCGAGGGCCGGTGTCCAGCATGTTTTCCAACCAATCTGCTATTGAAGCTCTTTATTGGCTAAACACACCTGATTCAGGCAATCAGCACTGGTTAAGGCCAGATTTCTGGAAAACCAGCAGGAGGCCTGTAGAATGTCATTCCTGCATTAAAACCATGCAGCTGTACTCCTCAATGACATATGCATGGCTATACTAAATCCACCACAATCATTGGTATTAGCCAACTTTACATAAAATAAACAAAAGTATTATAAACGAATGACACCATGCTGGCATCTGTGCAGTCTATGTACTACCAGGTTTCACCTGTGTTTCAATTTAGATTGAAACTCCAAAGAAGACGACAAACCTGTGGAAATTCTTTGATGGTGCAAACCAAGTGTTGAAGCAGCTGTCCAGGTGGCAGATCTCAGATGTTTGTGGAGATGTAGATGTTGAATGTAAAGGTCCTGGGCTGGTTTGGGTATATGTCCATGGCGATCAAGCCAACTGGACGTGTTGCAAACTTTTCAAAAATGCTTTTGGAGGAGGGTACACAAGTGACATGAAATGAAAATTCTGTGGCTTTAGATGATGTTCCTGCAGTCAGAATAGCAATTGAAGCACCCCTCAAATGTTAAGATATGTGGCATTGAGCTAAAACAGGGTTGTCCAACTCCCAGCCTCAATAGCCAAAATGGCTGCTGGTTTTTAAGACATAATGTCTTGTCAGCTGCTAAATTATGGATCAGGTGTGTTTAGCCATCGAGTAACTTCAATGGCAGGTTAGTTGGAAACTAGGACACTGGCGCTCGAGGCCTGGAGTTTGACACGTGTGCTTTTTAGCAGCCCAATGGATACGTATGCAATAACTGTGTGATCCAATAGAGAACCAACATTTCGGCACTCTCCATTACAGTTTATATTTGCACACTTGTGCATACTGTTTGTTAGTTTGATTTTATTGTATTACGATGTTCCTTCCTTGCTGTTCTTGCACTTATGGTGATGCTTCAATCTCATTGTACAATGCACAATGACAATAAAGCTAATCTAATCTAATCTTAAAGTATTGTTTTTATACATCTATTGATCCTAAAAATGGTGCCCCACCTAAATTAGAACTTTAAAAAAAAGTCTCCCTACATCAGAGTTGCCCGACCCTGCTCCTCTAGATCTACCTCAGTTTCCAGCTCTCCCTCACCTTCTTGCTGTTGAGTATCTAGACCAAGCGTGGTCAATTTATCAGGATAGGCAAATACCCAGGTTGGAAGTGCCTCTGCCTCTCCGGAGTGGATGGAGCCCCTTTCCTATCCCGTCTTTCAGCTGCCCTTCCTCTTCTCTGACCCCTGACCTGGATGGAGGGAATAGCTTTGACCTTTGCCACTCTGACCAAAGGTCAACTCAAAGATTACCAAGAAATGAAAGCTGAGTCAGACAACTGCTGACTGTATCTTATCTGGTCTCTCAATCAGAAACCACAGTTCTTCCCGTTTCCCCATCTACATCCCTCTTCTTAATCCTTTTTGTATGTATAAAGTCACATCAGCTATATATGTACCTATATTTTCCTATTTTATGTTGTCATTTGGTTGTGATTCTCCCATTGAGTTGGTCATAGAGAGGTATGGTTTTGTTACATTGGACAATATTTATCATAACGTTGTTTTGCAAACTATATGGTTACAAATATGCAACCATTTCTTTGTTTTTTTGCATCTCATTACAATTCTCTTTGTGTTTTCAATAAAAAAGTACCAGTCAGCCACAACAGTAAAGCCATTACTACTTCATTTGAAAACTTTCTGTACTCTAGTTTTGTCTGATTGACCAAAACTTGGTCATAATGTCAGCATCATTGAAGATTCTTGTGGGAGGGGGTTTGGCTGTTGTGGCTGAAAGGGCTCACCAAGTAAATATTTCAATTTCAATTTTTTTGGAAGCAATATGCATCAGGGTTCACACTTGTTTGCCTTTTTATTTATTTGTGGCCCTTTTGCTTCGGTGGCCTTTACAAACACCAAATTGATATAATCTGTTCTTTACCAGCAGATCATACGATCCCTTTAATTGGCAGTAAGTCAGTGGAAAATAAATTAATCCACACCTAAAATAAAAATGCCTTTTCTAATATAGCCACTTATTCGAACAGAAAATGTAGTTTCTTGTTTCCTACTTCGGTAGTAAGGGCGTACTTGTTTTCGATTTGTTGGTATTTTTGCTGCCTCTCCTTATTCAATGGCTGTCACTGCACAAGACGTTTATTTCCACCATTTCCTCCATCAACTCAGTTTTGGCCCCTTGTCCATTTTTGTGACCCATCAAACCCACCTCAGCGGTGGACAACTGTTTACCAAACAAATATTATCCAATAATGTAGCTTTTATATTGTTTCTGACAACCACCTGTCCCTCTTTATTTAACCCTTGTGCTATCCTATGGTGTCCAGATGATCTGATCCTTACATTGATGTGTTATTCCAACCATGACAAAGGTGGATAAAGGTGAAGAGGATTTTATGTAATCCATGGACACCAGTGAAGATCACAAATCATTGAAGAAAAAAGGTTTAGTGCACTGTCTTGTGTGATGTAGATGACCCCACTCCCAATGTTGAAGAGCCTAGGACAGCACAAGGGTTACATCTCTCATCTCTCATCCACAGTTTTGCTCCAAATTTTGGGGAAAAACACCCTCAAACAGTCGTTGATCTCTTAAATTTAGTCGAATCTGAATTCTTCCCCTATCCCTTTGGCTCCTCCCTATTGGTCTAATTGTAGGAGTATTTGGAGCTGCAGTGGTGTCCAAATTTTTTATTTTTATTTTTTTACAGGGAGCCGCAAAGACTAGATTTCTCTCCGCCGGTAGGGTGATCGCGGAGGAGAAACGCATTTCTTCACGTGGGTGTGGTCTGAAGCACAGAAGTTTATGTTTAATGTAAGTAATGAGTTTTTGTTCTTGCATGACTTTTCAATGTTGTAAAACCCAATGTCAAGCATTTTCAGAGTACTGGCAGCTACGGACTAATGTAGTTCACCGGCGACTATTGATGACTTCATTGAGTAGGAGTAACGTCAGAATCTGAAGACACTATTTTTCCATAAGTCTCCAATTATATGATATATGTATGGATACAGAGAAGCCATAGAGGTAGGGAATTAATTCACATTCCACCATTTAACAAACCAGTCATGGCAGTCTTGGTCCTACTATAACCTGTCATAAGAAACCAATTCCAAACTGATGTTTAATTTTTTTTTTTATCCAATAGGCTCTTTATGAAAGCCATCTATCCATCCACCTTAAGAACCCACTGAATCCCTTTCAGGGTCATGGGGTTGCTGGAGCCAGGGTGCACCCTTAACAGGTCGCCAGTCTGCTATAGGACCACACACTCACATGCACACCTTAGGGTAATTTAGAGACACCAATAACAGAGAAAACCCATGTATGCAAGAGGAGCACATGCAAACTCCAAACACAAAAGATCCCAGCAGGGGTTCAAACCAGGGCCATCTGGGCAAGAGCGCCAACCACTGCACCACTGTGCATCCCTTTTTGAAAACCAGTTTATGAAATAAACTGGAATACAGCTGTACTGTCTGTAACACTTATCAATAGGGTTTATTTATGTTTAAGAAAGGTTCCTATGTATATTTGTTGTCTGGCCAATTCCTCTTATTTCTAAGCTGTTATTTCTGGGCCATCAGCCTTAATATGTCTCTTTTAAAATCTCATTAAAGCTAAAAATCGTCATTTTCCTTTCCAAAAAGGTCATTAGAGAAGGTGTCAAGCCCCAGGTCTTGAGGATAGCATCCTGCTCATTTTACAAATCTCTCCTCTAATTGTTGCCAATTACCTGAATCAGGTGTGTTTTCCCAATCGGTAGATACAAGGACGCGGGTTAGAAAAAAGTAAAACACTAAGCCTGGAGTTTTGCGACACCTATTCCCTAATGAAGCATAAAGCTTGTATTACACAATTTATTCCCCTTGTTTACTAGATAATGTAGAAGTTGTCAGTTTCTTTTATTTTCATCCCCAAAAGAATCAAGTCATGTAACTGATAACATTCATATTCCCTCTCTTTACTACTGAAAGTACAACTTTACAATGGATCTAATCAAGAAAGAATTTAAGTAAGGACATAATGCCTAAAGAGCAGAGAGTGTGATTTCCACTCACCTTCATTTGAGAACATGTTTTCTTACACAAAGAACAGGTATGAGGAAACTTGATTGGTGTGAACCCAGCAAAATCATGCATCATGGTCACTGATGGTGGACTCTTGGCGGTAGACTTTTCCGGGGATAGCTTTTCATTTGTTTTAGCTGGATCCAATACTTGCTGAGGGGAAAGATAAACACTGGAGCAAGGACGAGTCACCGACTGTGGGAAAGGCAAGTCATTCGTTGCAGGAAAGTTAAAATAAGGAAAAGAAACTGGTTTGTAAGCAGGAACAACCTGAGACACTACAGTCTGTACTATATGTGATTGGAGTAGATGTTGTGGTGGTTTTTCCATGGACTTCTCTGTGAACTTTGCAACTTCATCTTGAATTTCCATTTGACAATTTGCAAAGCTTATAGCATTGCCCTTCATTGATACCCAGTCAGGTTTGGGAATTATCTCAGTAAACGGACAATAACTGGGCACAGCTTCTACTGTGGGATCAAGTTTTTCCAACAAAGAGGATTTTGAGACTTCAGATTTAGATTTCGTTAAACTGCTGTTTGGTTCATTTTGTAGCAGTTTAACAGAACCACTGCCTAGAGAGGACTCAGGGTTCATTTTTAAATCAACGTTGTTGACCAATAAATTCAAAACGCTGCTTTTCACAAGCGTTCTACATTCTTCTGGTGGTTGTTCACTGAATTTTTCATTTTGCAACACATTTCCACTTTTTACTGCACTGTCAGTAATATCCATATTTTTGTCCACCACTGCAGTGTATTTCTCAATATGTTCACTGTCAATTACTTCCCTTGATTGACCAGTATTTGGAGGCACTGGGGCATGACCAGTTCCGTCTCCTTCAGGAGCACTAAGAGCATCCAGTCCATAATCTCTTGAGGGAAAAGGGGGTTCACTGTCCAGTGGCAACTTGTTTTCTGTTGCAGCTCTCATTGCCTTTTTCATGCGTATTTTCCAAAGGGTTTGTGGTAGGTTCTGAGCAGTGGTCTGTTCAGCAGGGCATGATATAAGCTCATCTAGGTCCTCTTTTTCAAGACCATAATTCATTAGGATCTTGGCAGCTGCTTGTCGCGTGATTGCAAGATCGTCCAAGTCGGGAAGATTTGATTGGTCCACGATGTTAGTGCCACCAACGTTCAAATCTGCAATGGATTTTGAAGAAGCATCACTTGTGTGATTTGATGACAAATTAAAGAGACTTTTGTCAAAGTAAACACCAGAATGTCTCTTTCCGTCAGAGGCTCCCAAAAATTCTGCACTTGAGGAATGAAATCCATCACTTGTGCAACTAAAGTTTGAAGTAGTCGTTGTTTCATCCAACCTGGCTGTGTTGTTTTCAGACCCATGAGTCACTGATGGAGCTAACCCCACACTTTTCAGAGAGGTAGTTCCAGAGGAGCAGAGGCTAGGTTCAGAATGTAAATGAGGTAATCCAGTCGACAGGTCTCTCTGCAGTTGTTCGTTGACAAGCAATCGATCCCCTTGGATATAACTTGATTGCCCAGCCACAAAGACATTGTGAAATGGATAGGACATTTTTATTCCCCAGTCCCTGTACCTGACAGGATAGGTGGCCTTGTGCAGGGAATCTTGTGCAAGGGCACAGGTCAGCCACTGTTATCAGGAACTGTATTTGTTTGCATCAGGGCTTTCTGGTCAGCCGCACAAAAAAGTGAGCGGATAAAATCAGGACACTGGAGCAGGAAAGTTGATCCAACGGTCCAAAATCAGTGAAAACCTGAAAGTAGATTTAAATGAGAAAGGTAAGTAGAACATTATTTAGATGCACATTTAAGAAAAATTAATCACCTTGATGCCTGCTTGCATCAATAGGCATTAGGGGGTTAATGATACAGTAGCTGCCCAGGAGCAATTCAGGCTAAAATGACTGACACCAGAAATCACAATGTTTTCATTTGATAAAATACAGATGTACAATAAAATTCAACTTCCAACTACACCTTATCTTCAGACTACGGCAGTGTTGTGGAAAAGGTTTTATTTTTACGTTAATATATTTACATAATGACAAGAATATTCCAGATTGAAGACTGTTGCAGAAAACAATATTTATTTCAGAACAAAAGTGTTGGCAAGTAAGAAGTGTGGAATCAACCTTTATTACACTGTGAAAAAAAGTCAAGACAAGTCATCAGAAAATATATGCATTTCGTACAAATTCAAAATAGATTTGAAGTAATTAGGTAGCAGTAAAAGGTTTATTTAAATAAATGTCAAAAAAATGTCTGAAACATCTTTCTGCACTTTTACGTTAAAGGTTGTGTATTATTTTCCTGTTGTCCAAAAATTAAACAAACTTTTAATGTCCTCATGTGCAAAAGAAAAAAATTGTGACAGCCATAAGTAATTTGCGTCTTCAAGAGTGCAAAAACATCTGATCCGTTGGCTGCATTTTAATGTAAAAGTTTGCAATTAACTGTCAAATTTCAGTGAGTTTATTAAGATACAGTATACGTCTTCCTTTAAGTATGTTTTTTAAAAGACACAGTTGTGTTTTTTTTCCACATACTTAACATGTTTCGACAGACGTCTTATAGTTGAGTGGGACTTTTAAGTTAAAGGCATTATGCCTGTTGTGATCCAAGTGGTTTTCACAATTCTTTAGGTCCAGTGTGTTAATATAGAATTGCAAAATTATACATCTTTCAAATCACATAAATGAGGTTGTACTGAAGAAAAGTATACTAAATAAAGGAAAGGTAAACAGTTTAAGGTGAAAATATGAATACAAACTCAAAATTAGACAACCAATTACACCCTGGAGTTAAATCTCTTGGGATTTTTTGAAAAGAATCAGTTTAAATTGCAACACAAGCTGTCAGTTGCTTCTCACAAAACACCTCATCTTGACAGTAATTTGAATCTTCAGCAGATGCGTTTAGTACTTGGTGGATGGAATTTCCAGTTTCTGTTGAAGACATGGTTCTGAAACGTTTCTCCTACATGTGGCTGAAAGTCACATCTCAACTTTGGCAAAGATGGATGTGCATGTTATTCATACAAAATAGGCCTGCATAATAAATCGCAAATTTGTCATTATCGCGATATCAAACTGTGCAATACATATATTGCAAAAATCTGCGAAAATTTAAATAAACGGAAATTAAATGTGCAAAAAACAATCTTATGGCAGCTTGAAGTATTTAACGAATCAAATAAACCCCTTTATGCATTTGACCAATCAGATGGACCCCTCTGATGTTAGACGCTCGCCTCCTATATAGACGACGATCAGTTGGAGTATAATTTATGTTGACTTATTTAAATTAAACTGTTGCAGTGAAATGGAAATTATGTTTTTAGATGTTTTGCTATTTGTTCATGTATCCCAAGTTATATCGTCATTGCAATATTGATCACTAGTAACCGCAAGTTTTCCTCATATTGTGCAGCAATAATACAAAATAAAACTGTTTAGCTGTTCACCGCTAGATACGCGGAGAAAGTGGGTGTGTCTGTTAGACTGGCACCTCAGACTTCCTGGAAGAATGGGTGGGTCCTCACAGTGTGACATCACCGCTTTGGGGCATTTGCATGATATATGCCCTTTAAAATTTTGAAAACCGACATTAAAAACTTGGGGGTAAGAAAGAGAAATTGTATAAACAGTTTTGAAATGTGCATTTATTCGTGTTTTGGGCATTTCTTGAAATAAAATTTAAAAATCCTTTTTTTCAAAATATATATTTCAAGTTTAAAATGTGTACATTAAGTTTAAACCTGTTTTTTTTTTTTTTATTTTTTTTCAAAAGTTCGAACTGGTTTTTCATTCACTTTAAGCTGATCCTGATTTGACTCCATAGTCTTGCTGCAAACTAAATGGTAACGCCTCCCTGATGGTGTTGGATGATGGGTAAATATCTGTCTGTACCTAATGAAGAATACATAACCCATAGAACTTGAAGAATATATAACCCATAGGACTGGTTCAGAATCAGTAGCTGCGGTTACATGGGCAAAATATCTTGATCGGATCAATAGTCGGGTTAAAATTCAGGCGTGTACATGGGCCTAGAAAACCTTTTTCCGATTAGAACAAACGTTCCCATGGGTCACACTTTCGGTCGGAATGAATCGTTTGGGCATGCGCAGTAGTGTTAAAAAAAATCCCGGTAGAAGAGGAGATGCGTCCCGTTGTAAACAAACAGCTGCCACAGACATTTATGCAGCAGCTCGGTAATACGAGACAATCTTCCAAACGTGCTTTTATTAATGTTATGAATATTATGAAGCGCCTGTTCGCTCATCGTTTTATTTAATCCGTGTGGTCAGTGCTTTTTCTGTGGAAGAACAGGGCTGGAGAAGGGTTAGAAGAGGCTATAAACACGCGCTAACAACATTAGCCTTGATGGACACAAAATCCAGGACCGTGTGAGAAAGGCTGCAATCTGCATCTTGGCCGCACGTAAATGTCTGGGAAAAACATCAGCCTTTATTTTTTCAGGAGACAGCTGAAAACACAAATCCACGTGATTGCTTGAACAGTTTCTAAGGACTGAGCGACATTTCTGCTCTGAAAAGTTCACACACCGACCCAAAGCCACTCTGTGAGCTAGCGGCCCGAGCTCTGCTCGGACGCGGTTCTCCTGAGTCCTGCAACCGCTAACCCAGAGCGGCGGGACGACACGCAGTCTGAATTCTCCCAAACAAAATGAAACGCACACGTAACAAAGCATCCCCCCCCCCCCGAACCTGGCACCCGAGCCCGGAGCTCGGGTGCCAGGTTCGGAATGAACCATTTACATGCAACATGATCGGACATAAACGATTGGTATAACCCACCTATCTCGATCGGAAAGAAACTTTGATCCGATCGAGTCTGATCGGGGCAGAGTATTCGGAACGGCACGCTTACATGACGCATTTTCTTTCTGATCAGGCTTACTTTCTGATTACTTTTGCCCATGTAAACGCAGCTAGTGTCAGCAGATCATACATGCCATGCATGTGAGAGGCCCCACTTAAGTTTCAAGGAGCAGACACATGGGGGGATAAGTTGTGGTGGTGGGTGCTCTTTGTAGGTTGTGTTCTGGATTCTCTCTGTGCAGATGGTTACATGACAGCTAATGGCCTTGGGAGCTGTGGAGACAACTGACCAGGCGGATTCTACACCCTCCTCTCTGCATTTACATATTCATCAATACATTGCATAGATCCCCAGGCAGGGAGAGAAACGTCGCTCTTTTCTTTGTGTTCCTGCTGGGAGCCCTGTTTAAATAAAAAGGCATTCAGGGAAATTGGGTTGAGCCCAGATATCTGTATCACAAATATTTTTAAAGGTAATAAATCTTTGGCTTGAATTGGAAACTCCCCGTCTGTGCGCTTTCATTCCAACAGAATCTCCACACTTCACTTTACTGAAAGGAATTCAGACTAAAATCTCCATTTGCAGAAATACAGCCTCATGTTTTGCTGTTGCTTGCAGACCCTCGTTGCTTCTCCCCGCAGGCCTTCAATAAACAAACTTCCTTCTGCTGCAACCAAATGTTTCACATTTTGACTCATCAGAATAGCTGTTGTGTTTTTTCTACAACCTAGTTCCTGTTTTTATGCACACTTGAGCCACTTGGTTTCGTCTCCACATTGGTTACTTTCTTGCTGCAACTCTTCCATGGAGACACTTCTGTCCAGACCCCTCTGAACAGTACATAGGATCCAATTAGTTTCTGTCAGTTCTCAGCTGATGGTACTGCTGGATATCTCCTGATTTCTAAACTTGACATGTCCTTCATCTGCTTCACTAAGTTTCTTTAGCTAACCACTGTGTCTTTGATCCTCAATGCTGGCTTTTGCTTCTTCAGAAGAGCTTGAACATCTAGAGCCCCCAGTCTGCTTAGAAATCTTTGCTGCAGTAGATCCATCTCATCTGACATGAGTCTATCTTTCACAGCCTCACCTTGGTGCCAGAGTTTGGCTGTTCCTCACCCAGTTTGCTGCCTCCTAAACATCCGTTCCAGTTTCACTTCACAGCTGTGTTTCAACCCACATCTGACATTGACAATCTTTAGCACCTGTTTGGTAGAATTGATCAAATATCTGACTGTAATCCTACATAATCTCTGACTCTGTGCAACTGAACCTATAAGTACTGATGCTGCTTTGAAGGTGGCAAGTAAAAATAAATAAATCAAATCAAATAAAAACACCAAACATGTCTTCTGTTCACTTGATGGGGTCAAGAGGGGATACATATAAAGTAAAAGGAAAAAACTGATTGTTCATTTGAAAGAAACGATAAAAGAAAAACATCACTTCTGTACACCACATCAGAGGACTGACAGGCGGTGTCAACACCAGACGCTGTTCTGGACAGGAAATTACGTGACCATAATCTTTGTCACTCAATGACAATTATGTCCCATTAGCCAATAGGGTCAAAGCCCCCCCCCCAAAAAAGAGAAACGAGGATCAACTATAAGAACAAAAATTCTGAATTGGAAGAGTAAATTCAAGAATAAAAGCAAAGGGAGATAGGAAAAACAAAAGAGGTTAAAATTTCTAAACAGCAGCCATTATAAATGAACTATAGAGTGAGGTTTGTGCCATTATTTTAGGCGCAACACTCACTGTTTTGAGTATAAAATATTAAAAGTTTTGTGTGCTCAAAAAATTATTTTGCTCTTGACACAGTAAAAATACGTGTAATCACAGTGGTATGGCCCTGACATGGCCATTGAGGTCACATGACTGATTAGCTGGCTTTCGCGGTGCCCCACTCCGTTTTGAGCAAAGAAGACGGAGAATTTGTCTCACGTAAAATTGTTTTGCCTGTACGTATTTTTGAGTTGCAAGTGGAAAATAATTTTTTGAGCACAGAACATTTCTTGAAGTTTTACGCTGAAAACAGTTGAGTGTTGTGCTTGGAATAATGGCACAAAATTTTAACTTTAAATACTTTAACTTTGCTATGTGTACTTTCAAATTTTAAAAGCCATTTTAAAATTTAAATTCTTTCTAAATAACCATTATAGATTTCCCGATTTGACCCATAGCACTCCCTGCATTTTGTAAACCTACACAAAAAAAAAAATGTATATTCTCAAACCAGCTTTAAAACTTTTGCACAGTTTTGTATTCATGTTTTCTGGAACCAATAATGGACAACATTAGACCGCGTGACAAAGACCTGATTGTCCAAGTCCCTTCAACATTGTTGATTCTAACTCCAACAAAGAAAGGACGACAGACGTGTCCCGAGTTCATCCGCATACAGTGGTCCCTCACTTTCCCACTCTCGCAGTTTGTGGATTTCTTTAGTGTAACACTGCATTCTTTACTTTAAAGCACATTGTGTTCTGCATCCTGATTGGCCGTAGACTATTGTCCTCAGAATCGTGTATCGTCTACAAAAATCTTCTATCGCGATCACATCTTTGATTTCATTCCATAAACCTGGGGGAAAAAATGATACCAAGGTCTGAGTTTTGATGGTTCAAACAAGAGAGAAAAAGTGTGAAATTAAAATATGTGTCTGAGAAAATGTAGAAAGTGTCCAGTGAGGACTTTTAAGAGTCAAGAATCATTGTAAAAATTCAAGCTTTCATGGATTTCGTTTATTGTAGGTTGTTTTCTAGAACATAACTCTCGCCATAAACGAAGGAACACCTTATACCGACATTTTGACAGCTACAGGCTATGTAACATTTTTCCTACCAAAAAAAAAACCAAAAAAAAAAGAGTTGATACATACCACAGAGACTGCCTCTCAGTCCTAGTTAAGTTCATGCAGCTTTTGGCTCTGTAGGAGTATGAGCAGCTCAGACGGTTGAACGCTGGACGTAACCTTGTGTTCAGATAAGAACTATCTAACCTTGAAGATGACCCAGAGTTTTGCGCCGTTCAAGCTTTTCTCCAGTGTCTACTCTTCACTGGTCAAAATAAAAAGAAAAACTTTACTACTTCCTGACTGGACAGTTTTGTGTTGGTAATCCTACAGTGAGTGAAATAAACTCATTTTTGTTTTGAAGTCATCTCTTTCATTGCCACATTGACACATTTTCACTCCGTGAGGGCTTAAAGTGGTTTTGTTTTTGACCGCGTCAGTGGCCGCACACACTGTTCAGTGGTGGAGTTTGGGTTCCTTTGACAGGCCCATTTTAAATTCTTTGTTCTCCTTTTGTCCTGTATTTTAGCTTAGAAATTGCCGTTACATTGGAGACACGTTTTGTTTATGTTGAATGTGTCACACATAAAATGCATGGACCTCTTTTCAAGGTGGGGGCCTCTACACCAAACCTACCTTCCCATTTGCTTGAAAAATTAAAGACATAGAAAGAAGAAGACTGGAAAGTGGTTTGTTCATCTGACAAACACAAAGCTGAGGAAAAAAACAGGGAAAAGCTCCAACTTTACCTAAACTAAAATGATCCATTTGTGTTCTCCATTAGGTCTGAACATTTTTGAATCACCTAAATACAAAATGGATTCAATTATTTTTCCTTCAAAGTAATTTCTAAAATATTTACCCAAAATAGAAAGTTTTAATGCAAGTTCTAATCATTTTATTTATGAAGTACATCTTTGTTCATTTTAATAAGTTGGTTGTGCAAACATTTTTTAACCAGGTTAACCAAAAACTGCAGAACTGGGGCCTCTAGTGGCTAACTGATGTCATAACTGAAGCTCAGGAGACAGCGACAAAAAGCCAAAACTACAGACTCTTCAGAAGACAGTATAGTTATGACAACCTGCAGATGTTTTCAGCTCAGATACACCAATTTATCAGACAGTATTGTACTCTCAAAGGGTATGGGCCTGATCACTAAACTGCACTGGAGTTTAATTTGATTTTATCTATATAGCCCAATATTACAACCATAGTCATCTCAATGGGCTTCATACCAGAAATAAGTGCAAACACAGAGGTTCTATAGAGTTTTAGGTATAAAAATGGTTCATCGTTCATCACGGGAATCAAGTTCCAAAAATGACCTGCGATAGACAAAATCTGCAAAGTAGTCAGCTTTATTTTTTACAATATTTCTAAATATTTTAAGGCTCTAAAACTCCTCACTACACACTTTATACAATTTCTCCGACATGAACCTTTTCACACTTTTCTCTAGTTTAAACTCTTAAAGTTCAAGAATTCTTAGAAAAATAAATTCAATCTAAATTGCAGTGAAACTGCAAAAGATGAACCAGGTTATAGTGAGCTAACACTGTCCTGTGGAGACCTCAACAGTTGTTTTTACTCTGTATGTGCTGGACATGACAGACAGAGACCTAAACTTGCTCAAAGAGCTGGTTCGGTGCTGGACGGCATCGAGAAGACGGCCGACAGAAGAGAAACCCCTCCACACGTGTGCATTTCTGTCATCTGTCTCGTTGAGGTTGTGCTAAAACCAATTTCAACACTGAGGGAATTTCTCCTCCTTAGGTTAAAACAAATTCTATTCTCCTGTACCATAGCGTGGACTGTTCTACCCACAGCACAGGAACAAACGCCACCGCAATAATACCTGATGATACATCACACAACGCCCAACACCTATTAGTTTTCTTACAGGTATATGAATACTGTGCAAGTCATCACTTTATTAAACTTTTTTAAAAATATATAATAACTAGGATTCTTTATACCTTCTTATGCTATTACTCTTCAATATTTATGCTGTTGATTCCACATTTTCTGTTTATGTACAGGTGCTGTAAGCACCTTATGGTCTAATTAAAGTATCTTATTTCTTGTGATAAACACTTTTGTTGATAAAAGACACAACGCAACCCTTGAAAGACTATTCTGGCATAAAAAGAAAAAAACTACAAATTTACAGATCATTCGCGCGTAAATTGAATCAGAATTTGAGTGATTTTTATTTTTTCTTCCAAATAGAAGCTAAAAATCCGCACCAAATACATTTTTTCTTTTTTCCCTAAACAGATGCCACTGACATAACACTGAAATAGTGTTGAATTTAAAAAACTGGTGCCCTCGCTGATGACGCTGCTCGAATTTCCTTCATGAACAGGCGTTTCACGTCTGGAAGAAGAACGAAACTTGACGGGATCAAATTAAACTTAACTTTTCTGTTACAATTTACTCAATAAAATACGTTTAAATAGTTTGAAATAGCATCAATTTCTTGAGGAATGTTCCTAAATTAAAAAAAAAAAAAAACAATAATAATATTCAAAGAAAAGCGCGTGAGAATGTTGTTATGGGGGCGCTCGTGCGTTCAGAGTTACGAACAACTTAAGGAGTTTCCGTTTTTTGTTTTTTTCGAATCTGCCATCAACTTGTGGTTATATCTGTTCCCAGTGAGCGCGTGCAAGTTTCCTCGCGCTTCTTGTAAACTGCTAAAAGAGGACAAAGGTGTCACGATGAACAACTGACGGTGAAACTTAAACGACTGCGTGGACCTTTACCCGCCTGTGATCACGTACCTGTCACTCCCCCACGCTCCACGCGCTTCTGCAATCACGCTCGGACGCTGCAGCTGGGTTTGCTGTGTGTGAGTGTGTTTCAGGGGAGGGAGAGGGATTCTTCTACTCTGCTTTAATGGCGGCAGGACATCAGCTACAGTCCGCTCTACTGCCCCCTGCTGTCCAGGAGAATACAGAAAATGACTAAGGAAAAAATCATAAAAGCAAGAACAGGCGGGTTTTCACCCATAACTTCTCCCCCCTCCCAACACTGTTTTATGGAACAACAGATTTATAACTGTAAACAAGAAATCATTGTTTATGTCTGAATGGTATGATAATGGTGTGTGTTTTGTCTATCACATGATGCGTTCTCATGGAATGCTGTTATCATGTTTGTTTGTAACTAAATACAAAATTAAGGATTCTATTAACTGTTATAACAAAGTCTGTAAAGCAATCCCCATAACTTTACTTAATCTTATTCATAAAATACTACAATGCAATGCAATGAAACCACAATTTCCAGAGCTGAAAATTAATGATAGTTCCCTAAAAGATAAAAAAAAATGCAACAATAAATTAGTAACTCTAACCTTTAAACAAAAAAATTTCTGCAACTTTAGTATAAACAATGGATGCGATCTAGAAACCACCCTAACGGAAAAATCCTTTTCTTTATACGCAAAGTACCCACTTCCACCTAAAATAAAAAGCATTTTGAAATAATTTCTCAAATTTACCGTGTTGGAGATTTTTTACATAAAAGATTCAAATTTCAATCGGAACCATGCATATTCTGTTAATCTGAAACTGAAACGTTAGAACATCTCTTTTACAGTTGCAACCAGACAAATATTTTGGACTGATATTCACAATTGTTTGTCACTCAGAGTTTTAAGTATTCCCTTTTTTCCTTACCTGATGTTCTTTTCTTTATGGAAAATCTGAATTTCTGATCTCATCGACGTTGTTATTATTTTATGCAAACATTTTATTCATTTATCTCACATATCTTCGTGTAGTCCTACTGTGTAGTTTTTCAGTTATCAGTACATAAACAATTTTGTGTACTAATAGTTCATACTAATATGTTTCTTAAACAGTATTTTAGTCTAAAAAATTACAGACAGACAGACGGACGGACGGACGGACGGACGGACGGACAGACAGACAGACAGACAGACAGACAGACAGACAGACAGACAGACAGACAGACAGACAGACAGACAGACAGACAGACAGACAGACAGACAGATAGATAGATGGAGTTGTTTTTGACATAGTGTACATTTCGAGTGAGAGTACTCTTAACTGCACTCTTCACTTCCTCTTTATCTGTTGGTGACAGCGGGTTCGTAAGTTTCTACTGCAGTCATTGGCCAATGGTGACATTAGTTGACCTGCATCATGAAGGGAGTCTCATTATTCACCGTAGAGAAATCTCTCACAAATGTGGGGAGATTCACAAATGAGAGCAGGTTTGTGAATGCACGTTCTAAAATTTTGACGATCTGTGAGTGTACCTAAAAATGATGTTTATGAAGCATCTATTGTACATTTCTGAAAATTTATTGTGAATTTCTGAAAAATGTATTGTGTTTTTGTGAAACACACTGTGCACATTTGTGAGAAACACTTATTGTGAATGTGTGAAACCTTTGAAACACAATGTGTCCATTTCTAAATGTTCTATTGCACGTTTGCGTAAAATTACATTTGTGAATCAGAGCGGGTGTATTTGTGAAACAGGTTGTGTCCATTTTTGATTACTGAGACTGAATTAACTCCATAAACACACGCCCGATTCTCCAACCCATGTTCTGAACCCCTTTCTCATATTTAGCTTACAATACATCAGGTTGCCAGTTGGTCACAGGGCCACAAAAATACACTCACACCCAAAGGCAGTTTGCAGACACCAGATGGCCCATGAAACAAGTTGTCATCTTTGCAATAATGGACCCATGCAGTCGTATAGTTTTGTGCCAGATTCCAGCTCGGATTAGCAAATGGACGTTGGTTGATCTATTATTGAGTTATTTCAAACCACGGGTTTTTGTCTGCTCCTGATTTAAACAGAGAAATACTTAAAAAAGACGTTTTAATATAAAATTATTTTATACATGTACATACTATGAGAAAAAAGCTAGATGAACTTATTAAAAAAATATATTTTTTATTTAAGTACACAAATTGGTTTTTAAAATCTTGCTTTTGTCAACATCTATTTTTTCCCCAGCATTTCAAAATAATTTTTATTATGCAGATTTATAATATTTGTCAGTAAGTATATACAAAGAACCAAAGAACACTTTTTCCTGGCTGTTAAAATTTATTTGGCTTTAAAAAAAAAAAGACAAAGAAAAAAAAAACAAATACTGAAACTTAATTTTTTTTAAATAAAAAAAAAAAAAGTTTTCTCCCTGCGTCATTTTTTACCCGCCTACGGCCTGCGTGTTCCTCCATTGGCCGAGCCAGCTGTCAATCACTCGCTCGCCACGCCCTCCGTCATGTGACAGATGTTTTCGTTGAGTCTTCCACTTTCGCTGCGTTTTCGCTCTGTCATGTGGCTCTCTGGAAGTCGGACGAACCGGGTCAAGGAGTAAGCCGTCCGAACCGACTCTAGGAATCCCCAGCGGGGTGCCTGAAGCTCCCCCGCCGCCTGACAGAGTCTTCTTCGCGGGAGTTGCTTCGGAAAGGCTCCGGCGGCGGCGGCCATGGCGGCGGACGGAGAACGGTCGCCGCTCCTGTCCGACCAGCACGACGGGCTCAACGGCTTCTCTCCCGGCGAAATGTCCCCGGGATTCCTGTCCAAACCACAAAGTAGGTCCACCGCTTTCCCGTAAACACACGGTATCGAACATTCACTCTGCTCCACGAGTCTCTGCTTAACATTTTAAGAATGTAAACAAACACGAGCAGCGTTTAGTTTAAATCTCAGGGAAAGGGCGGAGTTTATGACACCTGGAGGAGATTAAACAGGTGAAAATGTACTTGAAGTGTGCGTGCGCATTCAAAGTTAAAGCAAAATAAACGTGTTTCTGTTCCTTAAACACCCATTCCAATAAAAATGGTGTTTTATTATCTTCTCGTGGTATTTTCCTCAAATCGTTGTGAATCAGGAGCAGACGAAAAGGCTTGTGGGTGTGACGGAGGTGCCACAGTTGATCCATGATGTACATCTTTGTTTTATCGTTTCGAGCTGGTAATCTGGGTCCGACCTGTACGATACATGCCTCCAACATCGCTCGCCATTTTTGTTGCACTATTTAAGCTTCGGGTGTGAGAGGCTGTATGTTATCCATAGAGACCGTAAACAAAGGGATTATGGGAAATGAGGGCCGGCTCACTCCAACCAACAGTCCCGCCCATAACTCAGAAGCGATTTTTTGATCAACTCCTGCCGCTCCGTAGAAACTATGTCCATAAAAAAGTTCCAGTTTTTTTTTACTTTGGCTAAAAACTGCATCATTCTAATTAAAAATGCTTTAGAAATCGATGAAAAGCCACACGCGGTTCATGTTCTACGTTGATTAGTGTTCTTTGGTTTATAACCTCTGGTTTTAAGGTGGTTCATTTGGGAGAATTTCATGTAAAGAACTACAGCTTATATTCACGTTTGACCAATTTTCATCTGTGCAAAATGCACAAAATAAATGTAGTGTGTGCGTGACACACCCTTAAGTGACAATTAAACACGTTTTTTTTCTTCTATTTTAACTATTCCTGATTGTAACCTAACGTACCGTTTAATCAAGTCTTTCTCTAAGATTCAGTGCATCCTCACTGATCCTAAACTGCTATAAAAAAGGAGAATAAAGACTACTCGATAAATGTGGTAAATACTGTGTACTGCTGTAATGATGCATCATGAGAATTTATGCACTGAGGGATGAACGAAGGTTATTTTAGTGTTTTTTTATTTGACGTTGGTTACCACTCAGGAACGTGTTGTTCTCCTTTCTCGTGGTTTGATGGTTCCTGTTAATGTCAGCTCAATGAAGATGAAAGCGTCTGAGGAATAATCGCGTCACTCTTTGGTGTCAGAAGTTTCGGATGCGTTTCCGTAAACGTTCAAACCCGTTTTTCCTCATTTTACAGATGTTTGTTGAAGTTGAATCCTTCTTCCTTGCCCGTCAGGTTTAGCACCTTTCGCCAGCTCGGTGGTGTCTGGAGAGCGTCCGCCTCCGTACTCGCCTCAGGGCAGCCCGGACAGCGGCAGCGCGGCGTTCGTCAGCTGCCGAGTCTGTCAGACCGCCATATCTGTGGAAGGCAAGGCCCACCAACACGTGGTGAAGTGCAACATCTGCAGTGAAGCTACGGTGAGCCGGACAGGAGCAGCTTCAGATGGATCAGACTAATTCCTGGTTTAAGAAACATGTCTTAGTCTTCGCTGTTTGTAGCCAATTAAGAACGCTCCTGTTGGGAAGAAGTACGTCCGCTGTCCGTGCAACTGCCTGCTGATCTGCAAAGTCACGTCGCAGAAGATCGCCTGTCCGAGGCCGTACTGGTGAGACACAAACACAAGCGCGTTTCCTGCTTTAGCTTGTCTTGGAACCCCTGTATCGTCAACCTCTTCCATGTTTTGCCGGCAGCAAACGCGTCATCAACTTGGGACCAGTTCACGTCGGCCGGGACAGTCCTGAGCCGCAGCACCAGCCTGTCGGGATTCGGGTCACTTGTGGCCACTGCTACCACCCATTCCTGGTACTCTGACAGCAACTTTTTGTCACCCATGTTGTCAATAGTTTTGATGTCTATGAAGACTCTCATTCATCCAGGTAGATTCCATCGCAGTGGTAGGTTTAGAAGTTGTCATCTGGACTTGGTTTTTAAAGTTGAAAACGTTTCAAAATGTGAATTGACAAAGCCTTTTGGACAAGAGGTGAAACTTTTTCAACAACTTTTAACCCTTGTGCTGTCTTGTCGGGGTCCAGATGACCCCACCCTTACATTGACGTGTTATACCTACCATGATGTAGGTGGAGATGATTTCATGTAATCTATGGTGTTGGGAGTGGGGTCATCTGGACCCCACATGATAGCATAAGGGTTAAACCTACTGCTGCAATAGTTGCATTGCTCGTTGCATTACTATTGAAGCTCAATAGTTTCTTGTTTGCTGTGTTTTTTTTTTTTAGTGGACAGAGTTTTCAGACCGGACTTTGGCTCGATGTCCTCACTGCAGAAAAGTGTAATGCCTCTCTCACGACTCAAGAAAACCAGCCGTCCCGCTTAGTTTCAAGTAGACTGAGCTTCTCCTCCTTTCTCCTGCTCCAGCTCCTCGATCGGACGTCGATACCCCAGGAGGAGGAGCTGGCTCTGTTTCCTGCTCTTCGTCATCATCACAGCCTCCACAGCGGGACTGCTGGTGGGTTTTATCGTCTTTTTGCCTCACCAACATTAGCAGATTAAAAAGTCTGTTTGGAAACATTCTCATTTATAGATAGCTATTGATTTTCTCAACCCCAAGTATATTTTTCTCAGTGACTTGGTTGACATTTTTTTCAGACCAACAGGAAAACAAGGTAACCCTAAGTTTTTTCAGTACCGGGTCAATTATAAATCTGTTCTCCTGCTGAATGACTGTTGACTCTCAGTGGTCATCCTTAAACTGACGGAATGTTTGTTCTTCAAATGTGTTCAGGATCCAGTTTAGATCTGTTCTGCAAGTTTCTCCCATTTTAAGTAGATGATTTTTTTGTGTTAACTGGATGGATGGAATAAAGGATGGAAGGATGGATGGAAATGTGGATAGATTAGAGCATTGGATGGATAGATGGATGGATGGATGGATGGATTTATGGATAGATAGATGGATAGATGGATGGATGGATGGATGGGTGGATGGATGGATGGGTGGCTGGATGGATGGATTTATGGAAGGATGGATGGATCGATGGATGGATTTATGGATGGATGGATGGATGGATTTATGGAAGGATGGATGGATGCATGGATAGATGGATGGATTTATGGATGGATGGAGGGACGTCTCGTCACTCTGGCTGACTGAACACCTGATCCAGGTAATCGGCAGCAGGAAGTGCAGACAGCTGGACGAACAGGCCGGGTGGAAGACGTTGAAGTCAAAGATTGAGGTCTTCCTCACGTCACCCCCTTCTGCTCCACGTCAGAGAGCATTTGAACCCAAAGTTCAGTCCATTGTGGTTTCAGAGACAGAGATTTTCTTTTTTTTTGACTGAGTGGGAAGTATGTAACTGATGTAACTACGTGGATAGTTCTCCAAAATAAACAATATAATGGACTTCAATGCAGAGCAGAATTTTCTGATGATCATACTTCCATAAACTATGCCTGTTTAAACAGCTTTGTTATCTGATTGAAGACATCAGATTCTCCTATTTAAGTGAAAAATCTAAGAACTTGAAAGGATACTGCATATGTGGTGTTGGGTCAGTGAGTGTGGTGCTGGATCTGTAGGGGGTTGTGCTTTGGGAAGGGGGTGTTAAGGAGGGCAATGCAGATGCTAATGTTGCAATAAGGTAAAGACTGGCCCGTCTGGGAACGGCCCAGCTGGAGTTGCTTTTCTGAACCTGTTAACCCCTTTAACCCCAGGGGTTCAGCTGCAGTCTCTGACTGTCTTTCGAATACCGTAACTCTTCAACCGTTTATGCAATAGACGTCCTTCCAGCGGATTCTGAAACACTGCCATGCAACATTTTACACTTTGGAATGTCTTCGCAAAGCCGACATAAAAAGCCGCTTTTGTCCTTGTTGATCGCGTAAAGAAGATTGACGGTAGGTCAAAAGCTACGTTCACACTGCAGGGCTTAATGCTCAATTCGGATTTTTTGAAAAAATCCGATTTTTTTGCAAGACCGTTCACATTTCCAAGTAAATCCGAACTTTTGTGGTCTCCAGTGTGACCGTGACACGACCCAAACAAGACCTGCATGCGCAGAAGCCAGAAGAATACCCAACGGTGAACGACGTCACTCGTTGTTTGCGGAGCCAACGTTAACAATGGATGTCAACAACAGTGATGACAACAGCGGAGCTCTTTTTGTAATATTAAATTTATTTTCATGAAGGAGCAGCACAATTACAATCTACTCATTTTAAGAAGGCAATGGAGTCGGGATCGTCTGTACCCACTGTTGTGGAATAGGAATGTGTGTGCGTTGGAGCCGCGCGCCCGCGTGTGTGTAGCGCGTGCCGCGATAGAGAAAGGGGGGGGGCGCAGTGTGGGCGCGCATTCATGTTGTGTGTTACAGAGGAAGGAGAACGGTAAAAAACGAAGGTTTCCCCCAGAATAAATGCTATGGACTCTTTATTAAGCCGCTCTGGAGAATCCTGGAGAATCTAAGGATCAGAAGAGGGAGGAGGAGGAGGATCGCCTCGGGTCCCCCGCGCTTCTGAGCACGGTCGGAAGGGAGAAAGAAAAAAAAAGTCATCGCGGGAAAGGTTCAACACCATGCTCGCCATTTAGCTGGAAATTTTTTTTCAAAAACCGCCCAGTTGCGATGAGAGCCCTGGAGTTGGGCCTGAATAGAGCGATCACCCAAATATTAATCCAATCGGTGATCTGCTTCCCTTCCACTGACTGATCTCAGCAGCATCGTCTGCCACGGTTGTTGTTTATGTTCCTGTTCCCGCCTACTTCAACGCAAAATGATGACGTTTGTTGCGTGTCGATGACGTACATTTCAGAATCAAGTCGCCTGTCCGGTCAGACGGCGGCCGCAATTGAAAAGATCGGATACGTTTCGGAATCAGGCCGGCAAACCTACGGGGCCTGGGTCGCATTTGAAAAGATCGGATCTGTGTCATTCAGACTGTCATGAAAAGATCTGAATTGGGCCACTTAGGGGCAAAAAATTCGGAATTTGGTCGTTTCAGCCTGCAGTGTGAACGAGGCCAAAGTGTGTGTGTCATTGAGGTGTTGCCAGTGACATCGAGCCTACTGTCCCCCAAAAATCCCCCCCCCCACTGACTGACTTAAACACAGTGATAGACTCCCAACCACAGGTCACATGTCAACACGTTGACATCTCCAGGTTTTGTCCTTACACTCATCTCAGACACAAACAAATCCGTCACAGGACTGCATCGTACCACTGTTGGAGGAGTAATGGTATCCTAGAAAAAACAGACTTTACGGCAGTCGGGGATTGTCCTTAACTCGTTTACACTAAAATCTGGTAACTGGGAGTAATCGGGTGTGATGGAAACTGACTGGAAATAGGACAATTAGAAAATCCTGGTCTACATGGACTTTTTTTACTAGCGACCAACGTTCATTCCAGTTAAAAAAACCTTGCATGTTCTTTGTAAATATCGTTGTGCCGAGGGTTGTAGATTTAGCTTCAAGACTGCTAAAGATACAACCCAATACCTATGGTGTCCTCCTTTGTACTTCATCAGGAAGAGACGGTGGTTGTCTTGTAAGTCTACAGTGACTTTCCTCTCCTGGGTTTTGTTTACACATTGCAGATACATTTTGAATAAAGGTGGATAAATGTGAGGTGATGTCGGCTTCTTCAGGAGAAATCTTTGTTTGTCCACTATGACATTGTTGGACAACTGCTGTTATCTGATAAAGGATGTTGGGTTATCTTGTGTTACATCGTATCTTCTGTGTGTAAAGTGTGTGACAGTGAGGTTCCGCATGTCTGCCCTGCTGACTTCTCCAATCTGTGAAGAACTTTTAGAATATTTATATCCCCTCACTGTTTTCCGGCCGTATAGTCTTTGGTTAATTGTCCCCACAGGACAATCAGAAGGTCTTCTCACACCCCCCCCCCGCTGTTCACACACGGTGTCCTTTAGGCTCTCCTGCAGGGGTTCCTGTGGCCATCGCGTCCCACCTCCTGTGGAGACGGGCTTTCTTTTAACTGAGATGAGATTGTGATGCGAGTTCCTGTGTGGGGGAGGAAAAGTGGCTTTGTGTTCTTCTGTAGTGTTAGCATACAACACAGTCTGTAGTTCTGTGTGTCTGTGTGGGACGGTCAAACGGAAAGTTGTCCACATTGACACAATTAGTGTCACAGTTGAAAGCACAAGTTGTGGGGTCCTCACAATCCATAATCACATGTCAGCATAACATGTTGCAGTTCCTCATATCACCACTGGAGGCAGGTTTCAAAGGGGTGCCCCCCCTCCCCCCCATTGATTCTTGTGTTAAATAAAAAAAACACAATTCAAATTAATGCTTCTTTATAAACAGGTGGGCGGGCCTTACAGAACTCAATTTTTACCCCCATATTACCCTTTTTCAAAATGTTATTGATGTGGCAAACCCGCGGTCCAATGGTAGGACAGTTGACCTATGATTGGAATGTTGGAGGTTTGATTCCCACCTTGTCCGCCCCATGTGTCGGAGTGTCCTTGGAAAAGAAACTGAACCCCACTTTGATTTGAAATAGTTTATTTCAAGCAATCTAAGCAAGAATAATGCAGAAAACGATAGAAGAAAACGAGATATTGTAGAAAACATACCAGAAGAAGCTGGAAATGAATCGATGGAACACCCGAGTGGAAAAAAAATGGATCAATAAAGTGTATTTAAAAGGATTGAAAGAGTTTAACGACGGAGATGTCTCCAGCGACAGTAAAATACTGTAACTTTTCAACTGTTTGTGGAATCAACGTGATGGATTTCACCTTACTGATGTAAAGACTAACAAATTGCCTCTTATCTCCACATCAGAATCAACTGGTTGACTGTGTAAACACTTCTTATAGGATTGAAGTCTTTGTTAAAAACTCATCTTTTTAAATTTGGCTTTTAACACCGGAGTGGATGACAATTAGGCCAGCTCTATTAGTGTTTCTATTAACATGATTCTACTCTTATCGTTTCATTGTACGTCACTAATTTTTACTTGTAATTATATTTTATTTATACTTGTGCAGCACTTTGGATCTCTGGTAGATGTTAAAGTGCTTTGCAAATAAAGGTTGATTGATTGATACCGTACTGCAAAGAACATCAGCACAAAGGTGCTTTTCATTCCTTCCTTCCTTCCTTTCTTCCTTCCTTCCTTCCTTCCTTCCTTCCTTCCTTCCTTCCTTCCTTCCTTCATCTTCTAAACTCATTTAGTCCCTTTTGGTGTTGCTGGAGCCTATCCCTGCCACTCGTAGGTGAAGGCAGGGGACCGTCTGGACAGGCCACCAGTCTGTTGCAGGGCCACAATCACACACATAGACTATTTATAGGAACCAGTGAACCAATGAAGCATGTTTTTGGATGGTGGGAGGAAGCCGGAAAAAACATGTAAACTCCGCACAGAAAGGTCCCCCATTGGAGTTCTGTTTCAGGTCCCCCAGCCGGGACTTGAACCGGGGGCCTTCTAGCTGTGAGGCAAGAGGAGCTGCTTTTCTCTGCGTCCGATTCTGCTGGAATTACAATAATTCTGTAAGGACTAGAAGAGTCCCGGGAAAGACCCAACAGACCCTCAGGAAGCTTTTGTTTGGAGGAAACGCCGAAACTGTGCTGACAGTTTTCCTCCAAAGCATAAAGGAGACGAAGGAAATGAAACAAATTTGACTTAACCTGAAGAAATGTTCTTTGCTCACGTCAGGTGGGAACCTGGAAGCAGGCCCGGGACTCCAAAGGCATCTACGCGGCGTGGGTCCTGTCCATCCTCCTCTGTCTGCTCGCTCTGTTCAGGACCGTCTACTGGAGCTGCCTGAAGATCAGCAAACCCATAAGCAACATGACGTAAAGGCGGAGACGCGCCAACACGCCACGGACTGCATTTACGACACGGCTCCGATGTTCAGAGGAAGGAGTCTGGACGCCGGTCCAACTCCTAAAAGTCCAAACGACAGATCATTACAGAAACCAGATTTGTTCATAATCGTTTTATTTTCCTCTAATCAGAAATGTCCTATTTTTTTAGTCCTTTCATTGTTTCTGGAAGCTTCTGTCTTGATGGTTTCTACCAAAGAATGAAGCCTAATAACACATACGATTGAAGCGTTATGCAAAGAGATTCGCCGTCTGCTTCAGACGAAGGAATTGTGGGAGTTTAGCCTGCGAAACATTTGCCATAGGAGTGTAAATAAGATGAAATGATGCAAATGGAGAAAGAGAAAACCGTCTCGTTTTATGTCGGTTCATCTCAGACAGGAATAATAATAAAATCACTGGGTTTTGAAGTTTTGTTGCTATTTAAAGATTTCTGACATGAAAACGTTGTTTAATGTGAATTAATCAAACTAAAAGTCTTAACCGAGCGTCGGTTTTGTCCACATTTTCACTGGAGATGATTTACTGTACAGAATGTTGAGCTTTCTGTCCCCCTTGTGGACGATCCTCGTCACTACCCGCCGACTGTGAAGTACGTTGCACTAAAATGTACAAATGTTTGTTTGTTTCAATGTTCTTCTGGTGGACGGATTTCTCTGTATATTAGGAAAGAAAGTTGTACTTTTAATACCAATAGTGAGTCGAGTGTTGTTCTTTTTCAAAAGTCGTAAATATTTTTAATTATTTTTCCGAATAAGCATAAATTCTAATTAAAACTGATGCATTTGATTAAAAAATGTCATTCTGTTTTCTGAAATATTAAAATAAATATTGCCTTAATATTGACCAACAATATTAAAATCTTTAAACAAAGAAAATAAAAATGTTTTTGAACCAAATTTAATATGGAATATGTAAGTTGTGAAACTTTTATTTTATATTAACTGTTTAACCACATTGACACTTGAAGCTTCCTTATAAACACCTTATAAACATAAACTTAAAGTTTATGAGGTTAAAAGCATAATTTATTCTGGATTTTATTGTGGAAACCCCTTTTTTTAATTAAACAATTATGAAGAACTATTTTGGACGCATTTTACAACAAAATAACCATAAATACATGATCCACCAGGACAGAAATGATATTTTTGGTCTGCTATATCAAAGTATTCTGTGATCTAAAAAATGAAAAATCAGAAAAACAAAAAACCTTAAGAAAACGTGTTTTTTCTGTTTTTTTTCTTCTCTTCATTTGTTTAAAAAAATGAAAAAAAAAACAAGTGAGATTTACCTTTTTTTAATCTCCAAGATAAAACTAATGATTCTCAGATTTAAAATTACAAAGACATTTTTAATTTCCCCCCCTGAGCATCTTTTGGTCTTCAGCAGTTGAGACAGATGAGGAAAGGCTGGAATAATGGAGGTTTGCTTCCCGAATCGGATCATTTCTGTAGTTTTTCGATTTCCTTTGATCGACTTAAGTGTTAAACATGTTGAAATGAATTCATCCTTTGGTCTCGTTGTTTTTAAACACATTTTAATCATGACTGAATTGCCTAACAGTGTTTTGTAATAAAAAAAGATCTGCCACTCTACAGATGTTTCCAGCTGTCCTGCACTCATCTCTCACCACCAGCAGAGGGCAGCATTTCTAGCAATAGGGCAGGAAATCCAGTTTGGATCAGGGGACTCCAGGTTCCAGGATGGTTTCCAGCAGAAAGTAGAGGATCTGGTTTGCATTAAACTGAAAGTTTTTCTTTTTCTTTTTTTTTTTTACACAATTTGATTACAATATTTGATTTTGATTTTGAAACAGGCTCATCCATTGGTGAATCTTTATAAAGGCTTAGTGGAATCCCTCCTTTCGTTCTGCAGAGGTTACTTCAGTCTGTCTCAGCATCAACAGTAAAATCGTCGGCCAGGACCAAGAGTTCCCTTTTTGTTGCCCTTTTTACGGGTTTATCCAAGAACTGAAGAGAAAACCTCAGAGATCCCTCAGAAAACCAACAGTGGACACGTCTGTGAAATGTTTCTTCAATTATTACAAATATTACAAGTCCCAATACATAGTACCAAAGTACCAAAAACAGGACTATCCATTGATATTATTTAAAAAAAATTCTAGTAAATATATGTAAACTTATGATGTTTTCATTTGAACTCAAATCAATTGGTTGAAAGTTTGTTCTATCAGGTTTTTGTGAATGCTTCCAATGCTGGACGTGTAGTTTGTGATGCTCGGAGACCCTCTATTTTTAGTTGAACTTGTCTCCTGTGCTTCCCTTTGCCCCCCCCCCCCCCCCCCCCCCCCCCCAGCTGCTGGCTCAGGGGGGAGTGCAGCCTTCCTCCACGCTCCCTTCAGTCTCTCTGATCGAATCCCATCAAGCCACTAACGAACGCCTCCGATCTTCTAGAACCCCAGGAAACCCAAAACTCCCTAAAATAAGAGCCCCGGAACGATTCTTTACTGTGAAAAGTGCACAGTTTGAGGACCATGAGGACTTCATCTCTGGCTTCAGTGACTAAACTAATGGGATCATTGGATTTGTTCAGCCTAGAAGAGTAAAGATCTGTTTGATGTGCTTTGGCAGCATGTTGGAGGACAAAGTCTCGGATTCTCCACCCGGCAGCGACAGCATCCACCCCGCCAGCAAAAGCTGGACGCTTAAAGACGGACGACCTGACCCTGCCTCAACCGAGAGCAACGCCGGCGACCCCGCGCAACGGTGAGAGCTGAAAAGGCACAATGTGTGTGTGCTGCTTTGATTGAGCCGAGGCTTCACAGCAGATTACTGCCGGTATGTGTGGCTCCGAAGGTTTGGCAGCGGCGGCCCAACGCCGTTTCATTGAGCGGCTTACCGGACGGTCTTAGTGTCACATCTCTTCATCCGAGCTGACAGCCCTTTCAGATTTACAGTTTCAGGCAAATTGGACCACAAATTCAACAATCAGCAAGATCATTATCAGAATCAAAAGTTGTGTTTTAAATAAGCTTTTTTTTTAAATAAAGGTCAAGAAAATAAGGATTATACACAATAAGCTTCAGTTTCTAACGGTTACTAACGTTTCTAACGTTACTTCCAGCTAAACGTTGCCTCACATTCGTCTCTAGCCCTTGTGCTATCTTGTGGGGTCTAGATGACCCCACTCCCAATGTTAAACATTGGGAGTGGGGTCATCTAGACCCACTAGACAGAGCTCTGAACCTTTTTTCTTCAATGATGTGTGATCTTCACTGGTGTCCATGGATTACATGAAATCCTCTCCACCTTTATCCACCTTTGTCATGGTAGAGAGAACACGTCAGTGGAAGGGTGGGGTCATTTTGACCCCACAAGATAGCTCAAGGTGCTAGAAGAAAACAAAGTTCAAAGTAATTTTGTTTACTGAAAGCTGTTAACAAGCACAACTTATTGCACTTCCCACCACCGTGCCTCAACGCAAGAAATGTCAAGGTTGTAGACCGCTCGGTAAACACGTAGAGTGAAAATGTTCCTGCACATTTTTCCACTACGGGCATGATTGACAGGTCGTAGAGACCACTTATTCAACACATGAGAGTAAATGAGGGTGTAGTTTGTATGATGTAGTCGTGTTGCATTGATTTTTTATTTGTTCGACACCCCCAAATTCAATTCAATTCAATCCAATTTTATTCGTATAGCCCAAATTCACAATAAATTCACATATTGTGCTTTTCTAAAGCCTAAATTAGCCCAGGGTAAATTAGATCCATGTTATGATCATTTATTACCTTTGGCACACTAAAGAATGATTGTTTTATGAAATATGAATTATTTTCGCGGTTCATTTTCCTACCCAGAAGTAAGACAACTCGATCTCTGAGGGCAAAGTGAAAGAGTGTTCATCCACTCACTAATCAGAAAACATGTCACTAATGATGCAGCAATTTGAGGAAATTTAAACAAAATAAATTTAATTTTGTATAAATTCTCTTTCACAGCTGTAATAAATTGGAAAATACGACAAATACCAACAAACCTTTAGGGGAAATTTCTGAAGTGACTGAGAAATCTGTTTCTCCTGAAGCCAGCCTCCGGTGGTCTGTAGGGGAACTGCAACATTTGGTCCTTTCAGGTTTACGTCACTCTCTGGAATGGAGGGTGAAGGTTTCCAAGACTTTAAGCACTCACTTTTACATAACGAAGCGGATTCCCCCAGATTTCGGGGTTTTTCCTCAATCATCCAATATTTTCTTTTCTAGCAATGAAAGAACCTTTTGTGGTAGCGATGTAGCATGCTATGGCTAAAGTTAGCTTGTTCAATCGTCATCTGTTCTTTGCAGACGAACATGAGATGCCTTCAAGTGTTTGGTGGTATTTTTAGTGTCAAAGCGGTAAACCGTGGAGGTTTTACGTATACTTTAAAAGCAGATGAGACACAAGCAGAAAGGGAACTTGATTCTACAACAAAGACGTGAAACTTCCATCTGTGCCCGCTGAAATCCAACAATCCTCCATTTATTTTTAAATCTATCAACTTCCAATGAATAATTTACTTTAAAATACAGATGAAAGATCAAATGTTTGGTGTTTTATTTGTTGTAAATCAATGTAACTGTGTAGGATGGTGTAGGTACTAATGCCTTCTTCAGTTTAGAGCGTGCTGACCTTGGAACGTTGGCATTCCCGTACACAACATTTGGTCCACACACTCAACACATGGCTGGTCCTCTCATCAATGTTTTACAGAGCTTTTTCACATTTTCAACTGTTTTTTTTTAATTATTTCATCTGCAGTTCTCCTCTTTCCTGTGTGGTTTGAACTCGCCACTTTTTCTCCTAAACTGACACAAACACTTTGTGTAGTTCACACCTTTGCTTTTTTCCGATGTCCTGCTCTCCAACTGCTTTGCTCTCTGGCACCTGTTGACTGTTAACACTTTAACATGGCGTTCCTGACGATCTCCACGCGGCCGGGCTGATTTTACAGGTTACACCGGTTTAAGTTTAGCTTCACACTCGGGAGCCAGAAAAAACCTTTGCAGGTCAGCTGGTTGATTTGTTCTGTGTGTGCAGTTTAAAAAAGATGAGGTACTTTAAGGTTTTAGATGTTGTTAGATGTTCTATTTAAATGAGAAAGGCAAGTTTACCTCAGATACAGCTGAAATAAAACACATTTTAGAGTTAGATTTAAGAATTTGTTTCTTGTGGTGGGTTTTTCATGGTTTTTCTTCTTGTTCCAAACAAATACTGTTCAACTGAAATAAATGATAACTAGAAGGAGCTGCATTTCCAGAAGAAAATTCAGGGTTTATGCTATATGGCTAAAGAAAAAAAAGAAACTTAAAGGTTAATAATTGGCACAAAGAAATTAAAGAAATGACAAAAGTTGGTCATCAATAAAGTGAAAACAGCACAATAACAAAAAAAATAATTTTTGTGAGAAATGCCAGAACCAGCGAGCTTCTGCACCAAGGATTCCCCATGTATTTCAATGCAGGCAAAAATCCTGGAAATCCTGGGAACCTGCGTTCTTCCTGGGCTAGATTTGTAGGTTGTTTGCCTCACAGCCCCTCGACAAGTCCTGTCCAAATGTAATGAACACGGCCTTCTTTTTCCCGATTTCAAGGATTGGTCTGGTGTATTCTTCTATGCTGTTCATATCGCAAGATGCATTGCGGCCGAACCTGGAGATTTTCTGACAATATGAAGCGGGACCTGGAGTTGGAAATAATTACACCTTTTTATAATTATACCTAGAAGAAGGACCCGGCCAACGCCGGCCGGGAAGGCCGCAGCCATTGAAGGATGCAGCCCTCGAATTTGGATGCCCCCCATGAGTACCTATGCTCCAGAACTTGTTTGTAGCACACTACATGTCAGCCGCGTTAAAAGTTTTAGCCACATTAGCCGTTTTAGCGTGTTCACAAAACCTGCAACCCCCAACCTTGTATGCAACATGTAAAAAAACCAGATTGATACTGCTAAAACAAATGTTACTGTGCCTTCGATAAGTCTCAACCTTCTTAGTAACACGTAAAAAATAACAGTCTGACACAGCTACACATTAGCCGGTTTACCATATTAACAGTAACGCCCAACCTGGTTTGCAGCTCACACAAAAAACCAGACTGACATTTTGATCTCTCAAAATCACTCTGACATCAGTAAGAACAACCAGAATGAATACAAAGATAAGGCCCTTCGGATTGTAAAGCATACTGTCATATTTTGACGAAAAAATAAGGCTTTTAGGTGCGCCTTATGGTGCGAAAACACTGTACAACCAAAATGCTGATTTCAAAAGAGTCCTCCTGCATTGTAGACCTATCTTGAGGGTAATCATCAGGATTGGTTTCAGTTTGTGAACAGAGAAATCTTCTGACAAGCGGGTCACTTTGTCTTAGGCTTCACTTGTTCATCCACTTGTGAAAAGCGTTTCTGGGTCAGCCAACCGCAGACACGGAGTGTGGAGTAGAAAGTTAGCCACGGACGAGACAAGTACACTGCACTGACGAGGTGACAGAACTTTTAAAAACCACCTATATTTTCCGTGCAGGACGCCACGTTGGATTTTTTCACATTGGGATTTGTGATTTTGAAGCATGGACTCAATATTTTTCTTCTGAACATTTACCAAAATTTCCTAGATTTCGCAAAAATGTCTGAAAAACATATTTGTAAAAGATTAATGAGTCAAGCTCCATAGTGGTGTAATGATTTGGACATTCACTTTGGAGCAAGAAGCCTCTGGTTGGAATCCTAGCTGGCCATGTGTGGTTGTTTTTCTCCGTGTTGATTGGTAGTTGGATAAATTGAGAGATCATGCGTCTTCTGAGCCCCTTTCGGGGTCATGGGGTTGCTGGAGCCAACCTGCAGTGGAGTAAAACAGTATTTAATCATCCACCAATTGTGCAACTTCTCTCACTTAAAAAGATGAAAGAAGCCTGTAATTTTCATCATAGGTTAACCTCAACTATGAAAATATAGAAAATCATATTTTCCTGATTTTAAACAATTCATCTGTAAATTATGGTGGAAAATAAGTATTTGGGGTTCTAAAGGGCCAGTGTCCTATATATTTCCAATCAACCTGCCGTTGAAGCTCCTTATTGGCTAAACACACCTGATCCAGGTCATCAACAGCAGATGAGGCAGGGTTTCTAGAAACCAGCAGGTTGCCGGCCCTTGAGGCCTGGATTTGGACACCCCTGCCATAGGACATTCTCCCAATCCTCTTCTGGATCATTCAAATGCTACTGGTTCTGTGGTTCTGGGATTTTTGTTTTCCATTTTTGTGGTAATTTTGACCCCACGGGGTGAGATCTTGAGGGGAGCCCCAGATGGAGGGAGATAATCTGTGGTCTTGTATGTCTTCCATTTCCTAATAATTGCTCCCACAGTTTATTACTCCACATCAAGCTGCTTTCCTATTGCAGATTCAGTCTTCCCAGCCGTCAACAACGTTGGTTCTGGTGTCCTTAGACAGCTCTTTGGTCTCGGTCATAGTGAAGTTTGGAGTGTGACTGTTTGAGGTTGTGGACAGGTGTCTTTTATATAGATCACCGGTTCAAACAGGTGTCATCAATACAGGTTACCAGTGGAGGACAGAGGATCCTCTACAGAAGAAGTTACAGGTCTGTGAGAGCCAAAAATGTTGTTGTTTGTAGATGAACAAATACTTATTTTCCACCATAATTTACTAATAAAATCTTTAAAAATCAGACACTGTGATGTTCTGGATTTTTTTTCTCAGTTTGTCTCTCATAGTTGAGGTTTACCTATGATTAAAATGACAGGCCTCTTGTCTTTTTAAGCGGGAGAACTTGCACAATTAAATACTATTTTGACCCACCGTAACTACTGTTGGGTGACAGTAGGGTAAATCAGTTTATCTATGAAGTATGTTTTTGGACTGTGGGAGGGAGAGAACCCACCCATGCAAAAGGAGAACATGCAAAATCCACACAGAGTGGTCTCAACCAAGATTTGAACCGAGGCCTTTATGCTGTGAGGCAAGAGCGCTAAACAAGTTCAAATCAATAGAGTCAATGGAAGTACAAAACTGTCTTCACGTTATGCACATGAAAATCATCACTGAAGTAAGATTTAATTGTCTTTTAGGGCCTTGCTTTTGGTCAAAATTAAAAACAAACCAGCAAATTATCATAAAAGAGAACTTCCTACTTGTTCTTGCACTGCAGGAATATCCTCCCTCCTCTAGAACATATGTTCTACTCATCTCTACTCTACATTACTTTGGTTACCTTGGTGAGGTTTGTTTTTTATACCAAAGCAGTCAGTTCCCACTTTGATACCAGTCTGCATCTTTTGGATTTTATCAGAATGAAGTCCCTTTGCTTCATTCAAGTTTCCCACTCCTAAAAATAACCTAAGGATCACTCCCGTCTCAGCTGATACAGAGTGTGCACGTGTCTGCGGCATGATGGCACCTCCAGGTGATGAAAAGTCTCAGATTAAATGAATGCATGATGTAACTGTACCCACATTACTTGATATCTCCATCATTTTTCATGATCCATCCTTTTCTGAGACATCAGAGGAGGGAAATGTTTAACATTTTACTTTTGAAGAGTCCTTACAGCTTGTCTCAAAGGTCAAATAAATCTGAAAAAAAAATTTTTGTTGGTTAGACAGTGAGTAAAGCCACATGGAGGACGGTGGCTATAGACTGCAGAATGTATAAAAAAAACTTTAATAAAGCATTACATTATTAGCATATGCTTAGTAAGCTAAAGGCATGTGCTCAACCCAGTTTGGGATTGCACCATCAAACATGAGGCAGAGCTCAGTGATGCCTCACCTCACACCCTATGTTGTAATTGAAATGGAAATACCCAAAATACAGCAATTTTGTGTATAAAAATGAATAAAAAGTATGGAAATGATACAATTCTGTAAAACCAATTATCCATCCCTCTCAATCCTTTGTAGGATCACAAATCTTGTCAGTTTACAAATTTTTAGACAACATGCCTCCCAAGAAACACAGGAGGAGTCTTCATCGGATGAAGAGTATCAATCCATCAGTGCCGTCTCCCCATTTATTTTTTAGAACCCACGGGGGCCGGGATTTTCCGTTCGGTCATCGCCAGGCCCCCGTCAAGTGCCCCATATGGTTTATAACAATCAGACGGTGGCAGTGGAACGGCAGCACAGGGACAGGTGTCTAGAGGGTGGCAGTCTGAAATCAACTGATCATTAGACAATTTTGGAGACCTTGGAGACCCTCCTATCAGTCAATAATCGCGGTCCTGCCATCCACCTGTCACTGGACTGCCACTGCATGACCTCCAAATGTGCCCAGGCGGCCACTGACTGATTTAAAAAAAAGTCCGGCCGTTGTAAAAGTTTTCCTTTTCAATAAAACCTCTGTGGCCACTGCGCAGAGTATAAAAATGCCACTGGCGATTACAAATGCCATGGTGCAATAACCTGCCGAAATTTGCTGCAAAACTTGGATCTAGGTCGCCGTGCTGTGGCATTTTGGGATATGTGACCATAGTGTCAGGATGATCAAATAACCAACAAAGCATGTCTTTGGACTCCGGGAGGAAACCGCAGTTTCCGGCAAAAACCCACACATACAGAAGGAGAACGAGTGCAAACTTGCACATATATGTATCTTATCACAAGTATAGAGCTAATGATGGCCAGTGAGGATGAGGACCTACCAGCCTCCTCTGATCAAACGTCTCTGGTTTTGGTAAATAACATTAAAGTGTGACAGAGAGTTACAGTGAGAAGCGTGCTGTTGCTAGGAAGGTTTCTGGGAAGTAGCAGTGACTTAAATTAACCAAAGATTAACTTAGAAATTCTCTTAATTCATTTACTTAATGATAGCATCCTACTTTCTACTGTGCTCAGCAACTAGCTGAAGCACATCCTTTCTCCTTATCTTCAATTTACTTTTATAAAAAGACAGGTCAGACTTGTGAAACAGGAAATTAGTGCATCCCATGTACTACTTTTTCCAAGTGTTTTTGCCTTTTTATCATTGTAAAAATATGTGTATGAAAAAAAAAACCTTCAGCTTTTGTGTTCGACATAAAGACACAAAGTTGATGGGAAACCACAACCCTTCGTATGATCTACGTTTGATACCAAAAAATTCAAACATCCAAGGTTTTTTACATCTAAAATCAAATTTAAAAGTGTCAGTGTTGACGTAAATGTTTTTGTGTAAATGTCAAAGGACAAACAAACAGTTTCTCTGGGTTAAGACTCACATGTCCAGACCTCATGCTGGCTCACTGCAGCTTTCCATCTGAGCCGGCACAGATTTATTTTCATCAACACTCACTTGATCCTCCGAGAGGATGGCGGTGTATCTGACAGACACAAGCACATAAAACGTTTACAGTACCATTCGATTTCCTGTTCCAGACCAGATCTCAGGTATGTTTTACATCATCTGTCACAAATATGAAGTGTAACAAAGTGAAACTGGCAGAGCTGCAAAGTGATTTACAAGCCAGATATGCAGCGGCGGCGTTTGCCTGTCTTAGGTTACCGCATGATAATTTAAACCCAGAGCGTGTCGGAGAGGGGCAGGGACCCCGAAAAATGCTGAGGTAACCCCATACCCTTATCACATGACAGTCAAGCTGTCCATCAGAGCGGGGCATACTCGCTGAGGGCTGGCAGCTGAAAGGGGTAATTAATGATGAAGGATTCTGTGGCACACACACTGACAGACGCATCAGGAAAACGCCAGAGGACAAAAAGGATATTCCAAAATATAAAACACATTGGGTTCAATGGAAAATGGAGATCATGTGTGAAAAACAAAGGAGTTTTTATTGAAAAAATCATATTGTAAACTGGCCGTCTAATGAAAGAAGATCCAGTGTGATTTAAACAGTATAAATTCTAATTTAAAGAGGCTCCTTGCTACGACACATCATTAACCTTCATGATGTTACCACAGAAGGTTCCTCACCACCACGCTGAAGAAACCAGATAGGCTTATTTTTTTCCTCCTGGCTTGAAGACAGATACCAATTTCATATGGCCTGTCAGTCTTGGCAGCAGCGTCTGTCTGTTGTCACCGATACAGGGTCAGTTACTTACAGTCAGAATTGTTCAGGTCATTAGAGAGGATCTCTTCTGGTCACATTGACAGGGAGGATAAATGCCGCAAATGGATGTCGGGACGTGGGTAATGTTAGCTAGCAGGAAAAAAAAGATGGACGAGTGTGGAAAGGACCGAGAGATACCTGAAAGGAAAACCTAACCTAATGCCAGGCTGATTTTTGATTTTTACTTCTCTGGTGTGTCTTGCTTTTTCAAAAACAATGGATGTTTCCAAATTTCCTCACTACTAGTACTCACTATTTAGTGCAGTATACAGGGCATTCGCCATTTGTTACTGGCATCCGAATCTACAATTCTAAAATCCAGTGCCCTGGAAATTTCCAAGATATTTCTGCAAAAATTCAGTGTACATCAATGCTCACTAGGTTGGCAAAATAGACCACAATGCATTATGTTTTAACAATGTTGTCAATTTGAAAACAATTTCAAGTACATGTATTTTTTGATAAATCAATCAAGCTTTCATCATCAGAACACAATGGAGGGATGAATGCTTTCTGTAAAATCTTCATATGTGTTGGGTTTTCAGTTTGGAAAATGGGTACTGTCCAATTTGTCCAATGTGTGTAATAAACTTGAGTCATCAAACTAAAGATTTTTTCCAGGACAACATGTAAAAATTTGGCCATGAAATGAGAACTATTCAACTCTTTCTTTAGTCCAAGAATGTGTCTCCTTTTACTCTGTTCTTTTTATTGATCCTAAAAATTCATACGTGGAATAAGAACAAGTCCGGTCAGATCATATCTTGTATAGAAAAAGTAAATCCAGGATATTAGTTATATCCATTCTGAAAGCTCGACACACAAAACACGATGACAGGAGGTTGGAAGAATGTATGCATGGCACGGACGTCTTAAGCTGCGGTTAACATGCAAACACATTTGTCTGTCCCCCATATGTCTCCACAGATGTATGTTGATATTCGTGCCTGCAGCCTGGGGTGACATGTGACAAGTCTGCATTGGGAAGAAATGTAAATTAAACTCGCCCTCTTCACAGTTAAAATTTCTCCTTTCAGACTCGCGCTCTGCGGCGCACGGAAAACCCACAGCAACACACAGTCCCGGAGTCCTGCCAGTCAGCTGTTGTTCCGTGGACAGGCGCTAAGCCCTGTGGTCCGGGGAGGGGGGATAAAGGGGATATATTGTTAATGTGCTGCCACAGCCAACTGAGAAAGATCCTTTAATGAAAATTTTCGTCATCACCTTTTGATGAACTGTTGACTCAACAGTCTGTAAAATCAACAGCCGTTCATTATCAGAGACTTTGAGCTCTTATAAAGGATCTTTGTCTCTGGCTGTGTGATGCCAAACCTTTTTGAGGAACAGGGAAGTGTTTGAGGACAAACTATGAGCAATTTAGACAATACAGAGCAGGGAACCCTCAACTGAAATACAGTCACTCTAATCCACACTTCTAATTCCAGGGAGGAGGAATATTGATATCTTTACTGTGACTTTTCCATGTGGTTGCAGACTATAACAATAATTCTTGTGGAATTATTTTGGTCTTTTTTCTCTTCCTTAGATCTTTTACTTTTGCTTTTTTTTTTTTTTTAACAAATCTCAAGTAGTTTGGATGTTGTGTTCTTTGAAGATTATTTTTTGTGTGTGGTAATTTTAGTCATTTATACCATCATATTACCACCCCCTGACCCAGTTAACATGATATTTTTACTGATAGAGAAGCTTAGAATCATGTAAAAGACTGCCGTTGTGTTGCTTTTTGCAAACGACCGTTTACATGTCAGTGAATTGTTTATTAGGTTTTATGGGGGACTTCAACAAAACGACACACAGGCTTGATAATGTTATAAAGCTACGTACACACCAGGCATTTGATGCACATTTATGAATGTGTGTTTTCTTCATGGTGTCCACACTGGACGAGCAGGGAAGGACTTCTTTTTCCAATGTTTATAAGTGGATGTTCGCTACCTACAGTTCGAAGAGGCCTGGTGAAAAATGTTGAAGTGGTCGTCTTGCGATTTGACCACAAAATAGAAAAGATTTGGTTCATTGCTAGCGGCCTTGCAATGGCAGATGTGGATTACCATAATGTCAGGAGAACGACTTTGGTTTGAAACCAAAACCAAATACGTCACCACCAAATTTGAGTCCCTGATTGATCATAGTTGACCTGGTTTAACTGGCAACGTGCGTTCAGTGGACATGAGTTTTGTAGGTAGAGCCTGAAAACTGTTGTAAAATGTGCGTAGCTACGCATAAATTAGAGAGTTTTGAATGTAGAAGCCCGAAACGAGCATTTTCAGTTATGGTAAAATTAAACACGTAGGGACCTGTAGGTCATTTTTCCACAGCATGTCTTAAAATTTTGGCTTTAAAGTTAATTTATTACTCATGTTACTTTTATTTTGCTGTCCCTTTTTTGGCTTCCAGTGGGTTTTAGAGGTAATTTAAAATCTAGCATTGTTTTTTTTGTATCCTCATTAACTTAAAAACAATTTTACAGTCAAAGCTAAATACAACCCCCTGCTGAAGGTCCAATTTTTCAAAATAAAAGTAGTAAGAGAAGGCTCTCTTTTAGTAGCTTGTCCAAAACTTTAGAGTACTTCACAGTTTATTAAAAAACTTTAATTTGAAACCTATACTTACATGTGTAAAATCCCTTTTTGTGCATCACAATACTGCGGCATGTCTTCTGCTTATTATAATAATAATGATAAGAAGCATATTATTATATTAGTTTTGTGATTTATTATTGTTCTTTTTTTTTAAACTCGAGTTTTCTAATGTAATCTCGAAATAAAGATTAATGTTGCATTTATCTGGTTAAAGTATATAAACTAACCTAAACCCTTATTGTATAGATTAAAACTATTGCTACAACTGCATATCTAAAAAATGTCACATTTCTAGAAACCATCTTGTCTATTTTCTTTCAGTCTTTGGGCTTTTACTTTGAAAATATTTAAAACGGAAGACTCTTCTTTTGGTACTCCAAATCCGCTAACAGATTCATGCTAACCGCCGTGAAAGAGAACGCCGGGAGTGAAAGCAATGGTTTCTCGTCGCCGTGACAACGTTTGAAGTCGTCTGGACGGTTGGACGTTGACGCCCAAAGAGCGGTACGTAACAAAACACCACGAATACTGACGGAACTCGAGGTTTTAGGGGTTTTTTCACGGTGTTTCTCGACCCCTTCACGGTAGAGGAAACGGGCCTCGCGGGTGCAAACGTTGACGCACGTCGGTCGGCTAACGTTTCTAGTCATTAAAACGAGTCCAAATCCGTGATTCCTGCTGAATGTACTGTCCTTTGAAATAGACCTGATGTTGTTAAAACTGCTGTTTCACTGGATTCACGAGCCTCACGAGGACCGACAGCTTCATGCGGCGAATCCCGGCCCTCCACCTCCTTCCTTCACCTCCCGGCCGGAGCCGTCCAGGACGCAGCCGAGGCCGCGTGCCCTTTAGATCCGTGATTGACAGCAGTGTGGTCCAACTCCCATATCCCTGGTTCCGTCATCAGTGGGTCCAGATCCAGACCGATCTCAGAACCGGGTCCCCGGGAAAAACCGCTGCAGCAGAGGTGCAAGGATCGGATCTTCCGGAGAGTTATCGGCATCTGCTCTTTCAGCGACATTTATTCTGTTTAGTGAATTGTTTAGATCACTTTAAGGTTGTGTTGACTCTGTTTAGGGGCCTGGAATGACGAGAGGCTTTATAGAAACTTATTTTGAAAGGCAACCTCTAAGGTGATTTGACAGGCAAACTAGAAACTTTGTCTCAAATGCAAACTAGAATCTTATTTTGAAAGGCCAACTTGAGACGTTTTCTTTAGAACAAAATTGAAACTTGTTTTGAAAGGCAAAATGGAAAATTTTCATGGAAGAGAGGGCAAACTTGAAACTTATTTTGAAAGGCGAACATAAATCTTATTTTGAAAACCAAATGTAAAAAGTTAACTTGAAACTTATTTAGAAAGGGAAGCTTTAAACCTATTTTAAAATGTAAACTGGAAATCTGAAGGGTCTGTTGGATCCAGTTGGCGTCTAAACTGAACCTCAAGCTTTCACGGTTCTGAAGCGTTTCATCCAGAGATGTTTGACATGCTAACGTTGAGTTTTCTGTCATGTATGTGTGAGCTCCTCCTTCACTGAATTCCATTGTTAACCATGTTTAGAACATTGTTAGCATGAAGAAAAGCTGGGGAGATCCACAGGTGGTGACGGAGGTGAAGAGACACCGGGTCCATGGGGGATTCGGCAGAACCGAGGCCAGCCTGGGAAGCAGTCCGAGTGTTGGATCAGGATCCTGAAGGACAACACAAGCTTCATTTTTTTCCCCTACAGGTTCATCGATGGATCACTTTTTCCTTTATTTTTACAGGGAGATGTTTACTTGAATATACTCCAGAGGATCTGTTTTAAAGAAGCAGACTTTAGGGATAAAACGGGTTTGTTTCATCTTATTTTATGTCTTATGATACATTTTACTGAAACTTGAGAGAATATTAGAATTTGAGTTTTTTTCACTGAAAGAGCAGTTCATCTTCAGTCAAAGTGAGGCAAAAACGTCTTCTTTACTTAGCTATGTTCCAAGCTTTCTGTTTTTTTTCTTGTATGTATTTGTTTGCTGTTTTTAGGAAATAAATTAATTGTGTCAGTTTTTTTGGTGACTACTGTCTGATCTTTCTGGACCTCCCCTGGTGATTTGCAGAAGAGTTTGGGTGTTCAGTTGTGATTCCAGTCGTCAGGGACACTTTGGTCCAACTCAAATAACACTTTGTGTGTTTGTTTGTTTTTTTTGTCTCTTGTCATTTTCTTAACTTTCAGCGTTTCTTTGCTATCGGAGCATTGCATCCCCCGTCCTGCTCCAGGGCCCCTGACATGCCCTTACGTCGGAGGGCTTCCAGGGAACTCGCTCCTGATTGGAGGGCGGACTGCCCCCTTGCAGCTCGCCCAGTTTAAGGCCCAGTTGGCATTGACTCACATAAACAATGTTCTTGCTGTTGGCGGTCGAGGTCCGGCTTTGACGTCAAGCTCCAAGACTCATAAACCACACGCGTCCACAGCCCCGCCCTCTCCCACTGCTGTGGCCATTAACCTCCTGAACGTTTTAAAGATTGTGAATGCCATGTCCCACCCCCTGTATAACCCCTATGCCTCTGGGAAACAGAGTTCGTCCCAGGGCCAGTATGGAGTGCCCGGTGGACAGAAAGACCCTCGGTTGGCATCGGCTCACCCGAGACCTGGGTCCAACTTCAGCTCCTCAGGAGGTTCTGTTGGACAGATACCCTCGCTCCTCAATCTGCCCACAAGCTACAGACCTGAGAAGAGGGCCACGCTGGATGAAGACATTGAAAGATCTGTCAACCTGCACATTAGCCAAGCCAGAGAGGGTGTCAAACATCAGCATCCAAACCAGAGATCTTGCTTTGCAGGCACGTCAAGAAATGAGTTGCCTTCCTCAGTTGCAGGAGGAACTTCCTATTTGTCATCTTCACCCTTCCAAGGACAGAGACCCTCTAATATTGGAAGCAGCAGCAGCAGCACCTTGGACTGGTTACCAATTTACAATAAAGTCAATCAAGATAATTCTACAACATTTCCATCTGCTTCCTCTGGCTTCGCAGTTAGTGGTGGTGGGAGATTTAATCCCTCTGGTGAAGAAAGACAAGACATGCAGTCCATTCCAGGTTTAGGAGATTTTGAAGATGCTATGGAAAGCAAGCCCACACCGCCTTCTGAGCCAAGCCATCCCAAGTACACTTCAGAATCGGCTATCAGCATCCTTATGAACTTTGGGCTTGAAAAGGAAGATTTGGAGCATCTAATCTCGTACCCGGAAAGCCAGATTACGCCTGAAAACCTGCCTTTCATTCTGAGAGAAATTCGGATCAAGAAGGCCAAGAGTGCTCCGGCCGTGGTTCAGCCGGAACCCTACCCGGAACCGCAGCCCACCGCAAGCAGGAGCAGAGTGGACAAATTAGGAGACTCCAGAGGGTCCGAGATGAACCTGGATTGTGTGTCGGCATCAATTCTCAAACCAAGCAAAGTGATTGACTATGGACACACCGGTAAATACAACGCAGGAGGTGAGGTGGGAAAGATTGGTGATGGTAGCGCTGCCTCTAACATCAGTGCAGGGATGTTACGCATGGACACAGTTAGTGGTGGGAGCCACAGTCAAGACCTGCAGCTAAGAACTCTGACCGAGGTGAAAGTCAACACCAGTTCTGTGGCTTCTTGTCGTGAACAGATTGGTTCCTCCTCCATCAGCTCACTGAGGAGCTCTCTGGCTCCTTCGAGTAGTGCTTCAACTCCAGTAGCTCCAATCCAACCGAGCCAATACATGTTTAACATGTATAATTTCCCAAAGAAAGACACGGACATGAGGCAGCTCAACCCCGACACCTCCAAGGCTCTTCCTGTGAAACTGCCTGAGCCGTCTCGACCGTTGACTGTATCCACTGCGCCGGCCAACACTCTGACCAGAGGGGTACACCCACAGCGCCCCGGCCTCGTGGTCTTCGACAGCAACCTTAGAATCCCCAACGCTGCACAGGGTGAAAATAATCCAACGGCAAAACGTCCGCTGCAAAATAATCCGCCTAAAATCCTGCAGCCTAAACAGCAGCTGGTCCAAATGCAACAACCGGAGCCGATCCAGGCACAGTACCGAGCTTTCTCAGCGGTGAAGCCGTTCCCTCCACCGCCAGTCAAACCTGGAGGTGTCTCTGCTCCTGCTCCTGCCCCTGCGCCACACCAGCAGATCCCCACCCTCCTCAAAGGCATGTCCCTGACCCCCGTTTCCAGCATGCAGCAGAGCAAGATGGAGGCCGGCAACAACCAGCCCACAGAAGCCATGATCCGAGACTACTACGCCGCTACACCTAAAGTATTTCCTCATACCTGTTCTCTTTGTAAGAAAGAAAGTGCACATATAAAGGTGAGTGAACGACTGAACTGTGTTCTATGACACCCCCCTCCCCCCCCAGCTCAATTATCAGTGCAGCACTTTTGTTTGGAATCACTACGCAGTAATTCACACCCCACACAACTGATTCCCTCTAATCCAGTGATGTAAAATGTCATTTAAATGTTCAATATTTCAGAATAATTTTGATCTTTCATGGGATTCACTGTTTGTTTGTGTTTAAACTCTGGAAAGTTTGCTTAAAAAAACCTGGAAATGACATCACGATGGAGAATCTTCAACTCCAAAGAGCTGGAGTGATGGACTATTCATTGTTGTTTTTACCTCTAATTTTTGCTTCCTGTCGTCCAGCAAAGACAAATGTTTTCATCTTTTCATCCCAATGTGAAATCAGGGGACTCTAATGTTCCTTAACCTTCCCTTTTTGCAATATAGTGGATTTTTTATTTATTTATTTTTTTAAATATCTTTTTCTCACCTTGTTACGTGAGACGAATGTCTCAGAGTTTGCCGTCTCGGGCATCGGAGACGGGTCTGTCCGTCTGCATCAAGAGAAGACCCCCGCTGGAAGTGTTGTTCCGGACACCAGGACGTTGTGTCTGCACTTGCATTGCTGCTGAAATATCTCTCTATTTTTTATTTTTTAACAAATCCACTCAAACCGTTTGAGTTGAACTCTACAATCTATCTTTTTCTTTTTGGTCTGAAATCTAACCTAAATATGAACAAGAAGTTATCTAGAAAACTAAAAGTCAAGAATTCTTTTAGTTGTTTTTGATCGTTAGACTGAAATGACCTGGAACTGAACAGCCCACAGTTTAAACTCCAACTTATAATTAATGTCTTCAATTTTGTCCTTTTAATGTTAATATCTGTCCTCAAGAACATCAATTCCAGTTCAGTTGAAAAGCCTCCTCTTTAATGTGAGCATCAATTTGGGTTTTCTAAAGTTTGAAGTCTTTCCTCTTTTCTGGTCTTTAGATCAGTTCCTCTGTAGTAAAGACTTTCCTGAAATGGTTTTGGAAAACCTTTTCTGTGTTTTGTTTTCAGGACTGGATCTCCCACCATAACACCAGCCTTCACCATGAGAACTGCAGACTTCTTCGGACACGGTAAGTCGGTTTTATTATTATCGCATCGCCTCAAGTAAAACAAACTCAGAATTTCCTTTGAAACCCATAATCCTTTGGGTCAGAATAACCTGATTCAGGTTGATCGTGTAAACGGTTGAGGAGTTACGATGTGTCAAAGAACGTGTTTTCTACGTGTCGGCAGTAAATCTTCTGTGTTCAAGGGTGTAGAGATTTAAGGCGATAGGCCGCTTTTGCAGCGCCACCTATGGACCAATTGGGATCATGCTTGTTGAGTCCATTCATTATCTATATCGGCACCATAGTTTAAATTTTGGTGAAGTTAAGTTGATCTGTTGAGGATTTGTAGCATCACATCCTTCTAAATTGCATTAAGATTTTTACAAAATGATAATGAATTGTGTAAATTTTCGATTGGTTTTGTGGTCGTCCAAAAGGAGTAACTACCCAAATGTGTACAGATTGGTTGAAGTACGCTGAATGGGGTGGAAAGAGGGCTTTACAAAAATAAAATATTGTGATAAATCTAGTACAACGAAAGTGTGCTGTTTAGTTTTATAAAAATTCCTTTCCTGCCCGTTTTAATATGAAAATAGAAAATTCTGAAGTTTAAAGCCATGAAATTATATTGAGTCGTCTTTGAGATGCACATCTTAAAAGTTCGGTCCTATTAATTTTCTATGACTGGAAAGTCGCACGAAAGAACTGCTATAGAATAAACGATGACTGCAAATTCTTCCAAAACTTAAAGCACACTATTCCAGATTTACTATGAGCAGGTGAAATTGTAAAAAGTAAAAGCATTTTGTTCTTGAATAGGCAGAATAAAATATAATACAGAAAGATATGTCTGACAATCAAAGTGGCTTCTGCAGATTTGCACAATTCTGTTAATTCAAATGTTTTTTTTGTCTTTTAGATTTCCAAAGTGGGGGGGTGAGGTGCTTCAGGCTCCCAGGTAAGTTTTTGACAAACTAAAGCAAGAAGCATCACAGAAATCCAAAGAAAACTCTTGTTTAATAACTGGGGTTTAGGTGATGTTCACATTTCCTTTCCTGTCTGCAGTTTTAGAAGAAAATGTTGGTTTTACTGGAACAAAATTAACTCCTATTTTTTTTGTTTTGGTTCATGGTCCTAAAAATCTTAAGTCATAAATCTTTTTCTTGTTTGCATTTGCTTTTTCAGTCCTGCCAGTAAAGACCCTCAACCGTCTCCTTCAACCTCCGCCCAGAACTCCCAGAGCCAATACCAGAAAAGCAGGTGGAGCAGCCACTCGCCGTCCCGCAGCCCACGCCGCCAGCGTGGATCGGAGGACCGAAGAAACCGGCGTGGCAGCAGGTCCCGCTCCCGCAGTCCGCGCCGCCGCTACAGCTCCGACAGCCGCAGTGACAAACACAGCAGCCGCTCCAACTCCAGGAGTCCTCGTCGGCGCTCTGAGAACAGGAGAGAGAAGCAGAGCAGATCCCGCTCGCCACGCTCCAGACACAACCGCCGGTGTGTAAACACAAACTATTACCCCAAAACGAAACCCGAATAGCAGGATATTTAAATGCCTTCAAATGAATTCAGGTTATTAAGGCGGATCTCTAGAGTTAAGGAGGTCTTATGCAGGTTTGATGAAGATAACAGGAAATAAGAAAATTAAGAAGAAAGTTAAGAAGAAAAAAGAAGAAAGTTTTTCTGGGTCATCCTGACTCATCAAGGGAGGAGGATGGATGTAGTCCTATCAGTCCAGGAGTAGACGCATAATATTAAACATATAAGATATTTAGTTAGAAACTAAAGACGCTGAAAGATCATTTATTCCTTAAGCTTTCACTAAGGACAGTATTTTATTTTCAAAGTACTTTAAATGGATCATCTATGTGGATCTTCTTAAGCTGGTCACGGTATAGTTTGATTTGTCTGAAAATCTTTTAAAGAAGTTAATTTTTAATATTTATTTAGGCAAGTGCTTAAAGACCATGGATTACAAATCTATTGGATTTTAAATGCTAAAAGTTTCTCTCTTGGAGCTTTTGGACTGAAATCTTGAATTTCGTAGAGAACATCATCTGGTTATAAACCATTTCTGATTATTTTTTGTCGTTAGGTCTCGTACTCGCTCTCGTTCGAACTCCCCGAGGTACAGGCGCTACACGTCTTCCCGTTACCAGTCTCGCTCGAGAAGTCGTGAGAGACGATCTTCACCGAGGAGGAAGGATGAGAGAAGGTCGCCAAGGAGGAGCCACGAGCGCCAGCCATCCATGGAGAGGTCTTCGGGTCAGAGACAGAGGTCGAGCAGCACCGAGAGGCTGGCCAAGAGGCTACTGGAGAAAACAGGTTTGATGAAGACATTGTTTTAGCGCCTTCACGGCAAAGACGAGTAAAAGTTCTCATGGATGGTAGATGATCTGGTTTCAGGTAACATCTCTTTGTGTTGTTTTTTCAGCTGCCCAGTCTCTGTCCAAACATTCCGACCTGGAAGCCATGGTCAAAACTCTGGCGCCGGCCCTTTTAGCCGAACTGGCCAAAATGAAATCATTAGGTTCGGCGTCTTCAGCTCCATCTTCTTCTTCAAAAACGAAAAGTGAGGCCGGCTCTTCTGGAAAGCATGAGGTTGGTGTTAGCGGTGGATGTGCAGCTGAAGTTCCTTATTTTTATACAGAAGTATTGTAAATATAAAACACAGTCAACCTATTAAACAGACGGACACAAATACAATAAAAGTACGTCAATGGCAGTAAAACTGTGAGGTGATTGTAAAAAATAATCCCATATCATGATGCCTCTATCGCTGTGCTAGACAATTAGAATGATATATTAGAGGTTAAAGGTTTTTGTTGGTAACGGTTTTAGTTTTATTATTGTTTTTTATTTCCAAAATGCCAAAACTCCTGCTTTTGTCCTGCTACATTTTGCAGGTTGTTTATAGTGAAATTATCTTTCAAGTATTAAAGTGTTGAATAAGAAGACATAAAGGATGAAGATCTCTTGTGGATGTTCTTTCTCCTCTGCTCTCTCTGCAGGGTAAATCCTCTCCCCCCACCATGGTGAAGCTCTCAGGGGTCACAAGTATGATTTCACACGGCGACGTACAATCTGCCACAGACAACATTGGAAAAACCAAATCAGTGGTCATTTTCAGATCCAAATTAGAGGTAGGCACGACAGAAGGTGGAGTTTCACACGTCAAATCTCAACTCAGATTGACCTCATAGGCTTCAAGAAATAACACTGAAAAACCAAACAAAGGAAAATATGTTCCTTTGGTTACCATATTTTCATTTCATCGATACGTTGCTGATTAATTAAACATGCTCCTGGTTGGTTTACTGTCTGACTCTTGTTCTTCACACAGGCAGTCATATGTTTTGAGAAAGAGGAGGATGCAGAGAAGCTGAGAAAAATGAAACATGTGGACATCAAAGGAACTAAAGTCTTTGTTGTCTTAGAAAAAGTAACATATTTCTCTCTTCCTGTATAACGTTTCAGATGTTCTAATTGTGATTTCATTATAACAATCCTAATATGATCTTTGATAGGAAAGTGTTGCCAAGGAGACGAAGCAGCAGAATCCTCCTGAGCAGTAAGTTGTTTTCCCTCCTTCAGCAGGAGTGTAGCAGTCATGCTTTCATTTAGTTCTAACTGAAATTCGGTGGCTAGTCCGTACTGCTACAGACTACTGTAGCACATAAAACGCTGATTTCAGGGCTTCGTTTCGAGCATGTCAATCATTTGTATTCCATTCAGTTTTGCTATCCTAGTCAATAGTTTTACCTTTCCAGCAGTTGTGAGCGGGCTCGAATAAGAATAGGTGAGGGTGGGCGGAGCTTAGATTAGGAATATACTGAGGTTAAAAATCAGTCAAAATGCTGAATGCAAAGTGAGTGAGATTTGTCTAAAAAGGAATTGGAGTGAAGTGTACAACGCTCTAAAAGCAGTGAAATGAGCAGTGAAATGAGCAGTGAAACGCTCGTTTGTGTCAGCGTGTGTGAAAACGGTGCAGACTGTCACCCTTCACCTGTGATGCTGTGTCGTCACCCTTAAATGTTTTTGGGGAAAAAAAGGTATTTTTTTCACCAGAACTATTTGAAAAGTACCAGATAACATCCAAATGGTACCCGTTCCCGGTTCTGACTGTATTTTTCTGGTGATGGAGGAAGAGCGACAGAACAAAAACAAACGAGCTTATTTTACTGCTTCAGAAAAGCAGCGGTGATCTAGCTTTCTAGTCACCTCGACTGGTTTAGATTGTCAAACTTTATTCCAATAGAGCTGGTTTTTGGCCTGATGTAGCTGTACTGTACTGCTGATGACGCGGTTTATGGTTTGATTCTGTGTGTTTGTCATGGATTCTTGTATTTTGTTCTTTTTGTCTGTTTTTTTTTCTGGTTTTACTTTTGGTGGGCCTTCTTGCCAAGTTATCGTTGTAAATGAGAATTAGTTCTCAATTGATCCTCTTGGTTAAATAAAGTTAAATCAAAGAAAATTCAGGTTTGCTTTGCCAAACTGTTGCTGCAGGATTAGTTAAGTCAAACAGGCCACCGGCTCACAGTTGTTCCCACAGACCATAATATTAATGCCTAATATATAGCAACTGGCTCTCTGTCACAAAGACGCTGCTAATAAAGTTGATCAAACGGTAGATTCATGTTTTTGATTTTTGGAAATACCAGTTTTAGTGACCGTTTTCTTTTTTTTTGGTTCATATCTGTTTATATTTGTTTATATCTTTTTTTTTTAACTTCCACTTTGACAGTTGTGGGTTAAGAAAAAATCTGTCAATTTAATGATTTCTACATAAAATATGTAGTCCAATTAAAATGTAAACACCTGCAGGTATTTTACAGATAATGAAAATAAACTTTAAACGAAAATGGAAGCTTAAAAAAAAAAAGCAAACTGCAGCCCAGTCCGTGAAAATCTAGTCTGACATTAAACCAGTCCATAGCCTGAAAAAGGTTGGAGACCACTGATTTAAAAGATATATTCTTTGTTATTTACATTTATAGACCACCATTTTACTCATGCATATTCTCTGAAGATCCTGTGTGGACACCAACGTCCACCTGGAGGGATTCTACAGACTGAGTCAACATTTAATGTAACATTTCTCCACCATAATCCCATCCAACTCTCTACCTTACAGTAAATCTGCATCATCCAGTGACCGTACAGCCAAAACTGGAAAAGAAAAAGAGCCTCCTGCTGCATCTGAAGGCAAAAAACCCACAAAAGCAAAGCCTGCGGCCAAAGCTAAAGTTTCTAAAGCTAACGCTGCCTCCACCAGTAAGACTGTGAAAACTGTAAAGACAGAAAATTCAGCTAAAAAGGCGACAGAAGCGAAGAAAGAAGCTCCAGAGCAGTCAGGACCAAAAAAGACCAAGGTCCAAGCAAAGACACAAACTAGTAAAGCTAAACCAACTGTTGTGCAGAAAAAGACCGGAAAAGTTACCAAACCCGTAACAAAGGCCACGTCCAAAGCATCTGCAAGCAAAACTGCTGCTGATGCAAAGGCCCCAGCCAAGACTCCACAGACGCCTAAACCTGCATCTCAGGGCTCTGCTGGAGCAGAGAAGACGGTGGAAGAAATGCAGAAAACTGAGACTGCAGGAAGTCCTTCAGGTGATGCTCAGACTATAAAGTCTGAAGCTGTCCAGATCCTAATCATTAATAATCCTTTGGAGCCTCACGAGGTGAAACAAGAAGAACCCATGGAGGTCGAAGTGCTTCCTGGTATCAAAGAGGTTAAAGGCTTTGGGACTCCCCCACCCCAAACCACAGAGAAATCCACACCGGATGAGCCTCCCAAACCAGACAAAGGTTCTAAAGAGGTCTACCAAAGTCCAGATCCACCTAAAGGAATGGAAACTGAGGCTTCACATGAGAGTTCTGCAGAAGCTAGAGTGGAACCAAAGCAGACTGATGCTGAAGGTTTGTTGAAGATCTCTCTACGTTCAGTACAATTTCATACGTTTAAGAAAACTGATACCTGTGTCTGTACTCATGAAACTTTTAAAAGCTGTCGGTGGCACGTCAGCTGCTAAAGCAACACCAACACCTGAAATGACAGCAGGACTTCAGGCGATCAAAGCAGAGCCTTCAGCAGCTGCTGTCGTCGCACAAACTGAGGCGGTGAAGGTGGAACAGCACCAGGAAGGCAAGAAGTCCAGAATCTCTTCAAGAAAGCAGAACTCATCTGTTTAATGTTTTAATTTCATGTCTTTAAAATCTTTCTTGCAGATGGCATTCATGTGAAAAACACATCAAAGGTACATTTCCTCAGATTTTTTATGTAAAAATGTACTAATTGTTTCCCTGCTTCTGCGGGACAGGAAGTCTTCTAACTGAGCCACAGAGAGAGAGGTACCGCTGAAAGCGGCCATCATGCAGATGCAGCTCCTGCAGTAATTGCTAAGCTCACCGTACCGGGAGAGTCTCTGAATAATGTCATGACTCCAGACATGGAGACGCGATTATCAATGCTTTTGGAGCTCTCAACATCACCCGTGTCTTCCATGAACCAATCAGGCTAAAAACCCTTAACAGTAGCTCCCGCCACATGTTCAAGTTTATGGATCCATTTTTGGAGAAGGGTCAAGCAGCGAATTGGACATGCGTCAAAACGGATGCTGCGGACACAAATCTTCTGATCGCTTGATTTGAAGGCAGCATTAGATTGGTTATAGTGTCGGTGGTTCTTTATTATATTGTGGTTCACCTTTCACAGTCTCACTGTTTGTTTTTAGTTCAATTTTGCATGTATTTTTGTGTTATTCTTAACGACACATTGTGTTCTACGTCCTGATTGGTTGTAGACCTTTGCTGATCAATCTCTGAGACGCGTATCTCCTGTATAGAATGGATTCAATTTTCCAAATTGACATAAATCTGTGATCTTTTTCATTCTATAATCCTTGGCTTATTTTTTAATGAAGGTTTGAACTTTAGGAATTGTAAACAAGAGAGAAAAATGTGAAAATGTTTCTGTCTGAGAAAAGTGTACAAAATGTGTAGTGAGGCATTGACAGCTTTTAAACATCTAGAACGTAACTCCTGCGATAAATGAGGGAGCGCTGTGATCCAAACTTGTTTGTGTCTCAGGATGAGACTCTGACTCCTCTTGTTGATTCTTCCACAGCCTTTTCTTCCCAAACACGCAGACGTACAGAAACGATGTTCTCATGTCAAAGCAGCAGCAGCAGCTCCTCCTGTGACCTCGGCTGAACCCACAGCGTCCACCAAAGTCACGAAGGACGCAGAGAAACCAGCGCCGCAGGGCAACGTGCGCTCCAGCAAGTCTGTTAAACCCAGTGAGAACGTGAAGAAGGAAAAGAAAGAGGCCACACCCAAAACGTCTGTGGATACACGGACCACCTCTGCTGCTGCTGCGTCCACAAGTTCACTGATGTTTGAAGACAAGATTCCTAAAATCGATGAGAACATGTACAAGGCTTTCACCGCAGTACTGCGTGAACACAAAAAGGTGATTTCTGCCTGAATCTCATCCAGCTGCTGCTGTCATGCAAAAAAAAGAAAAAAAAACACAATAGTTTTTCTGCCTAAAACAATCAAATCCCTTTTTTGGGAGCAAGTCAAATTTATCATATTTGTCAAGCATTAACGTTTTTGTGGTTTTCTCTTAACTTTCAGAATAAAAGCTCTGAAAAAAAGGAAGATAAAAAGCAGGAAAAGGTAAAGACAAACTTTTTTTCATTCTAAACCATTTTTCATTTTTATTCTCTTAAAGTACAAGAATATAATCAAACTGAAGTTTTATTTGACCTTTTTCTCTTGTTTTCCAGGTTGAGGTTGACAGTGAAGGGGAGGGGCTTTCCTCTTCCTTTTTTGATGAGCAGAATTTCAACCTCGAAGACTTTGTCACCCTTGATGAAATCGTAGGAGATGTGGACAACACCAATGCTGAGCAAACCTCGACGGACAAAACTGAAAAGAAGAGCAAAGATGAGCCATCGGCAGCCAAAAAAGCTTCCTCCAAGAGTTCATCCAAGTCAACAACAAGTAGCTCAAAGTCTGCTTTAACTACAAATCAGAAAGACTCCTCTGAGTCCTCCAAACCTTCCATCGCTGTAAAAGCCAGTAAAACATCGTCCACCTCTTCCTCACAGTCTGATTCTCCATCAAGTAAGACGTCCAAACAGTCACCCTCTCCTGCAGGTCGGACTACACGTTCATCAACAGCTGCCAGAAAATCTGAAGAAACATCCCAGAAGCAAAATGCTGAAACTAAAGCTGGAAAGAGTGCAGTGACGAAGTCTGACCACAGTGTGTCAGCAGAGAGCTCTGCTGTAAAAGCAGTAGAGTCTGAGACAAAAATAGAACCACTATCAAAGGTGGATTCAAAACACCAGATACAGAGTCCAAAGACTGATTTCAAGGATGAAACGAGCAAAGATGAAAAGACGAAAGACACAAAAACAAAAACGGATGATGCTGAACACATCAAGGCAATGAGGGATTATGGGAACGACCAGAACCCTGATGTCCAAAAAGATGTGGGCTATCCAAGCAACAACGAAGCTCCAATACCTGAAGACCTCCAAGTTTTAGAAATGATTCACACGGAAAACAAGACTGAGACAGATGCTGCAATTCAAGTGAAAGGTTTTGCTGAAAACCAGACATCTCCAGCCGACGATGGGAACAATCATCCAGAACAAACACTGCTTCCTGAAGGAAAAGGAACACAAGTTGTTGGTGAATCTGATAAACCAACAGCTGGAAAGGAAATGGTTCTAAACAAGGAAGGCAACCAAACTCAACGTACCATAGAGAGTGATGGGAATGTCAAACTGACGGAAGCCTGAAACCAAAACAGACGAGTCCTCCAAAACGTCTGCAGATTCAGAGCAAACTTCTGATGACAAAGAGCAGCCTGTGGATCCAGTTGATGTCAAAGAAGTCCAAACTCTTAGTCACCAACAAGCTAAAGCAAAGGATGAAGCAACAGAAGAGGAGGATGAAGTGTACCATGTACTCGATGCGATCGAGGATCTGCCAACAACTACAGAGTCAGAGACAGACATTAATGAAGAACCAAAGAAGACGGTCGGTACTGACGGTCAAGAAGACAACACTACAAGAAAGAGCGGCCAAAAGAGCAAAACATCATCAGATGAGAAAGAAGAGTCGCCAAAGAAACGGGACAGGAAAGCTACAAAATCTGAAACGCAAATCAAGCAGAAATCCATAAAGAAAAATGAAAAGACGGAGGAGGACATCGAGGAGGACCCGGAGAACATGATCTTTGAGGTATTAGACTCTGTTGAAGACGAATCTGTTCCGGAAGTTCCAACCTTAGAAATGCTGGATCACAAAACTCAAATTGGAGCTACCGAGGAGAAAACAGCAAGTGTGAAAGGTTCCCCAAAAAGTTCTAAAGAGGAAGAGGATCCTGAGAAGAAGGCAGGCATGGACGAACAAAGTGTCTCGACAAGATCTACCAGAGGACGAAAATCATTGAACCAGGATCAAGCAAAGAAAGATATTTCCTTGAGGAGGAGTACTCCAGCTAGAGATTCACAGGGACTAAAAGAAAAAACTCATAAGACTGAAGACAAAGCTCCTCTAAAAGAAAGGACTCCCACACAAAAGAAGGGTGATGTGATGAAGGACACAAGTGAGGACGATACAGCTTCCAGCACCTTGGGGGCTCCAGAAGAGGAGGTTGTCCAAAAAGATCAACTGCAGGTTCCAGAAAAACCAAGAAGAGGTAGACCAAAGAAAAACACCAAGAAAGCTAAGAAACAAGTAGCAGCTCCAAAGAAAGTCGAGTCACCCGTTAAAGAGGTTGAAGAGGATGAAGATGAATTCCAGATTATTGACTCTGTTGAGGAGGAAGCGGTTGACGGTCCAGCTTTCATTAACCAAACTTTAAGTACAGCAACACCAAGTTCTAATGATAAGAAGACAAAACCTGAGACAACTAAAGGTTTGTTTTTAAATGAGGAAGATGAGCCTTTGTATCAGATTTTAGATTCTGTGGAAGATGAGGGACCTCAAGAGGAGGTAACCCCCACTGAAGCGTCCAATACAGAGGTTGAGGAAGATGCAAAGGAGAGGAGCCTGATTCAAACTGCAGACAGCACAGCCGTTTCTTCAGAATACCAGAAGTGCCAGCTCCAGTCAGCTGAGACGGTCAAAGAAGGTGCTGACAGTCCTTCCACAGACCTCAGCGAGGATACGACTCAGAAGACGGGCAATCAGACGGACGGAGAGCCTCCAAGTTCACAGAGCGGCGATGCAGCATCAGCAGATGCAATAACTGACGACACAACAGCGTCAAAAAATTCTCTTAAAAACCTGGACGAAGTTAGTGAGGAGGAAGAAGATTATCCCGACGATACGGCCGAGGAAGAGGAGCTGAATAAAAGACTGGCTGCAGCGAAGGAGCGACAGAAGGCACGGGAGGAAAGGAGGGCAGACGACAGAGAAATCCGGGAACAGAAGAGTCGAAGCTGTAGCAGAGGAAGGAGCCATAGGAGTAAGGAGGAGGAGAAGGTGGATCTAGACACTCAGGAGCTGGTGACTCTGGATGAGGTGGGGGGCGACGAAGCTGGGGAGCCAGATTTTGAAGGTTTGGACAGTGGGGTCATGGAGGGAGAACTGCAGGACCTCGTTACTTTGGATGAGATTATTGAAGAAGAGGTGGAAGAGGGAAAAGAGGCCCAAACCCACGAGACCCAGCCACAAATCCAGGACGGCCAATCAGAAGACCCTATTAAGCCAGAGGTTTGTGAAGTTCACCTTCTGCCTTTGCAGCAGTTGAAGCTGGATTTAATCGTTTACTCTTCTCCTTTTTAGACTTCAGCAGGTTCTGAAGAATCTACCATCACGGATGAACAGAAATCAGAGAAAGAAGCAGCAGAGAAATCACCAAGAGCTGCTAAAAGAAAACGCGATGAAGATGCAGGTCTGTAGTGTGTCATGTCTACTTTTCTTACAGTGGTCCTTCGCTCTATGAAGGTTTTAACTTTCTGAGTTTAAACAAGAGAGAAAATGGTAAAAGTCCATAGTGAGGAGTTTTGCAGCCTAAAAGAAACATCAATAATTATTGTAAAAAATAAAGATCACCAGTTGTTTTTAGAGCGCAAGTCCCGCCATAAACAAGGGACTACTGTACCTTGAAAAAAAAATGTGATTCTCATGTTCCCAAAGTTATCATTCTATGCTATAAAGTTGGACACATGTGTGACCTGAAATGTAACCAAAAAGTTTCTCCTTTTCTTTAGTTTTAGAAGAGAGCTCAAACTTCGGAGTTGTAGATGATCCGGGAAAGACTGAAGAAGAAGAAAAGATGGTGACGAAACCCAGATCAAGAGGCCGACCCAAGAAGAAAAGTGGACAAGCTGGTGAAATGAATAACATGGATATATGTGTATATATGTGCTGCATGATCACTGCCGTACGTTTAGGTATTAAACAAACGTTGCTTTCTCCAGCAGTGAGAAAATCTGCCAGAGGAAAAGAGTCGAGCACCGAAGAAGAGAAGAAAGACGAGGAACTGGAGCCACCGCCTCCTACGTCCCTCGATTCCTCCTCAATACTGGATACAGAAACTTCTGGGTCATTAGGTGATGACAAAACAGAGATCCAAAAGCCAGAGGAGGACATGAGTCAGTCTGACGTCCACCCAGCCTCGACGCTGCAGCAGCTCCAGCCTGAGCCGGCTGATGAGGGGAAAGGATCTGTGATGAAGAATGAGCAGGATGAACTCGTGACTGAGCTTAAAGGTACTGGAAAGTGTTTTTAAACAGGTATCAAAATTTGGGGGGAAAAAATTATAATTCCAATGTGGACATGTTGGTATGTATCACTACATACCATTTTAACCCTGTAACACAGGAGCTTTAGCTTTGACGTACTTTGAGCTACTGTAACTCTTCAACCGTTAAACGGATACTGACGCTGAGAGCAGTTTTGCGCTGATATGCAACCCTTTGCTGTATAGTGTTCCCCCACGTATTGGCCTTTCACTATTCAGATGTTTTTTCAGTCATGCGACTCCCTTTGAGTTCATCACAAAAACTCTGCTCAACACGCTCGTTTGAGATGTTTGGAGGTGCTGTGGGGGAGGAGGGGAGCGGAGATGAAGAGCACAGCCGCCCTTTGGCTTCCTTGCCCGCTGCTAAGGAACATTTCACCGCATTTTCCACCAGTTCCTGAATCGCTGAAACCAAAGTTTGTACCCCTGCATGGAGAAATTGCATCAGCTGACTCAGAAGCAGCCAGAAAATATCCCGATACGTTGAGGAAGATAATCGCAAAGAATAACTATTATTCGGATGAATGAATGATTGATGAAACCGGCCTCCTCTGGAAGAAGGTGTCCTCTTGCACTTAACTGATAAAGAAGGAAGCACAGGCTTTAAAATTATTTTACAAAGCATCAAAAAGGTTTCAGAGGGGTCTTTGCTGAGTAAGGACTGGTGACGGACGTTCTTTGTCCGCCGGGGGTGGTTCTCTGTATTCGGTGTGTTCGTGGTTGTCTGGTCCCTAACCCCCTCGAATTAGGGGGTAATACTGTAGTCAAGTATTTACGCAAATATTGGAACATCATGGAAATTGCATAAGCTGTTGAAGAGTTACGATAGTTCTTAGAGCCTGTTATTATTTCCTGTATTCTCCAGTGTTAAAGGGTTAAAAATTAAATTATTCGTTACATTTTTTTTTTCAGGTAACAAGCGCCAGCAGGAGCCTATTGGCTCAGAATCAAAGCGAGCTCGTTCTGAGTCTCCTTCAGTGCCAGCAAGTTTTCTACTTCCCCCATACAACCCCAAAAGCCCCATCGGTATAAAAAACATCAAACTCATTCACTTCAGAGCTGTTAATTCATTCCTATGACATTGACATTTTTCCCCCCTGTAGGTCAAGAGCACGTGGTTCCAAAATCTGGATTTTTCTGTAATATCTGCTCTGTTTTCTACCTGACTGAGAAGGCAGCAAAAGAAGTCCACTGCAGCAGCCAGAGGCACTATGAAAACCTGCAGGTAGGACAAACCTCAATGCAGGACGATCTAGAAAAAAAGACACGTGTGTAATGTTTTCCTGCACTTCTTTTTTTCAGAAACATAACAGGAAGCTCCAGTGGAAATCCTCCAGAACACAAAGTTCTCAGGGTTCTGTGTCCGACTGACTTGAACTGGAAACTTCTTAAGAAAAAACGAAATTACATGAAAAGACGTAAGATGAGCCACGGCAGTTTTGGTTAACAGAAAATTCCCTACTATATCAAATTAAATGTACATTTATGACAGATGTTTGTACATATGTAATCAGTAAGTCTCCCCACTTTTAGCGCCTTTTATGTTCGCATGGAGAACAGGTTTGTTGTTTTACTTTTAGAACAAACTGCCAAAAGACCTTCTTTGATAACCTGTTTAAGCAGAAATAAAATACTGATCCAATACTGATCCTGATCATCACTGATAGATGCTCGGTACACCAGCGGAAAATTTTTTGTTTTTTCTTTTACTCAGTGATGAACATGACAAGTGGTTCAGAAGAAACTGTTAGATAACTCTTTTGTTGTTGTTTAATATATCTATTTCTTTTCCTGATTCTGCTGGTTTAATAAAGATTTCATTGTTTTGTGACAAAGTAAGGTGGTTTCTTCTTTCTAAAGGGCTTTTTATTGCTTTGGAGATCTTATGTTCTGGGGCGACAAATCATATTAAAGGTTTTAATTAGTGTTATGCTTATGTTAATTTTTTTTTTACCCGTTTCAAAACATTCATTTCCTTTTGTACATATTTTTTAACCAGAACTTATACTATACGTTTATTGCTACTATCGTTGCTGACTCATGTAGGGGTAGAAAGTTCATTTTAATTTTTTAAATCTAAAAAACAAAAAAAAGTTAAGAGCATTAAAGTTGATTAGAGGTATTATAGTGTTGCTGTATTTCTTAATACTGGGTCATCATTCTTGGGTTAATGTGAATCTTGTTTTTAATGTGGTGAAGAAATAACGCTTCAAACAGGCAAAATGAGGAAACTTTTGCATCTAAGCTTTGGTACAAAGTAATCATAATGAAAGGCATGTAAATATGAAAATCTTTTGAAGTTTTTTTTTTTTTTAACACAAATTAGTGTTTGCTGAAGCCATTAAATAATATAAAACTTAAAATAATCTTTACCTTTTATTCGACTTCCCCAGTGAATCTTGATTACTCGTAGTTAAATTAGTTTTAAAAAGTATTTTGAATCGTTGGTTCGGCAGTTGGTCCTTCGCGCTACTTGTCCCATGACCCGGTTCGAAGTGGACCCAGAACAGTTACTTTTGGCGGTAATATTGAAATTTAGCCACACACACAAAAAATATGAAAAATAAAATAAACGCTCAAGTCACGAGCGAAACGGTCACGCGGTAAGTTTTACCCCGATTAGCTTACTTGTTGTAGCCAAGAAGATAGCTGAAGGAGTTGTGATTATTTTAGTCAGTACTGATTAATAAAGAAATGTGGTTGATGTTTAATGTGACACAATATTTTGTCTTTCAAAATTAATTTTAGTGTTTGTTTTTTTTCTATTAAAAGGAGTGCAAGGTTTAAATTATTGGGCCCATGCAGGCGTGACCTGGAAACCCCGCAACTGCTACGTTAACGTTTTCTTTCAAGGAAACGTCGAGAATGTTCTAAAGTTTAGCTTCCCGCCAAGAAAACCACAAAATTTTGAATACTTTTAAAACATTTATAAAAAGATGGCTACAGTTATTCGGCCTCAAAAGAGAAGAGCAGCGAAGAGGTAAGAAAGTGTGTAACTTCTATTGTGTGTTTCCGGTGCCGAATTTTCTCTGTTGACAGGAATGTAGATCAAACTAGCACCGTGTTTAGCAGTGATGTCTTGCTGTTGTGTTGGTGGTTTAAGTTACTTTAAATACAAGAAAAAGTTTATAAAAAATTAGCAAGCTGAAAAGGATGTCAAAATTAGCCTAATTACAATTATTTCCTGGTTATCTGTGTAAAATTAATTTGCTGTTGATGTACAAAAAAAAAATCAATACAAATTCTTAAAGCAGACAGAACATGTTTAGAGTTTATGTATGCATTAATTTCATTGTTTAAAAAAAAAAAAAGGTCGGATAAATTATTTGAATTTTTTTGCATTTATGCCACAACTAAATGCACCAGTTTTACATTTTCTACATACAAGTTAAGTTTTGTCCTCTTTCGGATTCGCAGTTTTTTTTTTCTCCTGCACTCTGCTTTGTCAATACTTCTAGTCTCTTTTTCACTATGGAGGCGATTCTGTAGCATAATTAAAAATGAAAGTCAAAACCAGAAAGGCTTTTTCATTTTCAAAATCATGAAGCTGCGTCAAATGACTCAAAATTAAAATGATAAAAGCAATCCGCCAAAATGCTTTTTCATTTTAGTCTTTAACATCGCTTATTCTGTCACTTAATTAAAATGATAAAGAAAATGGTATTTGACGTTTTATTTTCAAAACATTCTCTGGTAAATGTGTAGCAAAATTCATTTAGAAATGTCTAATTTGACAATTAAAATGGATTAACAGAAATGCTTTTTCATTTTGAAAACGTAACTGCATCAAATGACTCAAATTTAAAATAAATTTAAAAACTTCAAAATGCTTTTTCATTTTCTACTAAAAGGAAAATGTAAAGAGGGGATTGCATTTGCATTTTCACATCCACCCTGCGAACACTATTATTCAGTTTGAATTCGATTTCCAGAGGGGAGGTGGGGCGATGACATCAGTGCTTTCTCTGTCTCTCCGGCTGCTAACAGACACATGCTAGGAGCTAGAGCCCTGCGCGGGACTATTTTCTTCATCCCGCTCCCGCCCACCGAATTTCTGACCAATCCCGCCCGCACCCGCAATATGTATGTCCACTCCCGCCCGCACCCGCAAAACTCGGAGAATTTATTCCCGCACAATAACAGAGATGCACTGATTTTGTATCGTCTCCCGTCCCGCAGGAAAAAAAAAACACGTATTTGTATTGATATTATTAAAGAGATTCATGTCCCTCCTACAGCCTAATTTTTCCACGCATTCTTCTTTTGTGAAATGTGCAACCTAATTATTAAATATATTTTCACTTATCCTGTTGGGTTAAAAGTGTGCGTGTCCGCGCGCAGACAGACGGCCTGAAGCGCTGAACCAGCTGATAAAGCTGCAGGTCAAAGTCATTTGAATTTATGGAGGAGAAAAAACATTGTAATGGTTCAACAGAGCTGAAAATCTATGAATTAATTTTTTCCTAACGGAAAAATACTTTTTTTTTTTTTTTTTTTTAGCTTCAGCCTTTTGCAGTTTTTGCTGTTTTGCGCCTCAGTCGGGCATCAGCACACAGATCTGAACACCATGCGTGTCTCACGATGAACCTCGTTTGTGGTTCTTCTCTGCTTCATCCATTAACATCATGTCTCTGCCAGGAAACCTGCTCCTTCCTATCCAGCGCGGTGTTGGCAGATAGCAGCTCTTCCATCCGTGTGCTTCGCTAGAGCGCCCTGACTATCGTGTCAACCTATGATGACCGTATTTTGCGCTCTGTGTTGCACACTTTAAATGAGCAGCAGACCACTGAACATTTGTGCGTTTATTTACGGGTTCTTTCCAGTACAGCAGCGTACGTTGGCTCATACAGGTGGGTGTTTTCTAGGAAAACCGAACTCAGCGCTCATCCGATCTCTCTTCTCTTCCCTCTCTTTCATGCTGCTCTGCGCGCTCCTGCATGACGTCAGTCTTGCTCGACAGCGCTCGTTCCACCTGCTGGCCATTTACAGTACTACACGATTTGTAATGAACCCACAACACTTCAAACAGTTTTAAAATTAACAAGGGGGTGGTTTATTTTCACTGTCCCTACATCTGTGTAGAATACACTGGGAGCGCAGGGAAAAACAACTCTCAGCTACAGAGGATGTGAACAGGTGAACAGGGAGAGAGGAAAAGCAGGTAGAGAGGCGGGGGAGGGGCTTTGGCTTCAAACTCTGTCAAATGGAAACACGGGCGTCAGATTCAGACGCAGCTTTTACTGCGGGAGTTGAAGCAGAGACTTTCTCTAGGATGATCTCAAACATGGAAACATGATTACCAAGTAGAACTCTTCAAAATAATAAACCGGATCTCTCCACATTTTCCGTGTCTAGCATGCATTGATGCACGCATCGCTCCATGCAGGGATCAGACCATAACTTTAGCTTGTAGCTCCGCCCACACGCGACCGCGGTATCAGGCTTTAAAGAGCATAATTTCTAAGAGGCGGGGTGGGGCGTTGCACACCCCCAACAATAGGTTAGATGACACTGGCTATTAGGCGTCTCTACCTGGTGAGTTCACGGAGCTTACATAAGAATCCAACAGCCGCACAGCCTAACGTAGTCCGCGCTAATAAATATTCATGAGATATTCATGGCAACACTGATCCCGCGGGGGTTTTTTTTTGCCGCCCGCTCCCGCCCGCAGCACAATTCAAACCGCCCAATCCCGCGAGATTTGAGTTGGGTCGGGATGTAGCCCTCTACTAGGAGCAGTGTAGCTCTGTGTTAGCAGCAGAGGAGAGGGCTTTGTGATGGTTGTGCTCTCCTGATGATTGTACACAGCTTCTCAGGGCTATGTAGCAGCATTTACGCCTTCTGCGGTCCTCCCTCGGACGCACCGCAGTTTATCGAAACTCTCCCCCCGGACAAATGCTTTTTCTTCAGACAAAGCATTTGGCAGCCGCCTTCATATAGCTCTAGATCACCAAAGGCGGAAGTGCTGCTGCGCAGATCTGAGAAACTAAACCATCATATGAATGTGTCCAGAACAAAATAAAGGCTGATGTAATTCCCACATATTTACATCCAACATGCTCATTGCGGCATCTTGGATGCTGATTTTGCTGTTCGATGACAGCTGGAGCCCCATCAACAGTATAGCAGATTTAACAATGCTAAACGTTTGCTGGTTGAACTAGGGTTAGGCGATGTCCCTTAAATTGGCAGTTGACGATGTTTGCAGTAAACCATCGGGATGGTATCTTCGGGGGGTGTTAATTTTTTGTTATTATATAATTATTATTCGTTATTTTACTTTATTACTTTATTTATTTATTTCCCAACTAATGACTCATCCGCGACGATCCAGTAAAAACTGAGGGAAGTGACTTTAATAAAAAAAATAATTTAAAAAAATTAGAAAAGGAGTAGTCCGCTCCCGCACTTGATTAGTCAGGTGGACCAGTGGAGCGAGCGACCGTGTCTCTGGCAGAGCAGATGGACTTACAGTTTGTGTTTGAGGGGAAGGGAGGATGCTTTGTTACGTGTGGGAGACTTAGGACTGCGATCCATCCCGCAGCTCTATGTGAACGAGCGACCGAATTTAGGAGAACCGGGTGTCCCGGTAAAAGTGTGTGTCAGGGCAGAGCGCGGAGCGCCTGCACACAAACTGCGGCTGTGGGGCGGTGTGTGTGCTTCAAAGCAGAAATGTCGCTCAGTCCTTAGAAACCGTTCAAACAATCACGTGGATTTGTGTTTCCAGTCGTGTCCCGACAAAATAAAGACTGATGTTATTCCCACATATTTACGTGCAGCCAAGATGCTGATTGCAGCTTTTCCCGCATGGATACATTTATGTTCATGATGCTAATGTTGTTAGCGCGTGTTAGCATACTGCTTATACAGACTTCTTTCCGGCTCCATTCTTCAACAGCAAAAGCACTGACCACACGGATTAAAATTAAAATGATGAGTGAACAGGCTCTTCATAATAACCATAACATTAATAAAAACACGTTTAGAAGATCATCTCGTATATTACCGAGCTGCCATATCTATGTATGTAGCCGCTCGGTGGAACTAATTTTCTCTTCCAGTATTATTTCAAACACTACTGCGCATGTGCGAATGATTTATTCTGACTGAAAATGACTCATGTGAACGTTTGGTATAATCTGAAAAAGGGCCCATGTACACGGTTGGATTCTAATCCGACCATTGATCCGATCAAGATATTTTGCTCATGTAACCGTGGCTTATGGTGTCAGGGTGGCGGGGGCGTGGCATCACGATGGTGTCTCTCCACCGTGAGGTCAGTCACCCATCACGATGGACGATGGCATCGTCCATTGGCACAACCCTAGGTTGAACCAACACTCACTCAGCGGGAAGCTGCAGGAGACTATGTTCTAAATGTGCTTTTATTACTGTCATGATTATTATTAAGGGCCTGCTCGCTCATATTTTTTTTAAATCCATGCGGTCAGTGCTTTTTCTTTCGCCACAAGGACCCGAAAGACAGTTTAGCAGTAGCCTAATACGTGCTAAAAAGATTGGCTGTGGAGGTACTTAAAACTCTGTGCGGGCAATGCCTCAATGAGCATCTTTGATGTAAATATGTGCTGCTAACACAAAGCTACACTGCTCCTAGCATGTGTCTGTTAGCAGCCAGAGAGACGGAGAAAGCACTGACGTCATCGCCCCGCCTCCCCTCTGGAAATGCAAATTCAAACGGAATAATGCCACAGTGTTCGCAGGGTGGATGTGAAAATGCAAATGCAATCCCCTCTTTGCATTTTCCTTTAAGTTATGACACAGAATTAGCTGAGTTGAAGTAGAAAATGGAAAAGCATTGCAAAAGTATTGCTTTTTTATTTTAAATTTGAGTCATTTGATGCAGTTAAATTTTGGAAATGAAAAATGATTTCTGGTTTTGACTTTTTTTTTTAATTATGCTACATAATTGCTACCATATTTTTCTTGGCTTTTTCGTTAATTTTCTATCCTTTGAGGTTCTGTTGTTTATTCTTATAGCAATTCTAAGGTTTACTATTTTTAGTCCATTTCTTTATAATCGTTTTCTACCAAACTGTCTGCAGATTGGTCTACATATTTCTTAACAGAACATTTTTGATTTTCAAACTGCACATAACCTCTGATTGTGATTTTGTTATGTGTTAACACATTTTGAGGGGTTAAGTTTCTTGTTTCTGTTGTTATTAATGTCACCTTTTTGCTCATGTAAAAAAACAAAACCCAGATTATATAAGAAACAATTGTTCAAGTCTAAAGAAGGCTCTGGTGTGTGTTTCCTTGTAAAACGGCCTGTTCAACAACCCATTCATTCATTCATTCATTCATTCATTCATTCATTCATTCATTCATTGATGTGACAGAAAATAACACGGTAACTACGTTTCTATTTTGGGATGTTTTTTATAAATCAGATGCATTTCTTACGTGGATCTTTTTCTGCTTAGTTGCATTTTATCAGATTTTATGTTGATGGTAGTTGAAGCATATCCCTGATGCAGCAACTTTTTTTTCTATGCCTGTTGTGTTTATAGTTTTGACGTTTGAAGAACCATGATTTAAAAAAATAAGAAAATTATGTTATACCTGTGAACTGAAGAAAGCACAGTTTTAGTTCTAAAACATTTTTGGAATTTAAACACTCATAAAGACACCCTGTTAAACAACCAAGCTTGGTTGTTAATGCTTCAATAAATAATTCAGTCAACAGGAAAGGATTTTTAAACAATAGGTGCTTTTCCCATTTAACTGGAAACCTTTTTACAGATGAATGATACCTTGTCTCACATCTGAAATTTAACACTTCAGCTATTTCTATCATCTTTAACACAATAGTTTGACTTTGTCCTATTCAAAGTTTTTGAATTTCTTTGCTGTTAGATTACAGATTAAGAAATCTGATTAAATATTGTAGATAAACCTTAGAAATTTTGTGAGTCTCATCTTTCCAACGAAATTCAGAAAAGCACCTGCATAGGATTTTCTGCTGCGTGGCGTTTCCTCATACCTCAGAGGGATATGAGAGATATGAGGAAATTTCCTTATATCTCACACTGAGGTTTGTTGAGACTAAACAAAGGCAGGAGGAGGAGCAGGAGCAGGGAGGTTCACTTATTTCAAGTGCTCCTGTCTTTGGTGGAATCCAGTGTGGACTGAAGGTGCAGAGACATTCACCATGTTGCTCTCGGTGCTACTTCTGCTGCTGGTCGGCTGCACACATGCGAGTCATTTTTATGGCACAATGATGACGTACTATCCGAAAGAAACGCAAGGAAATGATACGATTGTAAGTACAGATTATTTACAAACTGATTTTTGAAACATGTTTTTAATTTGACTGCTATTTATGTTTTCATCTAAAGGTGGTGATTCGCTACAAGCTGAACTTCCGCTCGTGTCAAGATGGGGATACATGGAGTTGCTCTGGAAATTGTGGGACTGTAGTTGAGACTCTAAATGTAGTTCAGGAGGTACCCAGTGAGTTGTGGTGTCAGAGAGAAGGTGTAATGACGCGGCGGCTATCCAGCAACGCTTCACTGTCACTCACGTGAGTCCAGCTCTGCTTTCCACACTATTCTTTTGAGTCTTTTGTGACCAAATATTGAAAAATTTCTCTTGAATGACATAGTTCCTTGCTGATGAAAACTTTTAAAGTAGATATAAAATTTGGAAATTTAGCTGGTCAGGGTGGTTGATACTTGAGGGGTTTCTTCTTAAGTGGTTGCAGCACAGGTTTGTTACAGGTATTTCCTCTGTCCCTTCTGTTTTCTTCATCTGCAGATTGAATAATGGAAACTGGATAGATGGAATCAAAAATGGTGTTGTTTTATGGCGAGCAGTGACTCAAGTGGAGTCGAGGAACCGGTCTGACACCGGCAGAGTCAACTCCTCTCCGCAGACAACGATCATGCCGTCTGTGAGGCAAGTTCACTTACAATTCAGTTATATCTTTACACATGTTGCTGTTGTACCAGCTTATCGCTACAACTAGTCCATCTTAAAATAAGACTGTGAATAAGAGGAAGCATTACCTAAATACAGTTGATAAAGTTGCAATTTTTGTAATGGCTGACTTGAGTGAAATGTAAAATTGTAAATTGTGTTTCTGAAATGTTTTTTTATGGCTCTTAAAATTCAATAAAAAGAATGTGGCAAAAAAACTAGTCCATCTTGACATAAATGTTTCCAATGAGAGCCAAAACATTTAGGGCAAGTTGAAAAGATGGAAAGACCTATTTTAAAGATCCACAGTCATCCATCATGACACAATGGTCCCTGACAACTTTGTTTAGGATAGAATACAGAATAAGACAAAATAAACACAAGAACTGGAAGTAAGGGACCGGAACACTGATACATGTTACTGGATTGGTCTACACGTGACGTACGACATGACACACATGCATCATTACTATCCATTGAGTCTTGCTCGTCTTGTTGAGTTAAGTAATGACCAGGTCCAAACAAGTCAGTTAAGAATCGCAAAAGGGGAAGCAATGTTTGGCCATTGACTGCAAAAATTATTACAAAAAAATAATCAGATCGAGAGGAATCAACTTTTACAGCTTAGTAATTGCGTTAGAATAGAGAGAAATCAGGCAGGGAAGTGTAAAGCGAGTGCTAGCAAGTAACATGCTAGTTTGGTTCACCAATGTACATATTTTTTGGAAATATACATTTTTTTAGTACAAAAGTTTCTACGTTGCATCATTTTATCACTCTTTTTATCATGGTGCAATGTATGTGTGGTGGTGTGGGTGGTGGTTGTCGCCATTGTGCGGGTTTTCAACAAAACATTTGTTTGTCTTATCCTTTTGTTTTTAAATTTGATTGTTTTTATGTAGAGAACTTTGAGTGATATGAATATATTATGTAAGTGTCAAATTCAAGGCCATGTCAAAACACAGAAATATAATCTATCAAATTTAATATGCATGAATGGTTGCGATTGAAAGTGTAATATTACAAATAAGAGAAAACGTGCTGTTGTGCTCAATTTCAACAGTTTTTTTTGTTCTTTTACTTACTTTCTTTACTTACTTTCTTCAGGTCTACGGGCGCAAAATAACAAATTTTGCTATAACTTGGCACAACACATCTTTTTACGTGTCACAAAGTCGATGTTCTAATGTGCATTGTCCCTTGTTTTAAATAAACTTTAAAAAAAAATTCACATCCAAAGGCTTCAAACTACAAAAAATAACCTTTTATATTTACGCTTGTTTAAATCTCAGCTGAATATCAAGTGTAGTCTTGTTTCACCACGGACACTAGATGTTTTTGTTCTTGTTTGTCATCAGGGTTCCTTCAAACTGTCGGAGAGATTATGACCTGCTGGTTTTTGATCCAGATGGAGATACGGTTCAGTGCAGATATGGACTCTTATTAGAGTGTAACCCCTGTAATGACCCAAGTGTCCTCTCCTTGTTAAATGTGAGTAACAGTCTGAGGTCAAAGACGAGTTTTGATCCTCTTCTCTTTTTGTCAACTGAATCTTAACTGTTATTTCTATTACTGTTTGGTTTGAAAGATGCTATACATTTGCACTACTCACAATAAGTTAGGGATGTTGTGAAAACCTGTTGATGCGTAGAATACAGAGTGGTTGTTTCACTCTGCAGATTTTGAAGATATGGAGGCAATGGTCTCGGGGTGATGGACACGCCTTATTTAGTGTTTTCCACATAACGGCCTCACTGTGTACAGTGACTTACTTATTGGGTAAAAAACATAGACAATCTAGAAGAAAAACCTTTTGAATGTAGCATCAATTTCAACCTTTTCTGTGAATAAAAAAGCACATTTTGTCTGCAAGTTCTTTATGTAAACAGACATCAACACACGGCGTCATTTAACAGACGATCAGTGCCACCTGGCCAGAGCAACTTTAGGTTAGTAGTAGGCAGTCAGATGTTACAGGTGAACTTGTCTCAAAGTGTCACTACTGTCAGAGTTTGTGATAGACCCAGGAGTGGAGCCCCACAACCATGACCAGAACCTAAAGACCTCTGATCTCAGACATTGTTTAGCAAATGGCACCCAGCCACAAACCATTCACAACCGCTGACATTAATACACCGCAGTGAGCGTTTGCAGTGGACACCATACCATGTGACCTGGACAATCCAACAATGGTCTACCATCCTATTCACTGATGAGTGTCGCGTCATCTTGCACAGATATGATGGTCATCAGCATTGCTGGAGAAGGCGATGAGAAGCGATGCGACAAGGTCAACATGGTCCCCAGGGTTGGCTTTGGTGGAGGGGGTACAGCAGTCTGGGAGGGCAGAAACCTATTTGGTTCTTGTAGATGGTCCACTTACTGCATGTTCTTACCTTGGAGACACCATAGAACTATCAACATCCCCTGACCCTGATACAGTCAATTGTTGTTATTTGGACAATCTTTATTATTATCTTAATTTTTGGGGCAATAAATGTCAAACTGATGGAAATGGTGTGTTTTTTTTCTCAAGGAAACTTTAACATATTTTATTAAAATTTAGACTAAATGGGGAAAGCACTCGTATAAATAACAGTATCCCTAGCTTACTGTCAGTAGTGTATTTAATTGGAAAAGACATTTGAGAATTTTTTTATCACCTTGCAGAATTGCACTCTGTCATTCAGTCCCACCAGCAGCAGCAATGAAGGTCCATATGCAGTGCAGATGATGATAGAGGACTTTCCTAGACAGAACATTACGCTCACACCAACCAGCGGGTCACCGGTGGTGATGTATCCCTTCCAGCCCCTCAGCAAGATCCCCCTCCAGTTTGTTTTTAAAGGTACAGTTTCAGTCTCTTTGGGTAACACCCATCTGCCCACAAACACCTGAAGAACCTGAACGGGTTTTTAACTTTTAAAACCTGCCTCATTATTTTTGTTCTTGTTGGGAACCAGCAGTTGAATAGACATTTGGATCTGGATCAAAATGATCAACAAGTTATAAGTTTTTCTCTAAAAAATTGAATTCTGTTTTGCTCCAGTGGATCCTGCTGTAACGTCCTGCACTGAAGGAGTCTTTTTGCCCAAGTTCCTCCCCCCAACTCCAGCCAACAAAGATCGACTGTATGCGGCTGTCAATCAGACGCTGAAAATCCCCATCAGGGCAGTGGCCACCAACTCCATGTAAGAAGATAGAAAGGACAAATACAAAAGTTTTACATTCCAGAGATGCTTTATTCAAAACTGCTTATAGCTTTCCTTTGACTAGAGGCTTGGTGAGGTTAGGTTTTGACAAAATTACTTTCTAAACCTATGACCAACTGTTCAGCTGTTCCTAGCTCGTTCTACAGAGCTCCAGCCACTCAGTCTTTTATATAACAGTTTTTACGCAACAATTTTTAGTTTTATTGAGCACAGAAAGCATGACTTCCTTGATATACCCCTAACCTCTTAACTTCCCTTTGCTGAAGGATCTCCACCCTACTGATCAGCGGGCCGCATGGTGTCGCCCAGGTCAGTGATGGATCAGGAAACTTCAACCTGACGTGGACACCCTCTGACAGCCATGATGGAGAAAGCCATCCCATCTGTTTTGTTGTCCAGGCGACTTCAAGGTTACCTCACTAAAAATTTACTAAATAACTTTGAGAACAGGCGGAGCATTGTTCTTATTTAAACATCAGTTTTTGATGGTTAAATGCTTGTCAGTAACACAAAGAGCATCTTTACTGATGCCTTGGAATAAAAAAACCCAACATATTTTAAAGAAAGCTGGATAAGTTAGAGACTAATCAAGTTAACCGTGGCTCCACTATTACTTGCTAAACACAGATTTAACTACCAGAACTATTCAACCATTTGTCCAATCAAGTCCTACTTAGTTGATGCAGAAAAAAAGCGGATTTGCGTTGTTATGAAACACTTTACAGTAGTAACTTTACTTTACTAATACTTTACTAATCTTACATTAGTAATTTTACTGTACTAATACTTTACTAACATTTAGTTTTATTTATATAGCCCAACATTTGCAACAATAGTCATCTCAATGGGCTTTATGCCGGTAATTGTGTAATAAACATAAATCATAAAGAACATAAATTCATAGAATTCAACAGCTGATTGCAAAACTAAACTGACGTAAGTAAACTGGGCATCCCTGCCCTTAGACCCTCCTTCATGGTAAGGAAAAACTCGTTGAAAAAACTGATTCCGAAAAAAAAGAACAAACCTCAGGGGTGTCCACATGAAGGAGGGATCCTCCCCCAGGATGGACAACTGGGTCTTTTCAGAAGAAGTTTAGCACCTGCATGTTTAAAAGAGTGCAGCACATGACCTGACAGGCATTTATTATAGTTAATATGGATTCATTAATCAGGGGAAAAGTTTCTTTAAAAAGTCTAGTGGGAATTGGGTCTAACAGACAAGTTGAGGATTTGGAGGACGTAATAATTGATGCTATTTCTACTTGATCCACAATAGTGAAGCATTCTAATGTTACAGAGGTTTCTATGGATGCCTCCAGTTCTACCACTTCAGTCTGCTCTGGGCTGATAGTAGGAATAACTTGATTCAACTTATGTCTAATATTTGAGATTTTACTATCGAAAAATGTAAGAAAATCCTCGAGCTGAGAGAAACAGGAACATGTGGTTCTACTGAGCTCTGACTGCGAGTTAATTTAGCAATAGTGCTAAAAAGAAATCTTGGATTATTTCCATTCTCTGATATTAAGGTTGAATAGTACTGGCTTCTAGCTCTACGCAGGGCTTTTTTATAATTTAAGAGGCATGTTTCCAGGTATTCAGAGACTGCTCTGAACCGGAGCGGCGCCATTCTCTTTCTTATATATGGGTTACTTGCTTAAGAAAATGTGTTTTAGCATTAAACCACGGTGCTACTCGGTTTTGTCTTACAAGCTCAGGCTTCAGGGGGCAACAACATGGAGTGTACTCCTGAGGGCTTGTAAGGCATCATTAACAAAGTGGTCATTTATACTAGGACTGATGCTATGGGAGCTGTTCTCAGAGTATTTGCTCAGCATATTACTAAGTACTGGCTGAACTGTGCGTTTATACTCAGACACAGAACGGTCAGATAAGTTTCTTCTAAGCTGTTTTTTATTCACTGGAGCAGTAGCATGTTAGTAACTGTACTAATACTTTACTAAACTTATGTCATTAAGTTAACTTACACATTATAAACTTTACATTTGTAACCTTACCACCACTTTACTAAACTTAAGTTAGTAACTTTATCAACACTTTATAAACTTTACATTAGTAACGTTACCAAAACCATAATTTACAAATAAATTCTTTAAAAATCAGACAATGACTCTCTGGATTGTCATTGTTGAGGTTTACCTGTGATGAAAATGACAGGCCTCTCTTATCTTTTTCAGTGGGAGAACTGGCACGATTGGTGGCTGACTAAATACGTTTTACCCCACTCTGTATCAAAGGTTTTAGATTAAGCTGTTTACTGATGAATAGAAGTTTCAAGTTTCTCTGAATGTTTCAAGTTTTTGATAATGAATAAAACAGTTAAAAGGGATCAGAGTTCTTTAACATTTTCTTATAACTTTATCATCCCTTGTTGCAGTTTTTAGTGGAGTTTTTGCTAATGTCATTGAAACACACAACAACGTTTTACCAAAAAACAAAGACGAATAACAAACTGACTTACTCCACAGTTCATCCAGCAGCACTTTTTATCACTCCAACTTGCGATGCGTCGTTGTGAGTGTTGGAGAAAGTGAGTCACATTCCATCACATGCTTTGTTGTTCTAGCAATGAAGATTCCTCTTTAAATCAGTTTGTTCTTGTTTACCTCTGCATGGACACAAGCCCCTTCATCTCTATATATAAGCGGTCTGACCCCAAACATAATCCAAACTAAACAAACTACCCCATCACCAACCGAAGAATCCACTGTCTCAACACCAATGATTACACCTGCAGAAAAAAACTGTAAGCACAACAGACTTAAGTAAAAATAAAGATATTTCATGGTTGATGTTCGTAATGTGAAGTCTGCTCTGTTCATCCATTTTCTACCAGTTATTGTTGTTCTGTCAATTGGGATTTCCTCCACCTTACCATGGGAAGACATCAAAGATGAATTCCAGTCACAGGTGAGTCGCTAGCATTGCCCCACTAGGAGCAGGTTTAGATGAAACTGTTCTCTTATTGGCAGACGTTTGATATGTTTAGCAGAAGACATCTAGTGTTTACTTTGACCCTTTAACGTCGGAGCTTTAGCATCAGTGTTGGCGTTCTTTGAATTTCTGTAACTCGTCCACCATTTACGCAGTTTTTCTAACTCCAGTTAGAAGTGAACTGAAGTGGAGAAAATGCAATACTGATTTGCAACACTTTATGGTAGTAAAGTGTACCAGAGCAAAGCATCTTTACTCCATTTCAATAACAGATGGAATTGATTTAATTGCATAGTTAGTTTTGGTGATTCAAAGAGTGTGTGTTAGTGTCACCCGTGACATTTCCTATAAGCTCTAGTACAAACAGATCTAACCGGCTGGGTGGCTCGGTTGGTAAGGTGAGCGGCTACCACACAGGAATCCAGGGTTTGATTCCCGGAGGGGAATAAACGATGGTACTGAGTCAATTACCATATCAAGGGTCCTTAGGCAAGGCGCCACTGCCTCCCGAGCGCAGTTAGGTTGCAGCTCACCGCTCCCCCAGGGGATGGGTCAAATGCGGAGAAGAATTTCCCCATTGCGGGATCAATAAAGTACCAATTATTATTATTAAACTTATGATTTTCTTTTCTCCTGACTGGGCACAGCCAGCAGTTTGGATAAGATCGTATCTTGTTTATGTTTCCAGCTGAAAGCTGAACTTGTAAGACGTGGACTGCCACCGGACCTGAGTTTACAGGTCCTGCAGAGCCGACAAGTGTAGATGACACCATCATCATCATCATCCAAAGTGGCCGAACCTGAACCAAAGAATGTTTCCATAGTTGACATTGATGGATGTTTCCGTTTTAAAACAATTTCCTTATTCGTGTTTCTGTCACTTTCCCTAAAATATTGTTTACATTTGGTTTTGCTTTTCTAACAGAAAATGATTTTTTTTTGTGCTGGTTGTAAATGCATTTTGCAGTGCGTGTTTGGAAGTGTAACTAAATCAGTGTAAAGCTGTCCAAATAAAATTCAAGGTACTGTCAGAAAGGGCATCCAGCATTAAAAAAAAATATTAAAATTAATTTGCTGTTGTTGTACAAAAAAAATTAAAATATCAATAAATATACTTAGAAATGTCTGGTTTGACAATTAAAATGGATTAACAGAAATGCTTTTTCATTTTGAAAATGTAACTGCATCAAATGACTGAAAATTTAAAATAAAATTCAATACTTCAAAATGCTTTTTCATTTTCTACTTCAACTCAGCTTATTCTGTGTCATAACTAAAAGGAAAATGCAAAGAGGGGATTGCATTTGCATTTTCACATCCACCCTGCGAACACTGTCGCATTATTCAGTTTGAATTTGCATTTCCAGAGGGGAGGTTGGGCGATGACGTCAGTGCTTTCTCTGTCTCTCTGGCTGCTAACAGACACATACTGGAGACACAACCCGTTGGCGCTCTGAGAACAGGAGAGAGAAGCAGAGCAGATCCCGCTCGCCGCGCTCCAGACACAACCGCCGGTGTGTAAACACAAACTATTACCCCAAAACAAAACCCAAATAGCAGGATATTTAAATGCCTTCAAATGAATTCAGGTTATTAAGGCGGATCTCTAGAGTTAAGGAGGACTCATGCAGGTTTGATGAAGATAACAGGAAATAAGAAAATAAGTTTTTCTGGGTCATCCTGACTCATCAAGGGAGGAGGATGGATGTAGTCCTATCAGTCCAGGTGTAGACGCATAAATATTAAACATAGAATATATTTAGTTAGAAACTAAAGACGCTGAAAGACCATTTATTCCTTAAGCTTTCACTAAGGACGGTACCTCCCAGAGGTACAGCCGCTACACGTCTTCCCGTTACCAGTCTCGCTCGAGAAGTCGTGAGAGACGATCTTCACCGAGGAGGAAGGATGAGAGAAGGTCGCCAAGGAGGAGCCATGAGCGCCAGCCATCCACGGAGAGGTCTTCGGGTCAGAGACAGAGGTCGAGCAGCACCGAGAGGCTGGCCAAGAGGCTACTGGAGAAAACAGGTTTGATGAAGACATTGTTTTAGCGCCTTCACGGCAAAGACGAGTAAAAGTTCTCATGGATGGTAGATGATCTGGTTTTAGGTAACATCTCTTTGTGTTGTTTTTTCAGCTGCCCAGTCTCTGTCCAAACATTCCGACCTGGAAGCCATGGTCAAAACTCTGGCGCCGGCCCTGTTAGCCGAATTGGCTAAAATGAAATCATTAAGTTCAGCGTCTTCAGCTCCATCTTCTTCTTCAAAAACGAAAAGTGAGGCCGGCTCTTCTGGAAAGCATGAGGTTGGTGTTAGCGGTGGATGTGCAGCGAAGTTCCTTATCTTTATACAGAAGTATTGTAAATATAAAACACAGTCAACCTATTAAACAGACGGACACAAATACAATAAAAGTACGTCAATGGCAGTAAAACTGTGAGGTGATTGTAAAAAATAATCCCATATCATGATGCCTCTATCGCTGTGCTAGACAATTAGAATGATATATTAGAGGTTAAAGGTTTTTGTTGGTAACGGTTTTAGTTTCATTATTGTTTTATTTCCAAAATGCCAAAACTCCTGCTACATTTCTGCAGGTTGTTTATAGTGAAATTATCTTTCAAGTATTAAAGTCTTGAAAAAGAAGACATAAAGGATGAAGATCTCTTGTGGATGTTCTTTCTCCTCTGCTCTCTCTGCAGGGTAAATCCTCTCCCCCCACCATGGTGAAGCTCTCAGGGGTCACAAGTATGATTTCACATGGCGACGTACAATCTGCCACAGACAACATTGGAAAAACCAAATCAGTGGTCATTTTCAGATCCAAATTAGAGGTAGGCACGACAGAAGTTGGAGTTTACACGTCAAATCTCAACTCAGATTGACCTCATAGGCTTCAAGAAATAACACTGAAAAACCAAACAAAGGAAAATATGTTCCTTTGGTTACTGAAGGTCGGACTACACGTTCATCCACAGCTGCCAGGAAATCTGAAGAAATGTCCCAGTAGCAACAAGCTGAAACTAAAGCTGGAAAGAGTGAAGTGACGAAGTCTGACCACAGTGTGTCAGCAGAGTATGTGCAACTACCATAAAACGAGTAAAGACATATTTATTTAACACTTCCTGTATTTATAACTTAACAAACTCACTCTCTCTTCTTTTTTTTAAGTCTTAACTCACCAGGTCAAATGAACAAAATAAAACAATATAATGAACTATTTTCATTGAACTTGCTGTTACTGCATTTAACATTATCCAAGTTCCCATTGTCCTTCACTCAAGGCTTCAAGTAACTTGCATGCAGATGCACCCTTTTTAGTAAGGCAGTCTGCAAGTTGTTCTTTCATGTTGTACCACAACAATCGCTCGACTCGCTGTGCTTGGATGAGCTCCTTGATGGCACTTATTTACAGACAAAGTCTTTTTTCTGAGACAGACTTTGTAGATTTCAGTGTGTCAGCCAGTGAACGACTGTCTGTGACACAGATTATGGATGGAGCATGTTCAGCACTTCCAGTTGTTAGTTCAGAGAACAGTGTTCCTAGTAAATATGCATTGTCAATTCCATCAGACATTGCTAATGTTCCTCCAGCAAGTGTACTCCTCACAATTCTCTTCACTTTCTTTGACTGCCATGAGAGCGTTGAAAACTTTCCATGTTCTCCCATAAGAACTATCAGGTGTCCTCCTTGAGTGACTCCATCTAAAAGATTGCCAAATGAGGCATCGCTGAACACCATCATCTTGAGGGCTGTGTCCTTGCCAAGATGTTCGAAGTTCTGAGCCACCTTCCTGGATTTCAGTTTGCACACAGTTTGCTCTATTTGCTTCATGGATTGTGTGCACACTAGGGTTGGGCAATGTCCCTTAAATTGGCAGTTGACGATGTTTGCAGTAAACCATCGGGATGGACGATGGTATCGTGTGTGTCAGGGCAGAGCGCGGAGCGCCAGCACACACACAGCGGCTGTGGGGCGGTGTGTGTGCTTCAAAGCAGAAATGTCGCTCAGTCCTTAGAAACCGTTCAAACAATCACATGGATTTGTGTTTCCAGTCGTGTCCCGACAAAATAAAGACTGATGTTATTCCCACATATTTACATGCAGCCAGGATGCAGATTGCAGCGTTTCCCGCATGGATTTATGTTCATCAAAGCTAATGTTGTTAGCGCGTGTTAGTATACTGCTGTTACGGACTTCTTTCTGGCTCCGTTCTTCAACAGAAAAAGCACTGACCACACGGATTAAAATTAAAATGATGAGCGAACAGGTGTTTCATAATAACAGTAACATAAAAGGACGTTTATTAGATCATCTTGTATATTACAGAGCTGACATGTCTATTTATGTAGCCGCTCGGCTGAACTAATTTTCTCTTCCGGTTGTTAAAACACTACTGGGCATGTGCGAATGATTTATTCTGACCGAAAGTGTGACCTATGTGAACGTTTTTTATAATCTGAAAAAGTTTTTCTGGGCCCATGTACACGGTTGAATTCTAACCCGACCAATGATCCCATCAAGATATTTTGCTCATGTAACCGCGGCTTATGGTGTCGACTCGCGGCGTGGTGGGGGCGTGCCATCACGATGGACGATGGTATCGTTCATCGGCACAACCCTAGTGCACAGTTGCATCTTTAAAGCCTGATGCCAAAGTGCTTGCGTCAAACAAGACATCTGGCCTACTCTGAGTTGCGACCCAGAGAATTTGTCCAATCTTGGACCTGAGTAGATCTTTTTCTTTAGCTGACAGAGGTGAGTCTTGCTGTACAGCCCAGCACAGCATCCAAATGTGTGGGCTGCAGGTGCTGGATGTAGTTTTCCTGGTGTAGTTGAATTCTTTTTTCATCAATCATCCTGGACCTCTACAAACATTGTCACACGTCATTGTCTCTCCAACTTTTTATTTCTTTTTCTTTTTACTTTGGCTTTGGCAGTGGTGCTTTGACAAATGGCACATTTTTATTTGCGACCATATCTATCCAGAGGATTAGCGCCCGGCCATGGTGTCTTCTGCTTATCATTATGGGACAATGGTTTGTTTAACTGTCTTCTCTGTTCAGTTATATAGGCAGCATCCTGGTTAATTCCCACCGTTGAGCTAGACATTTTCCCTCCAAAATCCTCTTCAATGCAGATTTCATTTCGGCAAATGTCAATTCTGCACATGCTGTTAGTGCTAATTGTCGATCTTTCAAATCCAAACAAGCCGTGTCCAGTAGTTTGAATGCTAATACTGCATCTGGAAGTTCCATCTTGTATTTACGCATTTGGGCATACCGCTGTTCAAAATCAATTATATAATCCGTCATCGATACGTTACTGCTTCTCGTTTATCTGATCAAAACTCGAGTAAGACTCGTAGATCCTGTCTTTTTCTTCCTTGAGAAACATATCATCTAGCTTCACGAGTAAAGCTTCCATGCCTGTGTCGTAGTTCAAATCCTCCATCGATATTTCCATTGCCACTTCTCTTGCTGGCCCAGAAGGCACCAAAGCGACGGTGAGCTTTTTCTGCTTAGTTGCATTTTATCTGATTTTATGTTGATGGTAGTTAAAGTATATCCCTGATGCAGCAACTTTTTTTTTCTATGCCTGATGTGTTTATAGTTTTGACATTTGAAGAACCAGGTTTAGCATTTTTTTGTTTTTGTTTTGTTTTTTAAAATCTTATCTACCTATGAACTAAAGAAAGTACATACAAATCAAACTCCTCAGAGTTTTAGTCCTAAAACATTTGTGGAATTTAAAGACTCATAGAGAGACACCCTTTAAAACAAGCTAACAAGTAAAAGCTTAAATACTTTAGTCAACAGGATAGGGTTTTTAAACAATAGGCACTTTTCCCCTTTAACCGGAAACCTTCGTTTTACAGATGAATGATACCTTGTCTCACATCTGAAATTTAACACTTCAGGTATTTCTATCATCTTTAACACAATAGTTTGACTTTGTCCTATTCAAAGTTTTTACATTTCTTTGCTATTAGACTGGAGATTAAGAAATCTATTTACATATTGTTGAGTAAACCTTTGAAATGTTTGTGATTATTTTGTGAGATAAAGTCTCATCTTTCCAACAAAATTCCAAGAAGCACCTGCGTATGATTTTCTGCTGCGTGGCGTTTCCTCATACCTCAGAGTAAGATATGAGGAAATCCCACTTAAATGCATCTGCAGTGGAGCTGGATTGTTTTCTGTTGGAATCCTTTCAACATGAGACTAAACAAAGGCAGGAGGAGGAGCAGGAGCAGGGAGGTTCACTGATTTCAAGTGCTGCTGTCTTTGGTGGAATCCAGTGTGGACTGAAGGTGCAGAGACATTCACCATGTTGCTCCCGGTGCTACTTCTGCTGCTGGTCGGCTGCACACATGCGAGTCATTTTTATGGCACAATGATGACGTACTATCCGAAAGAAACGCAAGGAAATGATATGACTGTAAGTACAGATTATTTAGAAACTGATTTTTGAAACATGTTTTTGATTTTACTGCTATTTATGTTTTCATCTGAAGGTGGTGATTCGCTACAAGCTAAACTTCGGCTTGTGCACACACAGCGGTACATGGAGTTGTTCTGGAAATTGTGGGACTGTAGTTGAGACTCTAAATGTAGTTCAGGAGGTACCCAATGAGTCGTGGTGTCAGAGAGAAGGTGTAATGACGCGGCGGCTATCCAGCAACGCTCCACTGTCACTCACGTGAGTCCAGCTCTGCTTTCCACACTATTCTTTTGAGTCTTTTGTGACCAAATATTGAAAAATTCTCTTGAATGACATAGTTCCTTGATGATGAAAACTTTTAAAGTAGATATAAAGTTTGGTAATTTAGCTGGTCAGGGTGGTTGATACTTGGGGGATTTATTTTTAAGCAGTTGCAGCATTTTTTCTTCATCTGCAGATTTTCTGGTGGAAACTGGATAGATGGAATCAAAAATGGTGTTGTTTCATGGCAAGCAGTGACTCAAGTGGAGTTGAGAAACCGGTCTGACACCGGCAGAGCCAACTCCTCACCGCAAGCCACCATCATGCCGTCTGTGAGGCAAGTTCACTTACAATTCAGTTTTATCTTTATACATGTTGCTGTGGTACCAGCTTATCGCTACAACTAGTCCATCTTGACATAAATGTTTCCAATGAGAGCCAAAGCATTATTAACAGCATATATATATATATATATATATATATATATATATATATATATATATATATATATATATATATATATATATGCTGTTTTGCTGTGCATTTCTTTTTTAAACTGTTCATCTAGTAGATGAACCTGTTTTATTTACTCTTATGTAAGGCTCAAATAAAGATAAACTGTATACCAGTTTCACCACAGACACTCGATCTTTTTGTTCTTGTTTGTCATCAGGGTTCCTTCAAACTGTCGGAGAGATTATGACCTGCTGGCTTTTGATCCAGATGGAGATACGGTTCAGTGCAGATATGGAGTCTTATCAGAGTGTAACCCCTGTAATGACCCAAGTGTCCTCTCCTTGTTAAATGTGAGTAACAGTCTGAGGTCAAAGACGAGCTTTGATCCTCTTCTCTTTTCGTCAACCGAATTTTAAATTTCATTTCTATTACTGTTTGGTTTGAAAGATGCTATACATTTACACTACTCACAAATAAATTATGGATGTTGTGAAAACCTGTGAATGTGTAGAACACAGAGTGGTTATTTCACTCTGCAGATTTTGAAGATATGGACCCAATGGTCTCGGGGTGATGGACACGCCTTATTTAGTGTTTTCCACATAACGGCCTCACTGTGTACAGTGACTTACTTATTGGGGATGAACCTAGATGATCTAAAAGGAAAACCGTCTCAATGTAACATCAATTTCAACAATTTGTGTTGAAAAAGCTGATTTTGTCAGTAAGTTATTCCAAGTTCTTCATGTAAACAGACCTCAACAGATGGCATTGCTTATAGGACAAACAGTGCCACCTGGCCATAGCGAGCCTTCACGTTAGTACTAGATAGTCAGATGTTACAGGTGAGCTTGTCTCAAAGAGTCATCAGCAGCCTTGCATCAAGACACAGAACTACTATTAGAGTTTGTAACAGACCTAGGGGTGAAGCCCCACCAGTGACAGACCACAACCATGACCATCATCCCCTAATTCTACCAGAACACCCCCAACTTCCTGTTCATGGATGATAATGCTCCACTACAGTTGGCAGAACTGCATGTAGCACTTATGGAAAAGTGGAATGCCTCAGAACAACATCGTGAGGCTGGTGAGGATCAGAAGACGTCACTGTCAAGCTGTCATTACAGAAAATGATGAAATACCCGTTATTGACATGGTCAATTGTTGTTATTGGGGCAATCTTTATTATTGTCCTAATTTTGGGGTTAATAAAAGTCAAACTAATGGAAATGAGGTGTCTTCTAATTTATTATTAGTAAAATCAAAGGAAACTTTAACATATTTTATTAAAATTTAGACTAAATGGAGAAAGCACTCGTATAAATAACAGTATCCCTAGCTTACTGTCAGTAGTGTATTTAGTTGGAAAAGACATTTGAGAATCTTTCTTTTTATCACCTTGCAGAATTGCACTCTGTCATTCAGTCCCACCAGCAGCAGCAATGAAGGTCCATATGCAGTGCAGATGATGATAGAGGACTTTCCTAGACAGAACATTACGCTCACACCAACCAGCGGGTCACCGGTGGTGATGTATCCCTTCCAGCCCCTCAGCAAGATCCCCCTCCAGTTTGTTTTTAAAGGTACAGTTTCATCTCTTTGGGTAACACCCATCTGCCCACAAACACCTGAAGAACCTGAACGGGTTTTTAACTTTTAAAACCTGCCTCATTATTTTTGTTCTTGTTGGGAACCAGCAGTTGAATAGACATTTGGATCTGGATCCAAATGATCAACAAGTTATAAGTTTTTCTCTAAAAAATTGAATTCTGTTTTGCTCCAGTGGATCCTGCTGTAACGTCCTGCACTGAAGGAGTCTTTTTGCCCAAGTTCCTCCCCCCAACTCCAGCCAACAAAGATCGACTGTATGCGGCTGTCAATCAGATGCTGAAAATCCCCATCAGGGCTGTGGCCACCAACTCTACGTAAGAAGATAGAAAGGACAAATACAAAAGTTTTACATTCCAGAGATGCTTTATTCAAAACTGCTTATAGCTTTTCTTTGACTAGAGGCTTGATGAGGTTAGGTTTTGACAAAATTACTTGCTAAACCCATGACCAACTGTTCAGCTGTTCTTAGCTCGGTCTACAGAGCTCCAGCCACTCAGTCCTTTATATAACAGTTTTTACGCAACAATTTTTAGTTATATCAAGCACAGACAGCATCACTTCCTTGATATACCCCTAACTTCTTAACTTCCCTTTGCTGAAGGATCTCCACCCTACTGATCAGCGGGCCACATGGTGTCGCCCAGGTCAGTGATGGATCAGGAAACTTCAACCTGACGTGGACACCCTCTGACAGCCATGATGGAGAAAGCCATCCCATCTGTTTTGTTGTCCAGGCGACTTCAAGGTTACCTCACTAAAAATTTACTAAATAACTTTGAGAACAGGCGGAGCATTGTTCTAAATTAAACATCAGTTTTTGATGGTTAAATGCTTGTTAGTAACACAAAGACGATTTTGCTTTAGAAAAACTACTTTTTTGAGAATGTTAGATGCTCTATATATAAGATTCAAATCTAACATTGTCATTAAGTAAAAAATAATTTAAACGGAAAGATGCTAGCATGAATCCAGTTTTGCAGAAGTTTGAATTTACATTTTTTAAAATCTTTGCTGATGTCTTGCAATAAAAAAAACAACACGAGTTGGAGACAAATCAAGTTAACTGTTGCTTCACATTAATTTGTTAAACAGAGTTTTACTTACCAGAACTATTCAACCATTTGTACAATCAATTACTACTAAGTTAATGCAGAAAAAAGTGTCTTTGCTGTGTTATGAAACACTTTTGATACAGTTACATTTGTAACTGTACCATCACTTTACTAAAAGTTGTATTTGTAACTTTACCAACACATCATAAACTTTACATTAGTAACTTTCCCAAAATTTAATAAACTTTACATTAGCAACTTTACCATCACTTTACTAAATGTTGTATTTGTAACTTTACCAACACTTTACTAAACTTTGCATTAGTAACTTTACCAACACTTTACTTAACTTTACATTTGTAACTTTACCATCACTTTACTAAACTTTACATTTGTAACTTTACCATCACTTTACTAAACTTTACATTTGTAACTTTACCAACACTTTACTAAACTTTACATTTGTAACTTTACCATCACTTTACTAAACTTTACATTTGTAACTTTACCATCACTTTACTAAACTTTACATTTGTAACTTTACCATCACTTTACTAAACTTTACATTTGTAACTTTACCATCACTTTACTAAACTTTACATTTGTAACTTTACTGTACTAATACTTCACTAACCTCATGTTAGTAACTTTACTATAACTTTACATGCTTTACATTTAAATGTACCTACACTTAGCTAAACTTTACATTTGTAACTTTGCCATCACTTTACTAAACTTTACATTTGTAACTTTACCATCACTTTACTAAACTTTATATTTGTAACTTTACCAACACTTTACTCAACTTTACATTTAAACTTTACCAACACTTTACTAAACTTTACATTTGTAACTTTACCATCACTTTACTAAACTTTGCATTAGTAACTTTACTGTACTAATGATTTACTAACCTCATGTTAGTAACATTACTATAACTTTATATACTTTACATTTGTAACTGTACCAACACTTTACTAAAATTTGTATTTGAAACTTTCCCAACACATCATTTACTTTACATTAGTAACTTTACCAACTTTCTTCTAAACTTCAGTTAGTAACTTTACTGTACTAATGATTTGCTAACCTCATGTTAGTAACTTTACTAAAACTTTATGTACTTTATATTAGTAACGTTACCAACACATCATAAACTTTAGTTTAGTAACTTCATATTATAAGCTTTTACATTAGAAACTTTACTGATGAATAGAAGTTTCAAGTTTCTCTGAATGTTTCAAGTTTTTGATAATGAATAAAACAATTAAAAGGGATCAGAGTTCTTTAACATTTTCTTATCACTTTATCATCCCTTGTTGCAATTTTTAGTGGAGTTTTTGCTAATGTCATTGAAACACACAAGGTTTTACCAAAAAACAAAGACGAATAACAAACTGACTTACTCCACAGTTCATCCAGCAGCACTTTTTATCACTCCAACTTGCGATGCGTCGTTGTGAGTGTTGGAGAAAGTGAGTCACATTCCATCACATGCTTTGTTGTTATCTGGAACAATAAGATTCTTTATTAACAAAGATTCCCTGTAAACGAACTACCCCAGAGCCTACAACTCCATCACCAACCAAAGAATCCACCGTCTCAACACCAATGATCACACCTGCAGGAAAAAACTGTAAGCACGACAAACTTAAATAAAAATAAAGATATTTCATGGTTGATGTTCGTAATGTGAAGTCTGCTCTGTTCATCCAAATGCTTCCAGTTGTTGTTGCTCTGTCATTTGGGATTTCTTCCACCTTACCATGGGAAGACATCAAAGATGAATTCCAGTCACAGGTGAGTCACACTAGGTTTAGCAGGTTTAGATAAACTGTTCTCTTATTGGCAGACGTTTGATATGTTTAGCAGAAGACATCTAGTGTTTACTTTGACCCTTTAACATCTGAGCTTTAGCATCAGTGTTGGCGTTCTTTGAATTTCTGTAACTCGTCCACCATTTACGCAGTTTTTCTAACTCCAACGGATTCTGAAGTGGAGAAAATGTAATACTGATTTGCAACACTTTATAGTAGTAAAGTGTACCAGAGCAAAGCATCTTTACTCCATTTCAATAACAGATGAAATTGATTTAATTGCATAGTTAGTTTTGGTGATTCAAAGAGTGTGTGTTAGTGTCACCCGTGACATTTCCTATAAGCTCTAGTACAAAGAGACCTAGACTTATGATTTTCTTTTCTCCTGACTGGGCACAGCCAGCAGTTTGGATAAGATCGTATCTTGTTTATGTTTCCAGCTGAAAGCTGAGCTTGTAAGACGTGGACTGCCACCAGACCTGAGTTTACGGATCCTGCAGAGCCGACAAGTGTAGATGACATAATCATTCAAAGTGGCCGAACCTGAACCAAAGAATGTTTCCATAGTTGACATTAATGGATGTTTCCGTTTTAAAACAATTTCCTTAGTCATGTTTCTGTCTCTTTCAATAAAATATTGTTTGCATTTGGTTTTGCTTTTCTACCAGGAGTTAATTTTTTTTGTGCTGGTTGTAAATACATTTTGCAGTGTTTATTTACCCAGTGTAACTAAATCATTGTAAAGCTGTTGAAGAAAATACCTTAAACATTAAAGAGGAATATAACAAGCCACAAATGTGGGTGAATGTTTAATCTAAAACCAAACTTTTCCTCTATTGAAAGAAAGAAAAATGAGAGGAATATACATAGGGATGGGTATCGTTTAGGTTTTAACGTAACTAATACTCTTATCGATACTGCTTATCGATCCGGTATTTCAACGGTACTCTCATCGATACTTTTTGAGGACGAAAAATAAATAAATAACAAATTAAGAACATAAAGTGTTTTATTTCCTCACTATGCAACAACATTGTTTTTTTTTTTTTAACAAAACATTTTACTTTATACATGAGAATGCTCCAGACAGGACATTCATTTAATTACTTATTCTAATTATTTTCATTCTTCATAAGTGTGATGTTTCCTTTGATCTTTTGTCCATTTTTCACAACCTTGAATAGACTTTTTTGTCTGTCAAACACCAGAGTTAAGTTAAATGATGGAAACAAATTCACTTTGATGCAGACTCCTTTCTATTTTGCCAACTCCATTTATTTTTCTTTAAATCCAGTAAACCCAATAAATGATATTAATTTTACGGATAACAACTATTATTAGTTATTAATTATTATTAAGTATTAGGAAGCAGCTGTTAGTTTGTCGCGGGTCTGGAATCATTAGAGGTGAAGCTAAGCCCCGCCTCTCTACCTGTTTGTTGTTTGGTCCGCGTGCAACCCCCCCCCCCCCCGCCCCCGCCCCAGCGTGTTCTGCACAAACAGCGCAACATCATCCTTGTACTAACCCTAACCCTAACCCTAACCCTAACCCTAACCCTGTCATCGTAGTAGCAAGGATAGTAGCAAGGAGACAGGATGGTAGGCAAACTTAATTAATTTTATGCAGAAACGTTAGTTCTTAGTCTAGGGCGCTCACGTGTCCCCTACGAGATCACCACTGACTGTGTGTGCGCTGCCTTGTCTTGTGCGTGTGCGGGCGCGCGCGCCGCGTGCTGTCTGAACAACAGCCCCGCCCCCCGTGCACACAAATAGACAGACAGAGCTCTCCTCTTCAACGAGAATACCGAAATTAATATCATCATTAATTAACGGAAAATTGACTGACTTGGTGAGTTAAATATGGCAGATAACGCTTATATATGTGGAACACACACACAAAAAAAGAAAAAGTAACTTCTCCAGTACCGATATTGAACCGTTCAGGTCAGATCTTAACGATACTGCGGTCTTGAAGAATGTGGCCCCGGGGCTGGTTCAATACCGGGGCACGGTACCCATCCCTAGATATACATGAAGGTCAAACTGTGGGTTTTAGAAAGACAAAATATAAAAATAGATTGATTATTGGGTTATTATTGGGTTTTCAAATGGGTGGGAGCAGTCAAAAGACCCACTAAAAGTATAAATGCTGCTTTTGGTGTTTTTAACATGTTCTGGCTCAGCTGGCTGTGTGTAAGACTGGTGCCTGGAAAGTCAGAGTTCATCCAGTGCGGATCCTTGAGGAAGACCCGTCACACTACTGTCCAACTGTGTATCCACAGGGGGGACCTAAGTCCAGCTCCCCCGTGCCAGTCCCCAGCCTGGGTAAAATACAAAGTTGTGTCGGGAAGGTAATCCAGCCTTAAAAAAAACTCTGCCAAACCAAATGTGGCGACGGGGATGTGCCAAAAACTAAACTTGTAGCATTTTTCTCACGATGGAGGACATAAAGAAAATTAAGGTTAAAAGTGCTTTTGTGAGGTTTTTTTTTTATTCAAATTGTGAATCTTGAGCAGAAAAAAGTGCTGTTGGGAAAAGCTTGTAGTTGTGATGTGGAGGCTACAATTGGTGATCCACAAGCATAATGCTCTGCTCCATTCTGATTCATGCACCTGCAGACAAATGGATCCATGAACGTCTTTATTTTCCTCGTCTGAGCTGGAATCTGGATCTAAACTGTACAGCTGGATAGCTTTGATATTGCCCACCATTTTCGTTGCGCTAATGTTATCTTGGGGTTGTGAGGGTCTGTAGGCTAGTGGAGAGTAAACAAAGGCATGATAGGGAAATGTTGGCAGGCTTACTCCGTACCAATGGTCCCGCCTACAACTCAGAGGCTTTTTACAGTGCAGCACTGTATACAACAGGCGATCCATCGCTAAAGGTACTGACGGCCTAGAAATGAAAACATTCGATAGTGTTTGGTGACAAAGTGCTTCAGCAACATCTGGAGAGGCAACATTCAGGGCTTGTAAATATAAGGGATCATGAATTTCTTGTTTATATTATTTTATTCTATATGGTAATGTGTCTTTGATAATTGCCACTTGTGTTTGTATCTATTGAATTAAAGAGTTTAGTTCTGTCAATAATTGTATCTATCAATATTGGTTAAGATTTCTACGTGTGATCCTAAAGATGTCACTGCTACGTTTAATCTTAATAAAATAAATATTTAAGAGAATATTATGTGTAAAAAAACGTCAAAATATCAAAAAATAATTGAAATATTTTAAGTCTTTTGGGTGTTTAATGGTGTGTTAATTTAATACTTTAATTTTTTAATTGTGAAATTAAGGGAAACGTATTATGTGATATTTATCTTGCAGTATACACAATGTGGGTTTTTCTGTTCAAGGTAATAAACTAAACTGTACACAGCACCTATGGAATACAAATCAAAAGAAATCAAGAAAATCTGTAAAGTTTTGAATGGAATCCAGTTGTTAACGTCATGTTGATGCTATTCCCTCTTGAATGGGGAAACTAAATGAATGGGGAAACCATCATGTGGATGCCATTCCCTCTTGAATGGGGAAACTAAATGAACACAAAAGACACTTCCTTCACCAGACGCCTGGCAGTAAGGCCAACCACAACATGTCCCTGATCAGGTCAGAGTTCAAGAAAAACGTTTGCAAAGGCACTTCAGGAAAATGCAACCCAAAACTCTGATCCTGGACACCAGGACCTGTAAAGGTCTTGTTGGAAACAGACCTCTGCTCTCCTGTGATAATCACACCGAGCATGTGTGCCGCATTCAAGAATGTGCTCAACGCTAGCTTTTGACCGCACTGTTGGCATACATGTGTACACAAGTCTGTCGCTACCCGATACTAGAGGATCTACTCACAGTTGGAGGAGGCGTGGTGCGAAATGTCACAGCGGGACAAATCTGGTGAATCTTGCTTCAGGCTTTTGCTGTCCCAGCTCTGTTCTAATACATAAAATACTTGGTGTCGTATAATACCGGCCAGGCATGAACCGCAATAATGCATTTTCCCGTTCGTGATCAGTTTTCAAACTGTTGGTACTTCCGTTACTATCATTTCCAAGTCCCTGTCTGGTCAAAGTTCAGTTAACTTTGTATGTAGAGCCCACAAAGGGACTTCAAAACATGACACTCGAGAGTTTTGAACATGGAAGCGCGAATCGTTTACCTAGACTTTTTATTGGAAGTGGTCGTGTTTCTGAACCTGGTGTGAAGGTAATTTTAGAGACGCGTTCTCCTTCATGATAGAAGAACAAAACGCCTCCACAGGAAAGATCCGACCACTGTCTGACAGAAATGGGATCTGTTTTTGCCCCGTTAACTGTCCTTTTCTTTAGCCAAACTCTTCACCTGTTGATCTATGTGGATGAAACCATTCTACACAGATCTTGACGCATATCAGCCGGTAAGGTAAGAAGGTTTTAGTTTGTGAAACTGTGCAGCTACAAGACAAATTTTTTGTTGGACGCTAGCAGTTGATCTTATTCTAAAAGCTTTTACACAGTCTGTGTTGAGAACTGAAGGGGAAAATTGTCCCTCAAGCAAAAACTTTTGGTTCACTTGTCTTCAATTACGAGCAAAGCCCAACCCGTTTTTCACAAAGTGTTGATGGGAACCTGAGCGCTGTGCCATCTCTAGTTAAAGTTCTCGTCTTCACGATTCCCAACACCTGCAGTGAGCAGTGAAGTTAATTGCAGCATAATTGATGTGCTGGAATGCAGTTTTACAGAACTTGCCTTGACTTCCACTTTCACGTGTTTTGTTTCCCCCATAGTTCTTAAGCTCAGACCTGCTGTCTGAGCCTCTTCACTAATGAAGTTTGGCGGGTTTGTTGTGTGCAGTTTGAGGTTTTATATCTATGAAGAACTAGTCTTGCCAATCATCCTCACAGGCTGGATGGTAAAGAATCTTGACAGAAGGTGATCGTCTGGTTTTCTGTGGGCAGACGTAAAGGCGACTTGACGGAAAAACTTCACAGCTATCAGGAAATATGGTCTTAAAAAGAATGGTTTGACAGGAGACGGCCTGAAGGCACATGATTGTCTCACAGACAGAATGAACTCGATTACAAGCAGATAAATTAGATGAAAGTGTGTGTTCAGATGGTTGTGTAGGCTAAAAAAAAACAAGTTTTGTACGGTATTACTTTGTGCAATAATGATTACTGAAATGTTTGAATTACAATTGATAAGCTATTGATTTTCTTTACTTGATCTGCAATGTTTAATGTGATAATGTGTCTTAATGATAATCAATGATTATTACACACAGTTACTGTTTACTAAATCACGAATGAATGTCCTCTGAAGATAATCATTAATAAGCACTGGATCAGAACCAGATTACGGAAACTATGTAAAACTAGCAAATTAATTAACTCAAGCTCTACTTGACTTTAGTTGATGATCAATGTATTTAATTAACTAAATGTGATTTAAGTGTTTTTTTCTAATCTATAAATTTAATCATTTCTGTAATGAGTTTGATAATTCTGTGTGAAGTCTTTATTGTTTTGACTACAATGCTTGTTATCAATCAAATCAAATCAAAGTAGCAACAGCAGCGACCTCTACTGGCTGATAGCATCAGTTTGGTGTTACAGATAAATTCATCTGCATTCATTTCTATGATTAAACTTAACAATTTCAATAAAATGAATTGGAAAAAATCAAAGGCATAGACAGGTTTACGTCTTCAAAATAAACATTTTATTAAAAACTTAAAATATTACATTTTGAAACAATGAAAACAAAATATAAAAATCTGTCAAGTTTGGTATGAATTTTTGACAACTATAAAGCAAAATGAAGGATTCTGCCTTAAGCGTTGTTCGTGGTCGGCCTTTTGTTTCTCACATTCTGAAAAAAAAAAAAAAAAAAAAAAAACCTTTTAGTGTTTTTCTATAAAAACTGAACCACAGAGAAAAGTATGAGATCAAAATTAACATTTATTTTACTGCTTTCTTGGTGAAACAAATTACTTCACATCACAGCAGTTTCTTAAAAACAAGTTTTTATTTGGATCATTTTTATATGTTTAGTGTTAGAAGCTGTTAAGAGTTTATCATCAGTGACACCTTTTTTTTTCAAACAGAGTTTATTGAACTTTTTGTTTCCTCATCACAATGTCAACCCTCTTCCTGCCCCAGCTGTGGTCTTTCTTATAGTGACAGAAATAATAGTCAATATGAAAAAAACCAAACCCAAAGGAGCAGATGTGGATGTGTTTATTTCATCCATCCTTGTTGTCATGAGTTGGTTGAAGTATCTGCCAGGGCTTCTTTTGAGGCTTTTAATCAGTATTTGATTTTTTCCATTTTAAAAAGGACAATGTGTTTGTAGAGCCAAGACTTCAGTAAATCCAAAGACATTTAAAGCATTTGCGTTCTTTGTCTCCCCCTGCTGTTTGTAAAAGGCCTTAAATTCAAGAACACTTCAGTTTTTCTTTTTCCCTGAAAGTTTTACAGTTTTTTATTTATTTTCTGATGAATTTTCATGTGTTTTCTATCAGATCAAAAATGGGCTGTCGTAATTGAAAGTGTGAATGTGTAGTTTTGAGGAGTTGGCGTGTTTTAGATCAGCGCTTGGTTTGTCTAGTCCTGCAGGGAGCAGCCTTCCTGACATTTGATCCTTTCAGTTCTTACAGTCGAGCTTTTAATCACAAACATCACCAGGTTACAACACAGAGGAATATACTGACTTCTGTCAAATACAAACTTTCTTGTAAAGTTTACAACATTTTTCGGCTTATAAAGATAGAAAAGCATCATTTAAATTCTCCAACTGCTAACAATTGTACTAAATCTAAAGTCTATCAAATACCGTTATGATGCTGTTTTAGTCTAAACAGTAACATTCTCCATTTAATATGACTACTTTTTATTATTTTATTTTTACATTTTCCAATTTCTTTTCACTTTTTGAGCTTAAAGTGATTCATAAGGAACAGCTAGGTGGAGCTGTTCACACGGAAACATGTAGATAAACATGAAGAAAAGCCTCTAAAGCTCAGAGATAAGCTGAACAGGTCTGAGCGGCTGAGTGGGTTTTTATTTCAGATGAAGCGACGCAGAAAGCAGAGGTGTTTCTCAGGTGTAGAGCTTTGGACTGAAGCCATTTCACTTTGAAGAATCTCCGTTTCACACGTTTGACCTTTCAGGAATGACTCTGCCATGTCCAGTTTTTCTTTTAGTTTTCAAATGCTGAATAAAACGTTTTTGTGAGCACAAAGTCAGCAGCTGTTAGCACGTCTGTTCCTCAGAAACAATCATTTCTTCCTGTGTTTGATTCAATCTTTGAATTGTGAATATTTACAAGGGTCGTAACTATTAATAAGAAATCACAAACCTGAGAACAATTTCAAGATTTTTCACCCTAAGACTCTGATGTTTCTGCTCTTGAGAGTAGCTTTAAAGCACTTTTTTAAGTGAAATTACAATTTTTGATTTTTCTGATTATTTGCTTTCTCATATTTCCTATTTTTATTACCCTTTATATCGTGTTCTGGTCAAATTGGACCTGTTTTCAAACGTATGCATGTACAGTGTATATATATACATATACACATATATGGGTGCTGACCATGGTGCTGAAGCAGTCAGTCCTGTGAACGCCAAGGTGAAGTAATTGAGTGAAACACACGTTTATGTGTTCTTTGCATGGTTCATTCATGATACATCTGTGAAAATTTCACATAAAGACCACAACTTTTCCCACTTATATTCCTGTATGACCAATTTTAGTCCGTGCAGTATGCAGAAAAACATACATAGTGCCGTTTGACACGGCCTTATGAAAGAGTTCAAGAGAGTTTCTGTTTAACAAAAATCTAGTAGAACGGATGACAAATCCTTTATGTCTCCTCTGCAGGAATGTTGTGTTGTGTTGTGTGGTTGTGGAAATTTTATTCTAGATTACCAAAACCATTTAAACAAACATCATGAGAGAAGTCAAACACAAAGAGTTTAGAAGACATCAGTATTTACTTCACGTTCAATGACAGAGAGCAGCATATCAAGAGGAAACAACACTTTTCAAGATTCAAACATGAACAAACAAACATGACTTTGTTGTAAACTTGTTTGGCTCAAGAAATTCATGTTTTGGACACCTGGTAACCTGTGTGACTTGACAGAACGGCTCAACATTTTCAGTCTCGGTGATTTAAAACAATTTTCACAATAAAACTTGTTTTTCTGAAGTAGTTTCAAAAACATATTATTTAAGACAAATTTTTTTTTCAATTCAAGCAAAACAAATCTCTCCAACAAACAAACAAACATTCCTCCCTGCTGTCTAGATCCATGAAAAACAGATTTTCATGTACACGGGGAAAACCCAGCAGGGATTCAAACCAGGGCCTTCTTGCTGTGAGGCCAGAGGGCTAACCACTACTCCACCAGTGAACTCTTACTCAGGAATCAAAGGACTCTGTACTACATGATTTTTGAAGGAAAACATTTCAAACCCAGATTTTTTTTACCCAGATGATAAAACAAAACAAAGATATTTCAGTAACTTAGTTTCATGAAAATTGCACATCATCAGCAAAATAAACATCTTCATATGTAAAACATTAAATCAAAGTTGAGCCATAAATGTCTTTTGTTTGAGTGTGGAGAGCAGTGATGAGTCCTAACTAGATAAATATTTGGTCCAAGACAGAAAGGTTTTAATTTTCTCTTTCGTTTTTTATCAACAAATGTTCAGATGTGCCTAAAATTCACACATATAAGTACATATGGTATTTAGCTTTAAGATAAAGAATGAAAGTCTGACAGCAAACAGTTATATCTGCGCCATATATGCGATATAAAAGTTATACGTCAGAGGTACATGCATGAAAAGTCTGTTAGACTTACATGGAAAGCCATAAATTTGTGTATTATCTGGCAAAAATCACACATAATTGCGTGAGATTTACGTAATAATTGTGCATAAATTTCATAGAATACGCATAGGCCGTGTAATTGTAAACCGACAACAAATTTTGAACGGCTTAAAACCGAATTCACGCAAAGAACATACAACAAAAACTCTTGTTGGAAATCACATCAATGAATGCAAGAAACTCGTATGAATTATGTTCATTCGCTCGTAACTGCTCTCCAACAATCACAAATGACATCTTTTTACTTTGACATAAAATAAAAACATTTAGTAACACAAGCCATCAATGCTTTTATCTGTGTCCTTTCAGGATTTATCTTTACTTTTCTCAAATGGATTGTGTAATTAAAGCACTTGCATATTGAGAATTACAGTTGAGCCCTGATTGGAAAAACAATTCAAAAGATCAATATTTATCCTCACACAAAATCAAACACGGGAGGTTTAAAACGGCCTCTTTGAGCTTTCTAAAAGTTTTGACCGAAATATCTACATTTTCCAACTTTTTGACATTTTTCTTAACCAGCGAAAGATTAAAATGCCTCCTTTTCAGTTCATAATGTGCAAAAATGTGTTTACTTACATGTTTTACCGAAACAAACATAATTCTAGGCTTGGTACAAAAGATACAAATATAAACACAAAGACAGAAAACGAAGGAACCAGAGACTGGAACTTTGCTGGATATGTAAATGAGAGCTAGCTGGCTAGCTTGGGTAGCCTTTATTTTAGGTAATTAGCATACTGATTGTGTATTTCAAATGTCTGACATAGTCTTTCCAATTACCTTTTTGCTTTCCAAAACTGAGAGTTTGCTACATTTACATCATTTATTATTTGTCATAAAAGGGGCTAGTAAAAGATTAGCTTAAAGAAGCTAGATCAGAAAGGTTTGTTTACAACTGATAAACGCTGGTAGGGAAGTTTAGGCATTGTAGTACAAAACATGCTTGCTTTGAAATAATAGTAAACAAATAAAATAAGACGAAAATGAAGCAAAAATAATACTAGTTAAAATTTTACGTTTGCTAGCTTTTAGTGTAGGAATATGTGCAATTAGCAAAGGTGTTGTAGTGGCTAAAATAGCCGTACATTTAAATACCTAAGAAAGACAGACAGCAAGATAAATCCAAAATTCACGTTGCAAAACATTATTGTGCTAGCATAAACAATATACTTATAAAGGCTAAATATGCTAAGCTAGCATCAGCGTTCTCTTACAAAATCTAAAAATCCTAAAATAGCCTCCTGTATTATACTTATAAAGGCTAAATATGCGAAGCTAACATGAGTGTTTTCTTATAAAAGCTAAAAATGCTAAGCTAACATCCGCATTCTCTTATAAAAGTAAAAAATGCTAAGCTAGCACCAGTATTTTACTTAAGCTAGAAAAGCTAGTGTCTGGAAATGTTTTGTTTTTGTTTTTACTTGTAATGAAGTTACTTTGATGAACTGGTAAATTCTTGCAAACTGACTGTCTTAATTAGGTCCTAAAAATGCTTGTAGCTAGCTTACATTTTTTGATGTAAGTTTTTTTGGAATTGGAAATTTTTGGAACAAGGCTTTTATGGCCACCGTATTTATACTTTTGAAAATTGAGGACTTGCACACTTGCAACAGACTGGCAACCTGTCCAGGGCGTACCCCACCTGTGCCCAACAGTTGCTGGGATAGGCCCAGAGGGATTACGCATGTTCAGGAGATGGACTGATGAAGTAGCCCAATAAAACTGTTTGGTACTAGTGACATATCTAGTAACTAAAAGAAGTTTCATGTGTTTATAGGGCAAAACAAAGAAAGGAGAGTGTTGGGACAAACCGAGGAAAACACTGAAAGCTAACTAACAACTGATGCCTGATATATATAGTTTATGTATCTTTTTTTTAATTCTATTTAGTTAGTTAAATATCCAGCAAGTCCTCTGTCTTTATTTTCTAATAAATATTGTAAACATACATCTGTGCCTCTTTTCATAGTTAAAATGAACATGTTTAGAATACTTAGGAAGAGGCAGCTCGCTTCATTTCAGAGAAGCTTAAAGAGGCGGCTTTACTTAACATTTCAAAATACACAAATACTGGTAGAATAAACTCAATCTGAAAGTGAAAAACAATAAATAATGTACAAGTCCCTTCTTAAACACAGCAGAACATTGACAATTTTTTGTGTTTTCATCAAATATCACAGCTAAAGATATTTTTCCATGGATAAAGTCTGAAGCAGTTGTCTTTGACATGCGTGTGATAGAACACAGTTCAGCTGGTAGATTCAGAGGCCCTTTGTGGTGTAGAAAACACAAGGAAAACGTATGAAAACACAAGAACTAGGTCCATTTTCTGGGTATGTTTTCTGTGTCAGGAGTTAAATCAAGATTAATTTGATCTAAAGGTTAACATCTTTAGTGATTGAAAAAGCTTTATGATAACAAAACAATACTTAAGGATAAATAGTACTAAAGGTTAGGACGCTTTAGTTCTAAACCTGAACTAAAAACCTTGTTTCAAGTTCAGCATCAAAATTAAGCTTGACCTTTGACCTTTTTAAAATGACCCCTCTGTGGACTGGAAATGATCAGACATTGCACCCAGAGGTCCACGTAGTCCATACATTTAAAGCGTCGATGACATCAGTGGTGTGGTAGAGAGGAGGACCTTAAACCAAAGCCTGTGAAGATCAGAAGGAACCTCCGTTTTGTCAAGTTCGCTGGGATTTGACTGACGCTAACCTAACATCAGCGGGTTTATGTAACATTGCAATGGTAATAAGTATTTTACAAGCAGTAGCTGCTTTAAAGAAAAATCTCTGATCATGCAAACATTATTTCTTATTTTGGTAAAATTTAAGATCAGCGATTTCCTCTTTAGTGTTATATTTACCGCCAAGTACAGATTAAAAAAAAAAAACTGATTATTTTTGGGATTGTTTAATGTTTTGATAGTCAAAATTGTGAATTACATCAAACAATTAATGGTGAAAAAAGCAGAGATCCAGTTTTACATTGAGCCTCTAGTATGATATGAATTAATACAAAACCATTTTCAGATTTTTGATCGTGATTATGTCATATGCTTCCGTCTGCTAAAGAAAATGAAAGTTTGTGTTTTTAGTTTATGTCCATTGTAGTTTCATAAATTTGAACTGTCATCTATTTGCTAAAATTAACTTTTTGTAACTCCTACATGGAATCTGCTCATTTACGACAATTACTTCAGTAAAGTTTTAAATATTTTGAATTTAAGAGTCTAATTCAGAAAACATTTAGTCTTAACCCCAGTCATCCATCTTTGCTTTTCTATAGGAGAACAATGTGCTCTTTCTGGATATTTTCACTTGTCCATTCATTCAAGTGGGTTAATTCTCCATGTACTTACATTACATAAACTGATTATTTGGGTCTGTTTGAGGTACAATCAACCACCAAAATGCAGTTCTTCTGACAGATATGTGAATGCTTAATGTTGTTTTTTCCTTCCAAGTCTGAAACATTTGGATGTTTTATTATAAAACTGTAGGAAAACGGATCGGTCAAATCCCAGCGAGTGCGACGGTTCAAAGCAACTGCTGGTGAGAAGAGTACAGATCAGGACTGTCGGCGCTCTTTTCTCAGGAAAAGACAGGAACTTCATGAGTCTGGATCAGAGTCACTCATTCATTCATAAATACTCTCTTCAGCCTCCATTTGCTTCATGCGGTCTCCTCGATTGAAGATAAGACACTGTTCAGAAAGACACACTCACACATCCACTCCTCAGACTTCCACTGACGTCTTCTCACATCTCAGACGTCGTAGTTGGGCAGGGCGGAGTAGATGATTCCTCCAACAGATGGAGGGCTGTGGTGGAGTGGAAGCAGCCAGCAGAAAACCGAACCTGAACAGACAGAAACTCTGTTCAGTAACATTTTCAGTGCAGGAACAACGGAGGGCGAACGTGATCCCACCTCTACCGAAGACCTCCCGCAGCAAGGCCAGTTTGGGTTTGCGGGTGTTTGGGGGATGGTGGGACTGCTGAGAGGATGACGATAGAGAGTTCCTGTCCTTGATCATCAACCTGTTCTTCATCTGCTCTATGGGAGTCTCGTCTGTGATGATGGAGACCAGCTGAAGGAAGAGTTTGTAGTGTTGAGACGGTAACCACATGCAGACACTAACCACACCAATCTGGGGTTCAGTGCCTCTCCCAAGAACCTTTTGTCTCATATGACCTCAAAAATAAGTTTGCCTAGTCTAGTGGTAAACCCTGCATGTGGACACTCAAGGTAAGCCGCTGTTAGCTTTTTTCCTGCTGTCTAAACTTTTAGGTTTTCTTTATGAGGTAAAAGGTATTTACATTTTTGTACATTTTTATTTGTATATTAATATTTATATATAATATTTGTACTCATACTCATATTGACAGTGTGCAGTGCCTTGCCAAAGTATTCGGCCCCTTAAACTTTTCAACCTTTTGCCACATTTCGGGCTTCACACATAAAGATACAAAGCTGTAATTTTTTGTGAAGAATCAACAACAAGTGGGACACAATCATGAAGTGGAACATAATACGGTATACTGGATAGTTCAAACGTGTTTAACAAATAATAAGCTGAAATATTATGCAGGCAAATTGATTCAGTCCCTTTCCTTTCAGTGCAGAAACTCTCTCCAGATGATTAGTGAGGATCTCTAAATAAACCAGTGTTGACCTGAATGATTAATGATGATAAATAAAATCCACCTGGATGTCATCAAGTCTCTGTATAAATGCTCCTGCTCTGTGATCGTCTCAGAGGTCCGTTTAAAGCGCAGAGAGCATCATGAAGAACAAGGAACACCAGGCAGGTCTGACATACTGTTGTGGAGAAGTTTAAAGTTTAAAGTTTTTGGATACAAAAAGATTCCCCAAGCTTTAAACATCCCAAGGAGCACCATGCAAGCAATAATATTCAAATGGACGGAGTATCAGACCACTGCTAATCTACAAAGACCCAACCGTCTGTCTAAACTTTCAGCTCAAACAAGGAGATGATGATCAGAGATGCAGCTGAGAGGCCCATGATGCATCTGGATGAACTGTAGAGATCTACAGCTGAGGTGGAGAGTCTGTCCATAGGACAACAATCAGTGGTGTACTGCACAAATCCGGCCTTTATGGAAGAGTGACCAGAAGAAAGCCATTTCTTAAAGATAACCATAAAAAGTGTTGTTTAAAGTTTGCCTCAAACCACCTGAGAGACACACCGAACATGTAGAGGAAGGGGCTCTGGTCAGATGAAACCCCCTATTTAGCAAAGACAAGCTACATATCTAGCTACGTTTTGGCATGCCACCATTATTTCTGTTGTCTTGTCACGTCTAATATGAAATAAATTCTTTTTTGTATGAACTTATTTACTCATCAAAGAAAATTAGATATAGAATTCTTAAATATAATAGCAAAGAGAAACATGTCAAACTAAGTCTTATTTTAGCATGCTAGCCTTCAGCTTGAGGTTTTTTCCTGCAGATTATTCTGTTTTATAAATACTATATTATAAATACTTCTATTAAAAATTGCTGCAAACCTGATCATAGAAGATGACCATCACAAATACTCCGAACAACACGGACTCCACCAGGAGGATGATGTAATGAGCCCTGAGAAAAAGAAAACAGAAAGAAAAAAAAAAAGCATATTTAATGACTGATTTAAAATAATAGAACAAAAGGAGGTGCCCCCTTCACTCACACAATCAGATGTTTGCTGGGCGTCTCCTCTCCTTCTTTCTCCGCACCACCTCCTCTCTCATTACGTATCCTCCACACCCACGCCCAAACCACCAGCACCATGGAGTACAGGCTGGCCATGCCTGCAGAGGTAGAGTTGTGGGTTCACTCAAGTACGACTGGAGAACACTGGTCTTTTAAAAGAGTTTCAAACACCCAACTTCAAGCTTCCCTTTTATTCTGTAGGACGAAGGGAGACGCTATACACATGGAACACAGCTCTGTAGCAGCTTTTTCTTTAATGCAAACAGGCTCTGTTTATAGTTTAACTTTACCATGCTACATCAGTTACAGCTACAACAAAAGAAACTTTATTAGAATCTACAACATAAGAAGGTCACTCAATATTGGACACTTCTTCATAAACGTAACTTTATTTCTGGAAAAGATTTTTTTTTTAGAAACAGGTTCGATGCTTAGTTTAGCTTTAGCATGCTACACCAGCTCCAGCTACTACTAAAGCAACTTGATAAGACTCTACGTCTAAAGACAGTCCCTTGCTGTTGAGCATTTCCTCAAAAACGAAACTTTATTGCAGAGACAGTTTTTTTCTTGTTACGTAAGCAGACTTTATTCATAGTTTAGCTTTAGCGTGCTACATCAGCTCCAGCTAAAACAAAAGAACCAATGCTGCCATCTATTGTTTGTTTGTAGATATACAGAGGAAAATCAACACGGATGTATGAACTCCAAACAAAGTCTTCAAACTCTTATGCTAGTTTTAGCCGTGGCTCAATTTGCTAGCTCAAACTTCCTGATTCCATTGTTTGCTTAGTTTTTACACTAAAAAATAAAATCCAGTTGTAGAAACTCACCAGTGTAGAACAAGAACTGGATGAAATACTTTTGGTTTAGTTCCCCAACGCAATTATTGATCCTTTAAAAAAAAAAACACACAATCAAAAGACAAACGAATAAACAAAAAAATATGGAAAACAACAGTTTGTCAATGAGTTCTCCTTTACCTTTACTGTTTTATTGATTGATGTTTAGAATTTTTAAGACTTTTTTTTAACTATTTTAGCATAACGCTACTTAAAAAATAGCTTTTTAAAAAAATGGACATTATACTGTAGATTCAGATTTCAGCCCGTTAACTAGAGTGCTAACAGTTAGAAAGTCAATGAGAGGGCGGCAGCAGGAGGTTCCTCACCAGGGGCAGTGATGGTCCATGCGGCGGATGCACCTCTGGCAGACGCGGCAGTGGTGCGCTCTGGGAGGTCTGTAGGTTTCACAGCGGCTGCACAACGTCCAGCCCTCACAGCCCTGAAATCAGTCCATAACTAGAGATGGGTTTAAAAAAATCCATTTATTAATCCTTCAAGAAGAAAAGTAAAATCGCATATCCTAGTTATAAAATACTTTGCTGACAGCAAACTTGGCTTTTTTGTTCATTTTAATAGAAAATATGACTAACTTCCTTAAGTACAGAAGTAAAAACTATTAATTGTGACGTCAACGATTCCTATTCATATTTAAACTAAAATCAAACTGAGTTTGTACATTAAAATGGAATTAATTCATCTTTTAGCTGTTATATCCAGCATAAACGACATTAAGGGATATAAAAAAAGCTGCTCAAAGGTTTTAAATGTAGTTTTATACAAATAAACCCTAAAACTATGGAGACAAAGGAAATGTTTAGCAACTGACTGATGATAAAGAAGAGCAGCTGTTAGGATTTAAATCCTGATACTTTTACATAAACACAACTTTAATATGCAGTTTAACCTTGGAGAACAGAGGTAGAACTCATTTATTCTGGGCTGTACAGATACTTTGACAATATGTCAGTTTTAAATTTCTATCGTTTGCTTCTGGTTCCTTTCAGGTCCAGGATGACAGTAAATTTTAACATTAACCAGAACCGAAATGTTGGTGAGAAAAGCAGAAGTTCTTCATTGATGTCTTTTTATTTCTGAATTCCAGTGACAAAAACAGAAAGAAAAATGGGAAAAGATTTGAATCCAGAGAGCTAGAAGTCAAACGAATGAAACCAACCTGTAGTGATCGTTTTTAGAACGAGTTTGGACTGTACTGTATGAACAAAGAACTCATGGTAGAACATACGCCCTTCAGAAGTGAATTTTAAGGAGGGTTAACTTGTTCATTTTCTGCTCTTAGGTATCAGGACTGAGCGTTTGCTGTACGAAGTCACTGTGGTTCTCTGGTTCCAGCGGCTCTAAACGGGTTCTGGCACCAATACGGAGGAGAAAACGGGTTCGATTACAGCCGCAGACGTCTGATGATTCAGTTACTGGAGGTGGAAACGCTCCTGAGAGGAGGCTCGTTCTCCCCCAGAGGAGGTTTCAGTTCAGGGAGAACCGGAACTGACCCGCTCGTTGATCCGAGACGGCTGGGAGCGCAGGTCCGAGAAGTCGATGGCCGTTTCAGGAAGCGGCACCATGCCTGGAAACAAGAAACAGGAGGAGAACAGATGATAAATTCTGATCAAAACAAAGAGCTTTGAACAGCTGTAAGTCCAAACCCAGTCTATCGGGTTCTGTACTGAGCTGTCAGACCTGCTTTAACACCAAATTAACGAGCTTTCCACACTTGAAGGATGAGAGTTCAGCAGCTTTACAAACACATTCCTCTAAAAACAGAGGATTTCTGAAGAAAACTTGTAAATAAACTTCAATTGGAGTCCGTTCAAGAGCCATGACGCACTCAGGAACCACAAAAACAAAGCAAAGTCCTCTGAAACCGTTCCGGCGTTTGTTCTATTGAAGGAGAACCGGACCGACTGGATGTTCAGGAGAACGCCTCTGATGTACTCACCGGGATCTGAGAAGACGGCTTTGGAGTGGCAGGCCAGCAGCAGCAGCAGAATCAGGTTAAAGACGGAGCCGTGGAGAGAACACCACACACTGCAGGGGGAGAACACACACTTTAGCACACAAACACACACTCAGTGCGTGTGTGTGTTCACGCTGACATTCAATGGGATGCGTCTTTAGAATAAACGGGTCGATTTTGGAGCCAAAGACATTAAAAAAAATACACACAATAAAGGATAAAATACAAGAACCCAAAATAATGAGAAAAAACAAAAATACTGTCAACATGCTAATAACACTACTAGCTAGAAAAAGTGAGTAACAAGTGGGTTTTTTTTTTCAGACTTAACAGAAGTCCCAACAAACCTTAAGCTAAAACACTATATATACTGTTTATAGCAGGGGTCGGGAACCTATGGCTCGCGAGCCACATATGGCTCTTTTGATGGTCACGTATGGCTCGCAGACAAATCTTTATTTATACCATTTTTTTTTTATCAGACCAGTCCTTCTCGTGCGCGATGCGATGCCAGAGGGGCGCGCAGTAGTATCGGTGCTTGGAGAGAAAAACCTGGGCCAGCACTCAGTTTACTATTATCTACTATTTCACAGAGTTTATTCCAGCAGGAAACCTATTAATTGCCGTGCCTAAACCTGCGCGCTCCCGTCTCTGAGAAAGAGCGCGCAGATGAGGGGACGGGATGTGAGGAAGAAAGCAGAGGGTGGGGGTGCCCCCCACCCTCTGCTTTCTTCCTTACAGGCAGCAGGTGAATCGCGCAGGGATTGTAAAAACGTGAAACCCGCTGTACGTCACTCACTGCAGTGTGAGTGTGTGTTTGTCTCCACGTCTGCATGTGAGTCTTTGTCACATCTACAGAACATTCAGACCTACGATCACGTTTAAAGTCTCAACGCCTGCATGAAGCTGAAACTCACCACGTATCAACCAGACTAGACCATCAGCAGAACCACCACGAGAAATACTCATCATTTATTAGCAACAGCATAACGATGTTATTAAAAATAATCCACAGACTTATTGTACTTTAAAAATGTTGAAATTACATCAAATGCTCACATTCGCTTGTATATTTAGTTTTAAACATATTGTAGCGGACTGAGTTGGGTCCGCTGTTGGGACGCGTTAAAAGTTCTGAAGTTCATTGAACGCATCAAGCAGAGATCTGATTGGCTCTCAGTTCTGTCGCTCAGCCTGTTGTTAGGTAGTTTGGACCAATGGGGTTCAGCTAAGGGCCGAAAAAGGGAAATAGGAGGCCTGGAGCGGGAGCAGGGGAATAAAAAGCTGGGAGAAGAGCTCTCTCGTCTCGGCGGGAGAGATTCAGGAGTTGCTGAATTAATTTCACGGCGTTTGCTGCGGTCTGCCGTAAACAGAATAAAGAACCTTAAAAGAGGTTAAGTCTCCGTGACTCAGTGTGGGAAAGGGACGCTACATTATTGTATGGCTCTTTAGAAATTACATTTAAAAATATGTGGCGTTTATGGCTCTCTCGGCCAAAAAGGTTCCCGACCCCTGGTTTATAGTATAACAATTACAATAAAATTAGCCAAAAGTGAAAGAAAGAGAGCAAAAACGAATTGAATGTAGCTCTACATTAGCATCAAATACCAGAAATAGCATAGATTAGCCTGTTGCCGGGCGGAATACTCAATCCCAGTCCTTTATGACGTCATCATCGTTCCATGCATGGAAACTCTTTCTGATGTCATAAGGGCAACTGTCCAATTGTTTGACTTTCATTCATTTCAACAAGTTTTTAGATTTCAAAGAGCACAAATTTACAAAACCTTTGCCTTTTATTTGTTTATTATTAATAAAAGCCCAAGAGTTAGCAAAAAAACAAAACAAAAAAACAGTCCACATCTCTGTAAATCCCACTCCCATCATCTTTTGATCCATCGTACAAGCATTCCGGCATTTTTGATGCTGCTTTTAGCCAAGACCAAGAAATCTGGCGCTTTCTAGCATCCAGTTAGTCTGTGTTGTTTAGTGGGCGGGACTGTTGGTGCAGAGGAAGTCTGTACTCATTTCCCATCATCCCTTTGTTTACGTGCTCTCCCGCTACTTTACAGCTCTTCACATCCCCTAGCTAGCATTAGCGGTGCAAAAAAAAAAAAAACAAAACATAAATACTGTGAGCGATATCAGAGCTTTATAATCCAGCTGTCCAGTTCTGATCCAGATTCCAGCTCAGAGGAGGAAAACCAAGACGTAGGAGGATATCAGTCGCCTACAGGTAGACACATAGGAATAGAGCGGAGCAGGAAAGGAGGTCGTGGCCCGCCCACTGTAGCACCTACGTCACTGCCACAGGCTTTCCCAAGCCTCATTTTCTCCTGATTCACAACAATTCCAACAAAGAAATTCGCAGAAATGACATTTTAATCTAAATTTTCTTTACATATGTCCGGCAGGCTGGGGAAAATGCTACGAAAACACGAAAAAAAAGCACTGAAAAACACAATTTTCTCCAAAGTGGATCTTGGAGTTGTTAAATGTTTTCACATAATAAAAACCGCACAGAAGAATCTGGATGGAACACAAAACAGACTTTAAACTAATTAATTCATAAATTATGAGACCGTTTTGAGTCTCAGACATGAAAAAAAAATTACTCTGGTGGCTTACAATTCGATATTTTATTATCTAAAAGTAACAATAATAACAAAAAATAAATAAATCGCCCGAGGATTTGATAAAACAATCCGCTCAAGCTCTGTTTACACCTGGATCCGCGCGTAAACAAAGCGCACGCGCCCGGCCACCTAAATCCAAACTCCACAAACAAACACGAAGGTTTTTCCTGAGGGTGAAGCGGAGGCTGTCAAATGAATGAAGCGCTGCCTCCAACCGACGACACGTCGCCCTTCCGGGGCTCGAGGGAGGCGCGCGCGCCGTCACACACTGACCTGTCGGAGTAGGTGGGGATGAGGACATACTGGATAACCACGTAGTCCGCGTAAAACACGCTGAAGTACGTCAAAATAAGGCAAATTACGCCGCACGGGTCCCGTTTACACCGCAGGAACGCCATCTTTTGCCGGGCTCCACCCCCTTCTGCCCGCTTCCTGTTGACGTCAGAACAAAACCTGATGGTGCTTTCACGGACAGTAGAAAACGAAACAATATTTCTTGAGCCTCAGCGTTATGAGTGTTCAAAGTATAAATAGTAACTGAGGAATTTAACTAAAGTTTGCAGTTTTTTTGGGGTTCGGTTATCGGCACAAAGAGTTGGCGTTATTTGGGAAACGCAAAATCAAAAGACGTATGCCTGTGGGCAACGGCATCTCAGCCACATGTATTTCAATTTGTTGATGGATTTCCATCATTTTTTGTGCTTGATCGCACGTAAATATGTGGGAATAACATCAGCCTAAATGCTAGGGCAGGGTGAATGAAATCAATCTGAATCTATCCAAGCTTAATAGATCAATAATCGATACATAAAAGTAGAGATCGATCTTTTATGCCTTTCCTTTTCCAGTGACCTAATGCATAAAAGCAGTAATGCCAAAGTCCGCTAGTTTGATGCTAACGTATAATGGAATTTCCCATAGGACGGCTATTGCTAACGTCTGTATGACTAAAACTTACATTGCTGACCAAATGAACAGGTTTATGTCCTCACAGGCAGCAATTTTCCAAACTCTTATAACCCTTGTGCTATCCAAGGCACTTTAACATTGGGAGTGGGGTCATCTAGACCCACTACACAGTGCGCTGAACCTTTTTTCTTCACTTCAGTGAAGTGATCTTCACTGGTGTCCATGGATGACATGAAATCCTCTTCACCTTTATCCACCTTTGTCATGGTAGGGAGAACACGTCAATGGAAGGGTGGGGTCATTTTGAACCCATAAAATAGCACAAGGGTTAAGGAAACATTATTTCAAAAGTAAATATTTGTGGTCTGGAATAAAGCGTAACGCTATAGTGGGAGCTCCACCTAGTGGCCAAACCAAAACAGCCTCCAGGAGATGCGGAACATGATGATCTGTACATTTTTGTTGGAGCTTGTATCATGTAACAGTATATGGTGGTAACAATCTCATTGGTTAATTATTTCACTAATACATTTTACAGAATATGAACTGTGTCAGAATAATACAAATATATATCCAAACATATTACTACTGGATATCTATACAGACATGTCTAAATATGTGAACTGTATAAAGTCAAAATTGAATCGATCCAGGCTCCGGTGAATCAAATTGGTTCTGGAGATTATTTGTGATACATGAGATCTTATTTCTTCGTCACATCGCCCTGTCATAGAAAAATCTACTACAGGTGTTACTGACGTAAACAGGTGTAAATCTTTTGTATGGTAGTTTCTAGATGAGGAAAGTAGCTCTGGCGTTATTCTGTTAAAGATCACATTGGTTCTTGCTGAGTCTGCGCTGAGTTTCGGAGCTATAGATCAGTGTTTTTCAACCTTTTCTGAGCCACGGCACACTTTAACCTTAAAAAAAATCCCGCGGCACACCAGGATCCAAAAATAAAAAAAAAAACACACACAAAAAAACGGAGAAACTCATAGTCTGTATTGATCTACAGTCCCTCCACAATCTCACATGCATTTTTGAGATAATTGTTGCAGAAAAATCTGGAAACTGCAGCTGTTTTTTTCTAAAAGATGCAATAAAAGTTAAGTTAGAAGATTTGAAAACAGTCTGATGTGTGTTCGTTGGTTTCAAGGCGTTTAACAACAGATCTTGTGCGCGGTCATTCTCACAACCCAATGCATCATGGGAGATGCAGTGCATTAAACGGCCGGCGGAGATCGCGTCTCTGAGCTTCATGGTTTTGTTCTCTTGTTCCACGGTCTGATACCGGATTATGTGGAAAGCTACACCGCTAAAGACGAGCTTTAGCTGGTATTTTTGTTAGAACTGAGCGATTTTACGAGCTAAATCGGGACAAGGAAGTTAAGACTTTAACCACTTCTGATTGGTCAGACTGATGACATGTGATTAAGCCTCTCAAGAATGATTGGTGGAGACAATTAAAGGGGCGGGACTTTTACAAAATACAGCCGGAGCTGCAGCTGAATCGGGGTAGTCATTCTTATCAAAATGTCTTTAATAAAATAAAATAAACGCAAAGAAAAAAGTATTTTATGATCTTTTATATTCCTAACTCCTCAGTGTTTTATCAAGTCCTGTTTGGATGAACAGAGAGCTGAAATCCTGGAGATGGAAAATGTTTTTATATCAGTTAATGAGGGCAATTCCCCACGGCACACTTGACCATCTCCCGCGGCACACTAGTGTGCCGCGGCACACTGGTTGAAAAACACTGCTATAGATTACTACTTGAACCTGAAGGCATCACGAGCTGCACTCCTCCAGGTAGGGAGGAACACGCGGAGAAGGCGTTACCGGTGCTCCGGCTCAGGTTGACGTCCGTCGCTGAGGCCCCGCCCCCCGGAGTGGGCGGGAACCACCTCGTCATTCTTCTGGTTTGCCCCAGACTCTCTCTCTCTCTTTTTTTCTTCTCCTGTCAGTCTTTCGCGCTCGTGCGTCGTTGGCCTCAGCTCGTCGCGGAGAACCGGATCTTTCTTTCGATTCGAACTTTATTCCCGAAGTTTTTTTTTTTTTTTTTGGTTGAGGATTCGAGACGAAGAGCGGATAAACGGAAGGAGCTAAAGGGGAGAAACCTGGAGGAAGTACAGGGAGGTCAAACGTCGAAGTAACCATGGAGGTTCCTGGTATGCAGGTGAGTCGGAAGGTGCACGCGCGCCCTCGCTTTGGGGAAATAAACATCAAACAAACCGACGAATAAAGTCTTAGCGAACATTTTTGTGTTGCGTTTAGGGACCTTTTTTTAAGTGTAAAACACAACCGCGTGGAAAGTTTTCAGAGCGAAACGCTTCGCTTCTTTCTTTCTTTTTTCTTCTTCTTCTAAAAGTTGGCATTGAAACTGTGAAAATTATCAGTTTTTTTCAATCGGGGCTTTTAAATCGTTACATTGAACGCATTTAGCTGAATTGAAAGCTAATGTCTCTATAAAAACCCTCCTCAAAAATAGTTTATAATTTAAATTTTAATGTTTGGTTTTAAGACTTTAGGCCTTAACAAAGTGCTTCAAACAGACAGTAGATATTTGTTGTTAAATTATTACTTATATGACGCTTTCTGAGATAAAAAAAATAAATAAATCTCCATGTTTGACCACATACGATCACTTGGAGCATTTCTTCCTGTTTATATGTTAGCATTAGCCTGCAGATAAAACTACATTTATGTTGTCTAAAGTCTTCTAAATTCATTCTAAATTGATTTTAATTGCAGTTGTTTTTTGGTTTTTTTTGGCTTATAATTCAGTTTGGAGTTGTTTCATGGACCTCCTTGGGTTGCACAGTAATCTGGTGCCAGGCTTGTTTTTTTTTTTTTTTTGTCACGAAACTCAAACTTTCTCTGTGGTGACTTTAAATTTGGGGCTGGGCTTCTCCTTCAGCCTGAAGACGTTTCTTATCTGCAGGCTGTGCTCCTCTGATATCCAGTCTTTTCTATTGAGGTGACCTAATGGCTCCTTTTTACCACCCAAGTGTTTCCACAGTGACTCACGGCGTTCTGACAGAGTATTTTTAGCCCTAGATATTTTATTTGCTGGATTTTATAGGTTACAGATATGAAACTGGGTGTGGCTTAAGTCAGGAGCGTTTTGTTGTTGTTGTTGTTGCCTGGCAGCATTGGTAAATATTTTTGTTGTTGGGCCTTTACAGCCTTTCCTTTAGCTTGCACTGGAACATATGGCCGTAAAACGCAGTCCAGGATTGGCTCTTCACCAACGTTGCCGTTAAGACAGGTGTGCTGGAAGAATGCCTGTTCGGCTGGCTTTCAGGTGTGTCTACCTGTGGGGCCTGCTCCCTCTGCTTGCACTGTTAGTCCCAGGTGGGCGGGCCGGATGTGTTGACATCAACGCACCTGACAGCTGCTGTCGCCGCACCTTCCAGGGCGTCTGCTCACGTTCTAAGTTAAATCGTTAATTCAGATTGATTTAAAAAGGGAAGCTTTAGGTCCAGAGCTGCTTCATCATAGCTGCAATAAGAATGGAGGACAGGTGATGCTTGACATTTTTAATATCCCGCAGGATGAACGCATTTCGTTTGAGTGGTGTTCGTCGTGCAAAACCGATTTTCCATCGACTTCAATGGGAAATTTTGTAATCAGATGCACAGAAGGTGGAGAAAGAGAAGAAGACGGAGGATTTAAATCAAAGCATGGAAGGATGCGACTTTTGACAGAATATTCCCATTCTTGCCGTAAACATAGGCTGGAAAGTATGCGGGTACGGTGTTTATTGTAAGAGGGCACCACTACAGCTGGGGGGTTAAGGCCAACAAATGAAATCTGTTTTTTTTTTTCCCAGTCCAAATTTGATTTTCATCATTTTTTTTCTCCCTGTTTTTACTTTCTTTAACAAAAGTTACATTTGATGGAATATGTTTAGCAAAAACTATTTTATTTGAACGTCTCCTGTGGAAAATTGGCTCCCAAACAAAGTTCAACTAAATGCAAGCTGTTTTGTTAGCTACCGCTAGCTTGAGCTTCAGAACGCGCTCAGCAGAACATTTTTGGTAGCAACAGCCGTGAAATCATTACCCCACAGAGACCAAAATCTCATTTCTGACTCACAAGACAAGTTGACTATTAGATAAAATTAAATTCTACCAACCAAATGATTCCATTATTTTGCAAAGAAACTATAGGTGTTGCTAAAAAAAAGATATAAGAATAAATGCTAGCAGAAATGATCAGATAACAGTTTTTGTCTGTATTGATTTCTAATCAATCTTTGTTCTCTGATTTTGCTGCTTTAACGTCGTCTGTAGAATGTTTGATTTGCAATCACAAATGATTTATTTGTGCTTTCCTGCTGAAAAAGGCCCCAATGAGAAGAGGGGTTTCTGTCCGTCAAGGGGGGGGGCTTCTTTCAGCTCAACGCCGGTACTGCAACGTTGCAAAAACACTAATAGAGTTCCATATAAAGTGTCTGTTATTATATTTATAAAATACAGTTTAATAAATGTTCTATGACTTTAAACCGGTCCGTGTTCACATGTAGGCCACATGGAACAGCTTGTTAGCATAGCATGATAGCATTTAGCATTGTAGCATTTAGCATTGTAGCATTTAACATCATAGCATTTAGCATTGGAGCATTTAACAGCGTAGCATTTAACAGCGTAGCATTTAGCATCGTAGCATTTAACAGCGTAGCATTTAGCATTGTAGCATTTAAAAGCATAGTATTTAGCATCGTAGCATTTAGCATTTAGCATTGTAGCATTTAACAGCGTAGCATTTAGCATTGTAGCATTTAGCATTGTAGCATTTAACAGCGTAGCATTTAACAGCGTAGCATTTAGCATTGTAGCATTTAACAGCGTAGCATTTAGCATTGTAGCATTTAACATCATAGCATTTAGCATTGTAGCATTTAACATCATAGCATTTAGCATTGGAGCATTTAACAGCGTAGCATTTAGCATTGTAGCATTTAACAGCATAGCATTTTGCATCGTAGCATTTAGCATTGTAGCATTTAGCATCGTAGCATTTAACAGCGTAGCATTTAGCATCGTAGCATTTAACAGTGTAGCATTTAGCATCATAGCATTTAACAGCGTAGCATTTAGCATTGTAGCATTTAACAGCATAGTATTTAGCATCGTAGCATTTAGCATTGTAGCATTTAACAGCGTAGCATTTAGCATTGTAGCATTTAACAGCGTAGCATTTAGCATTGTAGCATTTAGCATTGTAGCATTTAGCATTGTAGCATTTAGCATTGTAGCATTTAACAGCGTAGCATTTAGCATTGTAGCATTGTGCAAGTGTGCAAATTCAGAAAAAACAAACAATAGTTGAAAAGTATTTTTAAAAAGTCACATTTTGTGAAAATGTGTTTCAGCCGACGAGTCTTTACCTGAATTAGGTTTTGAGATGCTTTAGTCAGTTAAGAATTGCTCAGTTTATGCGTATTTTATGTTGTTTATGCAATTATTACATAAATCCAACACATTATGCATAATCTTTGCTAGATAATACACTCATTTGTTTCTTTCCATGACTGACCGCGTATGTCTAACAGACTTTTCATGCATGCTCTACCAATGTATGACTTTCATATCACGTATACGGCGCACATATCGCGTTAAAATGACGTAATGATGCACAAATCACTAATTAATTGAATATAAACAATGCAATAATCCCACATGGTTCATATTCTACGTTGATTTACGTGTTCTTGTGTGGTTTAATCGTACTTCTTCCACTGTTTTAACATGGTTCTTTCGTGATGAACCAAAACTTTTCTCACTTTCCACGTACTTTTCACGTCTGACCAATTTTCATTCTTGCAATGTGCACAAAATGTACATACACGGCCTTTAATTTGTTGCATACATCATTTAATTGAGGTCAGTGTGATGTTTGTGTTTTGAAATTCTACATTTTTAGCAGCAGCTTCTTTTTTATTTTTTGGCAGGTTTATCCTCAGTTTCACCCAAACTTGAAGTCACCTTCGACTTTTTTCCGGCTACAAAATAAGAGCTTGGCCCTGCTTGGCCCCTGGACAAGTAACAGAAGCTTCTTTCCTTCCTCTTTGTCGGCCGTTGTGAAACCTCCGCTGCAGTTTCTTAAAGCCTGTGTTGTTGTTTTTCCCAGCCGTGACGGATGCCGTGCTCGGGATTACATAACCCTGCAGAAATGATCCCCGTTTAATATCTGAACTGTGACATTCTCGCACAAGTTTCCCAGCTGACTCCATGATGTACGATACACATGTGCACTCCCATAATGAAGCTCCTTGTTGGACTGTAGGCTTTGCTGCCTGCAGCCACATTGCCTTGTATCGGCTCATTCAGGGACTCGCACATCACGTTGATGTGCTGCATTTGCCTTTTTTGGTGCAGACAGTTAAATAAAGGCCATATCAGGGAGAGGATCTCTTTAGATCAAGTAGATCTCTCTTGTAACGTGTGTCAAAAACCACAGAGAGGCGGGATAAACCAGGAATTAAAATAGATCAACTTAGGTACATTAACCCTTTAACACCTGAGCTGTCCCCGGTGACGATAAATAACACGCGCTTTTTGACCTACCGAAATTCTTTAACCATTTCAGCAACTAACGAAATTCCAATGCATTCTAAAAGCCAAGAAAAGCAGCTTTGCTCTGATGTGCAAGACTCGATAGTGAAGTGTTGCGTATCGATGCAAAGTTAACTGAGTAACGGGGGAGGAATTGTGATAATTCAAAAAGCGCTAGTGTTAAGCTAATAGAGTGCTAAACCAAGAAGATCTTCAGGTGGGTTTAAAAACTTCTCAGTCGATGGATTGTCGGGAAAAAAGCTTTTCTTTTCAATAATTGTAGTAAATGTGATAAATGAGCTAATTTTACCTCAATGTCCAAGTTTGTCTGACTTTTGTGGAGTACTACTAGTAATAGTAATAGTACTAGTAATACTTGAAACAACCCGTTGAGTCTTCAAACCTTGGTCAGTCTTGATCGGGATTTCAGTCTGAAGCGTGTTTTAAAAAAACCACGCCATGGTTCCCAGGCGTTGTCGCACTGCATTTGTCATCACAGCCACACAAATACAAACCCAGAGGTCACACAGTGGTTGAGCTTCTTTGGTACATTTGTGGGCACATGATTGTCGGCGCGCCGCTTCCATCAGACGGCGTGCTCTGCAGCCGCCACAGACAACCTCATGACAACCATGTTGTCATGGTGAAATACCAATTAAAGAATAACAAAAACCACAGTCTATGTTTTTTTTAGATTGTAAACCAATTCATTCTAACATGGACCAATAATTTATTGTGTATTTTTCTGTTTTTAGAAAAACCGTGGGGTTGTCTGTACGTCCTTCTGTAGTTTTAGGTCAACACAACTGCTGAGCTCTTTTATCAATCTGTTGATCTCTAGTCTTAAGGTTTTATTTAAAAAGACATTTCAGTTTTTTTTGTTCTTTTTGATAATTATCTTTGTCCGTATAAACCAGGGCTGGGTTTTCCAGTCAGACTAGTTAAGATTTGACTCCAAACTAACCTTTTTAAAGATACCCACATTGCATTTAAAAGCAGGGGGAGGGGTCTTTGGGCATTTATTCCAGCTTTAAATGTGCAAAAAATGGTTTGGGCTCCTCCACTGTTTTAATTCCAGATGTATAATTCTCAAATGCACTACTGCCAGCCATCGTCCTCCCGCAGTCTTGACCATAAACGCAGTGAATTATATTATGGGCTGTGGTGTCTCTGAGCAGGAACCTGGTGACACCAACGTTTTTATACACCAGAGGCTATTTTAGGATTATGCCAACTCCATTTCTCCTTACAGTTTATGAAATTATCAGTAAAAAGTTACATTTTCGTGCAACCGGATTGCTTGCGGTGCTTTGAAGCAGCTAGCTGCCTCTGGACGGCGCTCCGAGGCACTTGGTGACGTGTTCTGACTGATTCTAATGAACTCCAATAATCACGATGTAAAACGTGATCGATGGGACCAAGTCTCTCAATGTTTCACCCGGTCTGACCTGAACATTCTTAACCAAAAGGTTCTTATTTTAGTCCGCTCTCATCGCTTGAGGCTACATGTACTCTGCTTCTGACTGCAAATAGAGCCACAAACATCCAAGAACATCTTTTAAATATGATGATGTCGCTTTTAGTCAAACTAGAAAAAGCCTGTGTCGTGTTTTTTTTTAAAGACTTATTTTCTGCAGAGCAGCAGGAGGTCATTAGAAATTTGGGTAGTGGGCGGGACTGTTGGTGCAGAAGTTAGCCATAGCCTTAGTCTTGACTAATTTCCCAGGCACCCTTTGTTCACACTCTCTCTCCCGCTAGCGTATGTAACGTCTCACAAAACCAAGCTAACATTAGCCTAGAAGAAAAACAGCCGTACAGTTTGGAGCCGGATGCTAGCTTAGATGTTTATGGATCAATTTATCTGCATCAGAATTGGAGCAGAGAGACTTTGGGCCGTCCATCGCAGTTGTTGTGACCCAAACCTGAGTTACTTCTAACAGCAGGTTTTTGTCTGCTGCTGATGGATTATGGTTGAATAAAGAAACTAAAAAAAAAAAGCTACACCTACACCTCTGCTGGGTAACTTTTACCCCATATAATATACCCAACAAAAAGTACTTGTCAAAAGAGAAAAATCAAAACATGACAAAGTGTGATAAAATAGAGTGGTTTTCTTTTTTTTTTCAACTGTACGATGTGTAACAAGATGAAAAAGAAAAAGAGGAAATAATTATAAAATAATAAAACGATACTAGAACCTTTGTCTTTGGTCCACCCATTCCTGGGACATGTGAGACTTCCCTGGTGAAGGCACAGACTCCTTAACATGCGGCATATTGAAATTCATGTAAATAGTTTTGGTCGGGTGAAAATCACCTGAAGATAGTGCTCTAGGGTTAAGGGGAGTGGTCTTCAAAGGGTTAAACTGCTTAGAAATGTTCTTTTGTCCTTTGGAAACAAACAAGTCTGAGTGAAATGAAAAACCTCCGGTTCTGTAAATGTTTCTTCTTTATAATCCTAAAGTTCAATTGAAGAACAGCTTTTGTTTCCCTGAAGCAGCAGCTTTCTCTGTGAAATCTAGGGAAACTGCAATAAAAACAAAGTGAAGCCGATTCCCACCTGAAACCCAAACACTGTAAAACTGGACTTGTTGCGTCATGTGATTGTCGTCTTTGTTTCTTGTTGACTTTTGTCTCATTGTTGAGACGTTGAAGGTTTGAGGTTGAAGGATGAGCTCTTCAGTGGTTTGAGGATGGCAATATAAGGAAATGTGATGAAGCATATCATATTTTATAGTTTTATTGGACTGCTGATGGAAAACGATGACCTGGATGATCATCTGCTGAGATAATGGGGCACACCTTTACTGACTCTATGGAGTTATTGGTGGAAACCATGGTTTCTCAGTAAACATGAGTTTACATTTGCTCCATATTTTTCCCCTTGAGGTCATGAATCTCATCTGTTGGAATAAAAGTAGTTTTAAATTTGGCATTATTTCATGTAGAAGTATTTAGTACTTCAATACACTTTCAAAATGGATCATAGACTGATAATAAGTAATCCAGATTAAAAAATTATAAATAAAATTTTAAATGCAGATAAAAATAATTAAAACTGAATGATATTAACGGAAATTAATAATTCTATATTTCTTTTTGCGAGGGTTTCAACTTGATTATTTTTGTGTTTAATCCATTTTAATGATCCTTTTTGTTTTTTTTTCTAAATGTATTTTCTTTAATTTTTTGTTTTGCCATTGGTCTTGATAGACATACATTATATTTACATTTTTTGTTCAAATTTTTGGTTTTTAAAGGGCATTTTGGTTCATAGTGTGGTTTAGCATCAGACAGAAGTGTTTTCAATCTTTATTTTTACATATTTTTTTATCTTATTTGATCACTTTATTTATTTATTTTTTTTACATAAATACATTTTTGGGTATTCTATAGAATGGAGGACTTTTGGTGCTGACTCAGCGTTTGGTCTGGATTAGAATTTCTGGCCCTCCTTGATAGAGGGAGGTCTGACTTCCTGTGAACCTCCTCCAGAGTTGGACTCTTTGCTGTCAGACGAACGTTCCCGCGCCCTCGCGCTGAACCTTGGTGTCGTAATCCGGTCAGAGTCTTCCAGTCTTTCAGACGCTGTGAGAACATGTGTAGATGGATCAAAGACCCAACCTTTCTTTAGCTTTCTCTCGTCTTTGTAGCCGGGCCTTTCTTGGTCCGCCTGCAGACTGAGTTTGGCTTCCAGCGGGTCTCCTGTGGTCTGGCTGGTATTCCTCTGCGGTTCCTCGCTCGTGTTGTGTAAACTGCAGCACATGTTGTTCCGGTGTCGGGTACACTTTTAGCTAAACGGACCCAGCAGAGATTTCAATCTCACGTTTCACGCGTGTCTGTCTGCAGCTTTGTGATGAAAGAAAAAAAAAACCTGTTGGATCACAAACCGAGATTGAGGTCGTTTCACCTGTGAGAGGAAAACGCTCGTTCAGACAAGTCATGTCGCTCTGTAGTGTTAGTTTAGACTGAAATATACATGAAAAATCCAATTTTCTGATCCCTGGAACTTCATCTAAATGACCAAAGTCTGTATTTCAAAATAAGTCAGATTTATTTCAATGCACACATGTGCAAAGAGTAACCTGAAAAGTTTTCTGGTTAATTGTAAAATGAAAAAAGAAATTACCTTTAGAGAAACCGATAAATAAAAATCCTGTAAAACTGTACATTTCTCTAAATACTATCTTTACCTTTTTAATCGCAGTAGTTGGTTGGTAAAAAAGCTGACTTTTAGCTAAATTATTCTTATGCTTTCTTCAATTGTTTTTGTTTTTATTTATTTAATCTCTAGTAATAGTTGTCATTTTGATTTCTTTTTTTTGTTTTCATAAAAAAAAGAGTAAAATGTTGTTTATTTTTAGAGTCATTTATTCCTTAACAACTAACAAAACCTAGCTTTTCATTTGTTTCTCTAATGGTGAAATTATTATAGTAGTGCTTTCTGGACTAGTGAAATATTTTACATGAACATTTTCTTTAGAGCTTGGACTCAGAAAACATGGGAGTACATAGTGAATTAGTGTGCTCACCTCAAGTTGGAAGTCAAAACAATTAATATTTCCGTGAGACATTTCTTCTTGCACCATGTCTGCGAGAACAAAATGACGTCATTCATTTCTTCCAGCTGTAAATTTTCCCTCGGCTTGTTCACCTAAGCTGAAATTTTGTCTCATCCATCCTGCTATAGATCTATTATGGTTCAATTCAAAAAGGTGTTTTTACTCCAAAGGGAAATAAGGAATGAGTTCAGATAGCTGGACTACTTCAGGGAATTGTCTCATGAAAACGACTATCCGAACTGGATCTGAAGTTCATCTGTGCTCACTCTTTACCATTTCCTCTGCATTTACTTATAGCGGCACCTTTCTTCAACGTTCTAATGGACTAAAAGCACATTTTTTTCCTGTGCTGTAAAAATAGCTGTAAACCTTCCCAGTTAAAGCAAGTTTTTGTTGTTCCTAGAAAAAAGGGAGGAACTCTGTCTTTGCTATCAACCTAAGTTAACTGTTCACTTTAAAATCAGCTTTGTGTTAATCCAGGCGAGCCAACATTTAATGATTAGTTTGCTCCAACCCTGTTCCCAAAGTTAACTCATGACGAAATCCTACCCAGCAGATGCTGATTTTCCCCTTCTAATGCCGTCTGGTGGCCCCTTATTGGCCAATAAAAGTAGATTGTTTGGCTATAAATAAAGAAATCGGGCTATTGGTGTAAAAACTTGACATCAAAAGGACAGTTGTATGTGCTCAACATCGTCATTTAGCTTTGTTTTATGGGGGATGGTGCTAGCTTATTTAAAGATCTACAGCTATGTTTGTTCTTTACCCTCGTCCTCAGACACCAAAGACGAGCTTTTTATTAGCTGCAGCTTAATGCCGAACCCGGAGATGTCTGCCTCTTTCCTATAAAAACAAACAAAAAATCCCAAGTGAACACGTTTCCAGATTTACCAAACTGTCTTCATTTAACCACGCGAACAATGAGCTCATTGTTCAAATTCATGCTCCGAATTTGCGCCTAAACTAAACAAAGTGACACGGTGGACGTCTGGTCTGCTGGTGTTTTGGTGCTGGCTTCAACAGAAACAGGAAGTGGTGAAAGAGTGATGAGATTTTCACATGATGGCGTTCCGCAAAGGTCATATCTGAGAATACTGTTTGGACTTCCTCCTCCAGCAGCTGTGACCTTCAATCTCTTACACACACCAACACTCGCATTCTTGTCTTTCTGTGGTCGTGCGGGTTTTTCTGTTGACACACAACATTCGCTCGTCTGTCACTCTAACACACCCGTCCCACCCTAAAACACAGTCCTCACCCTTCAGAGGGGCTCTGACGCTGAATGTTCGTCTCCTAAGCGTCCAGATTTTCAAAGCCGTACTTGGATTCTAGGTCCTTGTCACATGTAGTTTCCACCTTGTGCTCCATGTTTTCCATCAGCTGATTCCTTGTTTGTGTTTCGTGGACCAGTTTCACTGAGCTCTAAAGCAAACTAGATCACCACAGGGATGATTATAATCTTTTGTAATCTTTATGATTCTACTCTTTCTATGACCATCCTTCTATTTCCTTAACCCCCCCCCCCCTTTATTTTTGTGCTCCCGCTCTCTAACATTCCCCCCCTCTTCTTCCCTCGTCTTTTTTTCCCTCCAGTCCAACACAAAAGCCTCACAAATACAACCAATATAAAAATAAGTCAAGTTTAGCCTAAATTACTAAAGGGGTTTATACAAATATCCCTTGTTGTAACAGTAAAATGTCTTTATTTTATCCAATGGATTCCAAAGCTTTGCGATTAATATGCAACACTTAACGGTAGTGAAGTGTTTGTGCAAATAACGTAAACCACCTACCGTATAGGGCTGCTTTCCTCCTCTTTACATTCTGTCATAGTTGCGTTAATTCTGGTCAAAGAGTTGGTCGAGTTCAAAGAACCTGTTATTTTGCTGTCGTTGCCGACATTTTCTGTGCTAAAGTACGGTGGCCCTGAAGTGCAAATTGCTCACTGCTGAAACATTTTAATGATCACTATAACAATTTAAAAAAGCAAAAGAATAAATAAAGTTTTTTTTTTAAAAAAGCATTACAGTTTGGAAAACAAAACCAAATTCCATAAACCAAAATGTAAAAAAAAAAAAAAAATGAAAATCCATTTTGGATTTTTAAACACCTATGGGTTGAAATGATGGACTTGTTGACAGGATGTGAACTTCATCGTATGAATTGGTTAGTCCGGCATCAGCTCCTGTTTGTCTCGCCAAACGCCGATGTTGCACATTTAGTTTTAGCTTTATTATCATTTTCAAATGAAGCAAATCTATGGTAACTGTCTTCTATGTGAGCGTCAATAACTTTAGGATACTCAAAACTACAAATACTGTTTACACTTTCAACAGTTCATTGACATTAAAGTCTGTTTTTACATTCACAGTTGAAAATAACGATTTTTGTGTCTTGTAAGGGGTTTCCTTGTGGAATGTTCAGGGGTTTAGAGGCAATGACATCATGAGTCAGAATTCCGCCCGGCAACCGGATCTGTAATTACTTTATGAGCACATATGGATGTTTCACAGTTATATTGCTTCATTAGAAATGATTAGATAAGCTTAATAATTTAATAATAAGAATGTTCAGTGATAACCTTAAAAAAACGTCGATTGTTTTACTCACTGCCTATATAAGGTTATGTAACACATAACACAATATTTCCGTTTTTGTAGTAGAATTTTAACTGGTACAGGTCTGTTCATTTAGGCAATATCACTTATGTGTATTTTTATTCGTAAAACAGAATTGAGAACTTATTTAAAACTATTTAAACTTTAGGTTTATATATCTTTTTCATCCAGGTGATGTTTTTTTATGTTGTGGTTCTTTATGTTTATAGCTTTACACAAAATCCAGCTAGCGGTAAATTGGGGAACATACTTCCTAATACTAGTTATAAGCATATCAGAGTCATAAGGTTTTAAGAAGAACTTTAAAGATAGCAGGGAAATTTCAGGACAAACTTTATTTTGATGACTAACATCTGAATCATGACTTGTTCCTCCTGAAACACATTGAAAGACCTGAACTGGGCTTGTTTGTCTGTTATTTTTGGCTGTTTTCCCTGAAGGAAACAAATGAGGACAAATGAGAATTCCCAGACTGCGTAAGCAGCAGTGAACCGTGAAAAATGTTTGTCTTTTAGCACTAAGCGCTTTTTTTCATCAAAGCGTCAACAACAAGTAGAATATTTATTCTGCCTCGTCTCAACAGAACAGAAGTTTTCACCCAGTTTTACAAATCGCTGTCTGACATTGGCATGTTTTCTTTTAGGTTTTTATTTACTTACTAAACCTCTTTTCGTTTTTTGATTTAGATTTTGTCCAGTTGAAGGAATTTGGTCTGGATCCAACTGTTGTTTGATGAATATTCAGCTAAGTTAGTGGTAATAATTGGTCTTTTGTTTCGTTAATGCCAGTAAAATCTCACACAACCGCAACTCTGTTTTTACTAAAGGGGAAAAAATTAAACAAAAGGAAAAAAAATGGAAAAAACATTTTAAACTAATGGTGGATACAAAAATAAATAAAAAATAAATAAGGATTCTTAATCGGAAAAGTTTGTGTTTGTTAAAGTGTTAAAGCCAAACACAAATATCTTCCTGAACAGGGATTTCAGCCGCTGCATTTGTTCATTTCACTCCAAATATTTCACATTCTAGGCACATTTTTTTGTGCACAGATTTCTGAAATAATTGGATTTCTGATGTGACATGAAAATAGGATAATTTGACGTATTTTATTTAATAACAGCTGTAAGAACTATCACATAGATTTTTATCACTAATTTTTAATAGTATCCAAAACTTTTTTTGTAGTTTTACATCAGAGAACGCATATTTTTTGTTTTTTTTGTTTTTTACTATTATCCACAATATTTTGTAGTTTTATATCAGGCCATACCTTCCATTTTTTTTTTCACTAGTGTCCGATACTTTTTGTAGTTTTACATCAGAGCATGCATACACCAAACCCAGGAAATGGAAGTCTCAGGAGACCACGGACCTCCAGGTCCAAGACGACTGGTTCAAACAGAGAGCAACGTCTGGTTCATATTGCAGACATGTTAGCTTCTAGATTACAAAAAACCAACAGTTTGGGGGGTTTGAAAGTAACAAGAAGTCACAAAGTTACGTTCGTCCCTCATATCTTCTAAACAAATCTAATAATGGACCAAGACTTCCTAAACGTCCTTGCTGTCGTTAAATTGCAAATATAGGATGACTCTTTGTTGTCTGATTATTGCGGGTATTTAAATGGACTCATTGATGCACTTCAGTCCAACGGTCTGTAACGCTGACCATGAAAGCTAACTGATGCAGAAGTTATAGTATAGGGAATAAGTATTTGAGCCCCTGCTGACTTTTGTCCACTTGATAATGGTAGGTTTATTTGAACAGTGAATGATTAGAAAATCACAGTCTTGCTGCCTATGACCCCAAGAACACCATCCCCACTGTCAAGCATGGGGGTGGAAGCATCATGGTTTGGGGATGTTTTTCTGCACAGGGCTACTTCACCATGTGGGCAAAGACCATGTACCGTAAAATCCTGAGGCTTAAAATGGGTCATGGGTGGGTCTTCCAACAGGATTATGACCCAAAGCTGTCCAGCTAGTCTCAGACTTCAGTCCCATAGACAACCTGAAGCTCCAAGTTGCTAAGCAACAGGCACCAAATCGGAACGATTTAGAAGTCATTTGTAAAGAAGAGTAGACATCAGTTCCTCCCAATATGTGTAGAAACCTGGTCATCAACTACAAGAAAAGCCTGATAAGGGGTTTGCCACAAAGTACAAAGCCTTTTTTGGCAAAAGGGTTCACATACTTATTCAATGAAATGCAAATATGTTTATATAGATGTATTTTTGATTTTCTATCTGTCACTGTTCAAATAAACAGAACATTAAGATGTCAGACTGTTGATTTATTTTGTTGGTGGGCGAACCTACAGAATCAGGAATTTCCTCCAATGTAGTTGCGGGAAAAATCCAAGCAGACAAACTGAAAATGAGCTTTCAGGCTAAAGTAAATTCCTGGTTGAGAGAGAGAGCGCCTGTTTGATGGTTATCGCGGCAACTCAAATGTGAACCGCCGCTTTCAGCGGCTCCTAAATGGCTACAGGCAAAATCGGAGGCAAACAAGCACATTCTCTCTGAGTGAGTCGAGTCAAGGACGCTTACTGTAAAAGAGAAACTTTTAAAGAAAGACCAGGCTAAAGCACGTGGCTTTATTTACACACACACCTCTGTTAGATGAGGAGTCTACAAAGAACATGGTTAATCAATACATTTTCAATGAAATGCTTCAATTATTAACATGTGGAATGCAATTGTTAAATGATTTTTGTTTCAAATTATTAGTATACAAGATACATTGATTGAAAAAAAGATACATTATCCGCAAATGTTCTAAAAAAATGCTAAAGACCAGAAGATGTACGGTAGGTTTACTTGAAAAGACTTTAGGATGGAAACGCCCAGACCCCCCCTTAAAGTAACTTCATTTTATATTTTTAATGTTATGCGTCAAATTGATTTATACCATTATAAAAATCATTTCAAAAGTAAGTATATTGGAAAATATGATTTGAATTGAGGTACAGTAGGTTTTTTTATGTTTTTTACTACAATGTAAAATCGACAGTGCATCACAACGGACAACACACAAAGCAAAAAATAAACAAAAACACCATTAGGGCCGTGGAACACAGCTATATTTTCCACGTATTAAATTTCTGTCTTTCATGATTCATGCTTGATATAAGTAACACGTACGTGTTTCTTTAGTCAGTCGACGATGTGCGTAGATATCCGTTGAGGGTTTCGGCCGACGGGTCTTTCCGTGAATTTGGTTTAGAGCTGTTCAAAATGTCGGTTGGTTGAGATTACTACTTCACGGACAAAATGATGCATGTGTGGAAGTATGTAGTCAGAAACGAATTTGAAAAGCTGACTCTTTCAAAAGGAGACCTCTGAAAAGGCTGAGGAACGTCCGGAAATCAGGACCGTGTTCTAAGAATATAAAGCATCGAAATAGGCTGATGTGTAAAAGACCAAAAAGATTCATTTGGTTGCAAATATTAACCCTTTACCCCTTGTGCTATCCTATGACCCCAACCTTACTTTAACGTGTTCTCCCTACCATGACAAAGGTGGAAAAAATTCATGTAATCCATGGACACCAGTGAAAATCACAAATCATTGGAAAAAAAAAAGGTTCAGAGCACTGTCTAGTGGGTCTAGATGACCCAACTCCCAATGTTAAAGTGCCTAGGATAGCACAAGGGTTACCTCTGGAGCTTCATCTCCAGTGTTGACATTCGTGACGAAAACATAAAAAGCAACTTTGCATTGAAATCCTACACCTTGCAGTAGTGAAGTGTTCATGTAATTAATATAAACCAACTGATTTATGAAGCAGAAAAAGTAGCTTTGCACCATCATGCAACTCTAAACGTTTGTATATCTGTCAGAATTACGTTAATGGCACAAGAGGTAAAAGCGTTAACAGCAGTTCAAAGAACGTCTGTTCCGCTATCAAAGAGTGAATTGGCATTGAAGAATAGTTCAGTATGAAATTATTTTGGCTTCCCAGTGGAAAAATCTGACTACACTGCCGTCTGCATTCGCCTCTAGAACAACGAATCTATTGCACAACCGAGGAGAACAAGTTTGATCAAACTGCATGTTTTGACAAGACTTCTTTGTTGGAGTTTGTTCATGAGTGTTTTAATCACAGCATTGAGACTTCACAGTCTGACTCTGACCACGCTTCGACTCTTTTGTTTGGGGAATCAAGCAGGAAGTCATGGAAACGAGTCTATCAGTGAATTTGTGTGGAGAAAGTCTCCTCAGTGATCCAGAGGAGGACAAAGTATTGGCTTTTTTTTTAACTATACCTTTCATTAGCAAAATCTAATTTGTTATTTTTTTCTACAAAAAGCCACAATGCAACCATTATGTCTGGTCACTTCTCAAGGGTCTAGTCTTGGTTGGGTCAATAAAATATCAGGCTGGGATAAGTGTCCTTCCTTTTTGGTGAAAGGTATCTCCTTCAAAATAAGCCGTAACAGCTGGAAAGTCTGGCTGTAACTGTACACCGCGTTCATACAGCAGCAGCAGCATCGTCACAATCGGGCCTCGGTTCTCCACACTGGATCTCTGTGTTCCTTTGGTGCTTTCCCCTCATCTTTTCCTTCACCTCTGCGCTGGGAGCAGAACCAGCAGACAGTGACGGCTGTGTTTGCTCTCAGGGTGTGGCAGCTTTGTGGGTTCTGCATGTGTTCTTTTTATAGCTTGCAGGGGAAACTCGAGCAGCATCATAGGAGTATCAGAAGCTGCTTTTCAGCCGTTTGTTTGAGTTTAAGGCAGAATGTTGAGTGTTGGAGTGACGCCATTCAAAAGGTTTCAAAGGGGTCAGAAAGTCTTCATGTTGTTCTGAGTTTGTGACAGATCTCACCAGATGTTATAGCTAGGACACATGGGACATGTGATGCCTTTATCCCAATGTTTTCACACTGGTCAAGCATCTACTGTATACAGTTGAAAGATTCTTGGTGCAAATCTGGTAACTCTAGCTCCAGGTTTTTTCTTTCACAGCTCTTTTCCGATATAGGAAAGACTTGGTGTCGTAGAATTCTGGCTGAACACAAACCACAATTATCATTTTCAAATCGTTAGCACATCCATACGTCTACCAAATCCGAGTCCCTGATTGGTCAAAGTATAACGTGCATTCTATGGCCGCCTGTTTTGTACGTAGAGCCCGAAAACGGCCTTAAAAATGTGCTTTATACCTGAGCGCAAGTTTTGCACGCGAAATGTGCATTTATGCACCCTAAGGTAGATTTTTCGTGGAAAGCAGTCGTTTGCTGAGGCTGGTGTGAACACTGAATGGGACCAGACCTGAGGACAAATGTTTTGCTGCTGATGTAGCATCTGACCTTAATTATTTACTGAGTTGTGTGCATGTCCACCAAAACTATCCCAACAGGCTACAGTTAAACCATGCAGCAATTTTTTTATGATCTTTATCTGTTTATTGGTCATGGAGAACCCTGCATGGTGTGGACAAAGTAGAAACTGGAAGAAACAGAACCGAGCACTTCTACAAACTGAAAAATGAATGAAAATTTTATATTTTGAAAGATTAAAAAAAAAAGTGCCAGTTTAAACATTTCTGTTAAAACGAAAGGCTGGTGTTACGGTTGTGAAGCTGCTTTTCCAAGCTCAACACGCATAAGAAGTGAGTTGTCATAAAGTCACTCCGTGTCCCCATCCGTAAAAATGCTGCATTTTCACAACTGCCGTAGTTTAGGAAATGAGTGTAATCCTCTGAGATAAATGTGTGTCTGTGTTCAGTTCCTGTTATCTTCAACTGTCACACTTGTTTCCTTCTGCAGCTTATGACTTTTTGCTGGCAACCCTTTTTTTCTGGCTTGTGTTTCAAGTTTTAGTCTGGAGGAAGTGAGTTTATAGAAACATTTCTGTTTTATTGACTTCTTTTGCATTTAAAATGACTCAAAGTGTCTTTTATCTAAACTTTAACTTCTGTTTTAAAATTTTCACAAAAATAAATATGTTTACTTCACCAGCAGATACCACATCAGGTGTTGTAACATCTTAAGCATTTCGATTGGTTTTCCTGTAGGGTTTGTAACACAGTTTAGACTCTGCAAGATATTTGTAAACCAAGACTTTGAGAACAAGAACAAACGTCTTTCTTAGTAAGAACATCAAACATACATTGTTCATTGCAGCAATGAGCAATCGAAAACAAGAGAAAACAGAGGAGAAAAAAAAGCTTTTCCACAAGAGCAAAGGTACACATCTTTTTGCGCTAGAACAAAAACAAATATCTGTCAGTGTAAGAAAAAAAGACGTCTCTACTAGTTAGAGCAAGAACAGATGTCTTCCAATATGGTAACAAATTCAATGTCTTTTAATGGGTAAATAAGAACAAACTTCTTTCAATGTGTATACAAGAACAAACGTCTTTACATTCAATAACAAATGTCCATGTGAGAGCAAGAATAAATGTATTTTCGTAAGAAAGCAACAACAACCTTTTAATGCGAAGAAAAAATGTTTTTCAATGTCTTGCCATGCAAGAACAAATGTCTCTCAGGACAAGACAAACTTCATAAATCCTAACAGGTTTAAGAAAAAGTTTCTTTCAGGGCACAACAAACTTGAGATATTCTGTAGAACTTTGATAAACCTTGTAATTGTTGCTTAGTGTAAAGCAGTACATCAACCGTACTGCAGCACTGACAGAGGACGTATTGTAGATTGGATGAAAGAGGGAGAGAAGCTTTTTGTGTCAAATGGGAGAGGTATTTCTATTTCTATAAGCGATTACCTGTGGAAAGAGGGTGAATGGAGGCATTTGACACGTGAAAGTCAGATCATAAAGCTCAGCCTGGCATTGGTATTTTTAAATATGTGGTTCCGCCCCCCCCCCCCCCCACACACACACACAGTGACCACGCCCCCTTTGGATATCTGACACAATTTTTCCTCAGTTGAGTAACACAACAATTAATGTGCTGGAAAAAGCTGCAGAAACATCCAAGTTCAGCAAGAAGGACTATTTCTGTCTTGCAGCCCTGTGTGCAAGAACAAACGTCTTGCTTCGTCTCGAGGATGAACAAAGGAGTAGCAAAGCTGAAAGGGACAATTCAGATTTCCATGCTGGATTTTAAATTCTGCTGTCATACAACCAAAGAAAACAAAGCTTCAGACCTTTTCGGATTTGTCTAAAACTCGCAAAAGGACAGATTGTTTGTCTTTGATATACAAACCATTCAATGTGAAAAAGTAAAATGGAAAGATTTCTTACATTTTTTAACATTTTTTGGTAATTGAAAGCTTTCCCACCATCACCTGCATTTCTGTTGTGTAGTTTTTTATAAACCTGAACTACAGAAATAAATGTTTTGCTTTTTTTCTTCCAGAGTTCTCAAATTGATCCAGAAGAACTTTTCACTAAGTTGGATCGAATTGGAAAAGGATCATTTGGAGAGGTGAGCATATGTTCAGTTTAGCTTGTTTTTTTGAATCTCATGTCTCTTTAATGTGTTTTCTTTTGTTTCTACTGTCATTTATCTATGAGTTTTTTTTAATAAAGTTTGATAAATCTTTTGTGTTTTTTCCTGTTTCATTTTCCTAGCCCGCCTTTTTTCAATAGTACTTTCAAAGTGTGTTTTTATGCCGATGAAACTCGTCTTTTTGTCAAGTCGGTCTTTCAAAGCTAATTCAAAAATAAAAGGTCTAAAAAGGAAAGAAAGGATTTTCTTTCCACTGTTTTTATTTGTTTCTTCATTTGCATCTTTGTCCAGAAGTTTTTGTTTTTTTTAAATAAAGCTTGTTTGAACTCCTTTCCAGGTGTTCAAAGGCATCGATAACCGCAGTCAGAGCGTGGTCGCCATCAAGACGATTGACCTGGAGGAGGCCGAGGATGAGATCGAGGACATCCAGCAGGAGATCACGGTGCTCAGTCAGTGCGACAGTCCGTACATCACCAAGTACTTTGGCTCCTACCTGAAGGTAAGGGGGGGGGGGGGGGGTATGCCTGCTGTTCGTACCATCACCGGTTTGCATCCCAACAACCAAACTGACTCCCCTTCCAGGGCAGCAAACTGTGGATCATCATGGAGTATCTGGGTGGAGGATCGGCGCTGGACTTGGTGAGTGTTGGGATACGCTCGGACGAACAACAAGCCTCTCGGCTGCCCGGCTTGTTGTGAGTGCGAGGCGCGATTGAAGCCCCGCCCTGGCGGACTTTCCAGCCTTTGATCTTTGTTTACGCGTGCTTGTCTGCGTGTGCGCAGCTGCGGGCGGGGCCCTTTGACGAGTTTCAGATCGCCACCATGCTGAAGGAGATCCTGAAGGGTCTGGACTACCTGCACTCGGAGAAGAAGATCCACAGAGACATCAAAGGTGCAGAGCAACACCGGAACTCCAAACGTAGCTGTTCAGGGAGAACAGGAAGTCGAAAAACTTCAATGACAAATGTGGAGGATTTGGGGAACACTGCTTTCAGCTTATTTAGAAATATTTCAATTCAGTTCAATTATAAAATGTCAAATTTCAACCAAACTTTATTTTTTTAAACTGATTCATCATGATTTCATAGTTTTTTTTCTCCTAAAATAATGGAATTCAGCTAAATAAATGATTCAATTCATCAGTTTTGTTTGCTGCGTTCATCCGTTTTCATGGATTAAAACCAGCTTCTCTCTATTTATTTATTTAAATCCCTGGATTGGTAGCGGCGGCGTCTTTTTCTTTACGATTTCCAACAATCAGAAATGTCCTCACTGCAGCGTAAATGTCTTTACAGGAAGTGATGTAACAAAAGAACTCAATAAAAGCTCAAAATAAGTTAAGAAAAAGTGATAAATTTCATCTTAAAGGTTCTGAAAATGCATTATTATTATTATTATTATTATTTTTATTGATCACAGGAGCAACGTGTGTTAAAATTAAGTTCTCGGTCACAACATATGAGCTTTTGATTCCACTGAGTGTTTTTAAAATGAATAAATATTTAGCAAAATATTCAAGTTTGTTTTGAAAACTCCACAGAAAATGTTGATTTCAATGTTCATCATCCTCATGAGGATAAAGATTTTATAAGAGCATAACTCTGCATAAACAGGAACACAGCTTCAAAAAACCCAAAGCTTTTACTTTGACATCCTGCTGCTTCCTTCCTGCTGCAGTATTGTGGACAGCAGGAAGTCTAGAAAGTTCTTACAACTGCTAGAAATGTGGGAAACTGATGTATTTTACTTCATCTTTAATTATTACTGTTTGGAAATAAAAGTTTTTCTCTTGGTTTGATTCGGTAAATCCAACGTTGCGTTCAAATACTTCAGGATTTATATTATTAAAATCCTTAGTTAAGTTTTGTGATTCTTTAAAGATTATTTTCACTTAAATTTGAGAAAAAACTGTCACTGGAATGAAATTATTCCTTTATTTATTTTTATTGGAAACTCTTTGGGTTCCTGAACTTCTTGTAATTTAAATTTTTTTTGGTCAAAAATGATTTATAAATGCAAAGATTTCAAGAAACGTCTGAAAAAGTGGATACTTCTGAAACCCTTAATAAGAATGCAGATGTCAAACAAGCCTCTGTGACCTCTGACCTCTGGAACCCTACAGGGGACTGCAGACGTTTCTCTTTGCCGTGAAGACGTTTCACCCTCCTCGTCTCCCCCACAGCTGCAAACGTCCTGCTGTCCGAACACGGTCAGGTGAAGCTGGCGGACTTCGGCGTGGCGGGTCAGCTGACCGACACGCAGATCAAGAGGGAAACCTTCGTGGGAACGCCGTTCTGGATGGCGCCTGAAGTCATCCAGCAGTCGGCCTACGACTCAAAGGTCAGGCACCCGTTTACTTTACGGCAAACGCCTCCCCCAGGGCCGTTGACCCCCCCCCCCAAAACCCCCCTGCCTTCCCCTGCGGGGCTGTTTTTGTTCTGAAAGAGCAAATCTGGGCCGTTTGTGACACAAAGGGAGCCTCCATTTCCCAGAAAACACTGGGCCTCCCTCTCTGAGAACGCTTTGTGCGCCACAGATTGCTGAACCAGAAAAGAGGAAGACATTTGCATCTTTTTTTAAAGCACAAAACGTTTTAAATAACAAACAAATCTTCATTTAGGGAAGTGTGAGCACGCCGTAAACACAGGAAGAACACGGAGAATACACGGCCACACGTCACTTCCCCGTTTGATGTGAGACCGCTCACACGTTTCCGGTTTGGAGAGCCGACAGTGGAGCGATGGCGGAGTCTCTAGAGCAGGCATGTCCAAAGTCCGGCCCGTGGGGGCCAAGCGCAGCTCACATGTAGATTTCCTGTAGCTTCCTGTCATAAAATCTGTAATATATGAAATATTGTTTAGAGCTGCACACAAAAAACAGCGTTTTAGAGGGGATTTGTCAGCTCTCATGCTGAAAAGTTCATAAAAACATTTGATTATTAGTGAAACAATTTGAAAAAATACATGAAAAGATGAAAAACAAGCCAAGAAATGTATTTAAATGTCTGTCCATGTGTGTTTTTAGCTCTTATAGAGAAAGTTTCCTTTTGTTGGTAATAAATCAAATGTACCTTTTTGAAAATGTTGGATTTTTCTTTTTTTTGCTTGAGAATAAAAACACACATGTACAAATATTTAGTCCATCTTCAACTCATTCAGAAAATGGAGAATATTTGAATAAGACACAGTATAGACTTTAAAAACAACCGTTCTCGTCTGTAAAATAAGTGCTAAAATATAAATGTGTTAATATTTATCACAGGAGTGGTACTGAAATATTTCTGATTAAAGTTAAAAATAGTCTTTTTTTTAAATGATTTTCTTTAGCCTGTCCATGTCTGTCCACCGCTGAACATCCACAGAATCCCAGTCTGAAGCTCTAAAGTTCAGAGGACGTCGCCTTATTTGCCGCCCCTCCTCCATTTGCATGTCGCCGTGGCAACCAGGAGAGCCTGCAGTTGCCCCGGCCTCTGGGGCGGTTTCGTTATTCCCTGAGCGCGCCCAGGTTCATTTGCACGAGGCAGGTCGGTGACGTCCCGCCGGCGGATAGCGAGCAACAGGTTTTTCCCGTTGACTGGGATTCCCTCCACCGGCTCTTTGTCTCTGTATTTTTAGCCGCGTTTCAAACACGAACCTGGCTGTTATGGACAAATAATGTCGCCGTGAACGAGAACAATGACATTTTTTTTAAAGCTTTTCCATTGAGGAATGCAGACTTATTTGCTTGTTTTGGACCCCTAGTGGTCACCTGATGAACTGACGTGGCTCCAGCTTTATGGGATACATGCAAAGACAGTCTCTGTAGTGTTTTTTTTTTTTTTTAGTAAACAGTCATTTTTATCATCAAGTAAATTAAAAGCTTCCTTTAGATTGAGGTCAAAGAGAGAAAAAGACCAATTTTTGTTGTAAAGTGGAGCCATTTTGCGTTATCTTGAATTGGAGCCATCTTTATTGTGTAACAAGCAACCTGGCATTTAGCTAGTGAACTGGCAGTTTGAATGTTTTTAAACCAGCTTCAAACAGGAAGTTGTGGTGTGCTAAATGGTCAAATGTCCTGATTTTTCTGTGCATTCTCAGTGTTTCAATCCTTTTAGTTTTGTGATCTTTTATAGACTCATTGATCACAAAGATAATTTCTTTTTTTTCTTTGACTTTGTAGCCTCTTTTGTTTGCCGTTTTATTATTTTTATTATTATTTTATTTATTCAGATCTGTTCTTCCTTCATTTCCTGTTTTAGTTTTTGGTAGCAAATCCAGACGACAAGCGGGTTGTTGTCCATGGGGAACGGGTTAACGTCCTCTGGCTTTTTTTTTGGTCACATTCTGGTGAACAAAGATTAGAAAAAACAAAAAACAACTAAGATGATGTGAAACCAGAAAAGAGAGCCCAGAGATCCTGGTTTCAGAATCCTAACATTTTCTCTCAAATCTTTATTTTCTGTTTGGTCTGATGATGATTTTCTAATTTTCTAAGGAGCCTAAAACTTCAGTTTTTATCATCTAACCAATAAAATAAAAGCTTAAAAGACATTAAAGTAGATTGTAATTCTGTGTTAAATCCTTTTTTTTTAATACCTACCAAACATGTTGACTTTTTAACAAGTACTTGTACTTCTAATATACTCAGTTTAGAAGTTAGAAATGATTGTCAGTTGTGATGTGAAGTTTTAGGAACTTTTATACGTGGTTATAAAACGCCATAAAAGGCCGAGTCGCCTCATTGTTTTCCATCAACCGACTGATTCCGGTGTAAATCTCTTCATTGGAACCACGTTTCCATAGATGGTCTCCGTTCAGGTCCCCATAACAGCGTTTGGAGCAGCTTTGTTTGACTTTCCACAGCCAGAGGTGCAGGTCAGGCTCCCAGTAGGAACATCTGATGATGTAACATCCACACCAAAGGGTTTCTGGGTAAACTGAGGGCAACCGTCAGCTAGCATCCTCCTTTTTTTTTTAATCTGAGTTCTTTCAAAATAGGATGGATGAACTCCAAACCATGTTTGGCTTCAACAGAAGCGTGGAAATACTTTACAGCTTTATGGTTAAACACTTGAACCTGAAGAAGTGATGAAGATGAACATGTGATTAATGAAGGCCGTGTCACACAACATTTTCCACGTATGACAGTTTTTATCTGTTCCAAATTTTGGGCCGATTGAGAATGACGCAGTTTATGCGTATTTTGCATAGTTTATACACAATTTTTACGTAAATCTTACGCAGTTGTGTGTGATTTTTGTGAGATGCATATGGAAATTTGTGGCTTTCCTCGACCAATCCACCTACGACTTTTCAAACCTTTTCATATGGCGTATACGGCGCACATATCACGTTCAAATTACGTAATTGACGCACGAATCGCGAACTGAGTTTCAAATAAACAGCGCAATAATCACACGGTTCATGTTCTACGTTGGTTTACGTGTTCGTTGTGTGGTTTATTCGTACGTCTTCTGTGATTTCAACAATGATCGTTCGCGACGCAACTGTGAAAATTTCACGTAAAGACCACGACTTTTCCTCAATGAATTTTCAAGTGTGACCAATTTTTATCTGTAACAGATGCATAAAATGGACGTAATAGCTCGGACACGACCTGTGTTCTGGCCCTTTGAAGTTTATCTTAAAAAAGTGTAGCAAGTAGTGAATACTTTATGTTCAGAACTTGTGGTCCAAATCCCGCCCGTTAAAGTGGAGCAGAGAGCTTTTGGAACTTAATGTCTTTGGATCTAAAGCTGCAACAAGTATCTGAAGAATCGGATATTTGCGATATGTCCCAGATAAATTCAGTGCAGATATTTGCAACGTCTAAGATCGCCGATTCGTGATCTTTATACATATAGTCGGGTTTGATTAAAAAAAAAAATGTACTTCAGAAAAATTGCAGCATAATGTTGGATGTTAAGTATATAAACTAAACAAACTAAATGCGCTACTGTCAGCGGAAAGAGTGTCGGTGAACGCACTCATTTTCAAAGTAAAACTATCATCTGAAGTTGAGTTTACTGAAATAGGTTCTGAAAAACTGATTTTGGTTCTTCATAGTTGACAATTTGAATAAAATATATAAAAATTATTAATTAAAATATATTTCAAAAATTTCACGTGACTTTCTGCTAGCATGAACGTGTCTGCAAAACATTCATCTAAAATGCGGAAGTTTTTTGGTTTTTCTTCTAAAATTAGAAAAAGTCTGTTTATGAAACCGGTCTGTTGGAAAGAGTTTGGTTTAGATGAAAGGACAGTCGATGTTTTCTACTCGTTGCCTTTTTCTTGAGGTGTTGCTGCGTCTTCATTTACCATCTTCTTGGCATCGACCCACTTGAACTGCAATCGGATGGAAAAACATTTCCGGACTTTTTTGTTAAATTATCCAAAACGACGTTTATGTTTATGTCTTGTTTAATGCTGAAGTTAACCAGGAAGTTGACAGAAAAAGCCATAAGTGTGACATTGTTTGAAGTGATCAATATCATTTCTTTCTTTCCAAATCTTTGTGTTTTTATCCGTTGATTCTGATCTCTTGTTCTAAAGCAATGATGATTAAATACATATTATTTTCATTCGTCCAGTACAAAAGACAAACATACAGCAGCTTTTCAAACCATTTATGTGCTTAATACGAAGAATTGTGGTTTGACTTGTGAATTTCTGAATCAAATATATGAGGATCTGCATTTTTATTCAGAACTCTGAGTATCTGATGCTTTCATATACGACCAGATTTGGTTTATTCTACGTCTAACGTTATCAGTTAAACATCAAAGTAAACAAACGATAGTAGTTCGTGGCATTTTCCAAATGCTGGATCCCAAGGGTATGTGTGTGTGTGTCTGCGTGTGCGTTTGTGTGTAGCCACATGCTGCCATATGGTCGGTGTGTAACTGTAATGGATCTGCAGAGTTGACGGTCTACCAGTAACCGAGCGTCCTGTGACTCAGCACCATACTGTGTGTCTGTTAGTGTGGGTGTGTGTGTGTGTGTGTGTGTGTGGTGTGGGTGTGTGAAGGCTACACAACTGTCAGAGTTGAGAAGACTCATTGTTCTGGACTCTTAGGCGTTGATGAAACCTTTTAAGAGTTGTTTCCTCTAGAGTTGTGTATTGGCAAGAGTCTGGCGATATCCTGCTTTTCTTGGAATAATTTATGGAATATTTGATTAACACAGATTTAAAGGCGCATCGTCAGCGAATGGTCTGTTTTCAAACTTATATGTAAGGTGCGCTGGACTATACGGCACACTAACCGAGACGAGGTCGGGCATGAGTCTGTCAGTCAGTCAGACTGATGTTTACAGTAACTCTAGAACATGTTTGTAACACGCCACAGGTAAACAAACACGTAGCCAGGTTAAAAGCGGTAGCTGCGTTAGCATATTCACAATGCCTGTAACTTTTAACCTCGCTAGGAGAATCTGCTAAAATAAACATTACTGTCACTACGCTAACCCCTAACTTTGTTAGTAACACTTTAAAAGAAAAAAAAAACAGTCCAAAACCGCTATGGGTTGGCTGCGTTAGAAGCTTTAGCGTATTCAGAAGGCCTGTAACTCCTAACCTCATTGCAACACGTAAGAAACAGAATACTTCTAAAATAAAGTTTGTTACTGTGACTAGGCTAGTTGTTCATAACAGTCTAGGACCGCTATACATTAGTCACGTTAGAAGTGTTAGCAGCGCTAGCATATTCAGAAAACCTATAACTCAACCTCGTTTGCGGCCCACAAAAAGCAGACTGATGCGATGAAAACAAAAGTTACTGTGAGCACGCTAACCCCCAACCTTGTTTAAAAACACTTAAAAAAAAAAAAACCAACATACCGGTAGTCCAACATTGGTACACATTAGCCGCGTTAGTAGGTTCAACATACCTGTAACTCCTAACCTTGTTTGCAATGCATAAAAAAAAACAATGGATACCGCTAAAACAAAATTGTGACTATGCTAACTCCCAACCTTTTAATAATGTTTCAAAAAAAAAAAAAAATTCCATTCTAACAATGCTATATGTTAGCTACGCTAGCATGCCACCTTGAGATGGTTCTGTTGCTGAGCTGCCATCTATTGATTGAGGGTTTAAGCGGAAAAGGTGGACACTGAACTACATTTTGGCTTATAAATATCTAGTTAAAAATGTTTAAAATCCATACCAGTCTTGCCAATTTTAAAAATCTGATCCAGTATAATCTGACTGAGTGACTCATGTCTGATCAACACAGATTTAAAGTCACATCGTCAACAAATGGTCGGTTTTCAAACTTATATCACCTGTAAGGCACACTGGACTATGCAGCACATTAACCAAGACATTTTTATTTTTATATTTTTGGCTCTGTGTGTCTCCACAGGCTGACATTTGGTCTTTGGGCATCACGGCCATTGAGCTCGCCAAAGGGGAACCGCCAAACTCAGACATGCACCCCATGCGCGTCCTCTTCCACATCCCCAAGTCTCCTCCTCCCACGCTGAGCGGAGACTTCTCCAAGAGCTTCAAAGAGTTCACCGAGGCGTGCCTCAACAAAGACCCCAGCTTCGTACGCATCCAAGTTACTTTCAATCAAATAGATGATTTTTCCATCCTAAGGAGGTCAAATCATGCTTTTGTTTTGATAAAAATGTATATCTATAAGTCTTCTAATGTCATATCCAGTTGTTTGATGTGATAATTGTGATAAAAGAAGATTTTTTGGTGTTTTTAAAGTAACTATGAGAACAGCTTAAACGTGTATTATTTAACTAAAAACAGAAATAGTTTTGGTTCATGTGGAGTTTTGGTGCCAACTGGAACATTTTGAAACTTTATTTTTAGTTACTTAGCACTCCTGTAAATGTAAGGCCGCTCCATGAAAGTTTTGTTGTGTTTTGCTGCCACCTAGTGGAATAAATTATTATTTGTTTAGCTAAAAAAAATCTTCTTAATCTGATCAATAAACCTGAGGCCAAACATTTCATCATTTTATATTTTCTGCCTCTTACTTTGATAAAATCTCATCTTCTCTTTTTTTTTTTTTTTTAACTCCCCTCTCTGGCTTCACTTTACGGTCCTGCAGCGGCCGACCGCCAAAGAGCTGCTCAAGCACAAGTTCATCACCAGAAACTGTAAAAAGACGTCTTACCTGAGCGAGCTGATCGACAGGTACAGGAGGTGGAAGGAGGAGGGTCACAGCGGCAGCAGCTCCGACGACTCAGACAGGTGACTTCAGGGCTTTCTGCTGCTGCTGCTGCTGCATGTCGGTTCAGCGCCTACAGCTGCTTGTTTGTTTGTTTGTTTGTGTGAGCAGCGAGTCCAGCAACAAAGAAAACGACATGCATCCTGAGTGGTCCTTCACCACCGTCCGGAAGAAGAAGACAGAAGGCAGGATGGTCCTCAACGGGACGGTTAGTCGCAGCATCCGGTTCCTCCGGAACCTTCATCCTGGTCCTCCGATGGTTTTAGGGCGTTGGGGTTGAAGCAGAAATGTTCTTTATCTTCAGACTCCAGAGCAGCTGAGTAAATCTGCCAGTCTGAGCACGGTCATCTCCCCGGTCTTCACTGAGGTGAGTGTCAAAATAAGAGTTTAGTTGAAAGACAAATGGTCTTTTAAAAAATTCAACTTTAATTATTTAAAACACTTCAACATTTACTTGTTTTCTAATTTTTTGATAGTGTAGTCCAGGAAAAAAAATACAGTTTGAATATTTTTCTCTGAATAAATCATAATAATTTATAGTGGCTGGAATTATTTAGTTTTTTTAGTGCACTCACATTTTTTATGGTTTCGTTTCACTTTTTATTTTTTTCTGTTCTTTCGTATTCTGTTGTGAAGTAACACAACATATGTTAAATAGATTTAATCTGATGAATGTAATCTATAGTTGAGGCAAAATAGAAAGAATAAATCGAGTTTGGCATTTTTCTTTTCTTTTTGAACCTTTTGAAACCTGCAACCAAACACAGAATATAAATACTTTTTTTGTATTGTTTTGAATTGAATTTTATCAGATCACATCAATAACTTGTTATTCAAAACAACACATTTACTGTCATCAATGTACAGAATCAGATTACCATCAATTGGTAAAAACAAAAAAGCTATTTTTTTTTTTTTTTTTAAACCTGACATGACTCTAAAGACCCTTCAGATGTAACCTTATTTGGCCTTTAGCTAGCTACCCTAGAGCTAGCTGGGCTTAAGCTAGCTGGTCTTTAGCTAACTGGCATTAAACCAGCTGCCTTAGAGCTAGCTGGCCTTAACCCTTTGACACAATTTTTTTCAACAATCTTACTCTTCAACCATATACACAGGTAACGTAATTCCAACAGTTTGTAAAGTGGGAAAAAGCAGCTCTACGCTGATGTGCAACACTTTACAGCAATAAAGTGTTTGAGCAATCAACATAAACTCAGCTATTTCTTTGGCACAAAGCCGCTTTTCTCTGCGAAAGAGTTAGCTGAATTTACGTTGATTGCGCCAACTGTCAAAGATGTCGGGTACGTCAAAGAGCCTCTTCTATTTAGGCATTGCCACTGATATCTTCTGGTTTTAAAGGGTTAAGCTAGCTAGGCTTAAGCTATCTGACCGTGCTATGCATCTGCGAGCTATAGTCTGAGGAATTGATTGACATTTTTGTCTTATCCTCTTGTAGTTGAAGCAGCAACACAAGGAGCATTCGACGCAACGACTGGCCATCGAGCAGCTGGAGCACAACATCCAGCTGGCCGAAGACATCTGTCCGGGCATCACAGACAAGATGGTGACGCACATCATCGCCCGGTGCCAGAAGTATGTCCATCGTCGCTCAGTGCTGACAGACGCTGTTTGTTCTTCTTTTTAGCTTACAGACAAACACAAGTTATTTGTGAATTTGTTTGCCTGTTAAGAACGTTTTTAATCTTTGGTCTCTAACTTTTAATGTGTGGTCCCGTCTCTTTAAGCCCCTCCCCCATCCAGCAGGCATACTTTCCTCTCATTGGTTGGAAATTTCAGAGTACAACCCCCGCTGTAGCTTTTTAAAATAGGATTTTATGTTTTATTTGCTTTGTTTTTTATCCCAACAGTCGTCAAAATTTTAGAAAAATTCATTTTGGCCCTTTTTAAATGGAAATGTGTCCTTTTTCTTCAGATTCACAACAAACTGAAGACCAGTTGGGAGGAAAAGAAATTAAGAAGAGACTGTCTTCATACCGTCGCCCCGCTGGAAAACAGAGGAGATTTGCTGTGCATTGAACCCTCTCAACACTCAGACTTAAATATTCAGCACACACTAAGAAAGTAATATCTACACTATTTCCTCCTCACTGCTGCTGGAGGGGAAAACCTTTCTGTTGAATCCAAATCAGTCCAATATAATGTTGTCTTAAAAATATGACGTGCCTTAACTTCTCCATCTTCTGTTCATCCATTTTTGCGGAAAGGCTTCTTTCTCCTGCAGCGGCGTTAGCCTTTAGTTTGGTGTCATGACTCGCCCGGAGTCCGTCTGTCTGTTCAGCAGCACTTGAAATACTTTCTATCTCATTTTTGTGTAGTTTTTGTTTTTACTTTTTACTTCCAGGTCAGGATGGCCCTTGAAAGGGGCGTGGGGTTCAACTTTAACATGTGACAGACGAGATTCCTCAGTGTTGGCTAAAGATTAGCGTAGCAGATAGCTAAAACAGGTGAGGAATTGGTGAACCTGTTTCAAAATGTGCCCAAAGTGAATCCAGACCAAACTTTTAGTCAGTTTTGACTCAACTAGCTTTACCAGACTAGGCTATGCTTTATTTGGTTGCTAAACAACATGCTAGCTAAGAAACCTTTGTGTCGGCTAGCTTAACCGGTCTAGTCTATGCATTACTAGCTTGCTAACCAACAGGCTAGCGAGGGAACTTTTGATTCAGCTTTGAGTCAGCTAGCTTAACCAGACTAGTCTATGCGTTGCCCGCTTGTGAACCAACGTGCTCGCTAGAAATCCCTTTGAGCTTCTGCAGTAATTGGCAAAATTAGAAACGACTACGCCGACAACGTCAAGATGGTACCGATCAATTGTTCGGTTTTTCTTTTGGGTCTTTAAATCGAGTTTTCACAAAGTTTCCGACGTTTTCCGGGTGCATGTTCAAGTTTTTGTTTTTATGGTGATTTAAAGACCTGCAGATTACGGAAAGCCTTCAGGGTTTTATTTTTATTTTGGAATCCAATAACCATGGGAACTTCTGCTGTTGGCTGACAAATGTCCAAACGCCGAATTTCAACAAAACGCTTTGTTTTGAAACTTCGTACTGAAACGTAGCAAAAGCTGCTTTCAAGATGAAGTTGGGAGCTGTAAGTCAATGCAGTGCTGACAGTTTGTACCAAAGACACTATAAGACTTGGTCAATGTATATTTTTGTTTTTTAATGTGTTATAAGGGATACGAGAGCGACTGGAAAAGGGGAGTTCGTGAAATGAAAGATGTACGATTTTACAGTAACATACTTTTTGTAGCGGGACTTAGAGTTTTATGAATAAATATTTATGTATGATTGTGAAACTTTTGGTGTTTGTTGTTTATTTACTCAAATATGTTTTCCATGATCTCATATTTGATCAGTATTATTCATTCTGTTTTGGGCCAATGCAACAAGAAATCACAACTTCACATTTTACTCTTTATTTCTATCTGACGATCTTAAACTAAAGCCAAACTATTTGGATTTCTACATTCTGTTACGTGAAATACTTCAGTAAGACTATTTTTGATAAAACAAACACTGATCCCTTTTCTGGCAAAAATTTATTTTTAACTGAAGCACGATGGTGGAAAGGTCATGATTAGGTCATTCTTTTTGGAGACAGAAGCTGGTGTGCCGGCTGGGTTTGGGTCTTTGTAAGGTATTTTACCAAACTGGTGCCTGAATGTTGTTCAGTCTGTCCAACTCCTGCAGGTCCTCAGTCGTAGTTTTTACACTGAAAAGTCGATCAGGCTTTGTTCAATAGAATAAAATTGGTCAACATGTTTCTTAGATGTGGTTGACCCATTCTTTCCAATACTGACGGAATGAATGTGAGAATAAGCAACCTGTGGTGATGCGTTTATGTCCAAAGGGCCGTGCAGGACAGTTTGAACCATGGTCATGTGCACCTGTACAGATGCTGCAGGTTTTGAGGTCGTCCCAGCGGTAAGAGGGTCGTAGAGAGGAGCGGCTGCGTTTTAAGGGCACCACAGGTGTGTCTTGCAGTTCCCCTGAGGCTCATACGGCCACCTTAAGGGGCAAGTGTGGTAAGTGTACAGTCAATTCACTTTAAGGCCAATGGAAGTTGCAAATGCTTTTGTCGTACAGGTGATGCTGTCGTCTGGGCCACACTGGTCAGGAGTAAGGTGCGAGTACCGGCTCCTTACTGACCGCGTGTGAATGCTGCACCTCAGTCGTATCTCCTTCGGACCACCTGTGTGCCCCGTTGAGGCTCTGTACCCGCATCCACCCGTCAAGACGGTTGTGACTAAGGCTTTAGAGTAAATCTGTCCAAGGGCACTGAAGTAGTGAGGAACCAATGTGGCCCAAACTGACTGAGTTTCTGAAGAAGGAAAATGAAAAAGTTTCTTAGAGAAAAGACTTTCTTCTGGTAGTAAAGGGCGATTCCTTCAACCCAACAGATGCAAACTGTTGGAGCTTCTGAATTCACAGTAGGAACTGATGTCACGAGCGGCTCAGTCCTAAATACTGAGATGTTGAGTATTTTCAGCCTGAACAGATGGATTTTCTCGCTGAGGACTAAATTACAGACATTAGGCCTGGAGAAGGAGCTGTAATTGAAGACAGCTGCAGCCTGAAGGAGGAAACCGTCTGCTGATGGGACTTCAGGCCGTCATCTCCAACATTCCCTCCACAAGCTCCTTTTCACTTTTGATGCTCCGATTTTGGACGATTTCAAGTGGCTGAGCTTCAGTTCCTTCAATGTGGAGACATTGATCAGCCATCTGATGCTGGGGGTTCAAATCCCTTACTTTACAGAAACTGTGCTCAAAAGCATTTTCTAAATAGTTCAGCAGCTGAAAAGTTTGTGAAACGAGGTTTGATGACTGTAACAGATTAAAAAAGCTTAAATGCTGCGTTCACATCCGGCTTGGAAACGTGTGTTTGAGCGACCGCTACCCAATGACAAGTCTATAAAAACGCGCACATGCGAGTTTTGGGCTTCCACATTAAAAGCTGTCGTGTTAATGCTTTGTTATGCTAGTTTTTAGGTCAATTTTCAGGCTTTACCTACGAATCATGCGGCTATTGAACATGTTGAAACTTAAAGCAGTAAAACTTGGTCGTGGCGTGTGGGTGGCGTCCTTTTCGTTGACGGAGGTGCCGACTCTGATCAAATTGATCAGTTTATGTCCGGCTGGGATTCTCAGACCCCAAGTCTTCTATAAGTTGGAAAAGTCTGGAGCAAGATTCACCAGATTTCCACCGTTTTGGACATTTCATTCTGAACCTCCTCCAACGGTTTTGGTGGAGCGGGTCCAGTGTGAACACCACACGCTAAAACCCGTCGCTGTGAGTCGCTGCAGGATTCGACAGAAACTACTTCCATGGCTGTGATGGTCCAACCTCGTCATGCTGGACTGACAGATGAATGTCCCCAAACCCTCAACGTTCATGTTTCTGTTCACCAGAGAACGATCTGCAGTTCACAAATCCGTAAAGGTCGACTTGGTAGAAGTTTTTACTCCCGTGTGGTTTCGTCTCCACCTGTAAACTTTACAGTAAAATGATTTGTACACTTTTGTTTGCAAAGTCGTGTCAACGCAGGGACTGGAGGTTTGGGAACGACAGGATTTGACCAGGAACAGGTCAGACTTACTGCCGGATACAGTACAGACCAAAAGTTTGGACACTCCTTCTCCATCAAATGAATGGGAAGGTGTGTCCAAACCTCTGGTCTGTACTGTATGTGGACCAAGCTCTGGTGCTCTCCTTGAACGGTCTCGTCATCACTAGTCTCCTTCCTGCTAGATCCACACGAGGCTCGTGTGTCGCGTTTAAGAAAGAGCTGAACGGGGATTCTTTTAGCATACGTGTTCACACTGGACTGTTGCTACCTGATCCTAGTGCATGTTGGTAGAGGCTTGGTGTGAAATGTCAGAAGCGTCCAAATGTGGTGAATTTTGCTCCAGACTTTTTTTTCCCACAGCCCTATTCCAGAATTCAATGCCCTTGCTGTCATTGAATTCCGTCTAGACTCGAACCGCAATTATTGATCTCTCCTTCATGATCGATTTCCAAACGGTCGGTACTCCTGTGTTTTGAAAAGGACTCTATCCGCACGTCAGGACCAATTCCAAATCCCTGGTCGGTCAAAGACGGACTGATTCAGCTTTTAACCAACACTCAATGCCTGCATTTTTGTAAACAGAGCCCAAAAATTGACATAAGAACTTGCGATGCGTTAGCGTGAGAGTTTTGAATACGGGACATATTCACGTTTACGTTACGTTTTGTCGGTCACTCGTTTCCGAGCCTGGTGTGAACGGAACATCAATGTCTCAACATGAGAATTACATGTTTCCACTTCCTCAAGTAGAAGAAAATTTCACATTTTATTGACAAAAAGGTGTTGCGTGGTTGCCATGACAACCTATAGTAACTAAAGTATCAATGAAAAAAAAATCAATCGCCTCCGCACGTTCGCCAGAGCTAGTCTTCTCATATTTGATCAGCGTTCAGAGTCTCTGAGCGTCTCGTAGGTTGAAAACGTCAAAATTACTGAGTTATCAGATGACAAATGACGGTTTTTACCAAATAAATCAAACGTTTGAATTAGTTTGACTAAAAAAAGGCAACAGTACGGTTTAGTTCCCAGCTCACGTTGGACGTCAGACCTGAATCTCTCATCTTCTTCAGTTTGTAGACCTTCAACCCTCCTCTACAGGGTGATCTGGGTAATCTTCGCTGCTCCTTTCTCCTCCTCTCCCTCTTGGCTCCTCCCAGTCTTTTCCAGGTCGCTCTTTGTCTCTTTCTTGGCTGCGGCTTGAGCCCTTTCTTCCTCCTCTACCTCATCTTCCTCATCCAGTTGAAGGCTTCCAGAGGAAAACCTCATCCTGGCAAGTCCGGCTGACCCCACGACCTTCCCCACCTCAGGCGGCGGCGGGCAGTAGTACGGGTAGAAGACCTCCGGGTCGGAGTCGCTGTAGCTTCCAGAGGCGCCAGCGAACATGCAGAGGGAGGTGGGGCGCTCGGGGAGGGGGGAGGAGTTGAGTGGGAGGTAGGTGGGTCTGGTGGGCCGGGATAGGTGGGGGTAGTAACCAAGTGGGCGGAACTCAGAGGCGGGGTTAAAGGTGGGGTTTGTGCTCCTTGACAGGAACTTGACCTCTGGTTGGCTGGCGGCGCGACGAGGCAGCCCTGGCAGGAAGTTGGAGTCGTCGCTGTAATGCCCCGCCTCCACATGTCTCACACCCAAATGGCGTGCTCCATTGCTCCCCAGCTGGTAGACCCTCGCTGGTCCCAGCCCGCCAGAACCAGACGGGCGGAAGTTCCTCCGAACCGGAGAAAACGACGGCAAATCCTGACTTAATGGATAGAAGGCGGGCCGTGACGCACTGTCCACTGGAACGTAGTCCCGCCTCCTCACATGTGGGAAACGCTCCAAAGAGGAAACCGTAACGTAGTCCGCCAAGAAGGGGGGACGGTTGAGTGGTGAGGAGGAAGTGAAGGGGAAGGAGGGCAGAACGGGGTGATACTGGTAGGCGGGGCTGTTGGGGTAGAGGAGCACCAGCTGCTGTGCAGCATCCGGGTGCGGCTGGGGGTTGGGCCGGCGGCGGGATCTGTTGCCGTAGACACCGGCCAGCCTTTGGGCTTGGCGCTGAGCCCCGTTCTGTGGGGTGGAGGCGTGGCGTAGCTTGGGTGAGGGTGTGGAGTGGTGGGGAGACAGAGGGAGGGGGGTGACCTGACAGAAGGGTTGAGTCCTCCGTGCGACCTCAACAGAGGAGTGGCTGGCTTTGGCTCCTCCCTCCGCGTTGTCGTCACGCCGCCGCCGAGGCTCCGATTTGTCCTGACTGTGAACCTCCAGAGTGCGCCTGGCCCGCGGGAACGCGTGGGCGTGTTCGTACAGCTGAGGAGAAAACAAAGGTTGGGGGATCAGATTGCTTATTTGTAATCAAGTTGCCATGGTGACGAGTCTTTGAAGCAAAAGATTTTTTATTCCCGTCAAATAATTCATTGGCGCCGTCATTGGTCATAAACCACGTTCAGGGGTCTGGTACCTCCTTGGAAACATCAGTGAGGAGATCCGGAGAAGATCGGCACTGTCTGGGGTCAAAGTCGGACTGACAGAAAGTTCTGGATAAAGAATGAAGAATTCATGAAAGCTTTAGATTTCCAAACACGCTGAGCTTTGGTTTCCCCTCCTCTCTCCTCGTACCTTTCCGAAGGCAAAGCCTTCTTCTCCCCTGATCCCAGACACTCCAGCAGCTGTTTCTGAGTTCTCCCGCTGCAATAAAAGCCAGAAACAATCAGGACAACATCAGGCTCAGAACAAACCCAAAAAGGCGAAAGCTTTTGTCTTTCCCGCGTTTTGCCTCGCCTTTGCCCCACAGTATCTGGCGATTCCAGCCACCGTGGGTCTGAGAGCAGCCTGACTGCCGCCATCTACATTCATGACCACAGCGGCGGCGGCGGCAGCTGATCCTGAAGATCCTGCCGTTGCGCGCTGTGGCTGTTGTATTAGCGAGCGTAGCATTAGCACCGGAGACGTCACCAGCAACACCTCAACAATACGGTCTGTCGCGCTGCGTGGTCATTCCGTCTCACGACTGTCAGTTTATTTCAATGGACTCCATTGGTTCCCCTTACCCCACCCCCAGGAGCAGTGGTTCGCCCCGTCAGTTGGTTTGCGTTGATTGTGTAAACACTTCCCCGTTGAACATTAGTGAAAAGCTGCTTTTCTTTGCTTCGGAATCCCCTGGACTTGCGCTAATCGTGTAAACGGTTGCAGAGTTACGATGTCAACACTGGAGCTACATCTAAATCTCCTCCACGTCTGTTTTGAACTCCACCCGCTGATCACACTCAAATCCTCATACACACCCCAACAGCGCCCTCTAGTTGTTGTTAGTGGAAAAAATATGAAATATATGAGTGCATTTATTTAAAAACTATCACATATAAGTCGCATCTGTGTACAAGTCGCACCCTGAGCAATCTATGCAAAAAATACCGCGACACATACGGTAATCTCCATGGTTGATGCATCTCAGAGGCCTTAGAGAAGAAACTGCAGTGACAGAGCTCCCATCCATGACAGCAAACAACTTTCTGATCAAATGACAGTGAAGTTTGAAGGTTTCATACTGTTTTATACTAGAAAGATAAGCAGCTGTAGGTGTTTTTCACTGTGCTGCTTCATTAAGATGACCCACAAACATGTTAAAATGTTCTTCACGTCTCATTTCATAGCATGAATGTGTGTTGTACCTGTATCTAAACCTGGAGCCCTTACAGGACAGCAGAGTTTTATGCACAGCCTTTGGTTCCTCCGAGAGCCTAAAGAAAGCGTGATACTCCACACACATCTTCCAGAAGGACTTGCAAACATCCCGGCTCGCCATGGCGAACTCTAGAGTGTCTTTGCACGACTGCTGGAAGGATAGAAAAACATTTCAAATCAATTTTTTTTCCCTGTGATAGTCCAAGGCTAAACCTCTCAAAAGAGCTCTGGGGAGGCGACGTTGTCCTTACAGGCGGATCTGGCCTGTCTGTGGGACAAAAATGGTCAAACCTGTTCAGGACAAGTAGGACAAAATATCAGGGTTATGGACCGCTCTGTGAGCCTGTGGAGGCAAAATGTTCATGCACTTTTTTTTCTGCGACCTTGCTATAGGTCGTAGTGAACACTTATACAACACCTAAAGGTACTTCAGGGTAAAGTAGGTGAGACACAGACCCATCCTACAGATTTTTGCCTTTTTCAATCCTGCGCGAGGGGCCTACTATTGCTGTTCACGAGATAACATGCAACGTAACACTCCTGACGTACAGGTTTGTCAATTTTCACCTGCAGCATCTAGCCATAAGGGGTGGCTGTGACTAAGGCTTTGCTAACGGTATTGTACGATGACATGACCCGTCCGTCATATGTATTACTTACATTAGCCTTACAGATGTTCTACAGTACCGCACGCACAATAATATATTCCCTTATCAATGACCCTCAAGGGAAATGCAAGACGCACCTGCACTCCCCTTAAGATGAGGCTGCTCCTCTCTACGACCCTCCACATATCCGGACAACCAAAAGTGATTTATTACAATGGATTCTGACACGGAGAAACGCAGCTTTGCGCTAATACAAATATATATTGACGCAAAGCTGCTTTTCTCAGCTTCAGTATGTGCTGGACTTGCGTCATGCTGACGGGTTTTAGACTCTTATTGTTTTCATCATGGCTGCATCTGTGTGACCGGAGACCTTCATGCCTCTGGAGCATTAAAACTTGTACAGTTGCCTCCACGTCACCTTTAGGTTCTATGTTGCTCTCTTCCTTTGAGTAACTCTACATTTTTTAAATTCTATGCACAAAGGCAGAACAAATGAATTATACGTTGATGTTCACTGGTTATACTTTTCAAACTTTCTTGCTGCATTCGGTCCCATTCTCACCCCGATCTTGTCGTGTAGTTTGATCAGGAAATGTTTGCGCTTGAAGCTCAGTTTCCGGATTTTTGCCCAGCTGAACGTATTGATTTTGGTGTTTCCCTGAAACGAAAGAGCAACAACATGGACGTCACCCTGACAGAGACTCACAAGCAATTCGTTTTTATATTTACCATGACACAAAGCCTTTCCAAATGTTTCCATTTGAAAACGACGTAGCCTGTATAAAGAATAAAGCTTGTCTAAAGTAAACTCAAAAACTGTTTTAAATGTCACTTTTTTTTCCCTTTTAGTAGCAGCTTCTCTTATGTTTCAGTGTAATGGAGGATCAGTAACTTGAACCGGGATTACATTGTAGTAGCATAACGAGAAGCCCTCATGTACACAATTATACTCCAGAAGATTCCACATTCAGTCCAGACCAGACCTGTGTATTAACATTTTCTTAATGACAATTTATAGTGACGTATTTCACTGTGAGGATGAGGATTTGCTGACAGATTTAAAAAAATATATGCATATATATTTGGGATATTAATCTGTGATGACCCGTGATCTACCCACATGCTCTTCGATGTAGTGAGCATCTAAAACCTCTTGAGCCAAACCTGAAAGACCAGTACTCCAGAGTGAGTGACAGCCAAGTTTATTCTCAGTCCCTCCCCATCATGGGCAGGGTGCGGTCTGATCCCGTACATGTCCAGCTTCCTCGCTACCTCCAGCAGGTGGACATCAGAGTCTGCAGGAGAGATTCCTCTGAGGAGAACAACAAAGACAAATGGGCTACTGATTCCAACGACACAAAACACTTCTATAGACCAAGAAATTTGGATTGTTTGATTTTTATTGACTTTGTGAGCAAATTTCAACAATTGACTGATCCTAACCCTTCAACACCAGAGCTTTAGCTCCAGTGCTGGCAATCTTTTGACTACCGTGACGTTTTGACTGTTTACGCAATTAACGTAGTTCCAACGAATTCTGAAGCAGAGAAGGGCAGCCTGGCACTGTTATGCAACTCTTAACATAAAGTGAAGTGTTTACGCAATTGATGTAAATCAGCTGATCCTGTTGCGAAGGATGGCGGTATTGCAGTCTTTTCTCTGCATCAGAATCAGCTGAATCACGTTGATCCCGTAAACCAGTGGCGGTTTTTGATGTGGGCGAAGTGGGCGGTCGCCCAGGGCGGCACTTCATCGGGGGCGGCATTTGTCGTGCCCAATGCCGCCCCCTATGCGTTACACATAATGTGCTACCTACTTACTATATTCAAAGAGGAAGCTTGGAGCTTTTAATTTGAAATTGCTTCAGCTGCCGACACGTAATACTTTTATTTTGACACATCAGACCGTTAAGAATGTCTTCCTCCTATTTACTCTTCACACTTATGGTGCAAAAAATAAATTAATAAATAAAGATGCAATAACTCAGAGTGAAACAACGTAAAACAGGCACATGAGAAGGAATTAGGCAGAACAAAATAGCGAATATATTCGCATTTCAGGCACCGGAAACTCGGCAGTCTCTTTCCCCCCTAGGGCGGTAGTTAATTAACTCGCCTGTTCAGCTTCCTATTTAAGTCCAGGTGTGCAGCGTTCATTCTCTTTCTTACCGCAGCGCCGCTTCGTCGCCCCACCCTCCTCCCCGGCTTCCACCTGTGGGCTCCGTTCGGGGGTTTTTACCCTAAAGTTTATGGAAGTTATCTCATGGAATTGTACGGAGCCTTATGCCAATCAAAGTTTGTGAATGCCAACTAAGATGTAAATTAAGTATGTGAAAATAAATGTATTCTACTGCAAGAGTTTTCGTATGACTGAAACACCCATGCTCAACCCAATTTCGACAAGAGCAGGCAATGGGGATTATTTCCCAGAATGCCTTGCTCCAACACAGCAGACCCGACGCGCACGTGATCACCGCCCTCTGCTGCAAGACGCTTGCGGCCACACCTCTTTGAGGTAGTCTTTGGAACGTAACAAGTCAAAAAACTTGAGAGGGGAGCGCACCTCACACTAACAGGTAATTGGGAGTCTTTTTCTATCTGACAATCAACTCTGGGCCGCAGCTGCGCGCTGTCGTCATGGAGACGGAGCCGCGTGTGTGAGAGGGAAGGGGAGGGGGGGAGGGGGGAGGGGGGATGAGCGCAGACCCGTTTTTATGGATTACATATTTTTGGAGGATTTCTACTGTTGGTGTTGCACAAATTTAGGGAAATGCCAAATATTTTTGGAGTAATCCCACTGATGAGTTCTATGATTTAGTCTTTAATGTTTTATAAGACCTAAACATATTAATCACAATAAGTTTTATTTTTTAGATCTAATCCCTCTGATATGTTTCACAAAGACACACACAGGACGTCACACATTAAGAAATTATTGCTAAAAATGAAGCAGGAGTCCAGCTCTAAAAAAAATGATAAAAGAGCAACAAAAAAAAACAGAATTATTTGATTTGTCATTTCCTATTAATATTTCCAGGCCTTCTTTGTTTTGTCCTGCAGCATGTTCATATTTGTATAATTTTGACAGAATATATTTCTATGGAGAGCAAAATATTACAAGTTATTTAGGGTTTAACTTGTGTTCCTGTTTTTATTCATATTTGTGTTCAAAAAGTTCAGTTTAAAAGGGTTAAAAGTTTAGCTTTAGTGTGTTCAGTTAATGTTTATCTTCTTCGGCCCAAAACCTAAAGCGTGTTTTTAACTTAGGCCCTTGTGTGACTGAGTTTGACTCCCCTGTAATACAAGTCTAGAAAATTCATGCATTTTTTGTGTAAAATGGCTCAATAGAAGATAGGGAACACAACAGGATGTTGTCAAATTTTGTATGTGTGCGGGGGGGGGGGGGGGGGCTGGTGGGGTTACTCGCCCAGGGAGTAAGTTAGTGTAGAACCGCCACTGCCGTAAACGGTTGAAGGGTTGCGCTATGTCAAAGAGCGTGCATTATGTAGGTATACTCGGTGACCTCTCCAATGCTAAAGTTTAACTTTACTAGTTGTTCGTTTTAGATTATCCTCATGAGGCACCGTTAAGTCAAAATAGATTCTCCTGGGTTTTTCAACCAATGAATCTTTACCATTAGGTATCTTTAACAAACAGCAAAAAGTCTGGTGATATGCTGATGATACTCAGATTTTCAGATTTAAAATATCAATCAACTAACTGCTGGCATACCTCGAAGTTTTAATACATCCCAGTTTTGCTTGTTTACAAAACTGAAGTTTAAGGTCATTTTGAACAGAATAATGACTCCCAAAAGCTCATGCTTCGCTCATACCTGTGTCTCTTATGAAACTTCATGATCTTGTGGTCCAGGTACTCCTGGTTGGGCACGTATTGCTTCATCTCCAGATGTTGATAGTCCAGCTCCTCTTTATAGTCCCCTATTTCTGCTGTTACACAAACAAACAACTTCCTCACCGTCTATCTAACAGATCAAAGGGCATCAGTTAGGCACTTCCAACTGACTTTGTTGACTGATGAAAACTGAACCCAATTAGTGGAATTATTTGTTGTTTTTGACCAGAACAGAAAAGACAGATGATTAAAACATCCGCAGGAATACATGGTTGTTCATAAACGACTAGTTTCCTTTAGTCACCATTTCTTTTACATCCAATACAGATACTGCCATGTTGGAGCCAGACGACATCAGTAAGCAGTGATTGGTCCAAGTCTGTCTGAGCCAATGTTTCTATGGCAACCACTCTCTCTAATCAGGAGTGAGCTGGTTGGAAGTCCACACTCCTAATACTTAAAAGGAGGCTTGTGAGAATCTCTCAAACATTTTGAACGTTGGACGTAGGGACCAGCAGGGATCACCAACTTTCATTGAGCCGTTGGATTGATCAGTTTATAACTCTAGAAAAACAGGAGGATTATCAAGAAGATGTTGTGCACTTTTGTATGCTTACACTGCAGAATGTGAGAGATGAGCAAGGCAGCGCTGTTGTCATTACATGTTAGACTGCCGTTCGACAAATCCTGCTTTATCTGTAAGGCAAAAAGATACCTGCACATGCAAAAAAAATCACCTGATATTAAAAAAATATATAAACAGCTTTGCAATTTTTTAGCTCATTTATAAAAAAAAAGAGAATTGATGAAACATAAAGAAAACCATTGGTGAGGTACATGAGTCGATACACAGATTTATGCGTAACATCTGCAGGTTTAAATAAAAAAACCTGATGGAAAATGTAAAAAAAAATGCTGAAGAAGTCAAACTTTACCTGGTGAGGCCTCTCTTTAGCTGTCCAGGATCAGGTGGAAAAAACTTGACTATAAATCTGAAGAATAAATCACTGGTGTCTGACAAATGGAGAACAAAAAAGTCTTACATTTTTATTTTTTTTATACTTTTATTTTTTTTATCCAAAAAGAATAGAACGAAATTAAGTAAATAAATTACTTTTTTTTAAATAGATCAACACAATCAGCCTAAACTTTGTATTGACTATTAAACTCAATAAACAACAACAAAAAAGTGATTGTAGCTTTGTTAGCTTGTTTACAAGATCATAGCCCATTGTTAGCTTTTTGCATGATTGTAGCCTAATGCTAACTTGTTACGAGATTGTAGCCCAATGTTAGCTTATTATAGGATCATAGCCCAATATTAGCTTTGTAGTCTTATGTTAGCTTTTCACAAATCATAGGCTAATACTACTTTGTGACAAGTTAATAGCCTATTGCTAGCTTCTTACAAGCTCATAGCCCAATGTTAGCTTTTTACAAGTTTGTAGCCTAATGTTAGCTTATTACAAGATCATAGCCCAATGTTAGCTTATTATAGGATCATAGCCCAATATTAGCTTTGTAGTCTTATGTTAGCTTTTCACAAATCATAGGCTAATACTACTTTGTGACAAGTTAATAGCCTATTGCTAGCTTCTTACAAGCTCATAGCCCAATGTTAGCTTTTTACAAGTTTGTAGCCTAATGTTAGCTTATTACAAGTTTGTAGCCTAATGTTAGCTTATTACAAGATCATAGCCCAATGTTAGCTTTTTACAAGCTCATAGCCCAATGTTAGCTTTTTACAAGTTTGTAGCCTAATGTTAGCTTATTACAAGATCATAGCCCAATGTTAGCTTTTTACAAGTTTGTAGCCTAATGTTAGCTTATTACAAGATCATAGCCCAATGTTAGCTTTTTACAAGCTCATAGCCCAATGTTAGCTTTTTACAAGTTTGTAGCCTAATGTTAGCTTATTACAAGATCATAGCCCAATGTTAGCTTTTTACAAGTTTGTAGCCTAATGTTAGCTTATTACAAGATCATAGCCCAATGTTAGCTTTTTACATGATTGTAGCATAATGCTAGCTTGTTACAAGATTGTAGCCCAATCTAAGCCTATTACAGGATCATAGCCCAATGTTAGCTTTGTAGTCTTATGTTGGCTTGTTATGAGATTGTAGCCACAAATCATAGTGTAATGCTAGTTTGTTACAAGTTCATAGCCTAATGCTAGCTTCTTACGAGATTGTAGCCTAATGTTCGCTTGTTACAAGGTACAAGTTACAAGAAATACAAATGAGCAGAGATTAACATTTGTGTAAGGCCATTGGTAGAACCCTTGGTTGTTATAGTCAGTGTGTTTTTGTGTGTATGTTTGTGTGAATTTTCAGTTTCCTGTATACTTTTTGGCATTCGGAACAGACAGCAAAGTAAGAATTTCGTTGTGCAGAGAAACCCGTTTCTTACTGTGCATATGACAATAAACCCCTTGAATCTTGAGTCTCTCTTGAATCTCAATGTATTTTAAGTGTGAAAGTCAGATCGGATCATTTGGGTTGAATAAAGAAGCATGTAATCGTAAAACTGCAGAGAAAACCAGCTTACATTTAATCTGTTTGATGAGGGGCTTCATCATCTCCAACCAAACCTGCAACAGAAACACGGTCAAACAGACAGAAGACCCTCAACGTCACACGTCTAGTTGGGCTGCTCTTACATAATGGCCGCTGTGGTGCCTGAACTCCAAACCGAAGTACTCCTTCTCCAGAAGTTTCAGATGACCGCAGACTTTGTTAAAGAAATCGGCGCCTAAAACGTTTTGCTGAAAATATAAGACAAATGAAAGTTACGCCTTTATGAGAGTAACAGATTACCTTTTTAATTGAGAAGTTTTGAAAACGTACTTTCGGTAATTCTCTGGAGACGAGGGAATTATGTTTTACAGCTTAGTTTCTCTGTTGAAGAGCTTAGTTTAATGAGTTACTATATGAAAGACCACAGGGAAGGGTAACATGTCTTCTCACTAAGAACGGCTCTACTGTGAATCAGTATGAAAGTGTCAAGAATAAAATGCTTTGTAAAAAATATATACATGTTTCACACGTGAGAGAAAAAAAAAACCATTTTTAAAAGGTTTTCAAGAAAAAGTCTTCTTTTGTGTCTTATTGATCACATTTTTTAATAGAAATATAATCTTAGCTTAAAAAAAATGTAGTAGTGGCTAGAAACTTTGAATTCTTAGTTAGACCATTTTTCCCATTGGGGACTTTTTCAAATCAAAATCCTTAATTAGTTCCAGATGTTTGGAGTCAAATCAGCATCAGCTTAATGTAAAAAAAAAAAAAATTAAATTAATTTTAATTATATTAAAAATTTGAATCTAAAAAAAAACTTAGTTTAAATTTAGACTTTTTGTTTGTGAAGTTGATCCTAATCTACATTGGGGCGGGGCTTTGTGCCCATTGGCTTCTGAGACATGATGGACATTGTGTGACAGAAGTTATGGTGATGTCATTGTTGTTGGCGCCGCCTGTGTCATCCCTTCTCTGTGGCGTACAGTAGAAAGAATTCCGTCTTTTGGTTCATCAGAAGGAGGAGGGATGACACAGGGTCTAAGCCCCGCCCCCACAAAAAATTAGGCTGAACTGCAAAAAACGAAAAGTCGCAAAAAAACAAAAGTAGAAAATACTAAACAGCAGCTGTTACAAATAAACAATACTTTCATTTTTAGTGTTATAATTATTTTATTCAAGTTTTCACTATTTTTAAAAGAAAAAAAAAATACATTTTTCACATTTTCCTTTATTTTTCTTTCAAATGTACAATCTGGATTTTCATTTTTATAATCTTCAACCTGGCACTGAATTTAAACCCAACCGGCCCTGAACACAGAAAAAAAAAAGTTTATAACTAAACTACGGTAATACAAAAATAAAGATTTTTAATAGTTATGTTAAAAAAATCTGATTAAAACAATGAAACAATGTTGGTTTTGTTCTAACTTTACTTTTTTGTTCCTTTTATCTCTTCTAAAATATTTCTTTTATATTCAGGTTTTCTGTTTTTAGAAAGATCTCCCTCCCTCCCTCCCTCCCTCCCTCCCTCTCTGTCTATCAAATTTCCTGCTTCTCTGCCTCCTTTTACCCAGAAAGCATCTGTGCAATTGTTCCTTAGTTCTTTCTTTTAATTGTTTGGTGTCTGCTAGCTGGTGTTTAGCGCTCTGTCGCTGGTCACGAGATGAAGTTCATTAGCTTGTCATGAAGAAGAGGAGGAAGAGGAGAGCAGCTGCTTCACACTAATAATTACTGAAAAAGAAAACCAAAAGAGCCAAACCAGCTACAGCTAGCAAAAGTAAAATACTTTCCACAGCAACAAAACCAAGACATTTATTAAAGAATTGAATATAACCAAAGGTAATTATTTAGAAATGAATTGTTGTTTTCTAGATCTAAATCTGACTTTCAGGAAGTGTCTACTGTACAGCGAATTTCCTCGCGTCCTCCTCCTCCATCGTTTTCCTCCTTTCTTTTTCTCCACAGCCTCGCTGATCATTAATTGGAGATTTGCCCTGAAGGTTGGAGGATTAGGGTCAGAGGAGAAAACCTCTTTTCCCTCCCCTTTCTCTACGCCGATGTCCACCATTGTGAGGACCTTCCCCGACATCAACCGCTCCGTCTCCTGTCAACCTAATTCTAGTTCCAGTCCAATAAGTGATTTTATCTGCAGCTCTTTGGAGGTTTGGTAGCTCAAATCCTGTCAGGATGTAAAACTCAGTTCAGGTCTGAGAAAGACGGATTTGACATAAGATTTACCTCCCTTAATGTAACGGAGTCATTTGATAGAGTCTCTATATATTTATCGCAATTTATATTTACTTCTCCCCTTCCTTCCTTCCTTCCTTCCTTCCTTCCTTCCTTCCTTCTATCCATCCCCACTTTCTTTTCTTTCCACATCATCCTCCTCTGACAGAAATGCTACAAATGTCCCAGAGGCCACAGGGAAACCGACAGGAAAGAAAGCATGAGCGGGGAAAGTGGAGCTACTTTACTAACACAATACTGCGAGCTACAAACACACACAAACACACAAACTCTTTACGAATTGTACTACTGCCTTGCAGGCGATGCCACAGTGTTGAAAACACGTCACCACCTCTGCTGACCCTGATAGATGAGCACATGACTGATAGCAAACATCTGGGGGTACAGTTCCTCATGACCTTATGGCTATGAAAAAAAAACGTTATCCTAACATAACTAAATCTTTTCTCACCATTCCACGGGTGTTTTTCCTCCAAGCTCGGGTCCTCTACCAGAGGACCCATGGGAGCTTGAGGGTCCTGCGCAGTATCTTAGCTGTTCCTAGCACTGTGCTTTTCTCTACTCACTCTCCCTCCTTCCTTGCAGCTAGCATACAGTCTCAGGGTCCTGGATTTGGGATGGAACCCTCCATGCATGGTGAGGAGCTTTCGTGTCTTAACATCCGTGGTCTGTATCTCTTCCTTTGGTCATCTTATTATTCCTGCAGGGTATCTGATAACTGACGGTGCGTAGCTGTTTATTGCCCACGTCTTGTTCTTGCCATTGAGCTGGCTTCTCAGGACTTGCCCTACTCGTTGGAGGTATTTGACTGTTGCAGCTTTCCTTGTCGCCCGTTCCAGGTTGCCATTTGGCTGTGGAATTCCAAGGCACATGTAACTGTCCTCTCCGTCTGTTATTGGTCTTTCTGGGAGTGAGACCTCTTTTCCACAATTTTATGAAGTTTGCTATGAAGGTTCTGAGAGTCCTGTTGATGTTGTACAGCTACTTGAATTCAGTGATCCATGTGTGTGGCATTGAGTCTATTCTATTCTTGTAATAAAATCAGGCAATGCATAGGTTGGAGTGTCTTGGCCTGCAGTCATGAGCAACTTTTCTGTCAACCAGGAGTTGTTGTTTCACTTCTCTGGTATCTCTACCAATGTGGTCGGGAGGTTCCTGTAATCCTCGCTCAGAGACAACAGCCTGTTGTTTGTTGCCTTCTTCTCCATACTTTTCCAGAACTGTTCAGTTTCCGGCCTTGCCACTGGGAGTACACTTTTGCAGGCTGAGTTGTGACCAGTCTGTTTATCCATCTGGTTTCATTGTCCTTTGGGTACCTCTTGAACCGGCTGGTCAAGACCAGTCGTCTTTGTTTGGCAGTTTCCAGTGGTCTAGGTATGGACATCTGGATGCATCTTCTAGGTACCTGCTTTTCATTGCACCTCTCTGAACCTCTGTCAATTGACAAAGTTCTCTCCAAGCTAATCTGGCAAATAGGAGAAGGGTGTTCGATGCTAGAAGCTCTGGGATAAATGTAATGCCATTTAGCTGACATTCTGTAAAGAAACATCAGTGCCAAGTAATGTGCTGGGAGTCCCAAGGTCAAGATAGGAATACACCAAGCTAAGTTCCTCTGCGACTGCTAGATACAGACAGACTGGACAGTAGTGGTGGACAAGAAGGAGCAGAAGGCCACAGTGATGGATGTAGCAACCCAGAAGGAAGGGGATGTCAGGAAGAAGGAACACAAGAAGTGAGGGCCAAGAGAATGTCCTAGAACAACATTCAAGATATCGGTCTCAAGAAGTACAGTCCTACAAACAGCTAAGATACTGCAGAGAACCTTCCAGCTACAAGCCTTTGGTAGAGGACCCCAATAGATCTGACCATTCATTGGGTGAGTGAGGAACATTTTTTATCATCACCATGAAATAATCATCAGTATGTCAACAAAGCAATAAAGATAAGATGAGCAACACATTACTGCATTGCACAGTACTGCATTAAGTATCTAAGCAACTAGGGCTGTGCGATATGAGGAAAACTTGCGATATGCAATATTGGTGACTAATATTGCGATAACGATATAATTTGTGGTAAATAAACAAAGTGCAAAATAACCAAAAACATCATTCCCATTTCACTGCAACAGTTTAAAAATTATACTCCAAATGACGCTCGTCGACATAGGAGGCAAACATCTATTTTGTTCACATCGTTTTGTGTTAAGTTGGCCAAATTAACATATTAATGGGACATTTCTCTCTTTTGAAACCAGCTTCTAGTGGTCAGAAGAGGAACTGCAACATTTATTACTTCCTGGTCAGTTTTAGAAAAAGATTTGATTAAAGTTATAGAAGATAGTAAATATTTGTGTAAGTCATCTCAATTATTACATGTATTTATTTACATTTTTTATAAAGTAATTATTTATTATGCGATTAATAGTCATTGTAATGCTTCCACTTTCTCTTGTGGAAAACAAAGCATTTCAAAATAAAATACAAACAATCAGGTCTAAATCTGATTCAGTTCAAGTCAGAGTTTCTAAAAGCAGCATTTAAGCAGCAGGAAGATTATATTTTTTGTTTTCAGGGGGCTTGAAGAGGAAGTCAAAAGAATCTAAAGAGAAAATAAAGCTCCAGTCAAGATGATTTGATCATTGAAAATTCATTTTCAATTTAAAAAACATCAAATTGGACGTTAGTATCAACAAAAAATCAAGAATCAGCTACAATTTACACAAAAAAAAAACCTGGTTATGTAAATGTAAACTCAGTTACGTATATTTTTTCAGCGTCTTTTAGTCTACAGAAGCAGACATTTGGACTTTTTTAAAAATATTTTTTGTTTATATTTCAAAACTGTATGTGTGGAATTAGAAAAAAAAAAGAAGAAGATACATTTAAGAGATATTCGTTTAAAACGAAGATTTTGCAGCCTCACCTCCACCTCAAACGTGCGCTCGCTGTCGTCCAGGAGTAGAACCCGCAACCGGAGCTTGCTCTCCTTGCGGACCCGGCCGTGGCTCCCGGGAGTCCGGCTCTGCCGGTGTCGGTCCTCCATCCTCCCGTCCTCTCCGTCAGGGCGGAAGGCGCCCGCGTGCGTCCGCTGAGAGCAGCTGCCCGCGCGCGTCGGTCCCGCGCGGGAGCAGCATGACGCGGGAGGAGGACGGGCGCTGCACCTCCTTCAGTGAGGCTGCTCACAGCTTCCCGCCTTCCAGGGAAATCCTTCAAACTTCAAACAAAGTCATTAGTGACGTCAAACATGTCTTTCTTCTCAGTTCTGATGTTTGTCTTTTTAACAGAGTTTTTGGCTTCTTCATTAACAAAATCAGCTTAAAGATATACAATCATCAAAATAAGAAGAGAACAATCAATTAAACAAGCATTTTTTATATTACAACTGTTAAAAAAAACAGGTTGAGTATAAAACGTTTTTTTTTATATAATATTTTAATTTAAACTTTTAGGAGTTTTAATAGTATTTTTGCATTTTAAACCAAAAAAAAGCAATTTGCTTCACTAAATGTAATATTTCTATCAAACGTTTCTTCAAATAATATCATTTTTATCCATTTCTTGTCAATATTTTTTAACATTTACAATAAAAAGTGAAACCCTTCCTAAAATGTTATTTTCTGATGCCGACTATTCTACCTTTATATTGATTTACGTTTAACGTTTTTCCATCAACCTATTCAGTCATGAGTTCTGCACACTGAGCAGACAGGAAGCAGGTTTGGTGCAGAAATTTCAGACAAACGCGTGGCAGCTTCCCACGTCTAATCTTAGCATGCTAAAATTAATCTTAGCATGCTAAATTTAGCATGCTAAGATTAGCATGCTAATCTTAGCCGTGCTAAGATTTGCCTAATAACACTAAAACAGGGAGGTTTTCCCCAAATTGTCTTGATGATGATCAGTCGATTTCAGACGTCGTCCTACCGCCACTGTCCGACTGTTTGGAATCGGACAGTAGCGGTGCAGGGGCTCGACGAGAGCTGCCGTGGACGGGTCGGCGATGACCACACGTCAATCTGATAGAACCACAGCGATTTGGAGACCAGAGTATGAAGAAGACAGAACAATGTGCTTGCTTCATTACTCAAAGAAGAAGAGCGATGGGGTCAAGCAGGGCGAAGGAGAATCTGAGCCGCGAATGACCGATGGTGCAGAATGGTGCCCGCTTTTTATATACCTAGCTACTGGCAGCCGACGGTCCTTGATATGGACGGTTGCCATTCTGAGGCATTTGCACGTCGTCCAATCAGAGCTGTTCTCGTAATGGCGCCATCCCTACCTGATGGCGGCCATCTACATTCACAACCATGCCAATGATTTTTAAAAAATCGGGCAGCAGCTGACCTTGATGATTATATGTGGCGGTGGCGGTTGTACCTGTGACCGGATCCTAAACAGAGATATAAATCAATGAGATGTTAAAAAGACAAAAGTGGACTTTCTTTTTATTGGGCGTTTTCTCTCCACAGCAGCTTTATGGAAAGCAGCAAAACTTCATTTCAGCCTTAACCCTTGTGCTATCCTATCGGGTCCAGATGACCCCACCCTTCCATGGACATGTTCTCCCTACCATGACAAAGGTGGATGAAGGTGGAGAGGATTTCATGTCATCCATGGACACCAGTGAAGATCACAAATCATTGAAGAAAAAAGGTTCAGAGCTCTGTCTAGTGGGTCTAGATGACCCAACTCCCAATGTTAACGTGCCTAGGATAGCACAAGGGTTAACGTGACACTAAACCTAAATTCTATGACATGTTTCTAATGTCATGGAGTTTCTCTGTGACACATTTGATCCTAAAGTCGTCGTCTTTTCCTGCAGAGTGGACGACCACTTCCACATAGGAAGGATGGGAATTCACGGATGCTTTCAGGGAACTGACCTGTCATAAAGTAGGCTAGTGGTTCAATGTCTTGACTGCCTGCAGCACAGACTGAACTCCTAATGCGCACACATTTGTGTGTGTGTGTGTGTTCCTTTGTTTGTGCGGCTGACCTGCATTCACTGCGGCAGCCGCAGTCCGACTTACATTTAGCTTTCATCCATTAAACCAGTTTTTGGTTGTGATGATGTCAGAGGAAACGGCAAAATAAATGTCACGATTTCACATCCGAACAGCATCACGTCACAACTTGTGTGCATTTCTGTGGTTTGTCTTCAATTTCCTGATGACATCTTAAACTCAAACCGACTTCCTGTTTGAAAAACTCCCATTAAATGAACCGGATTATTCTTTCTGTGTGTTTTTGAGCTAAATATCTTTCTATGAAATTACGAGTTTAAAGATCAACTATGGAACTCTGTGGAAAAACTGTCATTAAATCAGATTAAAGTGTTTTTTAATAAATAATAATACATAGATGATAATGAGTTCATTCCTCAACATTTAAATTTCAATCTTGGAATATTTGCTTTGTTTTAAAGGCTTTTAAACTTTATTCTGAAAGAACTTTTTTTTTTTTTTGTTAATTTATTGATGTTTAAAAACATAATTGTAAGTTGTTTTTTAAACATGACAACTTTCTAACACAACTTTTGTCAAGTTAATTCCTAATTCCTGAAAACATCAACTATTTTTAAAAGTCTTTAAAAATCAGACAATGTGATTTCCTGGATTTTCATGGTTGACATTAACCGATGATGACAATTACAGGCCTCTCATCTTCTTAAGTGGGAAATTGCAAAGTTGGTGGCTGACTGGATACTTTTTTAAATAAATACAAGTTTAATGCAAAATAACATAATAAAAAAATGGTGAATATGTGAATCAATATTTAATATTTCAGTTTTTTTTTTCCCTTTTTTAGGTTTCAATGTTTCAGTTTAACCACTAGATGGCGATAAAGATCAGAAGATGATCTTCCTCCTCCTCCTCCTCCTCCTCCTCCATCACATCTGGTAACTTTGCTGAAACATTTCATCACATTCAGGTTTCAAACTGAAACCTTCATGTTTGATTCCTGTAACTCGACAGATTTCCCGCTGAACCTGAAGGCATCGCCGAGTCTTTAAACCGGCGGGACTTTTGATATTTTAGTGAAGACCATTTCAACTGAAAACCAGCTGAAAAACTGTAAATGTGAAGAAAAAAATACTTTATTTAAATCACAGGAAATGGCAAAGATCAAGGCTCAGTAAATTAAAAAAAATGAAATAAATGAGTGAAACAAACATTAAAGTATAATCTGATGATTCAGTAGATGAAGACCATAGATTCACAGTTATGGAGAAAGACCTTTCAATGGCTGAACTTCAAAAATGAATCCAAAGCTCAAACAGAATAAATCCTGATGTTTTTCTGGAGGATTTTCACAAAACCGATGAATATTTTTTATTTTATTTTAAATTAAGCTGGAAAAAAAAAAGCCTAGAGAAAGACGTCTTCTCATAAAACTACTGTCGTTTTGAACAAATACCTGCCCAAAAGAGTTCAGAACGCCCTTCCAGACAGACCAGCAGATAAAGACGACGACAGAAAACGTTGAGGGAAAACGACAAAAGCAGGGAAATCTGAAGCAGGAAGAGGAGTTGGAGCAAACCGGGATGAAGACAGGAGCTCCTAAATCAGAAAATCCAAATGTAAACCATCATCAGGAGCAGAAAAAGTCCAGATTAGAAAAGGAGCCATGCATCTGCTCAGGATGAGGTCAAAACGCCTCATATTCACATTTTTGTCTAGACTTTGGCTGTAAGACCAGAAGGATGTTTTAATTCAGTGGTTTTTCACAATAAAAGTAGGTCACTATGAACGGCTGGAACTTCGTGTTTTGGTGGAGAAAGAAACCCCTAAAAAAAAAAGGCATCGGTATTTTTCAGTTTGTCGGCTCCACTGATCGGGACAGGAAGTGATGTAATTAAAGCCAAGAACCATTTTCTTCTGAGCTTTTAATGTTTATTTGATTTATTACTGAAAATGAAAAAAAAAAACAGGAAAGATGGAAAAATAACAGGAAAACGCAAAAAGTGGAGAAAAATGGAAAAAACAAATTTGAAAGAAATTAAAGAAAAATAACTTTAGTAGTAATTTTCACAATAAAAGCTGGTCCCTTTGGACTGCTGTAACTTTACGTTTTGATCAGGGGCGTTACAGATGGTTTGTGGGGCCCGGGGCATTTGAATTTTGGGGGCCCCCCATCCCACCCAGTCACTCCTGAATTCTTAAACTCCTGAAGTTTTAAAAATAAAAAATAAAAACATGAAAGATAAAGATCGGAAAAGTGATCTAAGCTTGTTTTTCAGTTTCTCAGCTCCTTTTTCTTGTGACTGGAAGTGAAGTTTTCAAGAACTATTTTCTTTGCAATTTTTGGGTTTTGTTCATTTTTGGTAGTAACCATGAACATCAGCCAGAAAAATACAAAAAAAGATTCAATTTTAAAAAATGAAATAGTTAAATAAAAATAAATAAATAATTAAAAGCAAACAAACAAACCAAAAAAAAACATGTGGCCAGATCTGGGTTAAATCTTGCTGCTCTAAAAATAAACAAATATATTGCTATGTACAGAATAGATTAGAAAAGACTCCAGAAACTGGGTCATGTGTAAATAAGTAAGCCACGCCCCCTTCTGAAAGACAAAAGTGTCAATGTGCATTAAAAGTTACCACTGATGTGAAAACATAAGAATGTCTGTTTATAGAGCTTTACAATATCGTAAATAAGAACTTTTTGTTTTTTTAAAGGGTTTCAAACCGGAAGTCTCCATGTTGACCTGCATTATTGGATTTTATCAACAGGAAGTGAGACGTTTTTAGGTTGTTTATGACTACATTTTCATATTATCTATCATTTTTTTTGAGGGTTTACATGTAGCTTGTTCAGTGTCCTTGGTCAAAGACGACCAACGGTGTGTTCGTTACCCTTCCATTTGTTTCTTGTGTTAATGTGAATGCGGGAAGTGCTGGTGTTGCATTCTGGGTAACCTTAAGCACGTATCCTGAATTCTTCCTCTACCCCTCCAATTGTAGGGGCATTTGGAGGCTGTCCGAAATCGTTTTTTGTAGGGGCCAACCCTGGCGGAGCAGGGATGCCGAGCCCTCCGCCGCGATGGTGTTCCGTGTGGCGCTGTGGCGTGGAGGAGAAACGCTTTTCTTCACGTGGGCGTTCTCTGAAGCACAGACATGTAAACGTACGTAGTGACTTTTTTTGCTTTGTTTAAGCCTGACTGTTTCAGTTGTAACACTGACGTTGTGTATTTCAGCTCCACGCTAACGCAGCTGACCGGCGACTATTGATGACATCATCGAGTGACGTAGGAACTACTGTCCGTTTGGAGGCCTAAATGTAGGGGTAGAATTCGGATTTGTCTGAAATGCAAAGGCATCGTGTAAACTCAGACTGGTTTAGACTATTGAGCCCAGCTTTACCCTCAGGATCCAGAAAACTGGGCCAGAACCGGGTCCCAGCTTCAACCCGAATCCCTAAAAGATGAGAGAGTGAGGCAGAGGAGGGTGAAAACTGCAGGCGAAGGTTAGGAGACGCGTTAACATGAGAGGCTGTCTGACACACTGCAACATGAACCCGCCTCCCCGCTCACCATCTGCCCAACACTTTTCACTTTTTTCCGTCGCCCCTCCTCACCCGTCTCACTTTCTCTCCCCCCTCCCCTCGTGCTCGGCCAGCCTGACTGACACGGGAGCATCTGGCGTCTTCCCGCTGCCGCGGTCCTGATGCCGCTCAGCAGCATCCAGGTCCAGTTACTTCCAGCTCCAGGAGCCGCTTCATGCTCCGCTCTGTGTCCGGCTCTCCTCCGAGGTGTCACTCACAGCCGTTGCCGTGGCAACAGCACAGGTGGGACTTTTCAGGTCTCCTCAATGTTTCCATCACGGCGCTGGAAGCTAAAGAACCCGAAAAAGAGAGAGAGAGAGAGAGAGAGAGAGAGACCAGACGTTACTGTGGGTTCCGGGTCAGAACTGAGCTTCAGGTCCAACTCTGAGGTTCATTTGATTCTCTATGAAAACGTGAACCGGGTTCTGAGTTCTGGATCCTGGTCCTGGATTCTCCAAAACACAGAATGCCTCTGACTGATCATTCAGGGACTCCAAAAAGGTTTTGGCTGAAAGAAAACATGGAAGAGATGAAGAAGGACTGATCAAAACAGGAAAGAATGACAGAAAACACAGAAATAAACAGAAAAGATGAAAATGTGTCATTTATTATCTTCCCTGATAATGGCAAAGATAACAGAAAAAGCAAAAAAATTACAAAAATATGAGAAAATAAAACTAAAAAAGGAAAAAGATTCGGGGAAAAACTTATTAACTTAGAAAAAATAGCAGAAAAAAGTAGAAAATTACAGAAAAAAAAGAAAACAATTACAAAACTTTAAAGAAAATCCATAAAAAATGGAAAAATTACAGGAAAATGTACAGAAAAAGGTTTATATTGGATCCAAGAGCCATTTGTTGAGTCTTTACTAATTCTAGACGACATAAAGAGAATTTATGGAGGAAAAATAGATTAAAAACACAACAGGGTTAAGAGTATAATCCAGAGGAAAAGAGACTAATGGGGATTATTTAAAATCAGATGATGACATAATGGAAGCATAAAGATGGTTTAGATAAAATATTCTACAGGTCATTAGGTCAATCTGTCCTGAATGGAGAAGTTCACTGCTGGACGTTCTGGAGATCAGGAACGACCGATAGTTAACCATCTGTTTGGTAAACCGTCTGTTTGGTTAACCATCTGTTTGGTTAACCATCTGTTTGGTTAATCGTCTGTTTGGTAAACCGTCTGTTTGGTAAACCGTCTGTTTGGTAAACCGTCTGTTTGGTGAACCGTCTGTTTGGTTAACCGTCTGTTTGGTTAACCGTCTGTTTGGTAAACGGTCTGTTTGGTTAACCGTCTGTTTGGTAAACCGTCTGTTTGGTTAACCGTCTGTTTGGTTAACCGTCTGTTTGGTTAACCGTCTGGTAAACCGTCTGTTTGGTTAACCGTCTGGTAAACCATCTGTTTGGTTAACCGTCTGTTTGGTAAACCGTCTGTTTGGTAAACCGTCTGTTTGGTTAACCGTCTGTTTGGTAAACCGTCTGTTTGGTTAACTGTCTGTTTGGTAAACCGTCTGTTTGGTTCACCGTCTGTTTGGTTAACCGTCTGGTAAACCGTCTGTTTGGTTAACCGTCTGTTTGGTAAACCGTCTGTTTGGTAAACCGTCTGTTTGGTTAACGGTCTGTTTGGTAAACCGTCTGTTTGGTGAACCGTCTGTTTGGTAAACCGTCTGTTTGGTAAACGGTCTGTTTGATTAACCGTCTGTTTGGTAAACCGTCTGTTTGGTTAACCGTCTGTTTGGTTAACCGTCTGTTTGGTTAACCGTCTGTTTGGTAAACCGTCTGTTTGGTAAACCGTCTGTTTGGTAAACCGTCTGTTTGGTTAACCGTCTGTTTGGTTAACCGTCTGTTTGGTGAACCATCTGTTTGGTAAACCGTCTGTTTGGTAAACAATTTTGTTTTGGTAAACCGTCACGACTTTCCATCTTTTGACTCAAAGGAGTTTTGGATTCAGTTTGCTGGTTTTTCATCTTCAGTTCTTTTGTCTCGACACAATGAAGTCCAGATCCTTGAAGGTTCTGATCAGCGGCTTTATCCGTGTGACGTCATCCGTAGAAAATGACTTTGGCTCCAACCAAATAAAGTCTTTTTTATTTTATTTTTATTTTTTGATATGAAGGTCGCCATGTTGGAGCCAGAAATCAACGGTAAGCAGCGATTGGTCCTAGTTAGTCGGAGTCAACGTTTCTATGTCAACCACCATAACCAGTCAGGAGGGAGCTTGTTGAAACCACTTGAAAGCGGCCTACACAAGATCTGTGTGTTTCTCCACGGAAGTCTTCCTGGAGCCAGCAGGCACTTCCTGTTTGAAACGCCAGGGGGGAGGAGTCACTGGTGCTTCCTCCAATCACCTCAAATAGAAGCACCTCGGATGCAGCAGGTAAAGCTTTGTCTTTTGGTGATTTCGGGACTTGATGCCAAACTGTGAAAAAAGGACAAATGATGAAGTTTTCAACCATGACTAACAGAAAGTCTGAGTCACGCGGTGGAATCTGACTGTGGGAAATCCGCTGCTGATGTTTCAGACTGAAAGATTACACAACCGGCATCTGACGGTGAAAATAATCTTCTGCCATAAAGCGCCGTGGCAGGACTTATCGTGTCCTGGTGGCAGTGATGGACGAGCCTCGGCGTGTGAACCCTTTTGGACGGGAGGCGGAGCTTTCCCCCAACGCGTCTGCGCTCGTGCTGCGTGCATGTTTGCAGCAGGCTGGACTGAAGGTTCGAGGCCTGGAAAAGGTGGAAGAAGTCAGAGTTTCCAGGCCAGTTAATGGGAGATAATGAGGGTCTGATTGTAATGTGCAGCAGGACGGACTTGATGTGGGAAATCTGGAAGGAAGCTGATGACGGAGATGGTATCTGCTGGGAAAAGAGCAGCCAGCTGCCGCAGCATTCATCCTTTCTGCTTTCTTTCTGTGCACCCTCACTTTAACCCTCATTTAATCTTTTTTATTTCTCTTTTTCTACGGCTTTGTAACATTTTTATTTTACGAAGCTCAATATTGTTAAAAGGATGTCAAAAAATCAACAATAAAATATATGCTTTACGTTGTTTTTCATGTCATTTTAGGAACCCATACCAAAATATGTTGCAGTTCCCCAAATGACCACTAGAGGCCAATTTTCCATTGAATTACATGTTTAAAAGATACATTTTACTTGAAAAATGGACTTATTTAAACTCTAATGGAATTCTTTTTGTTAATTACTAAAAAGTGGTGGGGGTTGTTACATTGTGTGTGTGCATTTGTATGTGTATGTGTGTGTCCCTGTGTAGGTGTGTGTGTGGTGTGTCCTTGTGTATGTTTGTGCGTGTGTGGGTTCACGTGTGTGTGTCCCTGTGTATGCTTGTTTGCATGTTTGTGTGTGGTTCTGGATATGTGTATGTTTTTGTGTGTTCCTGTGTATTTGTGTGTGTCTATGTTTATGTGTGTTTGTGTGTATTTCTGTCTATGTATGTCTGTGTGTCTGTCTGTCTGCATGTTTGTATGTGTGGTTCTGCATATGTATGTTTTTGTGTGTGCTCCTGTGTATGTTTGTGTCTCTGTGTTTACGTGTGTTTGTGTGTGTGTGCTGTTCTCTATATGTGTTTTTGTGTATGTTTGCGTCTATCTGTGTGTACATGTGTTTGTGTGTGTTTGTCTGTCTGCGTGTCTGTGTTTGTCTGCGTGTTTGTGTTTGTCTGCGTGTTTGTGTGTGTGTGTGTTTGTCTGCGTGTTTGTGTTTGTCTGCATGTTTGTGTGTGTGTGTTTGTCTGCGTGTTTGTGTGCCCGTCCTGTATATGTGTGTTTGTGTGTGTTATTGTGTATGTTTGTGTCTGTTTCTGTTTACGTGTGTTTGTGTGTCTGTGCTTGTCTTGTAGTCTGCATGCGTAAATATGTACGTGTGCATCTGCATAGGTGTGCCTTTGTGTGTGTTCCTGTGTATGTGTGTGTTTTGTGTAGGTCTACATGTGTGTGAGTTAGTGTCACGTTCCTCCAGGAACTCAGCTTCCCGTTCCAGCAGGACGGCTGGAAGTCGGCCTCTGGGACCGGAGAGTCCGTTTCACGCTGAGAAAACACGACTCGGTGGGAATGGTCTGTTCAGGGTTTCACTCCGACAACCTGTCGGATTAAAGGTAAAGCGTCAAACTCGGTCGATGGCAGAGCGTTCGCCTGCGCTCCTGCAGAGCGGATGTTTGCTGAAAGCCTTGGAGTAGAGCTCTGTGACGGCGGCGCGGTGGAGGCCAGCGCTTTGTTGCCGCCGTGGCTGAGACGCCAGATTGGGCGTCTCTCTGTCCAACTGGCCTAGTTTCTATTTAAAAGGGTTGTCATGAGATTTTTCCCAACATTTGTGTCTGAGTCATAAAACACATTTGGAAGCCAAACAGACTCTGGACCAAAAATATGTGACCCACATAGTGGAATTGACTTCTGCTCCACGGGCAATAATAACTCGGACTGACACACATGGACGGACATGAATGAGAAAAAAAGCTCTGTCTTCCTGTTATGGTGCCATCAAGTACTCGACTCACTACAAGTTACAGTGAAACATTTCAGTGGATGTTATATAAACAGTGTTCTTCACAGATACACAGCATAGACGCTGGTATTGGGGTGATAGACACGCCTTGTTTAGTGTTTTCTACATAATGTGTGTCCTACTTTTTGGGGCTAAAACCAGACAATTCTGTAGCATCAATTTCAACACTCTGCAGGTGGAAAAAGCTGATTTTTGTCAGTAAATTGTTCCAAGTTCTTCATGTAAACAGACGGTATCGCTTAAATGGACAAGCGGCGCTAGCTGGCTGTAGCACGCCTTCGGGTTAGTAGTAGGCAGTCATTGTTGCAGGTGAACTTGTCTCAAAGTGTCATCAGGACTCTTGCATTAAGACACAGAACTACTGTCAGAGTTTGTGACAGACCAGGAAGTGGAGCCCCGCCAGTGACAGACCACAACCATGACCAGAACCTCAAGACCTCTGACCTCAGACATGGTTTAGCAAATACCACCAAGCTGCAGGCCTGTTTACCAGATGTGAGGGGTACTAGGGTTACCAGACAAACCATTCACAACCGACTCCACCACTCTGACTTGAATGCCAAACGACGGTTGTATGCGACTCCACTGACACCAAGACACCGCCGTGAACACTTGCAGTGAACACAAGAAACATGTGACCTGGACGGTGAAGTAATGGCCTACCGTCCTGTTGACCGATGAGCGTTGGGTCACGTTGGATAGAAATGATGGTCGTTAGGGTTGATGAAGGCGAGGTCAGCGATGCGCTCAGGTCAACATGCTTGGATTTGGTGGAGTGGGAACAGTCTGGACAGGCAGCAACCACTAATATGGTTACTGTAGACGGTCCAGTCGCTGCACGTCCTTACCTCAGAGACATCATTAAACCATCATATTTCCCCAGTTCCACCAGAACCAGGTCATGGATGATGATGCTCCACCACATGGTGGCAGAACTGTCCTTCAGGAAGTGGGAGTGTCTCATATGGTTGGGCCAGCAATGATCCCTGACCTGAACCCCCTAAGATGAGACTGGATTATTGTACCCAACTCCAAGTGACCTGGAAGAACTAGAACAGTATGATGAGTCTACTGGGGACAATGAGACGTCCCCGTCAAGATGTCATTGCAGCAAATGGTGGAATTCAACATTGACATTTTCAATGTTTGTTATTTTGAGCAATTCTTTATTATTCTCTTAGTTTTGAGGGTCATGAATATTAAGTGAATGAAAACTGTGTTTCTTCTCGTTCATTATTAGTGATATCAAAGGGCACTTTGACGTATTTCATTCAAATTCAGAACCAAAAAGGAAAAACTCACGTGAACAGCAACATCCCGAACTTGTGAGTAGCATGCTTCAATAATTCACCCAACATTCGAGAAGCAATTCCTGATTCATTTATTACCATTTTTGGCTTTGACCCAACACTTTAGGCCCCTAAATACCAAGTTGGGTCCAATTCTGACTGTTAGGGACAAACATTTTAAAAGCCTCAGCTTGTTCTCCCCACAGCCAAACACACGTCTCTGCAGCAAACAGAAGAGTTATGACTCTTTCATCCAGCTACTGAATTAATGTCAAAAATTTATGACCCTTACATGTCAATTTATTCATCCATTTCCTATGGCCGCTTCATCCAACTCAGGGTCACGAAAGTGGGGGGTTGGGGGGTGGAGCCTATCTCAGCTGTCATTGGGTAGGAGATGGGGGACACTCTGGGGGAGACGTCCATCCATCACAAACGGTTTCGTCGTTCGGTGTGACTTTTCCGTTCTGTACCATGAAAGGGTCTTTTTCTTGAACGATTTGATAAAAATCGCTTCAGCAGATTTTTGCGACGCTGAAACCAGACGGAACACACCAGAGACTTGAAGAGCGTTGCACTTGTTCTCACTTCTGGGACGTCTTTAGTGATTTACAGCAACATTTTGAAAGGCTTCTAGGAGATGTTTATTTGGTCAAGTTGGTACTAAAGCCCTTCTCTAACCCTTGTGCTATCCTATGACCCCCCCCTTCCATTGACGTGTTCTCCCTACCATGACAAAGGTGGATAAAGGTGGAGAGGATTTCATGTAATCCATGGACACCAGTGAAGATCACAAATCATTGAAGAAAAAAGGTTCAACACACTGTCTAGTGGGTCTAGATGACCCAACAGGACACACAGGAAATGGATGCAAAAATTAACTTTTTAGGAAAAACGCCAGATAAATCCCAGTTTATAGAGTCCTGCAACTTCTTTAACTTCAGGTTCCAGTAAAATACTGAACATAAATGGATGTAAATGATGACAGAAATAAATCTACAGACATACCATCAAACAGCTGGACCGTCCTTCCTATAGTTACATCTTCTACATGTAAGACGATGACGAAGGTCTACAAGGTGGAGCTGTGTGTCGCTGAAGAACGAGAGCTAGCAAACAGTTGGAAACAAAACTAGGAAACATTTATATTTTTTAACTCCTTCAAATAAAAAGAAACAAGAAGTTTCCATGGTTAAATATAATTGTGTTTTGGTGCGTTTTTGAAGTTCCTGTCTGTCGTTTGATTTACAAAAAAAACAGCGTTGTATTTTTCATCAGAAAGAAAAAAATGAACCCATTCCTGAATTTTTTTTTTCAATTATATAATAAAACATTTTTCTGTGTTTTCTCTAAATTACAGAGTTTCTTTCTGTTCTATGCTTCACAAACGCCCTAAAGTTTCTCATGTGTCTCAGAAGTCGCCTGTCTGTATCATTTTAAACTCGACTCAGACCAATGCTGTCATTTCTGTATGTTCAGAATTCAGGATTGGATTACATGAAATCCTCTCCACCTTCATCCACCTTTGTCATGGTAGGGAGAACACGTCAATGCAAGGGAGGGGTCATCTGGACCCCATAGGATAGCAGTAGGGTTAAGGTTGTGTAAGACGCATCGTTCAGACTGGAGCACTCAGGCTTTGGACTGGACTAGAATCCCCACTTTAAGGATAGTGTGTGGTAAAATCCTCAAACGGAGCCAAAGCTGAGTGAGGAGCAGGTTTCCAGTTTTATAGCAGAAAGGACAGAAAAGGGCGTTAAATATGGAAGTCGGGTCTTTTTCTTTCATTTTCAGGGCAGAAAACACGATTTGCCTTCAAATCAGTGAAGAAGAGTTTTAAGCCAGTTAAGAGTTTACAGCAGCTTATTTCACACTGAGACAATAGAGTCGCAGAAACTAAAAGATCGGAGAGAAAAACCCCTAATAATGCCAGTGCCACACTTGATTTAATTCACACGTTATTTGGTTTTTTTTCTTTTTGAAAGCCGACGAGGAAAGACAGCAAAGACTAATCTGCGATTGAGTCCTAAGCCAGTTAGAGGAATCAAACGGTGGATTTCACGCTCAGGAAATGAGACTTCTTGGAGCCGTTTAGCTTTGATGTTCAGAACAATGTCGGATTTCACACAAACCGCTCCCACTGTCACGTCTCGGCTGAATGATGCTCTTTTTTTTTGTATTTTTGTTCAAACAAAGGCCAAATGTGTCCAAATGAAATCAGAAGCTCCAGAACCAGAACGGGTCGGCTGAGCAGCAGGTTCTGGACTGGAGACGGTTTGATACAAAGGCCGGGGTTTCCTCCATTGTGTTCTTTCCTGCCTGTTCCAGTTCTATAGAGGAGCCGTTTTAAAATCCGTCTTCATCTTCTAGAACACAGACGTGGTCTAGATCAGTGTTTTTTAACCTTTTTTGAGCCACGGCACACTTTAACCTTGACAAAAATCCCGCGGCACACCAGCATCTAAAAAAAAAAAAAAAGTAGAAACTCATAGTCTGTATTGATCTACAGGCCCCCCCCCCGCAATCTCACGTTCATTTCTGTGATAATTGTGGCAGAAAAAGCAAAACGTTAAAGCCGTTTTTTCTAAAAGATGAAATAAAAGTAAAGTTAGAAAATGTAAAAACTGCTTGATGTGTGTTTGTTGGTTTCAAGACGTTTAACAAGGACGACTCATTGTCCCTGTAACCCAATGCATCATGGGAGATGTAGTGCATTAATCGGCCGGATATCGTTTTTCAGAGCTTCATTGTTTTGTTCTCTTGTTCCACGGTCTGACACCGGATTCTGTGGAAAGCTACATCGCTAAAGACGAGCTTTAGCTGGTATTTCTGTTGGAACTGAGAGACTTTTTGAGCTAAATTGGAACAAGGAAGTCATGACTTTAACCACTTCTGATTGGTCAGACTGATGACGTGTGATTAAGCCTTCAAGAATGATTGGTGGAGACAGTTAAAGGGGCGGGACTTTTCTGCAACACTGGTTGAAAAACACTGGTCTAGAAGATGTTAACAAATAGCTTAAAAGTTTGTTTTCAAATGAAACTATTCCAAGTTTGCAAACTCTGCAATCCTAACTACGCAGAAACAGCTCATGTTAAAGGTGGTTTGGTTGTTTGGACAGGTAACGTGAAAGAATGTATCCCACCGTTCCTGTCTTAATGTGTAGTTTGTCTTTGTGTTCATTCATAACAGTTTCCATATTGACAATATGGACATTAGGAAAATAAAAATATGACAGATACGAAAAAAAACATCATTCTTTCTTGTCTGTTAAGGTTCTCATTCCTCCGAATCAGCTCCATATCAACAACATTTTAAAAAGCAATCAACGTCGTTCTTCTTTCTTCTTGAAGGGACTCACTGGTTGCTTGACAGATGCGTTCTTTGAACTTTGGTCACTCTCACACCATTTACAGAATTCATTGGACTGCCACAGAGCAAAACGTGATCTAGTTGTCTAACTGAGCTCAGGTAAAGTCTTGTATGTTGGTGCACAGCTGCTTTTCTCCGCCTTGGAATCCATCAGAATGACGTTGATTGTGTCAACGGTTGAAGAGTTGTGGGAATTCAAAGGAGATCAACGCTGGAGCTAAAGCCGTGGGGTGTAAGAGCTCAGAATCTAACACTGTTTGGCGTTTATTTACTTCTTGGGCATCTTAACGAGACAAAACTCTTTGTGAACAGTACAGCAGCAGTACTTACTGATTTCCCCACATTCAAACCTGTGACAACCACACCTCTCTGCTGGATTCCTGCTGCTTTCCTGGCCTTTCTGTTTTCAAAATTCGGTTAATGCCGGCCCCTCCGTGAACGGCTGCCTTAGCCCTTGTAGCATCTTATGGCGTCCAGATGACCCCCACCCTTACATTGACGTGTTCTCCCTACCATGACAAAGGTGGATAAAGGTGGAGAGGATTTCATGTAATCCATGGACACCAGTCAAGATCACAAATCATTGAAGAAAAAAGGTTCAGAGCTCTGTCTAGTGGGTCTAGATGACCCAACTCCCAATGTTAAAGTGTCTAGGATAGCACAAGGGTTAATATGGCGGAGAAGGGTTTGAGAGCTCCAGTGACCCCAGGAGCTACGCTGTCTGTCGGTTTACAGCGCCTTCATGAGAAGAAAAACAAAGATTCTGTAACGTCGCCCAGATAGGCGTCAGCGGGGCCCCAGTCTGGAGCACTAATTTCCACTAATTTGCAGAACAAATGATCCTTTTAGTTATTTTTATTTGCTTTGATTGGTTGACATAAACCAATTCCATGAATCCTCCTCCACGTAGGGACAAACATTTGTCGGGATTTCATTCCGTCTGGTGTGGTTTTCAGCGTGACCATCCAAACAGTGGGACTTTTCCACGCCGTCGACCTCGCTCCCGCGGCGTTTGTGCCGATCCTGTGACGGGGAAGCAGGTCTGTCCTCACAGCAGATGACGGGACTGGAGCTCAGTCGCTGACAGGATTCACACGTCTGACCTTAAATTTACACGGTGAAGAGAAATCCTGGATTCAAGTGTGTGTGAAGGATGTGCTAAAAGGATTGCAGCAGATCTCATTATTTCAGGGAAGAGTTTAATCATAGTATTCTAGATGGTGTTTTCCACTTGGTTAACTCTCTGTCTCTCTCATTTTGCAAATTACACGTGAGCTGTGAAGTCTTCGCTGCACTTTTCTATGATCCGTTCATTTAGTCTTTTACTCTTTTTTTCCATTTCTTCCACTACTTTTTCATTGGTGTCTGCACCGGCGTTGGTTTGTCACGTCTACTATTTTTTTAAGGTTTAGCTCCAGTTCTTTGCCCAAAAGAACCTAAATGTCTTTGACCGTTTACGCAATTTATGTGATTCCAACGGATTCTGAAGCTGATAGGAGCAACTTTCTGCTGATATGCATCACGTTGGGGTCGTGAAGCGTTTAAGCAATCAGCGTAACCCCAAAAGCCCCTCCCTGCTTGTGCGGTTTGAACACCATGGGCTACACGTGTGCTCAAGAACCCGTGTTTTTAAGGTGTGTTTGGAAAAACTGCTAAAGAATAATGGGAATTTTATTTCATAATAGAGATGTGAACATTTCTGCACAGATTCATCCAGTTTAGATATGAAAAAATCAAATGGTTGCTATGGACCAAACTCCTTCCTGGAGACTGAGGCTTCTATTTAAAGTAGAACTTCTGCTCTATTCCAGTACTACATATGACTACATATGATTAAAGTAATGCTCAATGGAGGGCAAAATACACCCCGGGCCATATGTGGCCTGTTAGGCTATTGAATAAATTATATTTAATGATCCTTATTAATGTTTTATTTTCACTGTAAGTCTGGCGTTTCCCCATAGATGGCGCTCTACAAAAAACACTGACCATTATCTAGGTTCAGAAAGTTATTCTGCGTTCCTGTGGCGTCTGTTTTTCGGATGTGCATGTGCTTTTCGAGTCAGACACTCATTTTTCCGATCATTCCATGAAGCGCAGCGTTTCTCTAAGTTTGTGTTTTCCCTGACGGACATCGAAGAAAAAAAAGCCTCCAAACTCCAAAATGCTCTGAACAAAAAAACCAACATTTTTTCAATCAGAACTAAAGCACGTTTTCGTCCAGATTCCATGTTATTTTTTTCCCGAATGAGTCGGGTAACCAAAACACCACGTATCTGCTCCCTTCAGTCTAATTTTAGAGCCCTTTGTGGCCCACAAGTCAAAGAGTTTGCCCCCCCTGGTTCAGCCTCTTTTATTATGGCGATGACTAACAACTATTCACAGCAGGAGCTTCCACTGCCCACGAGTCCTAGCTTAAACATCCCCTCCGATCCCCCTTTGATCTGTTTTCAAAGCAGTGGTCTTTCAATTAAGATTTTTAGCCAAATTCCAAAATCCTGTGTCGTTTCTTTTTTTAGGACATAGTTTCTGCAGAGCGGCAGGAGTTGATCAGAGCTGGGGTAGCGTATATTCAACGTTACAACCTTTTTTCCCCAAACACCATTTTTTCCACCTATTCACTGCAATTTGAATGAGGAAATTCTCGGAAATACAATTTTCAAGCTTCATTTTCTTCATATTTGTCTTCCATCATCAGAAAAACCCCCAAGAACACCGTTCTCATGGAAGAGGGTCTTAAGGCCTTCTTACTTGTCTGTTGGATTTCTGTTTCCATGTTGACGTGCGCGGATCTTGGTCAGCAGGTAAACCCACCTTTTCTCCCGCTCTCCATCCATGTCTAATCCTTCCCACACTCGTTCCAGGTGAAGGGAAAACTGGAAGAACTGAGCTGTGTTTGTTGGCAGACCTTTACAGAGGCGAGCATTCCTCTGTCTTTCAGGAAGCATGAAATCGTGGGTCTGTTTCAGATCCATCATTTGTCATTTTCTGGGTTGATACTTCTGGTTTGTTATTCTTCTTGTAAAGTCAGTAAAGCCTCAACAACAGCGTTTTTTGCTTTCAGCGCTCACTTAATCTAAATGAGAAGAAGCAGGTCGCAGCTCTCCTTCAGTCCCCGGACAGGCGGATTGAAGGACGTTAAGATCTTTTATCAGTTTGTTTAGAAGTGATTTTTGCGTTTGATGGCGTGAACATAAACTTGTCGGCAGCTTTTTATCTTTGGCGGTGAGAAATCCAAAACCCAGCGAGGGAATTTTCCCAGAGAAGCTCCTGCATTGGGCCTCTTTCTTCGTAGAAGGCCGTTCGTGTCACACAGGCACTGCGTACATTTGGTACATTGTCCATGTATGACATTTTGGACTTCGGTGTATGTGCGTGATCATTCTTGTGTCGGTCGTTCGTCGATATGCGCAGATGTCCGTCAAGGGTCTACGGCTCTTTACGTCACTTGGATTTTGAGCTGTTCCAAAGTTTTGGGTCGGTTGAGAATTTTTAGTTTACTCTAAGTTAATACCCAATTTTTACCTAAATCCCTTACCCTTGTGCGTGATTTTTGCGAGGTGCACATGCAAATTTGTGGCTTTCTACGACTCTTACATGTATGTCTAAAAGACTTTTCGCTTACGTACCACCAATGTATAACTTTTATAGCATGTATCACATTCAGATTACAAAATTGACGCACACATTTTGGGCCAGATTTGTTTTTACGTTGATTTACGTGTTCTTTGCGTGGTTTATTTGTACTTCTTCTGTGGTTTTAATGTGGTTCATTCATGATACATCTATGAAAATTTCTTATGAAAACCCAACTTTTCTCACTTTTCCCTCAAACAGTCACATCCATCCATCCATCCGTGCAATATGAGTATGTATGTAGTATAATGTAGGTAGAATGTTCAATAATCAATCACAATGTTTACATGACCTCCGTCACGTCTGCATCTCACATCTGTCCCTCCGCAACGCAACTCAAGCTTCATTCAGGACTCCTATATCAGTCAATGTTGCTGCAAACAGTCGGAGAAACAGATCCAGGTTTTTAAAAATAAAAACTTTCTTTGTGCTTCCAAAATAAAACTTTAGGAAATTGTATTCTATTTATAAAGTGATGTGAACAGGCGATAACGCACATTAACACCGTAGATGAGTTTCGCCACAGACGGCAAACGTTAAAATTTGGCCGTACAAAAACATCGTTTACACAAAACGTGCACTTTATAAGGGCTCGGTGAGGAAGGACAGGGCTGTTTGCTCAAGTGAAGAGGATGGGACGAACTACTTAACACGGGGGTGTCAGGACAAACCACTCCTCCAAGAGCCAGGGGTAAACGGACTGGACACACAACGGAGACCGACTCCCCACGCAACGCAACGGAGACGCATCCCAGATGGAAATCCAGGGTTCGAACAACGGACACATGGATGTGAAAGGCTGTTGGTTCCACGGTTCCGCCTCCTGAAAACTGATGAAAGAAGAAAAAACTTTGACATGGGATCAGCAACACTGCTGGTAGATTAAAATCAACTTCAGGAATATAGACTTAAAAACAGGATGAAGTGGAAGTTTTAGCTTGGTTCAGCATTGTGTCACTTTCAGCCGCGTGTGCGATCATTAAAGATGCAAAGTGTGTGTGTGTGTGTGTGTGTGTGTGTCTTTGCCTTTTACCCAGCATCTTAATGACGCCCCCGCTGAATCAGCAAAACAGTGTTAGGAGGATGAAAGACGGAAAGATGGGACACAGGGGAGGGAGGGAGGGAAAGATGGACGCAAGACAGAAATGTAGGATAAAAAAATGCAAATTAAGCAGAAAAGATGAGTGAAAAACGCCCATTCTGACTGGAAATGTGATAAAGAGACCGTGACCTTTACCCACAATGAGAGCCACAGTGTCTGAATTGGTTGTTTTTGATGCAAAATTGCTTATTGCATGGTTGGTTGTGAGCATTTCTTTGCATGTCCTGCATGCACGATTGCACACACGCATTGCCTGTTGGTGTGTACATTAATGTGTGTGTGTGTGTAAACAATAGAGTTGATTAGGCGTTGCGTGGCGGTGACAGCGCTGAGGGGAGATGATTAATGATTCTCTGTTTAATGTGATTAGTCCATTAATACCTCCTGTGATGGCTCAGATTCACTAAAAGTGGGGAAAGGTCAGTATACACACACACACACACGTGCGCGCGCGCACACACACACACACACACACACACACACACCCCAACACTTGGCATTATAGATCAGTGTAGAAGTTGAGGAAAATTTAGCAAAAAAAAATCAGCGACCATTTTTTAAAATGCAACATAAAAACAGAAATTAAATGTTTAAAATGTCTTTTTAGTGTTGAAATAAATACAATTCTGAATTATCCATGAATTTTCCCATATTATTACATTTACCTGACAGTTTCCCGTTCCTTAAAATGCAAAAACTGTAACTGAAGGAACTTTTTCAGCTGAATTGAAATTCTTAAAGATTGAAAAGTAGCTATTTTAGTCATTTCTAAAAAAAATTAAAAATAAAAGTAAAAATGTAGATTTCAAAGAACAAAACAAAGTTGCTGATACAAAAATATGTGAGCGCCTCTAGCAGTATTTTTTTTTATTGAGGAATAAACATTACCACATTTTTTAAAAGCTCATAAAAGGTCTGCTTTTTAGTTTTTCGCTACATTTATTCACCTATTCAGATTAACATAAACAAAAGATAGATGAGTATAAAGGCTTTGAATAGAAATAAAATAGAACAAATTTAGCATTAGCAAGCTAATGCTAACATTAGCATGCTGACAGATTTAGTTAAGATAAGAAATACTCAAATGGAGACTTGTTTGTGGAGAATATATAATTTAATGTCTATGCAATTGTAAAACACAAAATAATAACCATTATCGATGGTTTGGGGGGCATTTCTATGCTAATAAACAGCTAAATGTTAGCATCAAATGACCTTCCTGCCATGTAAGCTGCAGGATTTGTCTTTTGTGTTTGAGCCTTCACTCAGCCATCCCATTCTGGCTGCGGTGCAAAAACTCCCGGTCTGAACCGTGTTTTACACTGAAGTGTGGAAGAATTCTGCTTTTAGTCGACTCGAGCACGCAACACCGTAAGTATCTGGGAAGCCCCCTTAAAAATCTGATGCATTCCTCCTTTTCTGGCCGGTCTGAGGAGGAAACCCTGCGGCTGTGCCAGTTCCTTTCCATGGGAATCCTGACCCCACAGAGGAAAGTAGTTCAGCTCCACAAACGGCTTTGATTTGTTAGAATTTGATTTCTGTCGGTACATTTTTAGGTGAGTATTTGCACCTGCACATACAGCACCTATCTTTATGTGGCCTATTTTGAATCACACAGTGTTTTATGCAGCAAATTTGTTTACATGTTTGACTGTTAAACGAAATTAGGTGTGATCAATAACGGCGTATTGGTTTCTTGATTCAATTCGGCTGTGCCTCTGTGTGTGTGTGTGTGTGTGTGACACACAGCGTGTTAATCTAAACAGTATAGTTAATATGTTGTTCTCATACTCTATTAGCCACTGCTGACAGCCCATGATTGATCTTCTCATCAGTTTTCCCTCAACACCCTGCGGTGTGTGTTTGTGGGAGCCTGAGTTTGTGTGTCTGTAAAGATGATTTCATGTTTGCTTTTGTTCCAAATTTCTCCACCTAATTTCTTAACCTTCGGTATTTAAAAACCTTGTTTGAATTCAGTTGATTAGGGGCAATAACTCAAGGCGGATAAGGGGAGATGGTGAAGCCACATGTGTCTGGTCAAATAAGCGGTAAAACCTTTCTGTGCTTCGTGCCAGAAGCTAAAACTATACCAGAACCTCACAAAAACGTCACTACAAAGAGGTTTAGCCATTAGCCGTCTAGAGGATCCAGACCAGGATGTTTTCCAACCTTCCCTGCTCTGGCATGCTCTGATTGGCTGGACACACCTGAACCAGGTAATCAGTCATGAGTAGGAATGGGTATACCGATACCACTCCTGTTATCGATTCTGCTTATCGATGCAGTCTACTTATCAATACTTTCCAGTGTGAAAACCTAGAGAGAACACGAAAAACAAACGATGTGAGCCCCAAAGGAACAAAACGTGTTTACAAGATGGATGGAATTTAAAACACAGTACATTCATTTAACGTCCTTTGCCACACTAACATTTTCAATAAATACTAACATGTCTTTGTAATAATAGCAAACACTTTAAGCTAACAACTTAAATAAACAAAGCTCCAAATAAAAGCCAAAATTCAGAGTATATCAAATAGCATCCTCATTTCAAAGAACTGTTACAGTGGAAATATAAATGCACAATGTTTTATTTTAATTAAATGTACATTGTATGCCGGATAATTTGTTATTATTGAGACACAATATGAATGTTCGGCCTGTCACAGAGCTGTTAGTTCGTCTTTAAGAAGCTTTTCTTTCCTCCACTGGTTACCTGTATCAATGTCACCTGTTTGAACTGATACCTGTTCATAAGACTGCAACCTCTCCTCCATGACCAAAACCAAAGAGCTGTTAAAGGTCACCACTGACATGATCGTAGACCTGAACTAGAATGAACCAATTTACAATAAGCAACTGTGGGACTTAGTTCACTTAGTTTATCTTTCAGACTCGTCCTACAGAACTCTTTAGACTTGTCTATGAGGACAGTAAGAAACAAAAAATATATGTTTGAAAAAAAACCTTCTATTTGAAAAAAAACAACAACTTTGCACTTGAGAAATAAAGTTGCATTTGAAAAAACCTTATAAAAGACAACAATTAAAAAAACATATTGTTAGAATAAAACCTTTAATTCAAGGGAAAAAAAAACCTTCAAAAGCAAAGTAAGTTTAAAAAAAAAACATACGTTCAAAACAACGCTAACATTCAAGATTAAACTTTGTATTTGAAAAACAAAAAGAAAACATTTGTACAAAAAAAAAATATCACAAAGAAAACCGAACAGTAGAACAAGACCTACTTTTGTAAAAACAAATACGCGTTACTATTAAGGATGAGAGATCACGTAAATGTTTCTTTTAGCTGTAAGCTATCAGCCAGTTTTTTAACGTGTTGCAAACAAGGTTGGGAGTTACCGGTATTCTAATGTGAGTAACGTGTAGCGGTGTCAGAGTGTATTCATTTTTTAACATGGTACTTTCAAGGTTGGAAGTTAGCATAGTTACAGTAACGCTTGTTTTAGTGGAATCAGTTAGTTTTTCGTCAAGTTGCAAACAAGGTTAGGAGTTACAGGTACTGTGAAAATGCTCACGCATCTAAAGTGTAGCGATGTAGGACTGTGTAAAATTTCTTTTACGTGTTATTAGCAAAGTTGGGAGTTAGCGTTGTCACAGTAACGTTAGTTTTAATGGTATTAGTTTGGTTTTATACGTGTTTCACATTTGTTTTGTTTACATTTTGTAAACACTAATACAGCTAATATGTAGTGGTGTCTGATTTTTTACATGTTACTAACATGGTTGAGAGTTAGCATAGGTACTGTCACATTTGTGTCAGTGGTATCAGTCTTGTTTTTTTACGTGCTGCAAACCAGGTTGGGAGTTACAGGTATTCAATTCAATTTTATTTCTAATGCCCAATATTACAACAATAGTCGTCTCAATGGGCTTCATACCTGTAATTCAATAAGAAACATTAATATGTATTGTGAATATGCTAACGTGGCTAACGTTTTTTAATGTGGCTATCATGTAGAGCAGGGTGTCCAATTCCATGTCTCCAGAGCCAGTTTCCTAAATGTTTTCCAATCAACCTGCCTCTGAAGCTCCTAATTGGCCAAACACACCTGATCCAGGTAATCAACAGCAAATGAGGCAGGATTTCTGGAAAACCAGCAAGTTGCCGGCCCTTGAGGCCTGGATTTGGACACCCCTGATGTACAGTAACTGTGAACGCATTAAAGTCAGACGTCTTTCTGACTCTTTTGTCTTGCTCAATGCAACTTTTAGCTCAGGCAGTTCAGTACATTTTCAAAGCAGCTTTGTTCATCAGGATGAAAAACTCTGAACACTGGACTAACTTTGTGAATCCAGCCGATAAGACGAGGGCGTTTTTTTCCACAGGAGCTCACCTGCTGCTCTGTTTTTATGGAGCTTACCTTCGGCACGGCCCTGCAGGGCCTTGGGAGAGCCTTGGCTGCCGAACACAGCCCATAACTCACGGCAACACTTCAGCAACGCTGTTAAGACTCAATTATTCTCCACCTCTGCTGTGTCCCAAGCAGCTTTCCAGGAAAAGTCTCACCAACCCGTCCAAGTTTTGAAGCGGTAAAAGCATCACTCCTTCTCGCCGGGGCTTAAGAACTTCCTTCAAAGCAGATCCGTCTTCACTCGGAAAATTAAAGCGGGAACGCCTCGCGCGACGGCTTTCAAGTTGGCAAACGGCAAAGTTTAGCGCTAACGAAGGCCGTTATCTGTGCCGGAGAAGTTGGTCCGTACGTGGAAGTATCGGAGGAGATCGTAATTTCAAAGAGTCGCTGGCGCTTATCCAATCACGCAGCAGTCGGCCTCCTTCCTTTCTTTCTCCTTCCACTTTATCTTCACCTCTCACTCGTTCCCTCGATCCCCACTCCCTTCAGCCCCCCCCACGATTCCTCTGAATTAGATCCATGTTTCGCTATCACTCGCCGTCAACCCCCCCCCCGCCTGCTTTATCTCCCCTAAAGAGTGTTGATCCCCTTCCCGCTCGACAAACCTCGACGCCACACGCACGTTTTAATTAATACGTAGATTTAAATTGCGATGCCTGTGTGGTGAAGTGATATACACCCCTGCTAGTTAAGAGTCTTTTTTTACTGCTTAATCAATGTTGAAATTAATATGATTTAACTCCCGACCTCTCGTTACACATATACACCCCCCTCCCCCCTCCACGCGCACACGTCTGCTGGGTTATTAATTATAACACTAATTAACCTACAACTAATGATTTGGCCTCTGCGTTGGTGCATGTGAGAGAGGAACGGCGCGAGGGACCGCACGGAAAGTGTGTGTGTCCGTGTAAATATGTTAATTTGATTCCCAGATATGATGGATTATGGCCGCTCACGATAACGACAGAGAAACGGCTCTTCAAAGCGCTCTCTTGTATTCCGTTTGGCACTCGGATCAATAAAGTTTTCAGTCAGATTTGCAGAGACGGCCTCCATGCAGATGCTTTTTTTTTATTATTATTCTTCCTGTGCCATTTCCATGTCCCTGAGGGTTGGCTTTCATATAAATTAAATAAATTATTTTGTTTGGAGACAATTAAAAAGAAATTCCTGCAGGTCTCAGGAAGCCGGCTTTGATAGATTTCATCAAGGGCAAATGCCTAATTTTCTGATTTTCATTGATCCTGATTGTAGATTTGAAATTTTTACAACACTTATTTTACCCTTTAGTTGCACAAAGAGCTGCCACACACACTGTGTCACACATTAATTTCTACTAGCACATCTGCATAATTATGTATTTTCTAAACAAATAAATTGAAATTAAAGTCACTTTAAAACCCGGAATTTGTAAGATTGTTTTTATTTTATTTTATTTTATTTTTTTTTTAAGATTGTGGTAAGGAAAGCAATGATCTATAGCAGGGATATCACTATCGACTGGTCGATCGCGAAGTAGAAAGAAAGGGAATTTAACATTTTTTAATGGCCGTCAGCCAATCATCATCCTCATCCTCATATACATTACCTGATTGACATGTAGAACGTCCACTGAACACGTGTGTTCCTGATAACATGAGTTTAGTTACAAATACAAGAGGGGTTTATACAAATATACTTCACGCGTGTCAGAAGATTCATAAACCTCTATCGTAACAGTAAAATCTGTCCAACATGAGAGGCCTTCAGCTCTGATCTGTTTGCTCAGCTGCTGGACAGGACGATTTAAAAAAAAAAGAAACAAAAAAGGGGGGTGGGGGGGTTTCCTCCAAAACCTGAGAAAGGTGTGAGCATTCAGCGTCAGCCTCCTATTTGGGAATGTCGTTGCTAACGCGCCTTTTTTATGTCAAAGATTTCTCAGGGAACGTTTCTGTTGTTGGTAAAACCGTGTGCTTCAGCGCCGTTGACATGACGACGATAATCACTCAGGTCCAATTTAACAAGTTTTTGTAGGAAAAATGACAGAAAAACTTACTATCACACTGTAACGTTGTATTTGTCAAAATGATATAAATATATGTATATATATATAATATGTATATATATATTTATATTTCATTAAGGAGAGATCTTATAAGTTTGATTAAAAGACTCAATAGGGAAGCAGGAATTGTGTTGTTTTGCGAGCTACTTTTACCCAAAGCTCTGCCATTACATACATATATATATATATATGTGTGTGTGTGTGTGTATAGTATATACATATATATATATATATATATATACATATATATACAGTATATGCATATATATGTATAGTGTATATATATATATATACAACCGGCTGGGTAGCTCGGTTGGTAAGGTGCAGGACTGTCATGCTGGAAACCTGGGTTCGATTCCCACGGCGGAATGAACAATTAATGGTGATTAATGGAATGGGGCAAAATACCATAACAATGACGGGCAATTAACATCACCCAGTGAGGGTCCTTGGGCAAGACCCTTAACGTGAATGCCTACCTCACTACATGAGAGATAATGAACCACATGTCATGCCGGCTCAGACGTCGCCCGGCCAAACAAGGTCTGCGTCAGGTGCTGGGGGACCAGAGACTCTGATGGAAAGTGGGCTACTGGAACAAGACGGAAATGGACTAGATGCGAGAACAAGGATCTGTTGGAATGCTACTACTCAAGTAATCCAACCCAGAGGGGGTACATGCAGAGGATGTGGAATGAATGGATGCTTCGAAACCCACAATCAAGGCTAACTGCCAAACAACTGGTAGCCCAATGCTCGAATATCCACAAACGCCAACTCCTATCACAGCTTGAGATTGAAGTGATACAGTACAATGCCAATACCACGGGAGAGCCAGAACAACAGGTCAGAGAGGAGGTTATACCACACTCACACCCTGAGATTGGGTACACAGCCCCAACAACCACAGTTACGCTGAGCGAGGCAGCAACTGACCTGAAAGACAAGATCATGTCTAGAATGAACACTAGGCAACCCCGACACCAGCTACAACGGTTAAGTGATGTACTGCCTGAAAGTCTACTGGAAACTGTGAATGAAGCATTGAGGGCAATTCCTACCACAACCATCACAGAAACCAATGAACTGGTTTACACTTCAGCAGCAGTGATCCTTGAGATGCTTGGCTATAAGAGCAACCATGGAAGAAAACAATACCCACCATGGAAGCAACGGTTAGAGGCCAAAATCAAGGCAACTCGGAAGGATGTGAGTAAGCTGACAGAGGCTCAAAGAGGTACAATGAGAAAGCAAGTACCTAAGAGATACAGCCAGATGCCCATACCTGAAGCCCTGGAAACTGCCAAACAAAGGCTCCTAGCCTTGAGTAGCCGCCTAAAGAGATACACAAGAGACAATGAAGCCAGACGAATAAACAGGCTGTTCGCAACTCAACCAGCGAAAGTGTACGCTCAGTGGCAGGGTCAAAACAGCCGAGCAGACCCACCAAGGCTAGAAACTGAACAGTACTGGAAAAGTATATGGGAGAAAGAGACAGCACATAACAGCAATGCCCAGTGGCTGGTCTCTCTGAGAAAAGAACACAGCAACCTCCCTGAACAGAATCCAGTAACCATCACAGTGGCAGACATCCAAGAAAGAGTCTCAGGTATGAAGAACTGGACAGCACCGGGCCCTGACATGATACATGCCTACTGGCTAAAGAAGCTTACCACACTCCACGAACGCCTGGCAGCACAAATGAACCAGCTGCTAAGAGATGGGACTCACCCCGAATGGCTAACGGAAGGGCGAACGATCCTGATCCAGAAGGATCCCTCAAAGGGTGCAGTCCCATCCAACTACCGGCCAATAACCTGTCTCTCCACAACATGGAAGCTCATGTCAGGCATCATTGCAACCAAGATAAATAGGCACATGGATCAATTCATGAGTAACACACAGAAGGGCATTGGTAGAGACTCCAGAGGAGCCAAACACCAACTCCTGGTCGACAGAACAGTCGCCCAAGACTGCAGGTCACGACACACCAACCTGTGCACAGCCTGGATTGATTACAAGAAGGCCTATGACTCAATGCCACACACATGGATCACTGAATGCTTGGAGCTGTACAACATCAACAGGACTCTAAGAGCCTTCATAAGAAACTCAATGAAGCTGTGGAAAACCACCCTTGAAGCCAATGGGAAACCACTTGCACAAGTGTCCATCAAATGTGGGATATACCAAGGTGATGCTCTGTCCCCACTGCTGTTCTGCATAGGTCTGAACCCCCTCAGCCAAATAATCAACAAGACTGGCTATGGATACCGACTCAGAAATGGGGCCAACATCAGTCACCTCCTCTACATGGATGACATCAAGCTATATGCTAAGAACGAGCGTGACATTGACTCCCTGATCCACACCACCAGGATCTACAGTAATGACATTGGGATGTCATTCGGGCTCGAGAAATGCAGCCGGATGGTGACAAAGAGAGGCAAGGTAGTCCACACAGGGGGGGTCTCACTCCCAGAAGGAACAATAGCAGACATTGAGGACAGTTACAAGTACCTTGGAATTCCCCAGGCAAATGGCAACCTGGAGCAGGCAACAAGGAAAGCTGCAACAGCTAAGTACCTTCAACGAGTAAGGCAAGTCCTGAAAAGCCAGCTCAATGGCAAGAACAAGACCCGGGCAATAATCAGCTATGCACTGCCAGTTATCAGATACCCTGCAGGAATAATAAGATGGCCAAAGGAAGAGATACAGACCATGGATGTTAAAACACGGAAGCTCCTCACCATGCATGGAGGGTTCCATCCCAAATCCAGCACTCTGAGACTGTATGCTAGCCGCAAGGAAGGAGGCCGAGGACTAGTGAGCATAGAAGCCACTATCCAGGATGAAACATCCAAGATGCATGAATACATCAAGCTCAAGGCCCCAACTGACAGTGTGCTCAGTGAATGTCTCAGGCAATGGAGAGCAGAGGATACAGTGCTGGAGGACAGATCCTCATGGGAGGACAAACCCCTGCATGGGATGTACCACCGGACCATAACTGAAGTGGCTGATATCAAGAAGTCCTACCAATGGCTAGAAAGGGCTGGCCTACAAGACAGCACTGAAGCGCTCATCCTGGCAGCTCAGGAACAAGCCCTGAGCACCAGAGCGATAGAGGCTCAGATCTACCACACCAGACAAGACCCAAGGTGTAGGCTGTGCAAAGAGGCGCCTGAAACAATCCAGCACATAACTGCAGGATGTAAGATGCTGGCAGGTAAAGCATACATGGAGCGGCACAATCAAGTGGCTGGAATAATATACAGGAACATGTGTGCAGAATATGGACTGGAAACCCCAAGGTCAAAATGGGAAACACCTCCGAAGGTGGTAGAGAATGAGAGGGCAAAGATCCTGTGGGACTTCCAGATCCAGACTGATAGGATGGTAATGGCGAACCAACCAGACATCATAGTGGTGGATAAAGAACAGAGGAAAGCCGTTGTGGTGGATGTGGCAGTGCCAAGCGATGGGAACATCAGGAAGAAGGAACATGAGAAACTTGAGAAATACCAGGGACTCAGAGAAGAACTGGAGAAAGCCTGGAAAGTGAAGGTGAAGGTGGTGCCTGTGGTAATTGGAGCACTCGGGGCAGTAACCCCCAAGCTTGAGGAGTGGCTACAACAGATACCTGGAAAGACCTCAGACCTCTCAGTCCAGAAAAGCGCAGTGCTAGGAACAGCTAAGATACTGCGCAGGACCCTCAAGCTCCCAGGCCTCTGGTAGAGGACCCGAGCTTGGAGGAGAAACCACCCGCGGAGGGTGAGAGGGGCGTTTTTTTTTTTTTATACATACATATATATTTGATAACAAGAAAGCCTATGACTCAATGCCACACACATAGATCACTGAATGCTTGGAGCTGTACAACATCAACAGGACTCTAAGAGCCTTCATATTAAACTCAATGAAGCTGTGGAAAACCACCCTTGAAGCCAATGGGAAACCACTTGCACAAGTGTCCATCAAATGTGGGATATACCAAGGTGATGCTCTGTCCCCACTGCTGTTCTGCATAGGTCTGAACCCCCTCAGCCAAATAATCAGCAAGACTGGCTATGGATACCAACTCAGAAATGGGGCCAACATCAGTCACCTCCTCTACATGGATGACATCAAGCTATATGCTAAGAGCGAGCGTGACATTGACTCCCTGATCCACACCACCAGGATCTACAGTACTGACATTGGGATGTCATTCGAGCTCGAGAAATGCAGCCAGATGGTGACAAAGAGAGGCAAGGTAGTCCACACAGGAGGGGTCTCACTCCCAGAAGGAACAATAGCAGACATTGAGGACAGTTACAAGTACCTCGGAATTCCACAGGCAAATGGCAACCTGGAGCAGGCAACAAGGAAAGCTGCAACAGCTAAATACCTCAACGGGTAAGGCAAGTCCTGAGAAGCCAGCTCAATGGCAAAAATAAGACCGGCAATAAACAGCTACGCAGTGCCAGTTATCAGATACCCTGTAGGAATAATAAGATGGACAAAGGAAGAGGTACAGACCATGGATGTTAAGACACGAAAGCTCCTCACCATGCATGGAGGGTTCCATCCCAAATCCCGGACCCTGAGACTGTATGCTAGCCGCAAGGAAGGAGGCCGAGGACTAGTGAGCGTAGAAGCCACTATCCAGGATGAAACATCCAAGATGCATGAATACATCAAGCTCAAGGCCCCAACTGACAGTGTGCTCAGTGAATGTCTCAGGCAATGGAGAGCAGAGGATACAGTGCTGGAGGACAGATCCTCATGGGAGGACAAACCCCTGCATGGGATGTACCACCGGACCATAACTGAAGTGGCTGATATCAAGAAGTCCTACCAATGGCTAGAGAGGGCTGGCCTACAAGACAGCACTGAAGCGCTCATCCTGGCAGCTCAGGAACAAGCCCTGAGCACCAGAGCGATAGAGGCTCAGATCTACCACACCAGACAAGACCCAAGGTCTAGGCTGTGCAAAGAGGCGCCTGAAACAATCCAGCACATAACTGCAGGATGTAAGATGCTGGCAGGTAAAGCATACATGGAGCGGCACAATCAAGTGGCTGGAATAATATACAGGAACATGTGTGCAGAATATGGACTGGAAACCCCAAGGTCAAAATGGGAAACACCCCCGAAGGTGGTACAGAATGAAAGGGGAAAAATCCTGTGGGACTTCCAGATCCAGACTGATAGGATGGTAATGGCGAACCAACCAGACATTGTAGTGGTGGATAAAGAACAGAGGAAAGTCGTTGTGGTGGATGTGGCAGTGCCAAGCGATGGGAACATCAGGAAGAAGGAACATGAGAAACTGGAGAAATACCAGGGACTCAGAGAAGAACTGGAGAAAGCCTGGAAACTGAAGGTGACAGTGGTGCCTGTGGTAATTGGAGCACTCGGGGCAGGAACCCCCAAGCTGGAGGAGTGGCTACAACAAATACCTGGAAAGACCTCAGACCTCTCAGTCCAGAAAAGCGCAGTGCTAGGAACAGCTAAGATACTGCGCAGGACCCTCAAGCTCCCAGGCCTCTGGTAGAGGACCCGAGCTTGGAGGAGAAACCACCCACGGAGGGTGAGAGGGGCAGGTTTTATATATATATATATATTAAAAAAAAAAAAAAACGCCCCTAACATGGGATATATATATGTAACAAGGATATATATATATATATATATATATATATATATATATATATATATATATATATATATATATATATATATATATATATAAAATGGTAGAGGCAATTGGGAATAAAAGTAGCTCACATACTGAAAAAAATGTGGATGCGAAAAACGGCTGAAAGTAGCAGCAAGATAGCAGGGTTTGTCCAAAAAGATAAAGCGGGAAACATGATGATGGGAAGTGATGTCATCCTAACGACTTCGCTGTGTTTGAACCATTTTTTCTGAAAGCTATTGGTTGAAATCATTTATTTCCTGCGCCCTTCGTCGTGTCCTTTCGTAGCGTCTTCTGTCCTCTTGTTTGAGACAGAGTCGTATTGATTTAACACACCTATAACAAATAGTGTGAAGTGCATTTACTATCTCTATTTATCCTTCTCCTGTTCACACACACACACAAACGCACACACAGCAGTGCAGTGTGACAGTCAGGCTGACAATAGGTGGTTGTCACAATGATTGATGGCGCTGATTATGTGTTAATAATGAAATAAACATTAAAAACACATTCAATACAGCTCCACATTAATGAACCCACCATGGTATCTATCTATTTGAAGGGACTCTGTCTGTTTTTCTGTTGCTGTTTTTTCGCTCTGCAGAGGAACTCGTGCTCGTGACCCATTTTTGCATTGCTTCGGTTGGGTCGGGTGTGTCTGATCCACTACCGTTTTGTTCCGTCTATAACAAGTTTGCTGCTGAACTGTGAACTCTGTGCAGGATGGTTTAGACGTTTAGCTAAAGAAAAGACAAACTTCAGTCAGGATCTTGGTTGATGTTTGGTAGAAAAGCTCGGATAGTCGGTCGGAAAAGAAACTGACAAAGGATTCTATCGTACGACAGGCTGGTTTATTACTGAACTTTTTTTAAACGCAAAAAGAAAAAAAGTACGATAGTCGTGTGAAAAACCTAATGCAGTCGGCTCAGAATTGAACTATCATCTAATACTTAGCGTTTGTTTTCTTTTATTTGCAGCAGCGTTTCTTTTGTTGTTTTTGCTGTGATGGTGGGTCTTGGCTGCCGTCTCATCCTCATTACGATCCAAAAGACTGGACTTAAGTTTACGGCCGAAGTCAGTTAACTAGATCTTTGCTTTACATTTGACTTCTTTTTATTAGTACTATTTGCATAATTTCATCAAAACGGTCTTCTATTTTGGACTAAGGGCACATCTGCTGGGACTGAAGCATCTTGTCTTCAGTCTAAAATGTTTTGTGACTGGAACACTTTGAAACATTTGAGGTTATCAGTTTTTGTATTGAATTTAAAATACAAAGATGAATGATCCCAATGAAAATCAGCTGATACCTTCAGTCTCAGTTTTGCACAACATGAAAAACTGAAGAGCTGAGCAGAGAAGCAAAGCTTTATCTGTAGATATTGGAGATTTCCTCGTCAGGAAGCAACTGAAATCAGAAATAAACGGCCTGAAATATGTGCTTCATGTAAAGAGGGCCGGCCTTTCCTCGTCAGAGGAGGTGATGAGGTCATCCATCCAGGAGGAAGCAGCGTCCGTCCACACTGACGGTGCTTTCAGGACAGCTCCCAGGGGGGGTGTTTAGGACATGTACCACCAGGAGGGGGCCTCAGGGCAGACGCAGGACTCGCGGGACAGATTAAATCTTTTGGTTTAGTTGGCAGAGCTGAGAATTCTCATCAGAGGAAGATGTGCCTAAAAAGAAGAAACTCTTGAGGTTTTTGGACACCAGATCAGACCCCAAAACTGAATTAGATAAAAAAACAATACACCGAAAATCTTAATTTCTATACATTAAAATTTTTGTTTTAGCCACAAATTAAAAACACAATTAATAAAAAATACTTTCAAGCTTTAAAGAAATCTGTCTGTGATTTTATATATATTTTAAACCGGTGTACATGCAGCCAGGATCAATTCAAATCATGTTCTTTTATTTTGTGAATCAAATGGCTAAAATATAAATAAATAAATGCCTAAAAGAAAAATTTCGTGGGAAATTTTTCAAGGTGTAAAAAAACACGGCAACGTTTTCTAGAAAAATGCTGCGTCTGAAGTTAATCAGGTCCGTTTTGCAGTTTTTGCACGGCTTTGACTCACTTACAGCGAACAGTTGGGAGGAACTGATGTTCACATCAACGCTTTCGGAACAAAAAAAAAGTTTAAAAGTTTTGAGGGAAAAGAAAAAAAAGAGAGAGAGAGGAGAGTGTTTTAGTATAAACAGAAAGCAGGACACCGTGGTTACCGGTGGCAACCATCATCAATCAGAGTTTGAAGACATCGCTGCTGGCAAAGACGACAGGAACAGAGGGAGAGGGTGGCATCAGGATGAAGGGATGTAAATGCTGAAAGAGAGCCAGATGAATATAAATAAAATGGAGTGGAAAGGGGGGATGTTTTTAACCTCTTTTCATGAAAATGGCAGGAACGGAGGGGGGTGGGGGGAGTGGGAAGAGGAAGAGATAAAACGACAGAATGAGGATGACATAGAGAAAGTTGTTTTTGGTCTCTGACTGTTTAAAAAAGGGAATTAGGACAATGAGTGGTCACCTTGAGAGCGCCATTTCTTTCTGCCATTTTTCTCTGTATCCTTCCTGTAAGCGAGAGGTCAGATCACACAGAATAGAAAGTCCTGAAATCCTACAAAACTATTCTTAAAAAAATCTGTTCTTTTAAAAGAGCAGTGCGTCTCTCCATCTGCATTTTTTCCTTCTTTTTATCTTCGAGCGGTTGCTAATCGGCATGGATTATGGGTTATCGAAGGTAATCAAGCCTACAGCCACAACGTTTAATGTCACAATGTGTGCTCTGCTTTTAGATCCCCTTATGTTTCTACGCAGAACAAACTAAGAAAGGATTAAATTGTCCTTAACAGATTCTCATTTTCATCAACAGAGGAAGTATGGTAGGTTACTAAGGGTTGGGCTTGTTGAAGAAACCAAATAAATGTGTCCTTCAGTGAGTGTTATGTTGGCGTGGTGGGAAACCCTTTTTTCAGTTGGCAGCAAGTCATCACTGTATCGCAAGTTTACTGCAGCAGTTTGGTTGCAGTCCAGTTGAAACAAAAACAAAAAAATCTGACAGTACGTCAGACGAGTGTGAATCAACCCTCGGTGACGGAAAAATAAAATTTCCTTCCTGTCTTTTTTTTTTAACAACTGAAAGTTCAGATGGGTAAAGTACGCTACAAAAATAAGGTTCTGTTGTTTAAACTGAATTAAGATAAATTAGTTAAGCTGTCTAAGCCAATTATCTTTTGAACTGTCTAAGCTAAGTTAGCTTGTGAACTGTTTAAGCTAAATTAGCTTTTTAACTGTTTAAGCTCAGCAAGTTATTTTTTAACTGTTTAATTTTAAGTCAGCTTTTAAACTGTTTGAGCTAAGTTAGTAAAATTAGCTAAAACAGATAACAAGCTAACAGATAACAAGCTAAAATATGCTGTGTCCGAATTCCTTCCCTAATCACAAAATAGTGATTTCGTCATTTTGTAGTGTTATCCGAATCTACATGGCCAAAATCTAACTAACCTAGAATTTTCCCAGAAGTCTTTGCAAAAAACCAATGTGCATCGATGCTCACTAGATTGGCAAATGTAGACCACCATGCATTGCATTTCAACAATTTTTACGAAAAAATTGTATTCAAACATTTTTTTTTAAATAAACCATCAACGTTTTTATCATCAGAAGAAAAATGCTCATATCATTAGATTTGAACTTTGTGAAATCGATGACATCATAGCCATCGTTTAAAAAAATAAAAAGTAGTGAACGTGGTGTCCGAATTGCTCTTAAAATCCAGAGCACTATATAGTGCCACAATAAATAGTTTTTTAGTAGTTAGGGGTTGGGGTGGGAATTCGGACACAGCTATAGTTTCCCTTGAAGTTATGACTCCAAATATTTCTTGGTTACTTAACAAATTCCTCATTGTCTAATGTATTTTGTTTTAAACAACTTAAAGTTGTTCAAAACAGACAGAAAATACACAACTAAAGGAACCGGGCCACTATTAAAGACCATCGTGTAAAGTAGTGAACACCTGTTAGACGCCGCATCAATTAGAGACCGGCCACCATTAGAAGATATTATTAAGTATTCTTATCGTTTTTGTTTTCTTTAAAAATATTACAAAGCTTGTATTGATGATATCCTAATCTTTGTCAGTAACGATAGTCATCATGACTCAAAAATTGGGGGGAGGCAAAGCTTTTTGCTGGGGGGGGGGCACCTGTCTCCCCTTTTCCCCCCATAGCTCCGCCCCTGCTGGCATTGCAGCAGTTGTTGCAAAAAATGTATATTTCATGAAGTGTGACGGTTTAATCACTTTAGAAAAATGGAGTCAGTTCCAATAAATAAAACAATGAAGTTATCAGGTGACCTCTCCCTCAGACTGAGCTTTTATTATATTTAGCGCTGAAAGAATGCCTCAAGTGTTTTATTTGTTTTTAAACAGCCATACTGGTCCCCTAAGCACTCATATTATTTCATATAAACAGTAACGTGTCTATAATCTGACATATTTAATTATGCAAACGTGTTTATTTTGTTTAAAGTGAGCTTTTTACTAAAGCAGGACTCCACACGACGGACTTACAGCCACTTATTCAACTACTTGTTTCCATTTCATGTAGATTAATTGACCTGAACTGGGAATTCTGCCTCCATAGCGGATCGTCCACCCTTATTTTCCCTTGCGTTGGTTATTTGTCTCTCCATCCAGCCTTCTGTCTCTCCACTGTCTTTATCCATCACTCATTTTTCTCCGTCTCACTCTCCTCCATCCTCCTCTAAACTCTGTTCTTTCTGGATGAGCAGGTTTTATGAGTGGAGTGATAAAGAGAAGGGAGATGAAGGGCAGAGAGGGAAGGAGAGGTGGAGGACAGACGGGACAGGGGTAAAAAGAAAAAAAAAAAGAAGAAAGTTAGCAGTGGGGTTAGACTGAGGTGGAGGCAGAAATGAGGCTCAGGCTTTATTAATGCGGCCTGGACAATGCCAATGTTTTAATGGTTTGATGTCTGTGCCTCTCTGGCTCTGAGTTCGTGTTGGATTGGAATCTTCAGCCTCATTTCTGAGAGAAAAAACCTAAAGAGGATAGTGAGCAAAAAAATAATGTTTTTTTTCTAATTAACCAATCAGGACAAGAAGCTGGATCTGGATTTTCTTACTTTAACGTCCATTTCTCCATAGCTACCTTGTACTGTATTAAAGCATAAAAGCCATTTCCTCCTTCAAATACAATCCAATCAGTCGCTTTTGTTGTACTTTTTTCATCAGTGAATTGTGCTGATTCCACAAGCAAGTGTTTGAGTTTAAAAATGCAAAAATGGATGGTGGTGGTTGGGGGGCGGAGTCTTGTTTGTTACCCATTTAACAGCAGAGCTTTAGGTCCGGTGTTGACGCTCCCGGAATTACCAAAACTCTTCAACCATTCATTCATTTTCTATTCAGTTTTTCCCCTTTTCGGGGTCACGGGGCTGCTGGAGCCTATCCCGGCCACTCGTGGACGAAGGCAGGGGATGCCCTGGACAGGTCGCCAGTCTGTCACAGGGTAGAATGTCCACAATCACACATCCATTCACTCTCACACTCACACCTATGGACAATTCCGAGTTCTGAATTAACCTATGAAGCATGTTTTTGGATGGTGGGAGGAAGCCGGAGACCCCGGAGAAAACCCACGCATGCACGGGGAGAACATGCAAACTCCACACAGAAAGGACCCCCATTGATGTTGTGTTTTTCATGTCCCCCAGCTGGGACTTGAACCGGGGCCTTCTTCCTGTGAGGCAAGAGTGCTAACCACTGCTCCACCCTCTTCAACTCTTCAACTATTTACTCATTAATGCAATTCCCGCAGCTTCCAGAGCACAGAAAAGCATTTTCGCGCAAATATAGAAGACTTTACAGTATTGAGATGTTTACACAGTTAACGAAAACCAACTGATTTTGACACAGAGAGAAGCAGCTTTGCGCCGTATGCAGGACCTTACAGTAAAGTGTTCATGCAATTAACAAAAACCAGCGGACTCTGACATGGAGATAAACTGCTTTGTGCAGATGTGCGATACTTTACCATAGTAAAGTGTTTAAGCAGTTACCTTTAACCAGTTGAATCTGGTGCAGAGAAAAGTAGCTTTGTGCCAAAAGCGGCTCAGAGCTGATTAACTCCACTCCGAATCGGTTGGAATAACTGAACTTGTGCTAACACTACATGAGTGACGGCAGTCTGAACGATGTCTTTCATGTTTTGTCATCGACAACAGCTTCTGTATCAAGGGTTTCAACCAAAACCACAGACTTTGTGAAGCTGGTACAGTTAAAATCTGCTTGCTCAGCAAAATTTTTAAGAAACAAATGAAGATCGTTGGGGGTCTTGGAACCTTCAGATGACGTTGATACCAGACAACAAACTGGGAGTTTTTTTTTACTATCAGATTAGGTCTGATATTTATCAATCAGACCCGTAGGCTTCAAACGAGCAGAATAAATGCATAAAAAAAGGTCCAATGACATAAAGTTGTGATAAACGGGCAAAAAAAGGGGATCGAATGAATGGTAAGGAGTGTGGCACACTTCTACCTTGAAGGTCCAGTGTTCTAGAACCAAACCTGCAATCTTTCAAATAGAAGTCGACCGCTCAGCTTCATACACTGACCAAAAATATAAACGAGTGGCCTTTTCTTGTGGCCAGTCTAAGGCACACCTGTGCAATAATCATGCTGTCTAATCAGCATCTTGATATGGCACACCTGTGAGGTGGGATGGATTGTCTTGGCAAAGGAGAAGTGCTCACTATCACAGATTTAGACAGATTTGTGAACAATATTTCAGAGAACTGGTTATTTTGTGTATGTGGAAAATGTTTCACATCTTTGAGTTCATACCATAAAAAATGGGAGCAATAACAAAAGTGTTGCATTTATATTTTTGGTCAGTGTATTCAGAATCTGATCATTGCTGGAGCAAGCCCAGTAAGGTATTTGTAGAGCTGAGAGGTTGGATTGACATCCACTAATCCAAAGGCCGTCTCTATCTGTGACCAGTTTCAAAAAAGTAGGTAACATTTCACCAGAAGGTATGTTGTCACGGATGAAATCCAACATTTTTTGATACGACATGTTTAGGATTTGGTACCTGGTTGTCCTTGAATAAGCTGGACCGGGACAGGGATATGGTTAGAAGTAGGGCAGTTTATTGAACGCAGAAATGTGGATGGCTGATCCGGTGAAATGGCAACTGGCAGATGGGCAGCAGGTCCAGAGTAGTTCTTTGATGGCGTAGAGGGCAAGAATCCAGAAGGATCAGACGTGGTTTGGTTTGATGATACTTGAGTAGAACCAGGCTTGGCTTCAACTGACTTGGCTTAGTGTGGTTTGGTTTGGGTAGGCTCGATGTGGCTTGAAGAGGCTCGACTTAACGGGGCTTGGCTTGATCTGGCTTGAAGTGGCTTAGCTCGGCTTGCTTGGCTTCAACCAGCAGAGATTGATGTAATCTTCCATAGAGAAGGAAACGAATCGACGATGGCTGGAGGGCGTGATAGACTGATAAAGGCTGTCTGATTAGTGGTGGAACAGGTGCGTGTGACCCGATCCTCAGGCAGGTGTGCGAATGCGACCCCAACACCTGACACCTGGCTACATTTCATCTGGTTTTCAAACATGCTTCAATCCGGAAGTGAGGATGTAGTTGATCGGCTGCAAACAAATCAAAATTTTCTTTATTTTTATGATAAATATGGCTTTTGCTAAATTACCTACAAATGTTGCGGCCGAAGCATGAATGTTATTGTGAACAAAGTTGACCACATTTCCAAACTTTGCAGGAATTCAAGAGCATTCAGGAAAAATGTACAAATTCTGTAATAAAGACACTCTTTTTTGCATTCAAAGGCATAAATATCCAATCAACAAATTCAGCAAAAATGGCTTTTGCCTGCTTTCACTATCGACAAATCTATTTTCCAAGTCATGTGAGCGTGAAACAGGAGCGGATTCTTTCGGAATCTTAGAGGTGTCCAGAGTTTTAATTTAGCTGATGATTGTTAAAAATCTAAAGCGGCTTGTCATTTCAGGCAGCCTCCAGATGATTGCTTTGCAGTTTGACACTTGGTAATTGTGTTGTTGAATTAGATTATTAAAGAACACAACTTAACTGAACAACATCATCGCTGGAGGTTCAGTCCGTGATGATGAGAAAACACACACATACACACACACACACATACACACACACACACACAACTGCCACCAAAGACTTACTGTTAAATCAACACAAAGTTGCGAACATGCACACGGTGTCATCTGCAGCTCACATTTATACAGGAATTGTAATGAAAGCTGTGGGCTGTTGTGCGTGAGATGGATGGTCTGACTTTAAGCTTGTATAAATAAACGCTAAGAGATCCTGACGGCCTGGAGTGATGGCTCCAACGCCACAGCGGTGAGTTAGACCCAGATTGGAGGACATCCATCCAGCCTGCAGCTCCATTTCATTCATGTTTACAACACAAAGTCAAGTCAAAGAAAAGTAGATAAAAAGACACAAAACAACAACCTCTAAAGTCAGCCATTTTAGCATTTTTATTGTTTTTTTCCGTTCCTCGGCCTCATGTCCTGTTACTTTTGTCTGATGACCATAGCCCCCTTAACAATGTCATTGTTATTAGGCCTCAGTGACCCGCGGTGACCCAGAAGGAGTATTGAAGATGGTAAATGCTTTACAGTCACAGACCCATTCACCCAGTCACACACACATTCACACACTGGTGGCGGCTCTGTTGCCGAACACTGGTCCCAACCTTCCACCAGAGGCAAAGTGGGGTTCAGTGTCTTGCCCAAGGACACTTCGAAACATGGGCGGGCAAGGCGCGAATCGAACCCACAATCTTTCGATTGGAGGTCGACCGCCCTACCACTGCAACACGGCCGGTGCAGTGATGGACCCTACAAGATAGCACAAGGGTTAAATGTGCTAAAATAATCTTATGGCAGCTTGAAGTATTTAACGATTCAAATAAATTCCTTTATGCATTTGACCAATCGGATGGAATCGGATGTTAGATGTTCGCCTCCTGTGTAGACGAGAATCATTTAGAATGTAATTTAAGTTATGTTGACCATCCGTATTTAGGAATATAGTTACATATAGTTACTGTGTCCTTGGTGGGACACAGCCTGAGTATATAGATAGATAGATAGTTAGATAGATAGATATGTTGACTATTATTTAAATTAAACTGTTGCAGTGAAATGGAAATTGTGTTTTTGGTGGTTTCGCTATTTGTTAATGTATCGCAAGTTATATTGTCATGGCAATATTGATCACTAATATCGCAAACTAAGAGTTTTCCTCAGGTTGTGCAGCCCTACTCACTTCTTTATTTTTAAACGGCTGATATGACGTCATCGATTGCATTAAGTAAAAATCTAATTGATATGAGCGTTTTGTGACCACCATTTATGAATCCACTGAGTTCTGGATATAAAAATGTTGATGGTTTATTAAAAACTATACATTTAAATACATTTTTGGGCAAAAAATGTTCTAAAAATGCAATGCATTGTGGTCTATATTCGCTAATCCAGTGAGCATTGATGCACATTGGTTTTTCGCAGACACTTCTGGTAAAATTTCTAGGGCACCCAACCTTGGAATTGTAGATTCGTACAGCATTACAAAATGAGGAACACACTATATAGTTATTAGTGAAGGAATTCAACACAACCATGGTGTTGTTACTCTTTGATGTCTATGAAGTTGTGCGTCATTCCGCTTCAGTTCCTGTCACCTGACTAAACTGAATGCAGGAGTGGCAGTTCCACATCACAACATGCCACATGGAGGTTTCCTTGCAGTCCTGCTGACGTAATGCCGTCCACGTCAAGTGGTTCTGCCGCCTGTTCCTGAGGAGGATTGCCATAACCATTCCTCTTCATGTCCCTTGCCTTTGAGGAGGGTTGTTGGGGCTGCTCCTCTTCATGTCCCTTGCCTTTGAGGAGGGTTGTCGGGGCTGTTCCTCTTCATGTCCCTTGCCTTTGAGGAGGGTTGTTGGGGCTGTTCCTCTTCATGTCCCTTGCCTTTGAGGAGGGTTGTTGGGGCTGCTCCTCTTCATGTCCCTTGCCTTTGAGGAGGGTTGTCGGGGCTGTTCCTCTTCATGTCCCTTGCCTTTGAGGAGGGTAGTTGGGGCTGCTCCTCTTCATGTCCCTTGCCTTTGAGGAGGGTTGTCGGGGCTGCTCCTCTTCATGTCCCTTGCCTTTGTGGAGGGTTGTCGGGGCTGTTCCTCTTCATGTCCCTTGCCTTTGAGGAGGGTTGTTGGGGCTGCTCCTCTTCATGTCCCTTGCCTTTTATGAGGATAGCCATAACCACTCCTCTTCATGTCCCTTGCCTTTGAGGAGGGTTGTCGGGGCTGCTCCTCTTCATGTCCCTTGCCTTTGAGGAGGGTTGTTGGGGCTGCTCCTCTTCATGTCCCTTGCCTTTGAGGAGGGTTGTTGGGGCTGCTCCTCTTCATGTCCCTTGCCTTTTATGAGGATAGCCATAACCACTCCTCTTCATGTCCCTTGCCTTTGAGGAGGGTTGTCGGGGCTGCTCCTCTTCATGTCCCTTGCCTTTGAGGAGGGTTGTTGGGGCTGCTCATCTTCATGTCCCTTGTCTTTGTTAAGGGTTGTTGGGGCTGCTCCTCTTCATGTCCCTTGCCTTTGAGGAGGGTTGTCGGGGCTGCTCCTCTTCATGTCCCTTGCCTTTGAGGAGGATTGTTGGGGCTGCTCCTCTTCATGTCCCTTGCCTTTGAGGAGGATTGTTGGGACTGCTCCTCTTCATGTCCCTTGCCTTTGATGAGGATTGTTGGGGCTGCTCCTCTAGACATTTCCCTGTTGACAGCTCACAGCTCATGATCAGTTCAGCCCATTCTTCACCTCTTTGGATTCAGGAGACACAAAAAAGCAGAATTTTTGCAATAATAGTCTGAGACTCCAGATAAACCCTTTTACCACTTGGTTGCACCCAAATATTTTGACAAACAATGGTGGAGTCCAGCTCATGGACTTTTGGTTGACTTTTTTACGCCAACCGTTGCTCGGTTTAGAGACTGAACTTCAGCTAATCGTCTAAGAAAAGGAAATCAGTCTGTTTTCTGCCTCCGTCTCTGTGGATTACCAGCATTTGGCGGACAAGCTTTTCCACTTTGATGTCATCCCCTCCTCTCTCTTGTCACCTCTTCCATTCTGTCCGGTTACTCATCTTTCCTTCCTCGTGTCTCCATTTCGGCCTCCTCTTCCTCCCTTTCCCGCCTTCCGTCGGTTGAGGTCCAGCTCCAAGTTCATATTGGTCATTATATCCCCATAGAGAGAGATTCACCTCCGCTAAGAGCTCATCTCTCTCTGTCTTTCTCTGGTCCAGCATCGGTTTGATTGTTATTAGTCCTGAGAGAACAATGATCGCCACCTGACTCTGTCTCTGTCTCCACTTTTGGCTTCTCTGTGTCTTTTCTCCTTCATGTCTTCCTCTTTGTACATTCAAAAGATGTTTATATTTTTAACTTCCCGCTCCGTCTAAGTTACATTGATGAACACAACCTCCTCTTGACATTGTGTTCATACAAACTACAACAACCACTTCCACACAAACTCCAGAAAACATTTAAATAAAAAAACAAAACACATTTTCTCAAAATATTACTTTTTCTATTTACTTAAACAGAAAAAAATAAAGTTTGAGGAAAGATTTACAGGCAGATTATTTTCAACAGGACACAAAAGTGTTTATCAGTCGCAGACTAGACCAAAGAGCTGTCTAAAGCTAAGTACACACTGGGTATTTGACGCCAATGGTCAGCCAGTGGAGTTCACACTGGACAAGCAGGGAGGGGCTAATTCTTCTTGTTCTTTTTCTACTGTTCATTCTCAGCCACCTACAGTTGGAAGAGGCTTGGTGCAAAATGTCAAAGCGGGGCAAATCTCACAAATCGGACGCCAAACGGACACAGTTCCTTTCCAGCGTCCTTGCAATGGCGAATATGGATCTTCATCATGTCAGGAGAGCGGCCTTGGCTAATCTCTGTTTAAAAAAGAAAAACGTCGTCAAGATCGTCATCGTGTTTGGGTTTACCAAATCCAAGTCGCTGATTGGTCGAATCTTGACCTGGTTTTACTGGAAACATGCGCTCAATGGACGTGGCGTGTTTTGAATGTAGAGCCCAAAAACTGCGTAACTACAGGTGAACGCAACGCGTATCTATCCGCATTTGCAAAGAGTTCTAATTGAAACTGGCTGCTTGAACGCGCCTTTCAGAGGGAGGTGGGAACATAGCTTCAAGACACCGGGATTGTAGTGTCGCGTCCCTCTTCAGGAAGGGGGGAGAAAATCGGGTAACATCAAGAAAAATGAATAATCAGAGGGTTTAAGTTCACCATTCAATTCAATTTTATTTCTATAGCCCAAAATCACAACAACAGTCGTCTCGATGGGCTTATAAAGTAAACATAAAATCCTAAGGATCATGAATACATAGAATTCAAAAGGAGTTCTAAACTGAACTAACTAAACTGGCATCCCTGCCCTTAGACCAGGGGTGTCCAATTCCAGGCCTCAAGGGCCGGTGTCCTATATATTTTCCAATCAACACACCTGATCCAGGTAATCAACAGATATCAACAGAGTTTCTGGAAAACCAGCAGGAGACCGGCCCTCGAGGCCTGGATTTGGACACCCCTGCCTTAGACCCTCCTTCGCTGAAGGAAAAACCTCTTAAAAAAAAAGAAGGATTCTGGAAAAAAAGGAGAAACCTCAGGGGTGTCCACATGAAGGAGGGATCCTCCCCCAGGACGGACAGGTGATTTACCAGAACTCTTAGAGAAGAATTAACTTATCTAATTCTACAACTTCATATTTAAAGTCCAGCAGACGAGCTTCATCCAGACGGAGTTGGGGGGACAGTCGGGGGCGTGAGACGAGCCAGAGACAGGATCCACAGCCAGGTGTAGGAGCAGGAGCAGGGACGAGGTACACGGTCAGGAACAGGAGCACGGATGAGCCAACAGGAGTCTGGAAGCACAAAGAGGGACAGGACAGGAATCGCAGTGCACCAAACAGAGGCATAGAGAACTAAATGATAAGTAATGATTAAATATAGAGGAGAGTTGAAGCAGACGAGAATGGAGGACAGAACCCCAGTGCACCATAGCTGCCCAGCTTCAAACTTCTAGCAGCCTTAAGTTCAGATGTTTCATAAGGTGACAGGTTGCAGAAACCCAGGGGAGGTAAAGAACAAAACAACAAAGGGTGACTTGATGTTTGAAAATAATAAACAGAAATGATCAGGCTTCATAGCAGACAAATGAGTGACAGGAATACAGTCACCAAAACACAACAACTAGAGTTCCGATTTTTTAACCACGCTGCGGCACGACGCCCGAATTGTGCTGCTGCCACACCTTGGCGCCGCACCCGCAGCTCAAATTGCGCCGCGACACCTCAGATTGCTTCTGCACCATCGACTGTACATTGAAACTGGCCGCACCAATCGCGTTCAGTGTGAACACACCGTAAGGTCAAAGACTCTTCGGGACGGAAGTATCCGGGAGTCCATGGATTACAATGTCGATCCGATAAAGGTAGTCCAAAGTGCGATGTGGAGCAGGATGGGGAGCCGATTACGGATATGGTAGTCCAATTGCTGTGAGCAGGATGGCACGGGAGTAAAAATCCACTCCTGCTTAATCTTTAACTCACCACTAAATATTTGCTAAAAAAAGCGGTTGTTATGGCTTTAATTGTCCACCAGAGGTCACCGTTGCAGAAATCTTGAAGCTTTGAATCTGTTAGTAAAGCTTCAGTGCTTCACGAAGCTTTCACTCATACCACTGAATATTTACCAATGTATGTTTTCACTTTTTTTTCCGTTTAAAATGATTTTCCTGCCTCCAAACTGAAAAAAGATTCAGATTCTTCTCTTTGTGTCAGACAGATTCATTTTAGTCGTTATGGAGCCTCTTCCTCTTTCTCCTTTGGCTTCTCTTTTCCCTCCCTCTTTCATTCAGTCAGGGTTTCTCAGTGTAATGAGATTACATGGGATTATAAAAGCCCATCTGCCTGTAATCCACACCACTCAATCCCATTTTCCTGCTTAAACACACACGTTTCTAATTCTCTTTGCTCTGATCCTCACTCGGTTCTTCTGAAGACCCTCCTCTTCCTCACTTCACCTCCTCTTCATGTTTGATGGAGCGTCGGATGGAGGTCAGGGAAGGGGGGCTCATGCGTCCGAGCCGCCGCCAGAGCTCGCATGTGAGCCGCGGCCGGAGCGAGGAAGAGGAGGAGGAGGAGGAGGAGGAGGAGGAGGAGGAGGAATTCCCCGCCGGAGAGAGGAGCAGCTCCGGAGAAAGTTTGGGAAAGAGATCCGCTCAACACATCAATGGAAGCGCTCCCCCCACCAATCACATCCGGAGGGCTGCTCCGATTGGCCCCACGCGCTGTCCGTCTCGCGCATTGGGGCGGGGCTTGAGCGGGGTCTGACCTGGAGTCTGATCCAGTCTCGTTTTACGCACAGACCGGACAGTCCGCGCGCGGATCTGCAGCGCGGGGCACGATTCTGCGCGGAAAGCGGGACGAGTGGAAGACGGGCGGAAACCCAGCCGGAAGGAAGGAAGGAAAGAGAGGAGGAAGCGGAAAAGTCACAGAAGAGAGTTCTGCGGGAAAAGTGCGCGCGTGCTCTCTCCATCCCACACACATGATGTCGCTCCCCGGATCCCCGCCGCTCCTGTCGCCGGGCTCGGGCGCCCCGACCCCGGTGGGGCTCTACCGCTCCGCCCCGGAGGGGCTCCACACCTCCGCCGCCTCCACCGGCACCTCCAGCCCGGCGCACGGAAACTCCCACGCGCTCTCTCCGTCCCCGCGGCTCACCGGCGGCATGCTCAGCGCCTTCCTGCCCGCGCTGGGGAACGGCGGCGGCGGCGCCGCGCTGGGACCCCTCGGCGGGCTGGGCTCCCTGACCCCCGGCCCCCCCAGCCTGGTGCACGCGCCGTCCGGCGCGGGCCTGGGCAGCGAGTGCAAGCTGGTGGAGGTGCACGGCGTGAAGGTGGCCAGCTTCAGCGTGGACGGCCAGGAGCTGATCTGCCTGCCGCAGGTGTTCGACCTCTTCCTGAAGCACCTGGTGGGGGGGCTGCACACCGTCTACACCAAGCTGAAGCGGCTGGACATCACGCCGGTGGTGTGCACCGTGGAGCAGGTGCGCGTGCTGCGCGGGCTCGGCGCCATCCAGCCAGGCGTCAACCGCTGCAAGCTGATCTCCAGGAAGGACTTCGAGACGCTGTACCAGGACTGCACGAGCGCCAGGTGAGGCACCCCCCCCCCCCCCCCCCCCTTCAGAAACCCCGCAGGTCGGGAAAAACTTTTGGGTCCCGGCAAACTTTTATTTCTGTTGCGTTCAAGGCAGAATTTGCTGTTAAAGTCACTTTTTGCGCAAACGTGGTGCGTTCACGGTCCTTGTTGTGGAGTTTGATGGATGAAAACAGCTAAAGCAAGGGGACAGACAGAGGCTGGATGCAGAGTCACAGCTCACGTTCAGCTGGGACCGTGGTGCGTTCACGGCCTCTTTATCAAAGTTTGGTTGATGTTAACGGTGTTTGCGCAGGACGTCTCCACCTGGAAATTAGAGGTGATGCGGATCCGCATCCATCCAGCCTCCCTCACCTCTCACCTTCAGGCACGAGCGTGGTGCGTTCACTGACTGGCTAAAATAAGCGCAGTGTTTGCGCATGAGCTGCACCTGGAGGGAGGTTGGAGGTGCAGGCGCGCTGCGTTCACGGCCTCTTCTTTGGAGTTTGGCTGATGGAAACAGCGTTCGCGCATAATCAGGACGCTTCCACCGGGAAGTAAGAGGCGACGGACGGTGGGAATCCGCGCGTGCGTGTGCTGCAGTCCAAACCTTTTGTTTAACTTAAATTATTTCTCCTCTAAGTCTAAGTGGCAAAAAACAAACCTAAAAAACCTTGCAACTTTATTTTTGTGAAAAATGAAACCAAACTTCCTAAAAACGGACGTTTCCTGAAGAAGACAGGAAGTTCCTTTGATCTCAGAGCTGTGGGGGCCCTCTGGTTCTTCTGGGTCATGTGAACGGGACAGGTGCCGTTTGGACTGTTCCTTATCAGCATGTTAGCAGTTGCAGTCGTTGACGTGCAGAACCTATTTTAGGACCCCCCCCCCCCCAAAAAAAAAAAGAAAAAAAAAGAGATAACTGGAAGTGGCGGGGGCGGGGGCTGAGGGGGGATGGAGCTCCAGCTTCCGCTGCAGAGAAGATTCTTGTTCAGTTTTTAAATGAAGGCGTCCTTTGGAGTTCAGGATGATGCTCCTTGACCTTTGCCCTCCGCAGGACCAAAGACGGTGCAGAAGCTGTTTTCAAACTGCCCCCCCCCACACACACACACACACACAGGTGTGGTTCTGCCCCCCCCCTTCTTGAAACCCACTCCCATTGGTGCATGTCAGGGGTAATAAACGGCGGCGGGAGAGCTTTTGTGGCTGAACGCACATCACAAAGAGCGCCCCCTCCAGGGTTGTGCGCTCCTCGTCTTCGTGTTTTTTTATTTTTTTGCCTCAGAGCTGACTTTCTGGTGTGTTCGGGGTTTACCGACAGCTTTGATGTCTTTCTTGAGCCGCCGATGGCCTTAGAAACGCCATCTTGCTCACTTTGGCACCGCCGGGGAAAAGTTTATTCGAGCATGCGCCTCCTGTAGCAGCCCTCCACCCGTGTTCGGTGGTTCTGTCATCACAGCCGGCAGAGGACGGCTGGGTTGGTGCAGATCCGAACCCCAGACCTCTGTGGATCTGTCTGAACAGAACTTATCGGGTCGTCTCTCTGAAGACATCCAGTGAGGAGACGTCTATCCAGAAGCAAAACAAAGTTCAAAGGTCACGCTGGGTTCACACCGGGCATGCGATGCGCGGTGAAGACCGTCGCTACCCGCTACTCCCCGCTACTCCCCGATACTCCCCGCTACTCGCTCACGTCCGCCGCCCACAGCTGGAAAAGTCTTGGTGTGAAATGTTGAAGCGGAATCCAGGAAATGTGGCGGATCTTCCTTTCACTGCTCGATTCCGATCAATGAAAGACTCAGTGTCACAGAATTCCGGCGCAGTTTTCTTCCAGGTTTTGAAAGGGACGCTACCCACACGACGCCACCAAATCCGAGTCCCTGATTGGTCAAAGGTCAGCGTCTCTTTCAAACGTGCGTAGCGTGGGGCGAAGTTTATGTGCGTTGACATTGATTTTTTGTTAAAAGTGATCACTTGGGGGTGAATCTGGTGTGTCGGTACCTCGAGAGCCCGGAACGCGTACCTATGCGCGTTTGCATAGACTTTTGGGTGGAAGTGACGTGATCGTACATTTCAGCTCAACCTGCAGCCGCAGACTGGAAGGGAATCCGCCGCCGTGGCGGCCGCTCGGGATCACCGGGCGACCTTCTCCGGATTCCCCACGGTGCCTGGTTTTCAGAAATGCTGCCGGTCATCCGGATCGGGTGTTTTCTGATCCGCAGTCGGAGGGACAGGGATCCTGGAGAACAGGCAGCTGGTGGACGCCAGGACAACGCCCCCACGGAGACTTGGGGGGGCTCAGAAGCTAAAGCTGAAGATCCTGAAACCGTCCTGGCGTCCGTCTTTGTGGTTCTGACCCAAAGGATCAGCGAAACGTTTCAGACCTTCTGCTGAAAATGGTCCCATCAGAGGTTTTTCCGGTGAATCCGGACTGGCAGGAGCGTTTTTTTGGTCCTTTGGAGGGCCGTGGAGTCAGGCGGCGTGTTCGCCGCCTCGCCGTTTCGGGGAATCGATAGTGAGTGACAGCAGGGAGGGTGCTGATGTCGGAGTGTTATTCTGGGCTCTCCTTATCACCACAGGCTGTTACCCCCCCCTCCCCCGCCAGGCCATAGCGGTGATGAGGGGAGGGAGGGGGTCGATTTGGTTTGTTGAAGCGCCTCTGCGCGTCCTGCGCCGCGTGGAACGCCGGGTTCTTCCAGCGGCGTGCGAGTGCGGCGGGTTGTTGTGGAGGAAGCACACAAACAGAGCTATCGGCTGTCGGGGTTCTGGTTACATCTGCCGCTGCTGTTGTTTCAGGTGGCGTGCGTGTCGGCGGCGTGTGCGTGTCAGCGCCGCTTTGTGCTGTTGGGTAATTGATAAAGGTTAAAGCGGCGAGCGGCCGGACCTGAGGTCAGTCCAACCCCGCGCCTCGTCTGCTCGCTTCACCACAAGTTTGGCTCCAAATAGGTTTTTTTGATTTTTCTTCTTTTTAAAAAGATTGAAATGATTTTAACTTCTGAAAATCCATCGTCAGAATTCATCAGCAGAAGGAATTAGAATAAAAAAAGATTCTAGCTGTGATTTTCCTGGAATAAACCAAAATCATCGATTTATGTTCTTCACACCAGGAAGAGAAAAAAATGTACAAACATCTGTTTAAAGAAAATGTCTGTGTCTGAACCATCACGTCCTAAATGTTTGCAGGTTTTTCACAATAAAAGCCTGAGTTTTGCTGCTTTTTTCCCAGCAAATGTCAGGTTTTCTGTTCAAGTTTAGCTTCACGCGTTTTGTTTGAATCTAATCCAGTCCTAAAATCAAGACAAAGTTAAGTTGAACAGAAAACTTTCTTTACCAAGAAAGCAAAACAAATCAAACAAACAGTCATACATTACAAAAAAATATAAAAAATCTGTTTAAGGTTATTTCAAAAGACACAGATGCAGTTTTGTTTTAAAGTTTCTTTGCAAAGAAAGCAAAACAATTTGTCAAATAATTTTGGATAATTAAATTAAATCTGTTCCAGATTGTTTCATAAATAAAGCAAAAATAGGCAAAAATAAAGCAATTAGAACCTAATTTAGTTTTCAGCTTCTTTGCCTGAATTTTGTTATTTTTATTCTAGAAAATTCCAGATTTCATGGCGGAGTTTTGCTCAAACGTTTATTTTTACACAAAATCAACGCCTTTCAATTAAGGTTGATCATAAAATGTTTGTTTCTTTGAAAAGAAATCAAAACAAATCACCCCCCCCCACCCATTTCTTCTAAATGTTGTTATTGTGATTCCAGTGACTCACAGGTTTCATGCCTGAGTTTAACTAAAATCAAGAAAATTCACTTCAGGTTGATTATAAAACAACAAAAACAGAGTTTTTTTTAAAGCTTATTCCCATAAAAAAAAGTCTAATTCCTTAAAAATAATAAAAATAAAATATTACGAAACTTTCTTTCAGATGGTTTCATACGGCAAAAAGTATCAGATCCTGAAACTTTACTCTAAATATATAAATAATGATAGAGTCATGTTTAGTTGACCATTAGACTGCAATGAAAGTATTTTTAAAGTATTTAAAGTCATTATTGTATTTCTTAAATTTAAAACCATTTAAAACCAATTTTTCAACCGTTTTTACCTAAATTGCTTAAACTAAAATCTAAAAGAAATATTGAACGTTTCATTTACCAAAAGTCTGAAATATGACCAAAAAAAGCTGTTTTGGTCCAAAAAAATACTTGAGAAAACTTTTACTTTTGCTAAATACAATAAAAAATCAATTTGCTGAATTGATTTTGTGTTTTTAAAATGTGTTTTTAAGCGTTCTATGTTGTTTTTTTTTACAGTAAAGGCCTTTTCAGTGACGGTTTTACAGTGTAAACCCAAACCTAAGTCTATGATCCCCCACAAAGGGGAGTTTCTGAAATGTTTGAGGGGGGGTTTTACTGTTTGGGTCGACGTCAGAATCCCCCGATGTAGTGAGAGCGGCGGCCATGGCGTCGCCTCCTCGCAGGTTCTTCCCCGCCTGCCTTCACTTCAGTGTTTATCTCGGTTTCTATCCAGCGGCGGGCGGCTGCGTGTTTGTGACTCTCGGGGGGGGGGGGGGGGCTGGCGGTTTCATGCTTCACTAAACCGTCCCGCCATCCGGCCGGGACGAGAGACAGAGGGAAGACATGCTCGCTCTCTCAGGATCACAGAGACGGAGGGAGAGGTGAAGATCAAAGCAAGAAATATGACCCTCTGTCACCATGGAAAAGAGCCGTCCACTGTGTGTGTGTGTGTGTGTGTGTGAGGGGGGGGTATCACCAGTGTGTGTTGAGGAATAGATAATGTTTCACAAAGGCTGCAGACGCCAAAGAAAGGCTTGTTTAGTTTCTGTGAAACAAAAACTTCACAAGGAAGGAATATTTTTAGATCTTTCCTTTTTTCAAAAGTGTTCAGGACTCGTCCAGCTGTGGAGGGAAAAGAGAGAAAGGCCAACAGAGAAAGTAACTCCTTCATTTTTAGTCAATGTTTAATCTACGGTTTGTTCATGTTTTGCTGTTAGTGGTTAGTTTTTACACTAACAGTAGAATTAGTGGTTGAGGGTTGTAAACCCTTCACAATGCAACGCCGGACAGCCGCCAAGAACATGATCGGACGGATCACACTTGAGCCAAAAATGCATCAGAGGCTGATGAATATTTAGTGGTTGGTGCAGCATTTAGATGGCACCCAAATGTCCACGCGTTTATCTTCCAAACCCGCTGAATCCCCTTCGCAGTCAAAGGGTTGCTGGAGCCTATCCCGTATGCTGTTCATCCTGGACAGGTCACCAGTCTGTCCCAAAATGTCAAATTCCTCGTTTTGTCTCCAGTCTGTCAACATTTAGTTTCACGGGTCCAGAAACGGAATGTTCTGAGACGTCTCGGTGGGGAACATTGGAGACGTTTTTGAGACGTCTTTGACTTGTTCTTTGAGATGCTTTTTAGACGCTTTTGGGACACATTTGAGACACTTTGAGGACATGTTGGAGACCCACTTTTTGACGGCCATTCAGAGACCTTTGAGATGTCTTAAAGACCTCTTAGGAAGGTCTTTGAGACATGTTTGAGTAGTCTTAGACAGGCCTTTAGGACACATTTGAAACACCTTTTGACCTTGAGAGGCCTTTTAAGACACTTTTGGGACATCTTTGAGACACCTTTGATGCATTTTTGACGGCTTTTCAGAGACCTTTGGACACCTTTGACAGGCCTTTGAGAGTCTTTGATGATGCTAAACAAACTAGAAACGTGTCCATCTTTCAGACGGTCAAAGGCTCCTCCCTCCCTGTCAGAGCTCTGCTTCATCGTTTTCAGCTTCACACTGAAAGGTGATGCTTTACAAACTTTACATTCGGAGGAAACGCTTCATTTTTTAAAGCTCCTGTATGTGTTTGAAAGCTTCCACTTTTGGATTTTTTGGTCTATAAAGCTCTGGAGGAGATAAAAAAATGTCCCCCAGGAAGAAAGTTCTAGTGCTCCCAGAGCTTTCGGGTGTTGAAACTTTTGATTGGATGAAATGGGAAATTCGGCGGTGAAACGCTGGAGAAGCTGCAGATGTTTGGCGTGGAGGAGTCCGGGCTGATGGAGAGGAGCAGGAGATGAGAGATGAAGGAGGGACGCCGTGAACGCACGCCTTTCAACACGCTCGGCCGCCGAGCTGCACTTAGCAGATTGGTTTAGAAATCGCATTAGGGAGTGTCACAACAGCTTCTCCTCTCGTTCGCCAGGTAATCCCTCCCTCCCTCCCTCTGTCCGCCGCTCCTCCTCCTCCTCCTCCTCCTCTCACTTCTTCCCGTCAGACTTTGATTCCCATTACGCCCAAACGTTCGTCCATCCTCCTCCTCCTCCTCCATCCTTCCTTTCTTCAATCTTCTTGTCGTTTGGACTTGTTCCTCTGTTTGTTGTGGCAGCTTGTCAGATGTGTGTGTTAGGTGGGGGTGGTGGGGGGCAGTGGGGTGGGGGTGGGGGTGGGGGTACAAAAGCGAGCGACAGATTTACAGTTCGCAGCGAACCCTGATCTCAAAGAAAAGACGGATGAAGGCGATGAGAGGAGGAGGAGGAGGAGGTCAGAGGCGAAAGAGGAGATGAAAGGGGAGCGGAGGGGGAGGAACTTAGGGAGAGGGTAAGGAGAGGGCAGCGAGGGGCTTGACGGGTGATGGGTGTGGGAGCCCCCCCCCCCCAGACAACGTGTTATTAATAAAAACAGGAAGAGGCCGTAATGATCATCCATCCCAGAACCTGAGCGTGTCTGTTTGTCAGTGTGTTATTACAGACATAATTACAGCCAAAATCAATTAAGAACATGACAAGAGCACGTATGTGCGGCGCTGCAGCGTCGCCCACCAGCGCCACACAGAAACTTTTACCAGACAGCGTGTTATTAGGACAAACTTTGTAATTAGCAGCGTGGAAACATGTCAGATCGGAAAAAAAAAAAAGAAAAGATTTGGGCCACTTTTTTCTGCCTCAACGTTCTTCATTTAACCCTCTTTCCGGGGCTTTTGTGCGTCTGCAGAGTGTGTGTTCGTCCCCCCCCCCCACACACACACACCCACCAGCGGGCAGCTTGTTATTAATGAAAACGTATAATAATCCATTTAAAAACATGTCATCATGATTAGAATAATAACAGGGCTGAAGCCGACTGAGACAACTTTCCCAACTTGTGCCGTTTTCTGCCTTTTGTTTATGGAGGAAGACGAGCAAAAGGAGTTCCAACAGGACGACGTCCGCACAATAAAGATCGGAATTTGACAAGTTAATTATCCAAATGATAGATTTCTTTCAGCCCCACCTGAAGGTTCAGCTTAATGTCTGTTATTTTCCACTGAAGAGGACAGCGGAGGGGTCCCGGGATTCCACGGTCCCCGGGTCACAGGTTTTTGTTTTTTTTTACTTTTGCTTTATCCGAATCAGAAGAGAAACTTTGGAGATTCTGGGGATCAACGGGATTTAAAAAGCAGGAAAATGTTCCTTCAATCTGAACTGCAGACGTTCCTCAGGTACCCTGGACAGAGGACATTCCTGTATCAGCAGCTGCGTTTCCGTTGAGTATGAAGTTCCGCAAATTGGAATTACGATAATAAACTCACCCCATGAAAAACTCACATTTGTTGGATAAAAGTTTCTGCGCTTGGTGGGTTTTGAGTTTGACATGTTTGGCAAAACTGCAACGGAAACACTTTTTTAGAATTCGTTAAGTCATGTGACCGCCGACCGGATGGCGGTGCGTTTCTTGGTAGCGGCCGCCACCAGATGTCCCACAGCGTCACACAGCTCCTCTGTTCAAACTGTCAAAATTCAAACCCTGGTAGAAAAATAAGTCCAGCAGAAAATCATGCAAGTTTGCACCCAGAAAAAAAAAAAAAAAATCACAAAATGGCGAGACCGCGAAGAGATGTCTGTATTGCATCTCAAGTAGAAAAAAATACCGTGCTCCTAATGGAAAGAATTTTATTGTGAAAAATGTGGTAAAATGTCAGTAGATGAAGATGAAGAGCAGTGAGGAGGGGACTAGATTGTAAGCGGAGGAGTCCTTTATTTTTTCTTGAGCAGTTGTACCTGCATTACGTTTAAAACTGTTTGTTAAAATATAAAAAATCTAAATGTCATTGATATTTTTAACAGTGTGGTTCCAGATGCTGACAGCTGTCTAGCTAGCGGTTCCTTAACACCGGAGCTTTATCTCCAGTGTTGACGTTCTTTTGTCTAGCAGAACACTTTTGCTGTTTTTAATGTTCTTAACGGATTCTGAAGCGGTGAAAGCGGCGTTCCGTTGTTATGCAGCACTTTACGGAATGTTTGTGTTTCGACAATAAATCAGCTGATTCTGTCGTGGAAATAAGCGGCTGCGACAGGATCAGCTGACTGCGTAAACGGTTGAAGAGTTACAGTAGTTCAAAGAGTTCGTGTTATTACGGCGTCACCGGTGACGGCTCAGGTGTTAAATGGCTAAGCGTAATTAATAGCAAATATAAGAATTTTTATTAATAGGTACTAATAGGTACTAATACCAATGGTCAAAATTAATTATGAAGAAAAAACAAGGGAATATTCTTGAAAAACGCAAAAAAAAGTTTCTTCCTCTACATAAAGTAGCAGTTAAGATAACGACTCAGAGTCGGACAGCTACTATGTTAAAATTTTGCAAGATCTTCACATTTTAATTAAATGTATAAAAATAAAATTGAACCCAAGGAAGAGGAGGCCTTCACTTTTGGCAGTTTGTGCTCAGTTTAACTTTATTTGCTGGACTATCTGAAGGAATGTTTGTTGTGTCAAAAAAACTCCAGTATCATCTGCAAAGTACTTAGACTTTACATGAAATGGACAAAGACTGGATTAGCACTAATCTGAAGATGGAACAGGCTTTTTGAGTTGATCTCTTTTTATTGTAGTTGCCACATTGAAGCAAATGTTCAGTATTGCTGCTTTATTTTTTGCTCATTTTAGCAGATTTTCACCTTTCAGATCGTTTGTATTTTCAGAGAAATGTGGGAGAAAAAACAGAATCCACTTTCCTCTTGTGTGAACAGCCCGAGGATGTCAAAATGAGTTTTAAAACACAGAAGCAGGAAGTAAATGCGGCAAATTATTTTGCCATGAGACACCAAACTTGAAAGAGCTGATTGTGTTTCACTAAAACCTCTTCCTGTTCTGTGTGTTTTTTTTTTTTGACCCGCTTTGTTCTGTCAGCATTTATTCTAACTCTTAAATATTTTATCAATGCAGGAATTAATCTTTGCTGTGTCGTTAGATACATCTCACTAAGTGCCATTGATTTAGGCATAAGAACAGATCCTGAGCTGCTCTCTCCCACTTCATGGTTTTAAAACAACATCCTAACCGAATCAGGGACTAACTTTTGGAGTTTTATTCCTACCAAGCATCCCTTCCACATTAGCATAAAAATGACTCGTGTTTTTATGCGTTTTTTTTCCCCCATTTTTTTATGGGGGCACTAAACTTGTTTTTTCACTTGTTTCCTGCAGAGAGAGGGCTCCCGGTGTGAATATGTGAAAACACTGTTTTGCAGCTATGAACTTGTCATTCGGTAGCAGCATGGTTCTAAGTGTATTTGCATCTAAACTTGTCAATATATGCAATTGTCTACCGCCGGCTTTTTTCTGTTGCCGTGGGCGCGCGTGTGTGCAGGCAGACGTGCCGTCGTTTTCACAGCTTGTCATTGAGGCGATGTAGCCCACAGTAATTTTCTACTCAAAGGAAAACAATGCAACAATACATACCTCTCCGTCAAAAAGGGATGAAAAACCCTCCAAATGCATGTCTGCAGTACAATACTTTGGAGTATTTTTGCGTTTTTTCTCTCTATTTGCCATGTTTTCCCCACATTTCCATGTTTATTTTTATTTTATTGGGTATCACATTCCAATGTTTGCTTCAAATCTGTCAGCAATAAATCACTAAACTTTATCCCGTTTAAACAACCGAAGGACAAAAACCTCCAATGTAAGCATATTTTATAGTTATATTTGTTAAAAGTTTGCAATGTCTAGAAGAAATTCTTCTGTTAACTCCCAAAAAAATCAAAGTAAAGCAAAAAAAAAAAAAAAAAGTGGTCTCTGCAGGAGTATAATAAAGTAAAATGAAATTGCAGCTAAAGCCAGTAAAATCACATACTGCTACCCAACATAAAAGAGGAGTCAAACCAATAAAACCACATACTGTAACATGAAAGCTCAGTGAAAAGCAGAGCAGTTACTCATAAAGACCCTTCATTCATTCATTAACCACATTTTAATTATGGCGGTGGGCACTTTTGACCGTAAATCTCTGGTTATGTTGTGTCAAGTTTGTGTTCTTTCCTGTCGTAACTGCAATGCAGTTTTTAAACATAACATTTCTTTTAAAGAGACACATTTTATGAAGGATATACGTTAAACCTTTTAATGGGCAGAATTCCTCTCAATTACAGATGTGAAAAGAAAAAGGGCAAAATATTTGTATTTATCACCCTAAATACTAAGGTGGTGTCCGAATCTACAACTCCAAAATGTAGGCTGTGTCAGAATTCCCACCCTAACCCCTGAAAAACGAAATAGTGTGGGACTATCTAGTGCTCTGGATGTTAAAAACACCAACAGCGAATATGACCTCATTGATTTCACAACGATTATTTAGTTCTGAAGAGTTCTGAAGGTGAAAGCGTTGATATTTGATTAAAAATCTGCTTGTAAATACATTTTTTGGGGCGTTCCGATGTGATGCATTGTGGTCTATATTCTGCAGCAGGGGTGTCAAACTCATTTTCACAGAGGGCCACATCAGCATAGTGGTTGTCCTCAAAGGGCCACATTTATTAATGTTAATAAAGGGCCTTAATGTTAAATAACTCATTATTTATTTGCTATAACTGTTTAAATTACAGTTGTATTGTAAACACATGTTTGCTTGTTACTTTAGCATAAATCCTTTTACATTTGATCCTGTCAGGTTAGGTTATATGGACAGAGTTTAAGTCCTAATGTATAGTTGCCCAATCTGATATTTCAAGTCAGATTCCCCCTAAATATGAATAAATACACACCAAGTTTTATTTTTATTCCAGTAAATTAAAACTTTTATGCTCATGAAATGACATGGGGGGCCACATTTGGCCCGCGGGCCTCGAGTTTGACACGTGTGGTCTACATCATAAATGGAGGGACCAAGCATCGTGATTTTGACACAAAAAAGTACATTTAAGCCTATTTAAACCTAAAAAAATGAATAATAGTAAAAAATACTATTTAAAAATGGCAAACATAAGAAAATCAAATCAAAGCCAACACATCCTACAAATACAAAACAAGCACTTCAGTGTCAGGGTTCACAGCTGTGCAAATGTCATCTGTTTGTCGCAATTGAAAAGCAAGTCTGTCATAAATGACAACTTTACCATGTTAGAATGTCAAAGTTTTAACGTTTAAACTGTAAAGTGATGTCATTCATTCTAAGGGCTTATTGTACGGTTATAACAGGTAGACTTGTACTACAATACATTAGGTTGAGTGGTGGATGGGGCGTGTAAACCTCTAACTGTGTCTTTAAATTCTGATCGTTTATTATAAAGCCTGAAAGTAATCAGAAGTGATAAAAGTTCATTACCCTGCTGCTTCTTAAGCCAAAAAAAAAAAAACCCCAAACAATCTTCATATTTGACACACCAGCTTCCAGTCAGATAGCAGGAAAGGTGAGAGTTTAGCTCTAAATCGAAACCGTCACAAATCATTTATTCCCGGGCTGTAAGTGATCAAAATCCATTTGGCTTTAATAAAAACCCTTCAAATCTTAATCAAATGGATGGAATCTTAGAGTGGTCGGACACGGCGGCTAAACAGCAGCAGATAGCGGTTAAGCTCGCGGCTCCGCGCTAATCTAAGCCCGCATTAATCATTGATTCGGTGTCTGCCCGTAATTGATATGTAAATAGCATGTTTAACCTCCATTTACATGTGTGTTTGTGATCCGCGGACTCACACAAGCTGATGTGTGTGTTTGTGTGAGAAAAGAGTGCAGGAGGCATGTTGGGGTGGGGGGGGGGGGGTGCCTCAGAGTTACAAAAGAAGTTAATTAAAAATGAAAAAAGAGAAGAAAAAGGGGGGGAGAGGGGTGGATGGAGTGGGGGAGGAGGAGGGAAAGCAGCGTTTTTTTTTTTTTTTTATTGAAAATGGGTGGACAAACAGTGCGTAATTGGCTGAGGCTGCAGGGGCTAAAGGGGAGGTTCAAAGGGAGGGGGGAGGGGGGGGGGATGAACAGATAATGGAGGAGAGACCGTCGGTACCTGTCTGAAAGTAGAAGATGTGGACACCTGAGTGTTAAACCAACACGCACCCCATAAAGCGGCAGCATTAATCCGCCGCCTTAACAATCAGCTTATCTGCTAAGGTTTCCCAGCAGACTTTGGGACCCGGCAGCCACAGGGATTTAACCTTCATTCAAAATCAGAGGCCCAGATTTACCCAGAAACCGGAGTTTTGGCCGCGAATCACAAGTGTGCGGCTCTGGGGGAGAGGTCCTAAAACTGTGCTGATTTACAAACAGACCCGGCAGCTCGTTAGTCAAGAACAGCAGTCCTGTTCAAAATCCGGAGCAGGTAAGAGGCGGCGGGATCAAAGCCCGGAAAGGCAGTAATGTGCCGACCTGTTCTTTAAAGTATGTAAAGATCTGGTTTTTTTTTAGCTTACATGAAAAAGACATGCGCTTCTCTGCACTATAGAGACAATAAAACATGAAATATGTATTAGTGGGGCTGCGTTGATAAAATCCATCTGAATCGATCTCTATACCACGGTCCGGGTGAAAACTCGATTCTGATTGGCTGCTGGGTGTGCATTAAAAAGTGGCTTAAATGTTCTGTATCACTGCGCTGGCTTCTTTAAGACAAACGTTAGCTTCATCATCTGGACAAAAACAAGCGTTAAGACGTGAACTGATGCTTTATTTAACACATCGTGATCATCAGCGTATATATCGCTTTCCTCTTCAGTCAAGATTGGAGGTCAAATAGTCCGCTTTTTGTGAAAAAATGCGATCTAAACTGAACAAATACCAAGAACAAAGTACTAAAAATATTTATTTCTTTTGTAAGTGACCATGGTATAAACACGATACTGGCCTTCAAAGTGGGCATTACCTGAAATCGTCAGACATGAACCTTTACTTAACGCACTTCACGAAAGCAACCTGACGGTTGCTTTCGTGAAGTGCGTTAAGTAAAGGTTCATGTCTGACGAAGTGTGTACAAACAGAAATGAACGCACCCCGCGGAAGCCTGAACCGTCCGACGCGGATTTTAAAGCAAAGTTTTTCAAAATTTGAACTTCTGTAGAAAATAAAACATCATAATCCTAATTAAAAGACCACTGGGAACACTTAAAAAAATAGATCTGAAGATGGTTAGAGTGGGAGTTTAAGTTAATCGAGTGGATCAAATTATGCACGCTTCCAAGGCCATTAACCCGCTTAGACCAGGGTCACTTACAAAAGAAATAAATATTCTATCAGGTTTTACTAATTTATTCTTATTATTTTCAGTTTGGATCACTTTTTCACAAAAAGCGGACTATTTGCTATGTAGCTCAACGCCCCCGTAGGCGGCTCAGCCGGCGCTGACCTCAACTGCAGTGGTAAAAGGAAAACGATATATACGCTGATGATCACGATGTGTTAATCAGTGTGGGGGGGCTCGAAAATAATTAAATCTTCAGAAAGGGGGGCCCTGCAGAAAAATGTTGGGAACCACTATGTTAAATAAAGCATCAGTTCAGAGAGAAAGGTTCACCTCTCACCGCTTGTTTTTGTCCAGAAGATGAAGCTAAAGTCTGATTTAAAGAAGCCAGTGCAGTGATACAGAAAGTTTAAGCCATGTAACCGGAACTACTTTTTTAGGCATGGGGTTATCACTTTTTAATGCACACCCGGCAGCCAATCAGAATCAAGAATTCCGCTTGAACCATGGTACAATTTCGGATAATGTACACTTCGTCAGCTATAAACCCTTCCATATGACATACATGTACCACGAAAGACCAAGATATCATATGGGGAAAATGTGGCAGCTCAATCCGATTTGGAAACAACCAGGGAACCACCTAAGCAGACCAGGGTCCGCTTGGGTGTATCCAGACTCAGAATTGGATTGGAATTGTTGGGGGAATGGAACCTCCTCACATTTGTCCTGTAGAAACCCGGCAGTGTTCTGGATTCTGTCATAAGTATGACATCAGTCTCTTGCATCTTTGCCTCTCAAAAGCTTTGTTTGTCCTTTTGTCAGATTTCTGCCTCTTGCTGGTCAATCCATGTTTTCGTTTTTTACCCCACACTTTGAAATGATGAGCTGCAGACTTTTAGTAAATCTTGGAATGCTAAAGTCCCATTTGGACCCCCACCCCCCCACCCCCACCCGATGCTAGTGTGATCACTGAATCAGGTAAACCAGGAGCTTCCTATTAGCATTTGGTGGGTGGATGTCTGTGAAGTGAGCGTGTGTGCTGACTAAGGCTTATCAGATTCTCAAGGGGCGAGAAAAAAAACTGTAAAAAGACTTGGAGGGGGTGGGGGGGGTGGGGGGGGGGGTAGAGGTATTCTCTGCCTCGCTGTCTGATTGAATGGAAGCTGAAAGGTCACAACCTCTTTCTAAACACTCCACGGTTCTCAGCATTAATCAAATAACACTCACACACACATTGGAGCGCACACACACACACACACACTCTTCAGCACTGACCTTCACACACGTGCGTGAATGCGCCGAACTCGCACGCGTTTGGAACGGCGGGTCGGGCTTACGCGGCCAGATGCAAATGGCTGGGCTTCCTCACACAACCAGGTGAATTTAGAGTACACACACACACACACACACACAGTGCACTGTATAAACAGTGTCAAATGCCCTGTGTGTGTGTGTGTGTGTGTGTGTGTGAGAACATGTTTATTACTTCTTTATGTGTGTGTGTGTGGTCATAACAGTGACATCTGCACCGTTGGCTAAACAGCTTGCGAATATGCTGATAAAAACAACGCCGGCAGGCGAATTTACAACACCTATAAAACACACACACACACACACACACACACTCGTACACTCACAGGGCGTATTATGGTGAGATTTACGGCGTGTCTGTGTGTGCGTCTGCCTTTATTGCAGTTTACAGGACGGTGAGAGCGTCTGTGTAAGCAACAACTGCTATCTGTGTGTTTTGTTTGAGAAGACTTCCAGTCATATTTCTGCTTTTGCTTTATAGAAGCCATGTTCTGCAGAAGCAGCAGCGTTTCTGCTCCGATATCCAGATGATGGTCTTTGTTCAATTAATTCATTTCATTTATGAAGTGTAGAAAAACACAAGATAAATTACTATTTAAAAAAATGTAAAGTTTTTCTAATTAATAGGAAATTTAAATGTTTTTAAGAATGTAACACAATTTTTTTGACTTCAAGAGAAGCAGTTAAAAAAAGTAGATTATTTTCTTATTTTATTGTATTTCTTTGGATCGACTCTAGGGGGATCCCAATTTGCGCACAATTAAAACTGTAAATTTGACATAGTTAGTTTTGGCACCGAAGGTAAAAAGGAGAAAAAGTTCTAAGAAAAAGAACAAAAACCAAAACAACTACAAAAACAACGTTTTTGTAGTTTTTGACTTTGACACTAGGGGGAACCAAATTTGCGAACAACGTAAAATTGTATTCAAACATAAACAAAAGACGCTTAAGAAAAGCAGTAAAAAAAGAAAAGTGAATTTAGAATTTACTTTAGTTCTTGACTTTACCACTAGGGGGAGCCCATTTCTCGTACAACGTTAATCAAACACAAACGTTTTGCCATGAGAAGCAAAAATATGAAAAATTCCACACAAGTTTCAAGGAAAGCAGGATAAAAGAACATAAACATTCTTTGAAGAATTAGCAATTGGCTAAAAGATAATTTGACATTTAGCGTGTGAATTTCGTCTGTCATCAAGAGAACTTTTTACATCCGACAAATGAAGAGAGTAAGCAGGACAAAAGCTCACACAATAGTTGCAATTTTTTCTATCAATACGTTTTTTTATTAGAACTTTTGAAACCCTGAAATCTTTTTGCAGCTCAAAAAGGAGACCTTAACAAAAAATGTGTACAAGCTTTTTTATTGTTGCTGCAAATGAACGACTGACAAAACCTGTCAGATTCCTGGACGGAGCAGAAAAAACTACAAACCTTCTCTTTGCAGACGTGGGGAGGAAGTACGTCTGTTTACTTTGCGATGAAGCTGATGAACGAGTATAAATGATTGGCGTCGTTCCACAACAGGAAGTTACCCTCATGACTTGATGCCGTCCACACAACAGTTGTCCCGCCCACTTCACATTACCTGCACATCACCCTACCTGGTAAGGTAACAACAGCAGTGGTTATTGCGTTTATTATCATCGCAGCACATGTGTGTAGATTTAGTTTAAATCTACCAGATTGAAACTAAAACCTGTGAAAACTTTTGTTCCTCTCACCTGAGGTTTAACGTGATCTGGAACTCATTGTTGTGTAAATATATCATTCTAGTCACAGTATCCATATGTATGATAATATATGACCTTTGGTAACAAAGAACCATTTTTTAATGAAATAGGAGTTATTTTTCGCAGCTATTCTTCTTACCCGCAAGTAAGACGACTCATATCCTGAGGCTCCGCCTTCTTCTCCATGTGGGTGCCGCCCATTTCATGACGTCAGCCTAGAGCCGGTCTCGGCAGCGTGTTTGCGTTTCGCCCACGAAAACCAACAACATCTGAACTTTTGCAAAGACGATGTGCATATAAAAGGAAAGCACTCAGCCGATCACTGCTAGAAAGTGGGCGTGTCTGTTAGCCTGGGGGCGGTGCTGGCAGCTCAGACTCTTCCTGAAAGGGGCTGCTCCTCACTTTGTGATGTCACCATGTGAGAAGCTTATGTGGATTAGGAGGGGCTGGTGCTCAGAGCGCAGGTTTTAGAGGAATGCTCAGAAATGTGTGACTGGATCAAAATAAAAAAAGTCTGGTTGATTTTTTACTAGTAATGAACATTATAAAACACGTAAAAGCTTAAAAAGTGTATTTTGCTTGATATAGGCCGTTTAAAGAAACATTCTTACTTGTATATATATATATATATATATATATATATATATATATATATATATAATATATTATATATAATATATATATATATATATATATTTTTTTTTTTATATAGTGTCAACTAAAAACATAAAAACTAAAATAGAATAGAAAAAGTGTTTAGACAACAATTTGTTTAGTAAATAAACAGAAAAATCACATTTCAGTTTCTTAAGTCCATTTTTGAAGCATTTTTTAACATTTAAGATGAATTTTGAAGAAGTTATAAACAAACAAAAATTGATAACTTTAGACTTTTTCAAACAAAGGTGGTTTTTCAAAATAAAACAAAACAGAGGAAGTTTAATTTGAAATAAATCTTTATAGATATAAAATAAAAATAACAGGAGTTCTTGGTGGCTGTAATATTTTGGAACAACAGCCATTAAATGTATTTGTACCAAAAGTTACCTCTCCCACTAACAGTGACTAATGAGTTAATTAGTAATAAGCATCACTTTACCTATGACCAGTTTTGTTTGACCTTGTTCTAGATTATTTCCAGAAACCCCTTTAGTTGATTCGATGATGGTCTTCTTGGATCATCTCAGTGTCAGTTGGAGAGGCGCTGACCTCCCAGCTCGCAGAACAGTGCCTGTGAATGTGTGGGAGTGTGAGAACGCACAACAGGAAGTCATTAAAAATGAGTGTAAACACGTTCATGTAACATTTTTGCTGCATAAATACGGCGAGGTTCTTAAAAAGAGCCAGTGCACTCGGGGCCCAAATAAAGGCCATGTGTGTTTATGCAGCCTATATCAGGAGCTCTTAGCCCTTTTTTTTCCGGCTCACATGGAGTAAATTTAGCCCGAGCCTGGGACACAGCGGTCATCAGGAAACGAGCTGGACTCCAGCCGCCGATAAGTTCCTGTAATTTTGCTGTAAAACGGTTGGTTATTGAATATTTACTCACAGCCTCCTTTTCATGGCAGCAAAACACCAAACCGGCTTTTATCACCACTGCTTTAAAGACTCGCCCCAATAAACCTGTTTTCCACATGTTCATGTAGGATGTTTATGCTGGATGAGGACATCTACAAAAAAATTGCATTTGTTAAAACATCGTATTTATGACATAGAAAACATGCTAGGCAGATAGATCCGTAAACGTCTTTGTTTTCCTCGAGCTGGAATTTGGATTTAAATTCCGATATCGCTCGCCTAATTTGTCGCAGCAGCACTGATAGGTTGGGGGTGTGAGAGGCTGTAAGCTAGCAGGAGGGAGAGAGAGTAACGGGGAGTTCTCGGTTATGGGTGATGGGAAGGGCGGTGTTCACAACTTTGAGGCGAACTGTAACTTCTGCCGCTCTGCAGAAAAACAACACAGGTCTTATATTTAGTCCATAAACAACAAACGTAACTAAAAGACCACTGGGAAACTTTGAGAAAAGATCAAAAGATGATCGGAGTTGAAATAAAATCTTAAAAATGAAATCGTTTAGTTAGAAAATGGATGCTAAGTCCTTTTGTCTTCAGGTTATTTTGGTACCATTTTTTTCCTATACTAGTCAGTGTTTTAACACTAAGCTGTTTGTTTTTAGAACCTTTAAACCTTCCCTCCACATTTCCACGGGTCCGTCTGCAGTGCGTCTCCCTTTCGTAGCTTGGGGCGTCCGTCTCCTCCTCCAATGAAATTCAGTTTTACCTTCAATGAAAGTGTGAGAACGCACAAAAACTTTGACCTCTGTCATTACCAACCACAGTTGGTAAACTTTGGCTATTGACTGAATATGTATTTTCTGCCCCATTAAACAAGTAAATTGATGTAAACTCATTCAAAGTAGCTTCCTGGATTCTTCTTTTTTTGTCTCTCACAGATGAAGTTTCTCTGATGAGTGTAACAGACCCAACCGCGAACAGAATCAGTGACTGATAAATGCAGACGTGACATTGGCAGTTGTTGTTTATGCAGGTCAGCAATGATTGGTTGAAGGCGTTGATTCAGTGAAAGGTGAAAAAGAAACTGCCTGTTTTCTGCTAACAGGTGGGAGCGTCAGAAGCAAAGATCTGTTTTTCCTGTGTTGTGTTTTTTTTTTTAACATCGGGCTGGCATGGTGTTGTAGTGGTTAGCGCACTCACCTCTCAGTGAGAAGGCCCAGGTTGGAATCCCAGCTGCTCTACAGTGTGGATGTGTGCCAGGGCTCGACATAGCCATTTGTCCGCTGGCCCGGTCCTGTTTCTCGAGCAGTGCGGACCACAAGACTTTATTTTTCACTTGTCCGCTCGGGCCACTAAAATATCTAACTGTTAATATATTTTTCACCTTCTTCAATAAAGTATATTTTGCGAAAACGTGTAGATTTACCTCGTCTTCATACTTTACTTTTTCTGCTAGTCCCGTGTTCAGACTTCAAGGGTTTCTATGGGAAACCTTTGATCACTTCTCTCCCGCCTGCGCGGGGCTTTCACTGCCGAGCACCACGCGGCACGCGCTCACTACTTTTTTTTTCAAACTTTATTGATTGTAACAATTCAATACAAAACAATGTTAAACAGCAACAACGAAGGCACAAGCCAGTGGGTTATTATTACATTTGATTATAAATCCGACACCGTCACTGAAGAGAGACTGAAGCATGTCAGAGATGTGGAAGACATGGCAGGAATAGTTAGGAATATGTTAGATGGAGTAATGGGTGGAATTAGTAGTATGGACAGCAAGATATTTAATGAATGCATTAAAGATGAAACTGTATGCACTATGCTTTAAGCTGAAAAACAAAGAATCAAAGGCAACTCCAAATACCTGAATCTCAGACTCTAATGCAGTATAATGTCAAAGTACTTCATTTTGTTTTTCTTTACAACACTGTAAGCAGTAAGTATTTCTAGTTAGCTGAATGATCTCAGTTAGACCTGCACGATATGAGGAAAACTCGCGATATGCGATATCAGAGATTAAAATTGCGATAACGATATAATTTGCGGTATATAAACAAACAGCAAAATAACCAAATAACCATTCCCATTTCATTGCAACAGTTTAAAAATTATACTCCAAATGAACCTCGTTGACATAGGTGACAAACATCTAACATAATAGGGCTCCATCTGATTGGTCAACAATGTGAAGGCGTCCATCTGATTGGTCAAATGCATTAAGGGATTTATTTGATTCGTTAAATGGTTCAAGCTGCCATTAGATTGTTATAACACATTTAAGGTTTATGATTTATTGCAATATTTGCCGTCTTTTGCGATATGCATATTGCAGAGCTGGATTTTGCGATAACGATAAATTTGCGGTATATTGTGCAGGCCTAATCTCAGTAATTTATTTTTATTTAATTTTTCAATTATTTAATTTAATTAAGTAACTAAAAAGTAAATGTAACTTTGCAACAGTAACAAAAAGCAGAACGTCAAGGCAGTCAGAGCAGAAAAGTAAATAAAACTTCTTAACTATTGATTACGAATAAATGTGAAATAGCAGTGAGTAGAAGCAGCATGAAAACTTCTTCACTAGTGTTACCTACTACACTGCAGTGCTCCCTTCAAAACATCTGAAACAGACTAGAGCAGATTTAAGTTTGATATTCTCTATTTTCAGTCATTGAAAAGTGTATAAATAAGTGCTAGATGTCACCAGAATGCACCAAATTGCACCATATTAAAATTTTCCGGGGGGGGGGCATGCCCCGGGACCCCCCTAAAGTTGCAAACACCCGCGGAGCGGCGGGTAGCGCTGTGCGTGGTGTCGGGCCAGTAACTTTCAGGCAGGGCCAGTAACTTTCAAAAACTACTGGCCCTGTGGGCCAGTGCAAATTTCTGGGCTATGTCAACCCCTGTGTGCACAGTCCTAAAACATGCTTCATAGGTTCAATGGTGACACTAAGTTGTCCTTAAAGGTGTGAAAGTGGTTGTGTTTTCCAGTGGTGGCGTTGAGAACAATTGAGGGTGTACCACCACTTCACCCAACAGTGGTTGGGATAGGCTCCAGCATCCCTATGACCCCGAAAGGGATTAGCAGATATCAACCGGCTCCAAGCAAATATCAACCCAGTTGCCTTTTTCATGATATGGACGCCGCCATGTTGGAGCCAGGCATCGTCAGTAAGCAGTGATTGGTCTGAGTCAATTCTTGCCAACTCTCGCCAGTCAGGAATGAGCTTGTTGGAAGGCCACACCCCTACCACTTAAAAGAGGGCTCCACGAAATCTGTCAGACGTTCTGAACGTTGGACGTGGGGGCCAGCAGGCTCCACCTCCTTTTATTGAGGCATCTGATTGGTCAGTTTACAACTTGAAACCTTTTTTTTTTCTTTTTTCTTTTTTTTTAATAAATAAAGCTTTTCTGATTAATTGAACTTGAACTACAGAAAAAAAGAAGATGATCAAGAACATGTTTAAAAGAAAAAGTATAGCGGTTATTCTGACCACTAGAATGACTGAGTAGCAGCTGTTTATTTTGGTTTGTTGGAACCAGCAGTTACTTCCTGTTATGAAGGCCAGGAGGGAGGGGCCACTCAGTTCAGTCACCTGGATTGGACACAAACGTTTGCCGTCTCCTTCTCAAGAAATACACAGCAGTCTCACTCTTTCAATGGTCACTGCATCAAAATGAAGGATGTTTTGGTGAGAACTGATGATGTCATCATCCATGAAGGGATTAGAAACCATGTGTCCCTGTGAGTTTGGGCGCATGAGCTCTTGAAGTTAATGAAACCACAAGAGTTTAAGATGTGCTTCTTAGCTTCCATGAAAAAGACTATTTAAAATGATGATTATTTCAAAACAAATACATAGATTTTTTTAATATTTATTTTTAAATGTCATGTTTTGCTGTACAGTTTTAAAGATTTGATTATATATCTTTTTAGTTTCAACATTGTTGTAATAAGGAGGAATATTGTTTCCTACAGACTTTGAAAAAGTTCTTCTTGATTTTTTATATAAATTCTTTTTTTTTTTTTAATTTCTGCTATTTAGAACGGGTTTATCAAGACTAATTGATATAAAATCAGTGGTTTTAGAAATGTTTCAATGTTTTACAGTTGTTGACGAAAAAAAAAAAAAAAAAGAAAAAAAAGAACAGGGGCCAAAAAATTATTTGTCTTGAATCTGCAACGAAATGTGAAACTTTTTATTTTGTATTTTTAGCACTCATGGTCTGTTTGAACATTAAGGGAAGTAAAATGCAAGTCAAAATTGGTGCTCTTTGCGTCTCTTCTCTTACATTTTGGTGAAGAAGCAACAGGTGGGGTCTTGGAAGTGGAGCCAGCATCCGCTTGTTAAGGTGTGGTGATTGCACAGGAATCATGGGAGTGTGAGTCCACGGCGAGGAAAGTTCTGGAAGTTCCTGCAGTGAGAAAGCAGCTGCTCCAAAGATGTTTTTAGATTAAGAAAATAAACACGTTTCCAGCCTCAAACTAAAGTCTGACTAGGGGGGGGGGGGGGTGTTGGTGTGAATCTGTCTCTGCTCCTCTCATGTTCCTCCTCATTCTTCTCCTCTTCCTCCTCCCTTGCTCCTCTCCCCCATCCCTCCAAAACCATCTCCCTCCCTTTGCTTGGAATAAGACAATGAAAACAATGAATTTGGTGTCTGTTTCTTTCTCTCTGGGAGTCTGGCCCTCCCCCATCCTGCCTCTTGGTGACCCCCGTGTCAAACTCTTTTGCCTAACACCAGCCTCCCCCACTTGTCCGTCTTTATTCCACGTTTATCTCTCGTATGTGTTTAGCTTTTTCTCTCTGTGTTGGAGTGTTCGTCTCATTTCTCTCGTTGCGTTGCCTCTCCAGCCTTTCTGTGTCTGTGTTTTTTTGTCTTTCTCTCATTCTTTCCTTCTTTCTGTATGATTTCATGCTCCAGCTGCTCCATTATCCGTCCGTCTGAGGTCGCGTTAACACCAACAATACGGCTACACATGCACTGATGGAAGAAAGACAGTCAAATGGACAAATCTCTGCAGGGCGTTTTAACTCATTGACGAAGCGCCAGCAGCTATTTCTGTGAGTCGAACTTAAAGTTGATCGTCAGAACTCCAGGAGTCGGGATAATGTTGTTTTTTTGCTCCAGAAGATGCATCTGCTTGACTTTCCACCCTTCCTTTTAGGCACCGTTGGAACTTTAACACCAGCTTGAGCTTAAGCTAACAGCGTTTGGCGGTACCGACTTCTCCATGGACGTGCGAACACTTGGGTCACCCATGGCAGGTTGACCTGCATTCACGGGTTCTCAAACTTTTAGAGTGTATTCAGACTGGATACATTTGGTTCGCTTATAGCGAAGTGTTGCCCCTATAGTCCGGAAAGAGTCTGAATATACCCAAGCCGTTCCTGGTCCATGGAGCCGCTCTTGGATCCATCTTTTAAGGTGGTCTCAGTTGGATTGAGCTCCTGTTCGCTCCGAGTTTCCTTAGTCTGAATATTATTCATGCTCAGAGTGGAACTACTGGACCAAAATGGCCACTGTAGCCAGGCATTATGGGATATGGGACAGAGTAGGAAGGAGGCAACCATGACGATGAGACACAGCAACTCATTGAAATGTGGTTGGATAATTGCAGGCGCATAAAAACAACTTTTAACGTGATACACATGGCTTCTCACACAGTGTTCCCAACAATCTACATGTCATAAACACTCAGTGCACCTTCTTAGCCGTCATCTCTTCAGTCACCGCCTTGCATCACACCTCCGCCGTACCAAAGTAGCAGTAAAAGGGGTTGTACCCGACGTTGCTACGGACGTTCAAAATTGGTCAACGAAATATAAAACTTGAATCAGTGAACTATCCTGACAACGATTGCAAAGCGCAGGACTTCCATTATTTGTTCAATTGTAGCTTTGCCCCGCCCTCTTAATTCCTGGCCAATGACTGAAGAATACGGACCAAACGCGAGACTCAGTACTCGATCCGGACCAAATGAAGTAGACTTGGTCTGGACCAACAGGCTTTTCCAGTCTGAATACACACTTAGTCAAAGTGTTAGCCTTCATAGTCCAGAGCAACTGAGCAATTATTCATATGGATTTGTGTTTAGCATCTTTCGCTGCCTCATGTCCAAATACATTCTTCTAAAATTCTTGGCAACCAACTTTGAGCCATTATGGTATGTAGTACCAATGCATGTGAGTGAAAAGGTTTGATGTGAGAAAAAAATAACCCACGATAGGTGAAATCTGCAAAGTACTCATCTTTATTTTTGACAATAGTTCTAGATGTTTTAAGGCTGTAAAACCCCTCACTACACACATTCTACACTTTTCTCAGACAGATATAAACATTTTACACCAGTGTTAAAGAAAGAAAACAAAGATCTGATCCGATTTGTTCAAACATTTATATATAATTACAGATCTGTTGTTTTGGTTGCTAAATTTTTAAATATGTTTTTTTAAACATTTGTTTCAGTATACCACAGGTAAACCCTATAGATAAATACATAAGTGATTAAAAAAGTAGGTTTCCTAAACAGCAGCCTTGAGGAACCTCTTTTGCAAATTTATGTCTGTATGGTTTTAGAATTCATCAACATGAAGTTTTTTGATGAATTGAAACAAATTTAATTAAAAAAAGTTTTTTATTTATTCAACTTAGGACAAAAGATAAACCATTTTTTTAATGAAATATAAAAAAACTATATAATAGTTTAACACATTTAACTAGTAACATGAATGAAAGAGATGGTTACCTTTACTTAAGTCACTGTTCAGTGTTGTTCCAATGTTTGTTTTGTTTTGCTTGATTTGAACAAAAACTTTTTCTATTATTTTGGAACAAAGTGGTTTTGTAGTCCTAAGTTTAGTACACGATGACCTCCAAAAACGATTATAGCCTTAAAAAAGTTCTGCAACACCTTCAGAACCATGTAAACGGGCCGCACAAGACAGGACAGCAGGAAGCATGAAAACGGAGACAGAGGGAAGAACCCAGTTTAGAAGTTGATGTTTGCCGGAGGTCAGGAGATGTAGCGGCCGATGCTTTGACCCTGTCGTGGGTGTGGGACGCGACGTCTCTATTCCAGTCACAAACGAGATGTTTAAAGAGCCGTCCGGCCTCAAAGGAAGTGACATAAGTTTGACGTGGATAAACCTTTGGATTCTCCCAAAACAACTGGCAGTTTGAAGCCCCGAAGGTGACTTTTTGTTGCTAATATTTGCCCTCCGTGTGTTGTTTAGAGAGCCAGCAGCGTTCAGGCCGTAAAGTAGCATTTGTCATCGTTTCGTTCCGTCCAAACACGGCCTTTCTGAGGCAGCTGAACGCGTTGTTTTAACTCAGACCCATGTTTTGGTTTCCCATTCTCCCACAAACCGGGACCGTTTGGTGACGGATAATATGCCTTAAAAAAACGCTCGCATGAAAATTTTTAGCAGATGTTGTGAATAAAAACTGTTTATGTTTGCCGTGAGCCCCAATGCGCCGCCGCCGACCTTAAAATGAATCCGCCGTCACAGACCGGAGCCTGAAAGCGTCTAAAAACAGCCGATGTTGACGTTTCCTGGTAGGCTCTCTTTCTGCTTCGAGTCTTGTAAATATTCAATCATTGAAGTCCAGTCCTCTCTTTGCTTCTACAACCATTCTCTGTGGTACTTTCATCGCTCTTCTCTGTCTTTGTGGTACTTTTCTCCTCTTTTCTCCTACGAAAGCCTCACATTTTCTCCTCTCCTGTGTGCGGCCGGCAAATCCCTCCTCTGTTTTTGTTTGGATTCCTTCAGGGATTTTGTCAAATCTCGGCCATGTTTGTAGTTTTCCCGCGTTGAGGAATGCGGAGGGAAAGCGAAAGTGTGTGCGCGAGCGCGGCAGTGTGCGTCGGGAGCATTTCCTGCCCTGGAGGATGAAAGCCTCGTGATTATTTGTGTTGTGCTGTGTGTGTTTGTGTCGCTGACCCACTTGAGGCCAGCAAGGGCCCCGCGGTTTGTGTGAACTCTTTCTGGATTCTTGTGTGTCTGTGGCACCTGTGTGCCACATTAGCAGCCCGGTCCGGGTTTTTTGTGTGTCCCTCCCAAAAACCCCCGAGTCCCGCTCTGACGCCTCCACTTAACTCTTGTCGAAGCTATTTAACGATACATTCAGAGAAATATTGGTGAAAAGCAGGAGGAAATGCCGTCTGATAAAAACTGATACACAAAAGCCTTGATTCTGGTCAGCGGGAGGGAACTCGCGCTCGGAAATCATCCTGCTGCTTCGTCAGCTGCTCCTCTCACTTCCACTGAAACAGGCTCTCTGAGAAGCTGCTGCATTGTCTCAGTGATGAGTCAAAGTCTTAAATATGATGTTCAGCTCTGATGCAACGGGACCGTCCAGCTAAACATGATAGCGCCAACCCCCTTGAACAGAGAATCCTCGTTTAAAGCGGGTTCCTCCGGCCTCGATACTCCTACAGGTTTTTTAAAAAGAGGGTTACATCTTTTTGTTTGCTCCAAAATGTTGTCCGGACACTTTTAAAAGAAGTTGGTTCACGCTTTTCAGTGTTTTAGCAGCTTTTTTCTATCGTCCTATAACTGTGTTTGGTGTTAAAATCGTCCCGTTAAAGGTTTTCACACGTTTTTTTTTTTCCTTCGCAACGCCCATTTTCAGATCATCCGTCGCTTTTGACTGCTATAGAAACATCTTAAAAATACTCATACTTAATTCATGGTTTCTATCCTGGGAATTGTTTTAGTGCTTCTAATGAACATTTGTGTTTTGTATACATTTTTTTTGTCCTAAAATCTGTTTTTTGCTTCTTTTGTGTGTTCCGGCCATAGTGTTGTGTCTCATCACCTTTTTCTGTTGAAGGTTTAGTCACTACTTTGAAGTTGGAGCAACATTTTACAGCAAAAAATCGTTAGGTTTCCAACAATTGTTGTCAGTGCTCCAGAAACTCATCACTTTGCTGAATTGTTGGAAAATAAATTGATTCATGAGGTAATTGTTAAATTGTTAAACCGCCTGTTTTAGTTGTAGTTCTAGCGTTTCAGAACCTAAAGGCAGAGAAAGCAGCTTTGCGTTGATGTGCTACACTTTATGGTGATAAAGTGTGTTGATATGTTGCAGACGAGTAGTTCTGCAACAAAGTTGAGAAGTGTGCAACCCTTTAGTTGCACACTTTGTGTCGGCACAATCCTGCCTCTCTCCGCTTCAGAATCTGTTGGAATTGTGTTAATTTTGTAAACGGTTGAAGAGTTCAAAGAAGGTCAACAATGGAGCTAAAACTGCTGTGTTCAAGAATCTTTTCAGTTTCTACCGACAGTTTTTGTATTTCTTAACTATTGTTGTTCCTCAGTGTTCTATCCACTGTAACGTTCTATCAGTTGTTCTCAGCGTTTTGGAAATCTTTGTTGCGTGGTCTCAGGTTTTCAGCTGTATTGAAGCTGTTGTGTGTTCTGGATTTTTCTGTTTCAGAAACTGCTTTTTGTGTTCTCCGTGCTCAGAAGACCAGAAGCAACGCAGACACTTTTGTTGATCATTCTCATAGTTTTTTCTTTTTTAACAGTGCATCATGTTTTGCGTCCTAATTGGCTGTAGACGATTGTTAATCAACTTCTTCCGTGCCATGTCCCCTTTTTGCAAATACAGTATTTAACATAACCCAATATAGGTATCGTAAAAAATAAAGTAGAGAACTTTTGGGATTTTACTACAGGGATTTATTTAAGAGAGTAGCTCCATAATAAACAAAGTAACACTGTATATATATATAACTTTTACATTCATGGGAAACACTGGTATTGCAGAATGGTATAAACAAGGGCTTATGTTATTAAAGCAGTGTCATCAGCAAAGATTGTCTTGTTTTTAAAATGGCGCATGTTTTTGGAGTAAGTAATTGCATGATTTCTATAGTATTTAGCCGTCTGCCATCCATCTGTTTCACAGAGCTTGTTGGGACAAGGGACGGGTACCAAAACTCGGTACAAACTTGGTACTGGTACCACTCTGCACAGTAATGTTGGTATCATATAAAAATGCAGATTTCGGTGCTTCATTTCGACCACGTCAGTTCTTTGCGTTCTATTCAGTTTTGCTGTGAAATTCTAGTCAGTTGCTTTACCTTTCCAGCGATTGTGGGCCGGCTCATATGAAAATGGGTGTGGCCATGATCCTAGGTTGAGACTCAGTCAAAATGTCGAATGTGAAGCGAGTGAAAATTTGTCCGTACTTTACAGTAAGAAATTCGTATTCATGGATGGATCAGAGTGACATGTTCAATGCTGTGCAAAAAGATCGTTGCTGTGGTGATGAGCGGTAAACTGCGTGTTTACTTCGAAGGAAGTGTCCCTGCGGCTATGGTGTAGAGGTAGAGTGGTCAACCTTTATTTGATGGATCGTGGGTTTGGTTCTGCCCCTGCCAGCCCATTCTTGGGGCTTCAAAGACGGTAGTAACGTTCTACACAAGTATACGGCATTTTACCTTCTTAGACACATTCAAGCAGTCCCCTTCACCTTGTGACGCTGCTTCGTCACGCTTCACTGGCGTCTGATGGAATCCAAACTGTTCTCTTCCCAGTTGGGTCTGTATGGCGTAGAAATGCAGTAATGATGGGTGTGTGCTGCTACAACCCAGGGATGGGCTCAGGCGGTCCAGAAAAAGTATAGGAACACCTGTTGTTTGGTAGGATGCCTTTATCCTTGATAAAACCATGTGAGCTAAGTTTGAATCATTAATTATAGCAGTTTCTCATGATCTGTCTGTGTTTATGGTCTAAATCCATCTTATTTCCTGTAAGTTTGAGTCATGCTGCTCTGTCATGTTCCAGCTCTCCCGCTGACGACATCGTCACTGGTGACAAAAAAAAAACCATCCAGCGTTAAACCTCTTTGACTTTGTTCTGATTTAAAGCTAAATCACTCACAACATGCACCCGAAACACAACACTGACTGCTTTGTTTGCTCAGCTGTTTACTGAATGTTGTGACACAAAAAAGAACAAAACTGGACAATTATCATTCAGCTGCAATTAATAAACAACTAATGCTGACTCTATTAAAGCACGGGGCTGGTTGGGCTGACGTGGCACAATCCAAACGAGCAGAGGACTCAGTGAAAACAAATTAACCAGAATAGCAGCCTAATGAGGCCAGAATGAACTGGTTTATCTAAAAAAAAAAGAAAAGGAAAGGTTTTGTTAGTGAAATGTAACTGGCAGAAAGACCAATACTGTTTAACAAGCTGTCTGCTTCCAGGAAAGGCAATGATTGTCACAGCCAGTGTGTCACATGTTTACTGGAAATACTGGTGGGCTCTCAGGACTCGCTGTGGAGGGGCGGAGTCAAGCAGAGAAGAAGACAGAGAGAGGTTCCTCTGATCTGAAGGATGAAGAGCTGCTAGTCTGAAGCAGTTTGTTTTCTGTGTTTGTCATTGGTCAAACACCTGAACTCTGGTACAAACCGGTCAGCCTGAAAACCAGGATCTTGGCTCAGTTGCAAGTGAACCCTGGTCCGGTTCAGTTACAGTGTAAACGCTATACTATACTCTGACATAAGAAGTTTCTTTTTCTTTAATTCAGAATGCTTTTTTTATATAGGTGTACATAATTTATTTTTAGCAAATACCTTTTTTTATCTTATGCTTTTTAAGGGACCTATATGCTTTCCTTTTATTAAAGTCTTTCAAAGTAAACTATATCCATATATATGATAATATATTACCTTTGGCACACTAAAGAACACATTTCTAATGAAGTATGAGTTACTGTTGAAGCTTATTTTCCTTGCCGGAAGTAAGACGACGTAAATCTATGAGGCTCCGCCTTTTGCTCCCTGTGACACGCGGCTGAGGTAGCGTGTCTTCGTTTTGCCCGAAAACAAATAGCATCCGAACTTTCGCAAAGATGGATGTGCATACTGTGTTTAGAAAAGGAAAGCGTTTAGCCATTTAGCTCCGTGAGAAAAAGTGTGTGTGTGTGTTAGCCTGGGGGCGGAGCTGGCAGACTCTTCCTGGAAGGGGCTGTTCCTCACTTTGTGATGTCACAATGTGAGGACCTGCATGTTTTTGTGTATTGGGAGGGGCTGGTGCTCAGAGGAATGCTCAGAATAATACCGCTTTGGGGTTGTTTTTTGAGGAATTAACATTATAATACACTTAAAAGCTCTGTTAAAGACCATTTAACAAGTGTGTAATGCTTTATAAATACATGGATATTTGATCAAAGTATTTGGTATTCAAATTATAAAAATGACTTTCGGAAACTTTTATTGTTGACATGACAGTATTTTGATGATTGGCATGGCCGGCCACCAGATGTCACTGTTCATTTTCAGACTGAAGCCTTGAAGCTTTAAATGTTACTTGTAGCAGGATGTGAAGGAAAATGTTGTTAGCCTGGATTTTTTTAAATGTTTTCCTTCTTTAAAAGCGGTTCTCACTTCTGTCTTCATTATGCTTCCTTCTATGGTTCCTTCCTGTTTAATGGTTTCTCCGAATCTTCTAGGAGACACGTAAAGCTGCACATACGCTAGCTGAAGTGCTAAGGGGATTGGCTAAAATATTTTTTATTTTGCATTCCTTTATCATTTGTTTGATTAACATTAATTGTATTGATATCGTCTTTGTAGCTAGATTGTTCATTAGACCTGAAATTGTTCCGATAAGACTTCTTGTTTTACTTTGGACAACAATATTTAGGATTTAATTCCGAGCTTTTTGTTTACATTTCCTGCTGTTTTTTCTAAATAAAAGTCTTTGATGCAAACAACTGGAAGCCGTAGAATAACTTTAGATTTAGTGACTTTAGATTTTTCATTCTATAGTAGCTTTTTTAAACAGCCGGATGTGATTTTTGTTTAAAGCGGTGGTCCCCAACCTTTTTGACGCCACGGACCGGTCATTCTAATGTAGGCGTGTGATTTTTGTAGCAATACTACGAAGAAGGAAGAAACGTGACAACACGAAACCCGAGCTTTTATTTTGACACACACTACATTGAACATCGCACAGGTGTCATCATCCTCTCCCCTCCTCACACTCATGGTGCCATAAAGACGTACTGTTTATTAAATGTAGCTTTCTTTTTTTGGAAGTGGAAGGCTCCTCTTCTGTCTCCTGTCTGGGCGTTTTCCTCTTGGCAAAGAAACTTTCCAAAGACTTTTGTGTTTCACTCATTTTGCTAGCTCCTGGGTTTTATTTTAGCGGTAACCTATCAGGTGACAGAGAAGAGCGCCTTGGCCTGCGTCACGAGTGACACAGACGGATGTGACAGAGAATTGGGCGATTTTTCAAAATAAACATCTTTCAGATTCCGATATAAATCAAACGGAAGTCATATAAGTTATTTACTATTTTTTTGCGGCCCGGTACCAAATAAAGATCTGGGCTTAGATGAGACTTGATCAGTACGTCTTTTATGAGTATTTTGATCATTTTTAGGTTTGCATGTTAGTCCAGAATCCCTGTTTTCACTGTAATTGGCCTAAGGACCTGTTTCAAAATCTAGTGTTTATATTTAGGGGTAATATATTGAAAACAGGAATCCCGGTGATGCTAGTGAGTGTGACCCCCGACGCTACAGCCAGGACATTTTCCTTTCCTCCAGCTGCCGCGCTCCAGCTCACCTTGTGTCCTTTGATTTAAAATGACATGGCTCCTGGTCTGGAGACCTGCTTGAATCCCCTGATGGCACAAACGGTGTCATTTTGCATTAAATAGATTGTGTTTTGGAGCATAATGTTCTTGGGTGGCTGCCACTCTCAGCTCCCAACTGCACAGACTTGAAAGTGACTCAGATTTTTGCACTCATCCTGATTTCCTCTCCTTTGACCATCAGGAGTCTACCTGAAGCGAGGCTTTTTCATAGCTGATTGCAACAGAAGTCGATCTTTCTCAAAAATAAAAATTACCCCCAAAAATATCCTGTAAGTAAGTGTTGACTTACCAGTATAAATTGCTTTTTTTACATAAAAAAAGCCAAATGTCATAGAAGTTATTAGAAACAGATGGTTTCTGCCCTCAGAATTATGAAAAATCTTAGGATGGGTCGTCATGTTTAATCTTTGAACAAACAACTGTAAAATCTACAGCCAAGTTTAATTGAGTTAGTTTTGTGCCTCAAAGCCACTTTGAAAACAAATATTAGCTTTAAAGATGAACCAAGAATGAAGAAAACGCCCACGAGCAGACGTTCATAAATACTTTGGGTACACTTACACCGTTTTCTAAAGTAATTCTATCCATCCAACCAACTAAACATCTACCCCCTCAATCATTATACCATTTACCTACCATCCAACTACACAATCAACCAATTAACCATTCATCTATTCAGCCATTGAAGCATCTATCAACCAATACAACTAATTAGGTATTGATCCATCCACCCAATCGTTTAACCATCTATAAATCATCCATAAAAACATTTAACCGTCCACCTATTCAACCATTTAACCATCCATCCATTCAACAAACTATTCATCCTCTCAACCCACCAACGATTCATCTGATCCATTTAACCATTAAACCAACCATTCATTCATTTTTCCGTGTTTTACTGAATGATAGAAGTGCAGATTTTATTAGTGATAATTTTTTTAACATTTTTAATTCTCTGACAGAAATTAGCCCGTGGCTACAATCTGGGGTGTTTATATTTTAAATGGTCATCAATATGCAATGTCCCTTTCTTGAATAAAAATGTATTTATTTAAATAAATGTGATACTTCAAATCATTTTGAGAAATGAATGCTTTAAAGTATCCCACACAAATAACATAGAATTCAAATAGAAAATCAAAAATTTAAAATAAACATAATGAACACGCACGACACAATGCAAATATACAAAAGGACTAAAAATGATATTTAAAACAATCTGTGAGAAAAAAAAATGTGTGTTTGCAGGAGACAAAAAACAAAGTGTCATCTTCAAAGAGTCAAATCTGCCACAAAGTTGGAAACGTGTTTGCAGGAAGGAACCAGCCTGGATGTGTGTGAACGGGTTGAACTTTAAAAGCAGTTGGACAGAAAATGGACAGAGGTGAAGCAGTAATAATGAGGCAGCCCCTTCTTGCTTTCTTCCTTTTATTGACTAACTGATAACAGAGTTAACAGCCTTATATAGTGCGGCAGTTTGTGTGTAATCAAATACTATCGACATCCCTGTAAATAAGGACACAGTGAAATTGTGGGACCGGGTTTCCTCTGATGGAGCTCGTTGACGCCGCCGCCGCCACCGCGTTAAGATGAGGTCAGAGTGGCCGCAGCGAAAACCACAGAAAGCAACAAAAAAAAAGTTATTCTGTTTTCTTCGAATTGAACAATGTGTCTATGATGTCTTCTCCGGAGAGCATTGATCAATAGGAGCAGTTCAGTAATTGCTTCACCAGCTACCGTTTGCGGTTCTGCTCTCACATTTGAAGCACAACTTCCCCTCCGGCTGCACAGATGAACATTTAACCTACGAGGGATAAAAGGGCCCTGTTTTCATGCCAAAAAAAGCAAATGACAAAGCAGTTTTATTGTTCCGGTAGTTAGCACGGTGATATATTGCCTCCTTACTGGACGTTTCTCCTGAATCTCTGCTCCAATTAGCCAGATTACTGAGCTCTGTTGGAAAAGTGTTATTGTTAGTGTCATCTGCAGGACTGTGTAGCTCCAGGCCGTTTGATGATGCTCGTCTCTGCCAAAGACAGTCGGTCCACTTGGAGATCAAGCAGGGCCACCAATGAGACCTGATGCTAACCTTTTAATAAAGGAGGTTTATGTCAGTTTACATTAAAGCCATTCCATTCAATTCAGCGGAAAACTCTGCGCTCTGCAGGTTTTTTGTTTTGTTTTAGTGGAGATGCTTTTGCAGAGATGTCAGCTACCAATTAAAATGGTGATCTGTCTAAAGGAAAAGGGCTGTATTAAATCCTACCATCAGTTTTCTTGAAACAAATCTGTTCAGTCAGTGGAAAACTTAAAAAAAACGTCAACATTTCATGTGACAGATGGAGTTTAAAGAAGGAACAGCAGGTGAAAAGTCAACGTTTTTTCTCCATTCAGATGCAGTTTGGTGAATTGAAGGACTAATGATGCTTTATTGGAAAAACAAATGATACACTATTTATAATCTTTTTATTCTGAGATATAAAAATGAGGCTAAATAGGAACAACAACACTTGATTTACTTAAAGACCCACTCTGATGAAAATCATGTGATCTGTACATGTTCTTGCAGTATATTATACGTATAAGACACATATCCCAAAATGCAACCTAAAAGCAAGTTTGTCAGGAAAATTGCCATGTGGCCTTGCAAAGGTTTTTAAAAAGAAGTTACAATTTTATGGCGAGTGGACGGTTTTTCGGACACTAGTCAGTGGCTGCCCGGGTACATTTGGAGGTCGCACGGTTGCAGTCCAGTGACAGGTGGGTGGCAGGAGCATGATAATTGACTGATGAGAGGGTCTCCAAGGTCCCCAAAATTGTCTGATGATCGGCAGATTTCAGGTTTGACCTGAACCCGTTCTGCCATCCCACTGCCACCGTGGATTGTTAAAGAGCATACGGTAGCATCCTGGGCACTCAACGATGGCTGTTGACATGGACCGGGGGCCCAACGATGACCAGACGACAATCTGGTGATCCTGGCCCCCGTGGGTCCAAATGGGGAGACTGTGCTGATGCTGCATTCATGCTCTTCATCTGATGAAGACTACTGCTGTGGTTGAACCACTTGGATCTTCATTTTCTCGGGCACCCAAGAAACCCATGTTCTCTAAAAATGTTTAAATTGATGAGATTGTTATCTGTTCTCCAAATCTGAGTTGCTAAAGACCAATGGCCCGTCGGATGGCTGTTGGCACTTGGTATGGGCGGCCGCCATCCAGAGACATTTATGCATCTTTCAATCAGATCTGCTGCCGTCTGGTGATCCGGCTGCGACCGCCCTATGGCCACCCAGCTGTCGGACGATTTTGTAAAGATGTCATCTTATCGATTCTGCCAATGGCTCCCCATCACGCTGTGGCAGTTGTATTATCTGAGCCAAGCCTAAAAAAATGAAGCTTAAAATAGCATTTCTGAATCTTTCTTTATTCAAGGAAGGAAAGCTTCATTCTGATGCATGCACTTGTAAACGACTACATCCATTTTTGTTCTCCTCGTCTGAGCTGGAATCTGGCTCAAAACTGTACGGCTGGATAGCTCCAGAATTGCTCACTGTTTTTGTTGCTTACTATAATTATAACTATCAATAAAAACATACTATTAATACATTTCAGAAATATACTAAATCTTTACAGTAATGTGTAGAGTCATGCTTTAAAACTGCACCTGAAAGTCTGAAGGCTCTGTGTTTTCCTCGATCCTTTTAAATAAACTCCAAATGTTTCAGTTTTGCAGATAAGACATCTGCTTTTCCTGATTATTTACGGAAATTCTGACGTCTTTTTTCCTGACCAGAGAGCCCGGTCGGCTCTGAACTCTAAGCCTCTTTGTCACTGTGAGGTTGATGTTTCTGATTTTACACTGGGAGGAAAAACACGGGGATTAAATGGGTCAGACAGCCGTTATTAAAGCTGATATGTTGGTTCATCACAGTAAAACTTTACAGCTCTTTGAATGTTTATCATTCTTTATAATAAGCAGCATTGTGTGTTTTATTGCTAAGGTTATCACTGTTTATAATAGCAGAGTGTTTTTGTGCGTTTTCTACACAAGTCAGCCTTAGTGAGGGGGTAATAGAATAAAAGGCCCATGTGTTTGTGTGTTTCTGTGTGCAAATGTAAAATAATAAGAGATGCAGCGTGTGTGTTTATGGAAGAGCAGAGCTGTGTGTGTGTGTGTGTGTCCACTGTGACCAGTGTAAACTAATATTGATTCAGCTGTTGGTGTTACACACAAGTCATAAAACTGGACTTATTGTTGGATCTAGGCTTACCTTCTGACTCTGTGTTTTTATACCTATATTTGTGTGTGTGTGTGTGTGTGTGTGTGTGTGTGTGTGTGTGTGTGAAGGTGAGTGTGTAGTTGTTGTGGGAGTTCGACCGTATGCTGATGATACTAAAGTGTTTTCTTTTCTATTGTTGTAAATATTTCACACCCAAAACCCGCCTTTGTTGCTGAGGAACCAGATGCCTCCAACTGGAATGTGATGCAGTAAACGATGAGACTGACCGGAAACCGGTTTAATCATTTCCCGGTGGTTGATGTTTGGACGTCTATTTGCAGTTGTAGTTCAGATGAAGTTCTGATCAAAAGTTCTTCTGACCTTCATAATCCACTGGAATTACGGCAACAAATCCACATTTCCATCCGTGGAGCAAAAAGGACCAGAACAAAGTTCCATTTTTGACCAGAAAATTTACTGCTTGATTTGATTTATGATCTTACATTTTTTCTCAAATTGTTTTTCTATCCCTTTCCACTGTTGTCCTCTTTAAACTGTACAAAGATGACACTTTTAGTAATGAATGATGTATTTTAATTGTAAGATCCGTTGTTTTCTGAGTAAAAGAACACGTAAGGTGACGTTTAAGGGAAATCGGATCATGCTTGTGTCAGTTGGCATTATCTTTTGATCTGTTTTCAAATCGTTCCCAGCGGTCTTTATTTTACGATTATGCTGTTATGTTACGAAAACATCTTCAATATTGGCGCTATCAGCCATATAGTTTAGATCCAGATATCAGTTTAGACGAGTAAAAAAAAGACGTCTTTTTGTCTGCAAGTGCATCCGAATGGAGCGGAGCAGGGTGCTTTTAGAAAAAACTATAAGCTTTTTAAAATCCTCATTTTTTCATCTGCTCCTGATTCACGAGGATTTGAATAAAGAAATACTCAGAATTCCAATTTTAAGTGTTAATTTCTTTTCAATTCCTTTTACTTTAATGGAAAGTGGATCCAGATTGTGTTTTGTCTTTAAGCCAGTTTAGGCACATTTTTGTTCCTGATATGTTTGTACTTTTGTTGTTTTCAAACCACTATAGAAAAGTCTTTTTGTGGTATTGTGGACGGTTGAAGTTGTTTGATGTCTTGTTCGTTGCGTTTGTTAAGAATCTTTTTTATTTTTCTTCATTATTTTTAATGCCAGTTTCCGTTTTGTCCTTGACATTCACCCTTAAGGGATCTTTACTTTCACTGGTCAAATATTGGGTTTGCCCACTGCGACCAATCAGATTCAAGCTTTGGCGAGCCCTCATCATCACCCTCAATCACATGACCGTGACAGAAAAGCCGCAGTTGCGACGGTTTTGATCTCACCTGCTGAACAGCATCCAGACGTTTCACCATGGAGTGGAAATCCGGTGTTTTTTTCTGGGCGACACGATTTCTTCTGAAGTTAAAAGAAGCAGAAAGTGAGAGTTTGCCTTTTGGTGTCCTTGCGTGTCTGTTTGTGCACAAACAATGAGCCAGAGTGTGTATTGATGTGTGTGTGTGTGTGTGTGTGTGTGATGTATGGAGACGGTGAGTAATACTGCATGTGTCTGTCCGAGTCCCCAGAGTTTTCTTCCTCTCTTCTCCTCCTCCTCCTCTCTCTGTCCCATCTGTCTTTTCTCTGCTCCTCTCCTTCCTTTCCTCTCCTTCTTTATTTCTTCATCTCTCTTTTTTTTTTTTCCTGTGACATTCCTGTCCAGCGCTCAGAGTGTCATCCTAGTTTTCTGCTGACTCGGTGGTTCTCTAACACACACACACACACCCAAAGACACACACTCCAGCTGTTGAGAGCGGGGGTGCTTATTGGATTGTCTGTGTCCTCTATTTGGATAAGGAGAATGAAACGATGGAGCCCAGGGAAGAAAGAAGGGAACAAAAGAGGAGGAGATGAGGGAAAGACAGGGAGGAGGAAGACAGGAAGGACACCGGGAAAAATAAAGGAGCAACATGTGGAAGAACACAGATTAGATTGGATGATAAAGTAGTTATGCTCCGTAACAGTTTAATTCCTTTTTACATAATGAAATCACTGAAGCTGTGACTAATAACACAACAATGTTTAATCGAACTGAAAAAAAACCCTAAAAATGGTCAGATTATCAAACATTTTTATGTGAAAAAGTGATCTACCTAAATAAATTGAAGAAAAAAAAATTCTTAGGTTGTTTGAATTTCTTCCCTGCTCTCTAACTACTAAAAACCTAATGTATATAGTCCGCTATGCTTTGTACTTTTCTCTCTCCTTTTTTCATACATTAAAAATGACATCACGGGTTCCCGTAGTAAAAACCTAATAAATATAAACATTTTATGAAGACTTGGATGGTTTATACCAAATAAATTGACATCCACATTTTCCCATGAAAACCTGTTCAATGCATTGTGGTCTGTATTCGCCAATCTAGTGACCAGTGATGCCCACTAGTTCCTCACCGAGACTTCTGGGAAATTTAAAGCGCACACCGTGAAAAAATAGCAAACGCACTATATAGTGTGCTAAGTAGTGAGTAGGGATGGAATTTAGACATGAAATCATTATTTATGAAAACATTTTTCGTATCAATTTTTTAACCCTTTAACAGCGCAGTTGTCCCCGGGAAATACCACAGTGGAGCCAGCAAACTGACACACATTTCTTCACTGTAGCCCTCTTTACATTGGCTTTTAACTAAAATCCAAATTGGTTTTAAAATAAAAAAAAAAGTATTTTAAGAGCGTTGCACGGACAAAGTTCAAAACAAATTCTTGACCTTCTAACCAGCTACTCTTTCTTTCTTTCTTTCTTTCCTTCCCTGAGGTCTACAAACCAGAATCTTTTAATTATTCCAAAACCCACCACAAAACATGAGGTGATTTCGCCTTTCTGACGGTCGCTTCTCATCTTTGGACATCCCTTACTTTGTCATTACCTCAGATGAACTCAGTTGAAGTTTTTTTATTCAGTTCAAAATGTTTGTTTGGGAATGCTTTTAGTTGATCCAATGCTGCGTTCACACCGGTAATGTGACGCGTGTTTGAGAAGGTACCAAACACAGGTTCTTGAACACATGTACGGTATTCAAATGGGACAAGCAGGTAGGGGCTTTTTAAAAATCTTTTCCTACTGTTTACTAGAGTATGTCCAACATCTAGAGTCAGACAAGGTTTGGTGCGAAATGTCGAAGCGGTGAAAATCCCGTGAATGTTGACTTGGTGTCATAGAATTCCACAATAATTAATTGCTCCTTCGTGATCAATTTTTAAACAGTTGACACTTATGTGAATTGAAAGGGATGCCATCTATACATCACTAACAAATCTGAGTCCGCGATTGGCAAAAGTTCAACCTGGTTGAACTTAATGCATGTTCAGTGGTTGTGTATTTCGTACGTAGAGCCAGAAAATTGGTCGTAGAAACTTGCGTAGTGACGTGTAAATGCAGGAGTTTTCAACGTGGAAACCGGAAAAATGCGTTTACGTGTTTTTTCGTAGAAAGTGGTCGCTTGGACACAAATTGCAGACGATGTTGTGAACAAAACTTTGTTCTAATGGTAATTTTTAGTTTTATCTTCACCTTTAACATGTTTGATCCATGTAAGATGTTTTAATTGGTCCGTATTTTGTCTTTTTTATGCCATCTTGTTTTTGTTAAGTAATTTTTGAGTTTATTCTGTGAAAAATATTGTATAGTAAAAAACTGTACGTACTTACACATATTACCGTAACTCTTCAACCGTATATATACGGAATTCACGAAAGTCCAAAAGAGGAAAAAATAAAATTTGTGCATTAATGGATTACTTAATAGTAACTGTAAACGTTACCACTTTACTGCTGTAAATTGCTCATTATTAGCACAAAGCTGCTCAGTATTCGTCAATTCCGTAAATGATCAAAGAGAACGGTATTTCAGAGATCACAAAAAAAGAGAGGCAAATTATATATATATGTATATATATAACTCTATTTATAAAGCATTTTTCATACAGAACATGACATAAAGTGCATATAATTATAATTGCACAGAGACAACTCAAGAAAGAAGGAAATAATTATTTTAGGCATATATGTCTTCATTAAATAAATACTTTAATCAAGATTTAGAGTATTTAATTAAGACATAAATATAATATAATATAATATAATATAATATAATATAATATAATATAATATAATATAATATAATATAATATAATATAATATACATCAGAACATTTATGTATTAAGATAGGGACAATGGATATAGATATAAAATTAAAAACTAATTTAAATATGCCAGATTTGTTTTTAATATATTAATCAGTATTAAAAACAACATTTGTATTTTTTTCTTCAGACACATTTAGCCTTCCATACACTTTTTATTATGAAAGTAATAATAAAGAAGACACCTTTTAGACAAAACAAATTGAGTTTGTAGTGTAACCTTATTAAGGAGTTTCTAGAAAAGTAGATTTTCATTGACAATAGAAGTGGTAAATAATAGTGCTACCCTCCTCTTTGACAAACTTCAATGATTTAATCATATCTGAATGGATTGAGCTGCTCACGTGTTTTCCTCTCTTTTCTGGATTATTCTCATTTTTTTAAATTTTCTTCCAGATTTACATAAATTTATTTTACAAAAACTAAAAGAAGAGTTTTTTTCTGGCAGGAAGCGCAGCGATGCAGACATTTGTGTTGATGAAGGAAGTTCTGGTTCTTCAGTGATTTACAGTCTGATGACAGCAGAAAAACACAAGATCCGCATTATGACAAACACAAACAGGCTCCTTGTGTTTCGTTCAAGGGTTCAATTCCCAGCAGAAGAGTTGGCGGGTAGGCGACAGTGTGAAGCCGCTACAGCGGTGGACAGTAAAACAGATGAAAGAGCTTTAAATTTATTTCCCTCACATTATTCTCCATCACATCTGCAGCTCCCATGAGGCCCTCGGTTCCTCCACGCCGACTGTCGGCGCCGAATATCAGGATTAATCTGTGGGCTGATGCCACAGTAAACGCACGTCAGCGTCCCGCCGCCTCCCTCAAAACAAACATAATTGTTTGTACTTACAGGAAGAAAAACATTTAAATACTATTTATTTTTTATTTCGTCTTCAATAAGGCGGCTGAGTTTCTTTCTAAAGGTGTAATGTTGCTGTTTGTTTACTAAGTGTGGTCTACAGTTTGAAACCTTTGAGGAAAGTTTGACCATTCACCACTCCGTCATTTCATACATCATAGATAAATATATAAATATAAAAGTAGATGGATAGATTATTTATGTATTTACTCATGTTAAAATTGTCAAACACATGTGTTGTGTTACAATACACCAGGTTCCGCATAAGGCTAACGGATAGGTTTTTCTTCATTGTTGCTTACTTATGAGCATTTTCAATTCTACTCAGTTCGGTTTTACTTAAATAGCCCAATATTACAACACAGTTGTCTCAACGGGCTTCCCTAATTGGAAAAAACAAAAATTGTGTTCAAATCCAATAATTGCTAATCTAAATAGTGTCGTAGACGGGCTTCATCCAGATGGGACTGGGGGACGGCTGGGGGTGCGAGGCGAGGTCCACGGCCAAGTACAGCAGCACAGATGAGCCATATTTGAAGAATGAGATTTTTTTTACATTTGTTTTATTTTTGCTCTTGATTTGTAAAACACAAGAAACCATAGCAAAACCGTGACCCGAAATTGAGGTTTGAACCAAATGGTGGGGAAAGTGAATCAATGCGTCCCGACTCTAAATGTAATATAAAACAATAAACAAAGAAAACATTTAATTTAACACTCTAAAATGAAGCTGAGATAATCGATTTTATACAATAATGCCAGATTAAGAATATATCAAATGAATATTAAAACAAAATTAAGTAAAATTAGAATAAAAAGTGTTAATATTTGTTTAGTTTGTGCACACAACGTATTCGTCACTGTGGGTGTTTAGGCGGTTTTCTCTGCCTTGTAGCGGGAAAGAACAGATGCAGGCGTGTAATTTGAGGACCTGAAACTTTCCCTTTGTCCCGCCGCTCACGTTTGTGCTTCGGTTTCAAAGGCGGCGGCAGAAATAGAATCTGACAGAGAAGGGAAGGACGACATTCCCGGCCTTCTGACTGATGACGGGATGCTCCGTCGCCCAACTCCTTTCTCTCTGTTATCGTCCCGCGCTTTGTTGGCGGTGTAAGAAAAAAAGAACATTTGCTGTTAAACCGCAGCGCTGGCCGCTACATTCCTCCGACACACACCTTGTTCCGCACATGAAAGATCAGTTTGGGAATAGATTTTCATCAGGAAGTGTGGAGAACAGGGAGCCCGTCAGGTTAAGCAGTGAAAAAGAAGAAAGTGGAGGCGGATCAGACCTGTAGAGGTGGTCTGTGCTCCTTTAAGCGAGGCCGGCAGGCAGAAGATGGACTGCAGAGACAGCAGAGAGATGGAGAGACGGGGGGGAGATGAAGAGAGGCCCAGATAAAAGATGGCAGAGGCAGGAAGAGACAGCAGATGCTCCCAAAGAACAATGGAGGAAGAGAGAGACATAAATGATGGCCGGTGAAAGAAGGGAGGAAAATGAAGGGAGAGGGACGGATGAAAGATGACAGGCGTGGGAGGCAGCGGGCGAACGGGGTAGACAGGAATGGGGGGAAAAAAGTGAGGTGGAGGAAAAGAGCAGCTGAGGAGAGAGGGACCGAGGGAAGGGGTGTTAAAAAAAGAGAAAGAGAAAGATGACAAGACGATGAAGAGGAGGAGGAGGAGAGGTGAGCGTCCTTGCACTGTCAGAGGCGATCGATGGCACATCATTTACATTACACTGACTTAACTGCAGAGAGGGATGGAGGGATAGAGCTGGTGGGGGGTGGACGGAGGAGAGGCAGATTGATATAGAGGGAGAGGACAGGTAGACGAGGAAGAGAAGCGAGGGATGAGAATGAACTATAGCTGAGGGAAGATGGAGGGAGGTGGACAGACTGATGAAGATCTGAGCCAGTCTCTAGGTTTTTTGCTTCTCTCTTCTTGCCCTCCTTCATTCTGTGACTCTTCTCCCCTCATCATCTTCAATCATTCCAGTGTTTCCTCTCTTGATGGGACAGATGCTGACAGCTTCTCATCTTTCTAAACTACTCGCTAATGATCAAGCGTAGACCAGCAAAGATTTCATTGCAAACATCGGAAGATAAATCGAGCGGCATCAAGTCCTTTGGCTCTAAACAGCTGAAGGGTCATGATTAGAAACGAAGGTTATTAGTCCATAGCAACCATATAGTTTACTTTAAGACTGAGGCTAACGAATGGGTTCACCAATTTTCTTGCTTCTACTACAAACTAAATTTCCTTTTTTTCATAGCAACCATACATTTTTTATTTAAGACTGAGGCTAAGAAAAATGGATTTACCAATTTTCATGCTTCTACTACAAACCACATTGTCCTCTTTTCCATAGCAACCACTTTTACCTTTTTCATAAAAAAATCTTTATATGACCTGTCATTGTTCCTAAACTACAAGGTTACTTACTGTACTGAACATGTTTTTAGAACAAGACAAGGCGTTGCTCTGCAGAGAAATCATGATACCGTGGGTTCTGCTTAGACTACGTACACACCGCCCTCGGCAACGCATGTTCAGGCGGTCACGTAAAAAGTATATGTAAACGTGTGTTTCAGGCTTTCACGTTCAAAACTCTCACGTGTAGTTAGGCACGTTTTTACAACCTCTTTGGGACTTAACGTACAAACACATTTCAGCTAAACCAGGTCAAACTTTGACCAATCAGGGACTCAAATTTGGTGGTGATGTATGGATTTGGTTTGTCTGTTGAACCCAGACACGGTTTGGAGCCTGACGATCTTCACATCTGGTTTTGGAATAAAGATAAAGCAGGGCCGCTCCCCTGACATGATGGTCATCTGTAGCCGCCATTGCAAGGACGCTTGCCATGAACCGAATCCTTTCCTTTTCGTTCCCAATTAGCAAGATTTGCACTGCTTTGACATTGTGCACCGAGCCTCTTCCACCTGTAGGTAGCGTACATGCGCTATCTAATTGTCAGAAGAAGAACAAGAAGCTCCTCCCTGCTTGTCAGTGTGAACAGCATGTGCCAAACACAGTTTGAGGTACCCGGTGTGAACGTAGCATTAAAGTTACGTTGAAGTCCTCATTATTCTTCAGGTGTGTGAAAATTGTCCCCCGCATTCAACCCATCACCAAGGGGAGGAGTGAGGTGCAAACACCCCTGCGCTATGGAACCATTACCCCACCCCCCACCAACCCCTTAATGCTGAGGTTAAAGGGGAAAGGCATTGGTTCCCATTTTTAGAGTCTTTGGGTATGACTTAATTGTGGATTCGAAGTATGAACCTTCCAGTTTCAGGGCAGACACTCCACCACTAGGCCACAAAGTGTTTTTTTTTTTTTTTTGTGAATAGTTAGAAAAACTGAAACCATTTTCGGAGCTTTATCAATGTTTACTTTTAACTTTATTCTGAGAAAGGCAAACAAAGATTCTAGTCAGACTCCAAATAAAAGAGTATTTCTTCTTGGAAAAGACTGACATAAGTTAGCGTCTCCATCAATATATGAATTCCTTTATCTTCTGTTCATCCTCCCCCACCCCCCACCCCCAGCTCATACCATATGTGACATTCCTTCTCAATGTGGCGCATTGAAAACTTCCTGTTGTTATACTTTGTTATGGAACACTTCAAAGGGGCTCGGGAGGAGGAGACGGACAGGGAGAGACGGGGGAGAAAACATGGAGTCTGGTATAGTTTTACCTCTTAAATGCTACCATGTGAGAGCAGCATGTATGCCTGTATGAATTATCCGTGTGTGTGTGTGTGTTTGCCCACATGCCTAGGAAGTAAGGTAATGACGCTTAAAGCCTTCGCACACTCGCGCACGCTCTCACAGACATGCAGACACACGTTAGCCCATCGACCTGTATAACTCGTCTCGTCAGCGATTGTGTGTCTCCACGTGTGTGTGTGTGTGTGTGTGTGCTGGCGCTGTTTAATATTTAATGGATACTGGTTAAAAATGCAGGAGTGTTTTTGTCTCGTGTCCCATTGCACACCTGTTCCTCTGTGGAGGGAGAGGGAGGGGAAAGGGATCGCCTGGGGGGGCTGATGTATGGACGGATGCAGAATCGACAGATGCGTCGATGGAGATGGCACTCGTGTGGATGGCGGAGAGATCGCCGATGTGCAGAGGAGCCAGTGGAAGGTGGACAGTTTTGAAGAAAAAAAATTATCCTTCAGGGGTTTTGAAAGTTTTGCACAAACTATAGTTTTTTTAAATTCTAGTTCAAGCATGGGGACACGCTAGGTTTATTTGTAAATCCAATTTTACATCCAACGCCACTGATTAGATTCAAGAATTAAATTTATTGGTAAATCAGTAAAATGCAACTAAAGCCTTAAGCTATGTTCACACCAACCATGTAATGCATGTTCAAGAACATGCGAAACGGACATTTTTGAACTGTTTTTAGCGTACAATGTTCACATTGAACTGACCCTACCCAATACTAGCGCATTTACCTTTTCAGGTGTAAAATGTCAAAGTGGTGCAAATCTTGTGAATCTTCTTCCAGGCTTTTTCTTTCTCTGCTCTATTCTGACATATGAAAGATTTGGTGTCATAATTCCAGCCTCACACAAATCATAGTTGTTTGTTTCTCCCCCATGATCAACTTTTTAATGGTCTGTACTTTCGTGTTTCATGAAGGACGCTACCCAAACGTCTCTACCAAAGTCAAGTCCCTGATTGGCCAACGTTCAACTGGTTCAACTTTTAACATACGCTCAATGGCAACACATTTTCTTCGTAGATCCAGTCTTACAGACTTGCATAGCGACACCTGAACATGAGAGTTTTGAACATGGAAGCTGAAAACCGCCACACTTCTAATTACATACACTTCATTGGAAGTGGTTGCTTGTGATTTCAAGCCCAGTGTGAACGTAGCAGTAGTAACAACTGCCCTTGCAGGTGGATACAGGCCCCTTGCGGGTACAAACTGGGCATGGTGAGAGCAAAAATGTTCACGTATAGTTTTTGTACTGGCAGGCTGTAGGTCATAGAAAATACCTGTACAAGATGCAATGGTAAATGAGGATTGAAGTAGGTGAGCCGCAGGTGTGTCACAGTTTGTAGTTTGCGTGGGAATTCCTATGTACACTTACTGTATGTATCACCCCATGCAAGCGTTCAGTACTAACACCCGACTAACTGCCATTATCCTTATGAATACCTCACAATACACTTACCACACGCATGACAATTGACAATGGCACGGCCCGTTTTCATGATTAGGTGGCTGTACAAGCCACAAGGGAGCAAGACACGCCCGCGAGACACACCTGTGCTCCCTTTAGGATGTGGCCGCGTCCTCGGACAACCCAAAAATCCGTAGAACCCGCAGGTATGTGACTAAGGCTTAAATAATAGAAAGACTTGGACACAAGTAGAGTAAAATAAGGTCTACTCTGTGAACAACACTGCAAAGATCTGAAGACAGGACTGATGTGGTCCTTCGTCCTGGTTTTAGTCAGGACTCGATTCCAGTGAAGTCTAACCATGGAGATAAGTGTCTGTAGGTCTGCTTCCCCAAGGTTTCCTCTCAATCGCTTTCAGGCTTTTCCGGAAAGAAAAACTTTCACCAATGACTTTATAAACATTTTCTGTCTTTGTTTACTGCAGATACAAAACAAGAAGTGTTAATGAACTAAAAGGAGAGAAATGCTGAAATCAGGTCAGATCATCTGCTGTTCCTACTGTAGAAAACGTGGCGCATTGGCACCACCGACTGAAAAGACTTCAGATAGGTGGAGTGATGGATGAGAGGACAGATAAAGGGATGAATGGATGGACAGATGACGCTTGAGTGATGGGCAGGGACGAGTGTAAACGAATGAAAGCTGGATCCTATTATATATAGATGTTAAAACAGATATAGGATGGACCATTGACAGGCGGATGAAAGTATTACTGAAAGATAGATAGATGAAAGGAACAAAAAAAACACACAGATGGATATAAAAAGACACGAGAAAGGATATTGGCCTAAAGGAAGAGATGGATGGAAAAATAAGTGCACACAGGAAGAATAGATTGAGTTACAGTTTAAGCAGAAGTGAGGGAATATATGCAGGACGGAGGACAGGAAGTGTAAAGACGAATAGTTACTGAGCTGTAATAGATAAACAGAGGGAAGAAGTAGAAGTGGGGGATGAAAAGAGTGAGAAAAGTGTCACCAGTTAATCAATACAGTTTCGCTGTTTTCCTCCATTCTGTGTTTTAGGGTGATTTTTTTCCCCCTCCTCTCCTTTAATACTCTCGCTCTACTTCCCTTATCAATCAATACTTATTATTGCTTACCTCACCCTACCTCTGTCTCTCCGTCTGAATTTATTTTCCATCTCTCCATCTCCTTTCTCCATGTTAAAACGAAAGAGAAGGAAACGCACACACAATGAAGTCATTCATCTGTCCAATCAAAGAGGCGGAAGCCCGGAGGAAAGTAAACATCCATCTCTTTCTCCTCTCTGTTCCTCGTGAGTCCGTGAGCTTCCATGATTATGACGCCCGTCTGTACGAGTGTGTGCGTGTGGACGGACATGGATCCCATTTCTCTGGTGTCTCTTTAAAAAGAATAGATTGTTCTTTTGCGACAAACAAAGAGTAAAGGGAGGATGTAAGCCCACAACACGATTTATGACGGGCGAGGGGACACGGCCAGACAGAAAACAGAGATGTAAGGGCCAAGGGAGACGAGGAGGAGGAGATGGACCGAGAGAAGGGACTGTATCAACGCAGACCAAAGGAAGACCTCAAGAAGCTCTGACATTACAAAGGAAAGATTGGATGGTGGTGGAACAGGTGAACAGGTCTTAAAATGTTACAAAAGCAGCTTAAGGACGTCTTCAATGTAGAACAGCCATACATGGCAGAAGCTACATTCATACTGATCGTGGTTTCAATGCTAAGTCAACGTACGGACACAATCAGAAGTCCTGCAGTGCGTTTTGAGTGGAGGGCGTGGTACGATTCTCTAGCTGTTCAAATATGGAGTTCAAATATCTGGACTTTGCCAAAGAATTAGAGTCCCGTCAACCAATTAGAACCCTCAGATTTGGTAGGAACATGTTGATGAATTTATTGGCAGCTGGAGTCAAAACCAACACGAAGGAGAATCTGATCATTCTCCGTCTGAACTTTGTCATATTTTTCTTATTTGCATCAAGACAATAATCAAAAGATCCTCTAAGTTTGTTCTCGTTTTTATTTTTTCCTCCTCTGACTATTGCGGGACAACATGTCGTCAGACTTGGTCCCAGAAAGATGGAGGTACCACTGAAAGCGGCGCCACGGTGGCCGGCATCGCCAGATTGATGTCTGGTCGTTGCTGAGCCCCAGTTCATGCCAACAGCCCTCATCGAGGGTGACGGTGGGGCGGCAGCACAGGGGCAGGGGGTGGCTGGAGGGTGGCAGTGTGATTATCGTCTGATCATCAGACTATTCTGGGGACCTTGGAGACCTTCCCATCAGTCAATCTAAGGTGGCAGGAAGCCCACCCGCCTGTCACCGAACTACCACCACACCACCTCCAAATGTGCCCGGTCGGCCACTGACCGATGCTAAAAAATAGTCTGAAAAATGTTAACTTATTCCCAAAAGCTCCGCGGTGTGTAAAAAATGCGAGTCATGTGGCCACCTGCTGGATTCACTCAAAAATGTCCTCATTTCTCTATAAAATGGTCCTGTGATGCTGTAAGTCAGTTAGCAGACAGCGCCCCCGCTGGAATCAGACACAGCATCACCTGAGGAGGTAAAACGTTATGTTTTTAAGGAGGATTTGTAAAACTTTGCTTCCGTTAGTTGGACTACTTTAGGCAGTAAAAGCCTCATAACTGATCTGTCAGCCCGTTTTATTGCACAAGGATATTGCTGTGTTTTGGAAAATGGTGAAAGTGATGAATAGAAAAATTAAGCTCTTTTAAAATCTTAATCCGGGATTTTGTGTGTTTACCAACTATAATTTATTGTTTATTCTTTCCGCCTTTCAGACAGATCCAACTTTAGATAAATGTGGAAAACATTTGGCTAAAGTTTGATCAAAAACGGTTTTTTTTCGATCTGACTGGATTTTTTGGCTGCTTCCAAACGGAAAAACCATTTGGAAGTTGGATACTCATTAACTCATTGATAAAAATAAAAAAGCTCACCTAAGTCTTATAGGATTTTCATATTTTAGGAGGTTAGCGAGGCAGAAACACCCGTTACGTGTTAGGAAAGGAAAAACAAGGAGTTAAAGAAAGAGACAAATAGAGAAAGGAAACCAAAGAACAAAGGCAAAAATTGATCCCAAGATTGATGGAGGAGTGAAATAGAAAACCAAAAGGAGAAGAAATAGGAAAAAAAATAGAAAACATGAGGGGTTAACAGATGAGCACTCTGATGGAGAGATGAAAGAAAAGAACGAAGAGAAGATGAAAGATTTGAGCTAAAGAGGGTTGACCCCACGTTCTGCCCCACGTACTGACCGCATCAGGCTTTGATAAACTGCAGCATGTGTGTGTGTCTGTGTGTGTGTGTGTAAAATCTCTGCACATTCTGGGCTAAATCAATCTGTCAAATGTGTTAGCGAGTCCGTGCTTATTCACCGCCATGCCTGTTTGTGTGTGACTGACCCTGACCGACCATCAGAGCCAATGACGAAGTATTGATCAAGGTTCCGTCACCATAGAGACGGCCATTTGGGAGGACAGGCGAAGGGGCGTGTGTGTCACAACGCTAAGACTTACTCCAAGACGGCTCATCGGGTCGTGGGTGTGTGTTCGTGTTGGATGTCAGCTTTGTGTTGTTTATTTCCAGCGTGGTTTGTTTTTTTCTTCATCGGGTCATCGGGACACACACATTCATGAAGACTAAGCCGTGTAAGTCACTTACGGCTTTTTGAATCAGTTTCACTGTCTGTTGTTTGTTTAAAACAGAAGGCAAACCTTACAAACGTCCATTTTTCTCTCAATTTAAAATTGATAATTTTATTCTTTTTAATCAGGCAAACAGTTTGTTGTTGGTATTCTAGTTTCTTAACGTAACATTAATCTGAAAAGTAAACTTTAACATTAACAATATAAATGGCCGTTAACACACCTTAACCAAAAATGTAAGGAATTTAGAAGAAAAAGGTTTTTTCTTAACTCAAATGCCAATAAAAGTAAAACCCACACAATGGAGTCCAAAAGTGTGTTGACATAAAAGACAGGAGTTATCTTCTTTACATTTACACATTGATACAAACCAACTGTAAGCACTGGAAGGCAGCACAGGAGTTGTAGCTGTAGCTATCATAACACATGTAACATGCAAACATATTCCGGGTTTGGGGAAAGATTTGAAAACAAGTAAAAGCGTAAAACAAGATTTTTAGATAGAAATTTGTTGGATCCCACAACCCAAAACACAACACAAATATGTAAGGGAAAGAGCCCGACGAGTTGTGCATTATCAGAAATTAACGGACTTCACGAAAAGTCCGCTTGGCGTTTGGCGGTTCGGGCTTCCGCGTTGTCCGTTACCCTGAGTTTATCTCCATTTCAACGGCTACTCAAAGTGTGGGAGTGTAGCTAGTAAACGGAATAAACGGATCTCCTGACCCATAGTTGTCATACACTGGAACTTGAAAGAAGTTTTAGGTCGCCAAATGAAACTTTAATGATTCTTGGAATATCTGTTAGACCCGGCGGGGGACCTGTCCAGGGTGAACCCTGCTTCACCCATCAGTTGCAATCTTAGGCTCCGTGACCCCAAAAGGGATACAGTGGGTTAAGAAAATGGATAGACACCTTTAGAATTCCACAAAACAAAAGTTTTGTCATAGCTTTTACCTTTTCTGCTTCTGTAGAAGCTGCCAGTGTGGCGCCATTTTTGATTTCGTTTCTTAGGTGGGGAACTGCCAGCTGTGATGGACAGATAGATGGATATTTACATTTGTAAATGGCAGCACAGTCTAGGCTCATTTAAAGCATTTGTTTACTCTTTACTTGGTAAGTTTATCGGACAGTAAATGTGGGAAATAAAGGACCTCCGTGTGGCGTTCCTCATGCAGTTGTCATCTGTAAAGAACGTAACTCGAATGGAACACAACGACTTGTCCCAAGTGTGGTGGGATTGAACAACGATATTAAAACGGATGCTGACTGAGATCCTCATAATCTGGATTTCCAAAACTCTTCAGTTCTTTTTAGTTCAGGTGAGCCCCCACCTGCTAAAGGCGGTGTCACACAGCCACTATGAATAATTTGCGCACCAATGAAAATTGATCAAACGGGAATATACTTGGTAAAAGTGAGAAATGTTGTGGACTTTAGGAGAAGATTTTTACCGATGTATCATGAATAAACCACGTTAAAAATCACGGAAGACGTATGAATAAATGCGCAAAGAACACATAAATTATTATTATAATGATTATTATGCTGTTTTTATGTAAATTACCTGTGATACGTGCGCCAGTTACTTAATTTTAACGTGATAAGTGCGCCGTATATGCGCTAAAAAAATTATACATCTGTGGTACATGGGTAAAAGGTCAGACAAATGTGGAATGGTCGTGGAAAACCACAAATTTGCGTATGCGTCTCCCAAAAATTATGCACAATTGCATAAGATTTACGTAATATTACGTTGTAATTTATGCGTAAACTGTGTAATTCTCAGCCGAGCAAAAAAGGTTGAACAGCTCCAAACCGTATTCATGCAAAGAATGCAAGAAACACTTAGGAATGAAGTATATCACGCATGTATCATGAAAGACAGAAACTTCATTCATAGAAAATGCGCAAAATGTACGTAGTGGCTGTTTGACGCTGCCTTAAACAGCAGACCTAACAGCTCAGTGTGAAACCAGTTGATCGAATAGTATCAGTTAGATCCTATAAGATCAACTCAGTTTATGATTTTAAAAAAAGGGGGGGGATCAACCAAAAAAATAGGAGTTTGGATATGTTTTAGGCACTTCAGAGAGGCCCAAGTGGAGGTCAGAGGTCAGTTTGTCATGTGTTTCTCTGGTTGTAAGTCAGTGTTTTGGTGAAGACGTGTCCAAAGGCCTGGATCTGAATGCAGTTAAGGTTAATAGTCAACAAATAAATGTAGGTCAATGGACTGCCTGTGAAGTTTGCTTGAGAGTGTGTTGCCAGACTTCTGCAAACTGTGTTTTGTACATGTGTGTGTGTGTGTGTGTGTGTGTGCACCTCTTTTATAGGAGAAAGCTTCTGTGTGATGTGCTTGTGTGTGACCTGCTCTTTGTTCTTGTGCTCGGTGCAGTAAGGAGAGTGGACCGTTGACGAGGATTAATGCCCAACATATGGCAACCCTACGGGACACACACACACGCACACACACACACACACACACACTGCAGTCATTACTTTGAACAAAGAACTGTAGGACTAATGAGAAGGTGATATCATGTGTGCGCGCGGTGCGGCTACACACCTTAATGTTGCTCACACATGGATGGATGCAGATGAACACACTCACACACCTGGTGGTGTGACACGTTTCCATTGTGTGTGTGTGTGAGCGCCGTTGAAAGGTAGCAGGTAACTGTTGACAGAGAACACCTGCGTGTTTGTGCGCTCGCCATCTCCCCCACGCGAGAGGCTGCGATGGACGGCGTTCCTGCCGCTGAGATCTTGGTGTCAGTTTGATGGAGGGACGAAGAGGTGAAGTGGAGTTCAGAGGGAAACCCGGGGGTCATGTTTTCGTTGCCTCCCTCCTCTCTTTTAACGTCTGTCTTTTTTCTCGAGTACAGATCGCACCCAAAAACATTTGCAGCCGTTTGCTCTGGGCGTCTTTTAGCAGACACTCCCGGCTCCCAGCGGGGTCTGACCGATTTACTCGACATGTTCCTGAAAAGCTCGACATCCTCTCATCCTGTGTGTTGCAGCACTAGAGTGAGTGCTTCTGCCATAAGCCACGCCCTCAGGGTTACCGTTGCTATGAACAACAGTTCTGGCTTTGTTTGACCTAAATTAAAGATAACCAGCAAACAAAAACTAAACATGAAGAAAGCAATAGTGTGTTAACTATCATATTAAGTATATTATTGAATTTTTCTCAGCGTGACGAATCATTTTTACTCTTCTTTACCAACTTTTTCTTCTTCAGTGATGTATTTTAACCATTCATAAAAGTTTGTAACAAAACCACAATTGATGTATAGTATTTTTCTATCCAAAAACGACACACAAAAGTTGTGCAGTGACCCAAAACTGTTTTTGTTTGACAAAAAATAAAATAAACAAAAACTGCATTTTCGGAATTTGAAAGTTTTTTTAATCTTTAGCCCTAGCTTACTCGCTAACAAACAGACTGGTAGGTACATCAAAACATAGTTAGCTGAGCTATTTGGTTACAGTTACTCACTACAAAAGTCAAAAAATAAAGAATGAGAGATGACTGGACAGAAAAAAAAACATGGTTGTCTAGCTATCGCAATGCTTCTTACCGTTTACACGATCAACATAAATCCAACAGGTTCTGATGTAGAGAAAAGCGGTTTTGCACCGATGTGCAACGCTTTACTGTACGTTTCTGTATGTCAACACACAGCTGCTTTTCTCCGTGTCAAAATCCGTTGGTTTACGTTGATTGCGTAAACACAACTGCAAAGTGTTGCATATCGGGGCAAAGCTGCTGTTCTCCGATTCAGAGTCAGTTTGTTTGCATTAATTGCATAAACACTCTACAATTGTCAAGTTTATCACTGTGAAGTGTTGTATATCAGGGGAAAGCCGCTTTTTCCTGTGAGAATCGGTTGATTTACGCACATTACGTATATAAAAACGTTAAAACTGTAAGGTTTACAACTGTAAAGTGTTGCATTTCGAAGCAAAGCTGCTTTTGAGTTACGATAATTCAAAGAATCAGGAAAGCTTTTTAGGATACTTTCATGGCTAACACATTTTTTACCATCTCCTTAAGGCATTAGACAAAATAAAGGAAGACATATCTAATGTGACAAACAGTTTTTCCATGATAATGTAATTTTATATGCATATATATGTTTTTATTAATTTTTTCAATAACTCATTTTACTTATTTTGCAAACTTGCGTTGTTTTTCAGTTGTTTTTTATTCTTCTACGGTCGCTTCTGCTGTGTATTTTTACTTAGTTATTCTTGTCTGAATGTCTTCTTTTGCTGCTGGAGATAAAAGAATTTCCCCATTGTGGGATGAATAAAGTTTTACCTTATCTTATCTTATTTAACAGACTTCCTTGTCTTGAGTTAAGGAGTTTGGCTACTGGTTTCTCAGTGAAACTAACTAAAAAAGGGTGATCTACTGAAGACAAAGATGGTGATAATACATACAGAAAGTATTGACCAATGTCCTTAAAAGACGTTTCTACCAGATACATCAAGGTTTACTGTTTGGTAAGTATTTTTCCCTAAGCGGTATTACTGTACATCTTTTGTTGTATGCTCCGTTCTGACGTGCTTTAAACATTTGGCGCGTTTTCTACATTTTCCCGTGTCTTGTCCTCATCCACGGCTTTCATGCGGTAGCTTTGTGGTGTTTGTCATATACAGGTTTTATTTTTTCTCAGTGGAGGTGTAAATGACTTTGGACGGCCATCTGTTACTTAGCCACCCTGCAGAGAGTTGGCCTGCATGCACACCTCCTGAGTGTGTGAGTGTGAGTGTGTGTACTTCCCCTTTTACGGTCAATTGCTTGTGTTGGGTTACTGTATTCTTGTGTTAGAGGGGGGGGGGTTATTTGTGTCTACGTGCATATGCATAATGAAGCAGGTTACACGTGTGCGAGACAAAATTGGGGCGTGAGAGAAATGCCGGAGTGTGTTGTCGCATGTGCAGGATGTGTACACTTGCGTTTGTGTTTGTTAAACTGTTTTTGTATAACTTTTTAGGGGACTATAATGAACTTTATATGATGCATCAGCCTGGAAAGGATCTGACTTCTTGTACAATTATTGAAATAGTGACTCAAATAAAGTAGTTCTTAGTTTAAAATTGAAATTGTACCATTTCTAAATTTAAATATGGTTAGTTTCAGAGTGTAAGGTTCATTTTTCAGGAGATTTGTTCAGTATTTGCGTCATGAGTATAAAAATATTGTGGCCAGCACTCTCTAGTTTAACTGTAAAATGTATTCCCCTCCCAGGCTGTGAAAGCACCCTCATTATTGGCCACCAGAGCCCGTATTTTATTGTGAAGGCGCTGAATGGTGAATACTAAAGCTCCTGCTCTCTGTATAATAAAGCTGCTGGGTTTTAGGACAGACCTTGTGATTTTTATTTTCCCCAAACTTCCAGGTGAGAAAAATGCTGTTGGGTTTGTCTCCAGAGAAGTTGATCAGCAGTGACCATTTAGACATCACCTCTTTGGGTCACATCAGTTATCCGGGCCGTCGGTTATGGAAAACCAGTAAGAAGCTGATAATATTGTTAGATGCTTTCATTCGGACCATGTGACCTGGTTTGTCTGCTGGCTGTTTAGCTTTTTATAGTCAACCAGTAGAAGGCCAAACAAGTTTCCTTTCAAGTTGTTCACCTTTCGGCATATCCCTACAGGGGCCGCGAACAGCCCACAGGTAGTTTGGAAGAGATTTTTATGCCGATGCCTTTCCTGACACAACCCTGAACCTTGATTTCCCATGTGCCAGTCATTCACTGAACCAACTAAGCCATCCAGCCGCCTCAGTTGTAGAGGATGTTTTGGTTGTTCTTTGGTAAACAAGCAACCATTCAACCACGACCGACGTGTCCTACCATGTTGTCACTCTACGTTGTGTTGAGTTTGGCTAGTAATTAGGAGAGAAGAGGCGCCTCTAGTTGGTTCTATTATTATTGAACAAACAAAACGTGGTCATTCCAAACACCGGAGTCCTACTTGCCTCCTTAAACACAAAACCCCCAGCCGTACGATGAGAAAGGAAAGATGGCTGAAAACCATCGACTCATATTGCAGCCTTAAGCTAGGGCTAGCGTTAGCATTTGGCACAAGCTACTTGCTAAAATTATGTGTGACATGATTCTTATTGATCATATCTACTTACCCATTGCTGTTTCGCGACTCATGTTCAGTGCAATTTTGCATGCATTGTGTTCTGCATCCTGATTGGCTGTCGACCTTGTCAATTAATCTCTTATGTGCTGTGTCTCCTGTATTGAATACATCCCGCTCACCCTATCTTTGATCACGATCAGATGCTTGGTTTCATTCTATAAAACTGGACATTTTTTTCTGTGAAAAGTTTTCAAACAAGAGAGAGAAGTGTGAAAATGTTCAGGTTTGTCTGAAAAAAGCATGTTAAGTGGGTAATGAGGAGTTTTGCAGTCTTAAAAACATGTAATCCTAATTTAAAGATTTTATCTATCGTGGGTACGTTTTAGGACGTAACCCCACGATAAACGAGGGTCTACTGTTCTCCAAATGCAACTCTTACAAGTTGTAAATAGTCATTGAAAACACTAAAGCACAGGACGTGAGAGAAGTTGCGTACTACTTACTGCAAGGCCTGAAGCTGCACTTGGCCTGTACCCCCAGTTACACTAATAGAACTGTGTTGCTTTCAGGTGCAGTAAGAAACAAGCATTACACTATACAAATAAATACTAATCAAATAGGCCATGCCGTTTGTAGAGTTGATTTGTGGAATTTGACGGACCGGTAACCTCGTTACACAACCGTGACTCAAAGCTGGCACTTGGGTGACATGAAGTATCTGCTCCAATAAAGGCCATTGTCACTTTTCAGAGTTAAAAAGTCGACAGGTGAATATCAACACCAGCATGTTGAAAGTCACTGCACAGTCACTGATTTTCCCACAAAATTAGTCAGTAGTGATGAATTTAAGTTCAGAATGTTGGGTGTCTGCTCAGCGCCGCCGTTCTGCTCGTGTTCTGGTAATTTAGCTCCTTTTTCTGTGTCTTCCCCTCCAGCTCTCGTCCGGGCCGTCCTCCCAAGCGCTGCTCTGGTGCAGGGATCCAGGAAAGCCCCAGGCTGCTGCACCCGGGACTGCCAGGCCTGCTGTCTCCCAACCTGCTCTCCCACACCGGTTAGTTACCAACAGTCCCATTTTCAGTTTCTACCATTCCTTAAACTGAGAAACAGAGTTGGATATTTCTACTCAGTGTCTTTGCCTTGGCCCTTTTTTTTCTCATATCACCACCCATTAAGTGATTTGATGACATACAGAAGATGGACCAACACTGTGTTCCCATTGGTTTAGGCCCATTTGAAAACAGTTTTTAGCTTAGCAATCATCGCCACTTTGACTGGATAATAATAGGCAGAAGAAACATGACTTAATATTGATGAAGCACCTCCAATAAAGATGTTCTACTGCTGACGGTCCAACGGTTGTTTGTTCATGAGGAGGCCCCACCCCTTAGTATTCCTTTTGTCTTCCAGCCATGAACTTCCGGTTTGGTGGTTCCTCCTTTTTGTCATCCTGTCCCCAATGTGTCGTCCTCTAAATGTGTCCAAACCTTTTCAGTCTGGTTTTCCTGAATTCCTCTCCAAACATCTAACCGCCGCTGTCAGTGATCACTTCCAGAAAGAACCTCAGCGTCTCCAGTGCTGCCCGTTGACTTTTTCCCAGGTCTGTTTTGAAACCAGACAGCATCTTCGGTCTCACCATCTCTCCCTTCATTCTTGCTACCTTTTTCAACCAGTTCCCACCTGCCTGTACAGGCCTTGCAACCTTTTTGGTTACCCGGGTCCATGGAGGCTTGTAAAGAGCAGTCACATCTTAAAAGGAAAGCAGGTGTGTCTTGCAGTACTCTTGAGGATCGTACGCCCACCATAAGGAACGAAGATGAAGTATTCTTGAGGCAAATGTTAGCTGCTCGCACTTACTGTGTACGTGGGGTGCTGTTGTACGGTGTCCTTACACCACATTCTAGTCGTTAGTAGAGTGCAAGTACTGGTTGCTTACTGACTGCGTGCAAATGCCATGTGCATTGTAAGTGGCTGTAGGATGTCCACACAAACTACTCTCTGATTCTCATTTCTAACAGTCAGGTTGCATGCAACAACTTGGTCTACGGTAGGGAAAGGCAACTCCAGGCCTCGATGGCCGCTTTCCTGCATGTTTCCCAACATACTTAACTTTGGTTGCTCTGATTGGCTGGACGCAGCTGAACCCGGTAATCAGTCATAAGTAGGGCTTGGTTATCTGGAAATCATGCTGACACACCGGCCCTCAAGGCCTGGAGTTGCATATCACTGGTCCACGGGTTCGCCGAGCGGTCTACAACCTTCCTGTGAACTGTGTTGCGTATCCCGTACAGATTTGCTCCTTTTTTTGCCCCTCAGACAGCCCGTCTCCATCCGTAAGGGCAGTTGTGACTAAAGCTAAAAGTTTTCCCTTTTGATATCATTCATCTCCACTAAAAAAGGATGAAATTGTCAACGAACAATACTTTTTTATCATGTTTTAACAATTCCCACAGGAGTCAGGGTTTTTGGAAATTATAGTAGTACTCTACACTCCTATACAACTTGAGTAAGGTAAAGATGACCAAAGACGACCTGTTTGTGTAGGACACAACGATCAAGAGAGATATTTTGGAATTTTTTGACCAACTAATGCTCCAGTAGGACTTCTAGTGGTCATCTGGAGTGCTCAGTGGACTCATGGCTGATGGTTGAAACGTTTCTCTTTGGAAGGCCAGTCTGCGTCAGTCCATGGATGGTCACTGAGTACGTGACGTTTACGTTCAGTTTAAAATTGGCAGCAGTTCTGAGGAGAACCTGAAGGCTTTGATAGAAAAGAAAGCACTTGGCGGAATTTTCCTGTAAAGGCGATCAATAATACTGATCAAATATGGACGCACACATTTGCTGGGAGCAAAGCTTGACCTGCTTCTTAGAAACACGTTTTTTTTACGACTTGTGATGTAAGTCCTCAGTCAACTCTACCGTTTCCTTTATGAAACTAGACGTTTGATGTACAGATTATTGAAATGATGAACAGATCAGAAGAAAGTTGTTCACTCTGTTGGCACACTTTAAGATCTTTGATAAGATTTAGCTTTAACAACCATCTCTCTCTTTTATTTACGTAGAAGACGCGTAACTTTTTAAAAATGCAACAAATGGACCTTTTCTTACTGTACCCTCTGTTGTTTGTTATAGAGCCCATCTTTATTGAACTGAACCAGATTTACTTGAATGGGAACTAATGCTACGTTCACGCCAGGAACAATTTGAGCCAAATTTGTGTCCAAAAGTGTGTGCGAGAACCTGTCGCTCCTTCCACATGTGGGGCGGAGCCACACCCATACCACTTGAAAGCGGACCACAATCAAACATTTTGAAGTAGGCTCCACCCACTTGTATCGAGGCATCTGATTGGTCCGTTAATAACTTGGACGACAAACTACATTTTTGTTTCTTCTCAGTGTAGTTCATAACAGGAAATGAACCAGAATCTTTTATTCCCTCCATTTCTTCTCTTTCTCTCCTCCCTTTGGTGTGAACTGCTCCCACACTCCATCTTCCCCTCCTCCTTTGTGGACTCAAGTTCCTCTCCTCCACTCTTGTTTACCTCCTCCATTCTTCTGGTCGAGCCACCTCCTCGCTCTGCCTTTAAACTCCTCTCTTCCATCCGTCACTCCTTTTGGTTCCTTCTTTTTGAGAAAAACAAACAGATAAATGAAGAAATAAATAAGAAAGAGACGGGAGGGAAAATGGAGAGACGTCGCCAGAAGACATACTGATACCTGAACTCGCCCCCAAAGTGGCGAGGGAAAGATGGCGAACAGAGAGGACGGTGGAAGTGTGACAACAGTCTAAGAATGAAGGATGGAGGGATTAAGGATGGGATGATCGTGTTTTGAAGAAAGACAAAGATGAGGAGAGGGAAAAGAGGGTGAAGAGGTGCAGATTGCATGTTGGTGTGATGAATGACACGTCTCTGGGGTCCCACTCCTCCATCTGTCCATCCCTCCCTCCTCCTTCACTCCTGACATCTCCCTCTTCTCCATCCTCCTCTTCTTGCTCTCTCTCCTTTCTACCTTTAGGTCTTCACATTTTTCCGTTCAACTTTCTCTCTTCTTTTGTCGGCTCTTCATCCTTAAATTTCCTTTTTTTCTGCTCTATTTCCTTTTTTCACCCGTCAAGGTTTCTTCTCCTTTTCCTAAAAAGGGTTTCTCCTTCCTCCTCCCTTCCTCTTTGGTCCATTTTTTGTCTCTCATTCCCATATTTTTCCTGCTTTTCTTCAGGTGATTCTTTTCCTCTTCTCTTTCGTTGCTTCCTCTTCTTCCTCGACTACGTCCTGAGTTTGTCGATCCTTTCTCTCGATCTTCAGGTTTTCCTCCTTCCTTCCTTTCCAAACTTCCTTTCACTTTTCCTCTTTCTCCTTTGTCCATTTTTTCCTTTCGTTCCCTCGTTGTTTCTGCTTTTCTCTTTCTAAAATTTCTTTACTTCCTTCCTGAATTATTTGATCATTTCTCCTCCTGATCCCCAGAATTTCCTCCTTTCATCTTCCTCTTTTTCTTTCCAAACTGACTTTTTTCTTTCCTCTTTCATTTTCTTTGTTTGTTTTCTCTTTTTCCTGTTTTTCTTTATTTAATTCTTTTTTTTTACTTCTACCTCTGACTTCTTCAAATCATTTCTCCTCACTTCTCTTGATCTTCATCTTTCCAAACTTCGATTGATTTCTCTTGGAAATAGTTTCTTCGTCTTCCTCCGTTTCTCCTTTGTCCACATTTTCTTTCATTCCGATATTTTTCCTGCTTTTCTTTATCCAATTCTTTCCTCTCTTCCTAGATTATATCCTGGATTCCTCGATCATATCTCTTGGTCTTTTCTCCTTCCATCCTGCTCTTTGATCTTTCCAAACTTCCTTTTACTTTTCCTAAAAACATTTGTTCTCTGTTTTTCCTTTGTCTGTTTTTTTATTTAATTCCTAAGTGTTTCTTTTTCTCCCTCTTTCTCTTCTTCCCCGTTTTTACTCCATTGCTCCCTTGATCTTCAGGTTTCCTTCCTTTCTTCTTCCTTGTGAAATTTTTCAAGCATTCGTTCATTTTTCCTCAAAATTTGTCTCATATCACCACCCATTAAGTGATTTGAGTGCTTCCTCCACCTTTTCTCCTCTGTTCACGTTTTCCTTTTATTCCATCATTTTTCTGCTGTTTTTTTCCCCTCTTTCCTTCTTTACTTCCTGTTTCTTTTACGCCCATTGCTCTTCTTTTCTCCTCCTGATCTTCAGGTTTTCCTGCTTCCATCTTCCTTGTGAACTTCTTTTCCTCTCTTTCTCTTTCTATTTCTTCCTCCTCTAATCTCATTTCTCCACTTTTCTCTTCCTCTCCATCCTTCCATCCCCTGACAGTGACTGTTGGCCTCCTTCTCCCTCCTTCCTCTCCAGGATAAATAAAACATGCTTGTGTTTTGGTGACATATGGACACAGCTCACTGTGGCATACTAATGACACGTGCGCACACGCGTGCACGTACCTGATGTGTGTGTGTGTGAGAGTTTGTTGAACATTAGTGGAACCCAGAGAAAACATTTGCTCACTTATGATCGCTCATTAGCTCACACACACACACACACACACACACACACAAACACACACACACACACACTTGGCAGTCGTCGGTTGGCGCATTCCGCCTCTGTCGCACACACGCAGCGCTGGTCGTCTTAGCGGCCTCGCGTCCATGGAGACGCCGCGTTGCCGGGGGAGACGGGCCGTTGTTTACGACCTCGCGGGCGCCATGACGATGGGGGGTCATCGGCCAATCGCAGATGGACATTTATCTCACAGTCGGAGGACGAGGAGCGAGGCGTCCGGAGAGCCGGGGCAAAGCGATGGAAGGAAAAGAAAGAAAGAGAAGAAGAAGAGTCACGGAGAGGATGAAGGGAAGAGTGATGGATGGAAACATGAACGAGGAAACGTCCTTCCTGCTGAGACCGCGTGTGAACGCCGAGCGAGCCTCCGAACGCCAAGAGAAAAGACGATGAAACAGTGGAAGGACAGAGTTCTTTAATGACCTTCAGAGAACCGACGCTTCTGTTCAACTCTCATCAGGAACGATGATGAAGAACTGAGCAGCTCAGTCAGTCAAACTCTGAAAGGTTTCTTTAGTGTTAAAAAAGTTTGTTTTAAATCCTAAAAGCAGGAAAGTTTGACCTGAGAAATGTTCAAGACTTTACCAGTATCTTCTCCTTCTTTTCCTTTGGGCCTTTCACTTCAGGGGTCGCCACAGCAAAAACTTTACAGCTATAATAACCAGAATTATCAGCAAGCATTGACCTAAATGCTAATTCCGCATCAGAAAGTCTTAAAACCTCAGATTTTAGTTTAGAAGTACGATTTGGGCCTTAAAGTTTGGTAGAAAATTGCTGTATAGGAAAATGCTGTTTAGCATTAGCTAATAAAGCTAAACTAGTAAAGCTGCAGAATGAAATACTGAGAAAAGAGTCTGTCACTAAATCATCTATTAAGCCAAAAAGTGTCTGTAAAGTTCCTTTTTTATTTTTATAATGAGTGAGCTTTATGTCTTATGTAGTGAATTACTCAAACACATTTTTATTTATCCTTGTATGTGAAAAAAGTGGTTTAGAAAAAGTTTCATTTTTTTTGTATTTATTTTAGTAGAAGTTACAGTCAATGTCCCAAAGGCTGATGGGAACATTCCTGCAGGTGATGTCTGTAATGAGCCTTAGTCACATACTCCTGTGTGGGGGGGGGTCGGTCCCCACGGGTATCATAGGTTTTTGTTCCCTTGAGGCTCAAATGGCCACATCAGGGGACGTCATTAAAATGGAGCGTACCATTGTTGTGCGTGTGGTGAATGTATTGTAAACATATCTGAAAGTATAAAAGGATAATGGAAGTTGTACGCACTTATGATGTATGGGTGATAATGCACCAGGAACGCCACACTCTAGTCGGTACTAAGGTGTGAGTACTGCCTCTTTACTGACCGGACTACAATCCGCCAGATTTTGGGGGATAAAACACGTACAACACGCCTAGAACTTACCTATTTCATCCTTACTTACCCTTGAGAGTTGGATAAGTTGTCATGACAACCTGTTGCCAGCAGCATGCCCGTAGTGACAAATGTGCATCAACATTTTCACTCTACGGGTTCATCGAGGAGTCTCCGATCTGGATATTTTGTACTAGTCGTCTGCGTACCCCGTACAGGTTTGACCATTTTTCGCCCCTAAGGGTAGTTGTGACTCAAGCTTTGGGTGCTGAAATGGTTTTTAGGGTGTTAGTTAGCAGCAGTATCAAGTATAAAAAGAAGGACGACAAAAACGGACTGAAAAAGCACTAGCAGGTGGAGCGGTCGACCTCTGATCGGAAAGTCCTGTGTGCTAAAGGGCGTTTGGGCAAGACTCCTGGTGGCCGGGTAGAAACCCTTCAACATCGGAGATGTCACTAGGAACAGCAAAATAACATGTTTTTTTTAACTACCGAAACATTTATACAATTAACAAAATTCCAACAGATTCGGACGCGAAAAAAGGATTTACTGCGTCAGAATCTGTTAATTGAGTGAACACTCTAGTAGCTGGAAGGTCATGGGTTCAAACCCAGGCTGAATCACACCAAAGACTCTAAAAATGGGACCCAGCGCCTCCCTGCTGGACACTCAGCATTAAGGGGTTGGATTGGGGGGTTAAACCACCAAATGGTTCCCGAGTGCTGCTGTGTCTGCAGCTCACCCCCCCCCCTCCAGGGGATGGGTCAAAGGCAAATAACAAATGTCGCACACCTAGTGTGTGACAGATAATAGGACTTTAACTTTAACTTTCAGAATCCGACGGAATTACATGCTTTATTGTTCTGTACACAAAATCTGTAGACTTTTATTCAAAAAACACTGGAACTAAAAGAAACAACAAGACAAAATAAAAAGAGAGGACGCAAAGACAAAAAGGGTGAGACTCAGCAGAGAAGGAGGAGAGGAAACAGACAAAATGGCGGGAAAATGCGAACTCAAGAGGAAAGTGAGCAAAGACGGCCAAACGACAACGACAGAGTGATGCGGCTTTAATTGGTCTGATCTGGGTGAACAAAGACGCGGCGTTGATAAGCGTGGGAGTGTGTTTGTGTGTGTGCTAACCTATGCAGGGCGCTGCGGCACTCATTTGACTTGTTAATTCCCTTCAAAAACAGCTCAATGGCCGGCCTTGTCTGCCAGCGCCCGGACCGAGCGAGCGACCGAGCGCACGCCGGCGTGCTCTGGGGCTCGCGCTCTCTGGCCGTAAACATAAACACATCTGGCGCATCATAAACTCTTTGGACTCATCCACGCAGCGCGTACAGATGAGTCGCTTCCAGTCCTGAAAAGAAGAAGAAAACGTTCGTGTGAAGACTCTTATGTGCACCTGCAGTGATGAAGAGGAGGAGGAGATGAAGAGAGGAGAGCGGAGGGGGGGGGGGGGGCAGCTGAAGAGGTCCAAAGTGACATTAAGTCCTCCTCCTCCTCCTCCTCCTCCTTTCTTTACTTAGTGATGTGTTTTCTGTGCAAACACTGAGGCAGTGATGCTCAACCGTTAGCGCCCCCCACTGGTTTGCAGTTGAATAGATTTAGTTTCTGTACAGACTCAAAGTTTAGGAATTAGGCAACAGAACTGCCTTCAGCAAAAAGAACGTTTTGAGCTAAAATGAAAAAGTCTTTTTTGGTAAAAACTACAGAAGAAATCAGGCATTAAGTTAAAAAAAAATCCCAGCACAGATGGTTTAAGTTATCTTTGAAGAAAAAACAGATTTTTTAGTTTTTTGGGGGGTAAATTTCCGTCATTCAGATAAATCAATGAACTCAAACACTTTTATTCCCTTTCTTCTAATTTTACAGGATGTTCCACGGATTCTACTGTGGGCCTTTTAAATCTTGTTTAGGTCCAGGTTCAGCAGGTTGACCTCTGACCCCGAGGAGCCTCCTCTGCTCACTCCGGTCCTTTCTTCAGATCACGACTTAAATAAAAAAAAAAAAAGAGTTTTGGTTGATTTTGACGACCAAATGTTGAGTCTCTTTGATCTTTCCGCTGAGCTGGTGGTGTCCAGGTCACACACTGACACAATCACAGTGAGGTTAGTGTGTTTCTCTATTAGAAGGAGCACCAAGTGGCTGAAAATGGGCGTCCTGGACAGTCGGTGAAAGCTAAAGATGGGCGACTTAAGTGCCGGAGCGGTGAGCTGAAATCTATTTGACTCAGCACAAGAGCAATTGGCTGCATTTATAAACTGGAACTCCTGAGTGCTCGCAGGAAGACAAGGAAGCAAAACAACAACAACAGTGTGTTTCTAAAATCAGAACACAAAGAGCAATTCCTCTGTTTCCCTGTTTGTTTTATTCAAAGTGTCACTCCGTCTCTAAGAGCGCCTTCAGAGCACTCCTGCAGATGTAGGTGCAACTCCTTAAATATTAAAGGCTGCAGCCAAATGGGGGGGGGGGGGGGGGTCCACACTAGCCCAGGAGGGGCTTTCAAAGACAATCAAACGGCTTCCTACTACAGATTTGTACTTTCTTACAACCGTTCAGATCAGTTGTACCCACAGAATAAGCTTTTGGCGCCAAATGAAAGCAGTCCGCCTGATCTAATTTCAGAGCTTTCTGCTGCCCGTCTCTTATCTTTTTCCATCACAAGTAAAGGGAAAACCCTGGACTTAAGTATTTGTTACACCCTCCCGACAAGCAATTGTTGAGTAAAAAACTAATGGTGAACAAAACCTCCTACCTGGTTTGTTGTTCTTAAATCGTCACAATTATTGGACTTAATGTTGCATATTTAAAGTTACACCCCCCCCCCCCACTAAAAAGTTCATTTCCGATTCACTGGAACATTTTAAAAATTATACTCCAAATGACCTTCGTCTACGTGGGATAGAAATGAGTCCTGAAGGACCGCTCATTGAGCCCGTAGAGCGAAACATTTTCATGCATGTTTTTCGCTCTACCGCTTCACTGAGTGGTCTACAATCTTGATTTGTCAGGTCAGCCCATTTACCCCTTGCAGACAGCTCGTATCTGCCCATAAGGTTAAATGTGACTAGAACTTCAGTAAAATAACTGCCCTTTGAATCAAGGGGGAAAAAAAGTTATTGTTTTGGTGATTTGGCTAACTGTTCCAGTTCTTCTGGTTATTTACCTCTCTTTTGTTCCGGGTTCCTCATGTTACGCAGACGACTCACTGCTTTACATCTTGAAGTGCCTGTTTCCTGTTGACTTCACCTTGTCTTTTCATTTTCTTTATTTGTCCTTTGGAAAGCAGTACGATTCACGTTAGTGGGGGGGGAAAAGAGATGGGTAAAAGAGGAGAACACAACCCCCTGGGGAAGACTGAAAACACACACACACACACACACACACACAGTACAGCTCTATATGGTGCGTGTCTTTGAAGAAGTCTGTCAATCAATCACACACTAATTCCCAGCGTTCCGTGGTCGCCATTAGCGACGGGGGTCGATGCTCGGTAACCGTGGACACAGCGGACAGCCATCGATCTAGGACAGAAAGAGGTGTGTGTGTGTGTGTGTCTGATAGTCATGATGGAGAGGAGTATTGAGGCTCTGCCCTCGCTATTGATCGACTTCTAGCTGCACTGAGGCGAAGCGGGCGTTCGGACTCTGTGTCCGAGTGGATGTGTGTGTGTGTGTGTGTGTGAAATAGAGGAGGATGTGTGCCCACCAACGTGGATTTCCTGTAACTCTTGGTGTGCGTATGTTTGTGTGTTAAGGTGTTCTTCGGTGAATAATCGATGTCGGAGAACCGTTCTGACCCCACAGCGCTCCACAGTTTCCATTTTAACCTCCGTCTCCTTAATTAAGAACTCATTCAACTTTAAACAGCTTTTCCAAGAAAAAAATAATACACTTATGCCTCCAACGGTACAACCGGAAATCATGTATAGGATTTTATTTAGTAATTATTGTCACATTCATGCATCATAAACCTTAATGGATCTTAGTCGGCGGCTAAAGTCCCTAAGTTTTTGCTAAAAGGAATTGCCATGCAAGCAGTTTTACAAAACAAAAGGACAATTAAAACTATAAAATGGGATTGACCAGTGATGTCATCGATGATTCATGCAAACACCAACGACGAGTGTGAAAAACTATAATCCCCAGGTAAAGGTGGGTCAGAAAAACAAATTCCTTTTTTATTTATTTATTAGAAAATAAAAAAAAATAAAAAGAATTTTGTTCAATTATGTTTTACCTAAACTTAAATACCAGGAAGTGTCTTAATGGTTTGAGCTCCAACGCCACTAAATGGTCAGTTTTTTAGGATTTGTCCACTTCAGAACACAAACACTTTTAATGTAGGTTTATTTTGTAACTTTACAAACACAGATCTATTTGGCAGAACTTTTTTTTTTTGGGAACCAAACAGTCTTTATAGCCGAAATGTGTAAAATGTGAAGAAATGAAAATCTACTCTCTTTGATTACTTCATTTTTATAGTGGGCCCTTAAGTTTTGAAAAATCACAAGTTTAGGTCATAATAGACAACTAAGTCTAAAATCTACTATCAATATTTAGTTAGTACTAATCTGTATGATTGTTGTTCTGTTGTGTTTTAGGAGAACCGTTGTGTTCTGGAACTGTTGGTCTGCTTCATTTTTGTGGAGAAAAACTGGGCTTATTTGGAAGCTGTCACCCTTATTTTAAGTTATTTTAATAATTTAAAAAAAATATATATATATATATATATGCTAAGGGTTATTTTAAGATGTTTTGAGGCTTAAAAATAAATAAATAGTCATCTTTTGTTTTAAACTTTTGAAAATTCTTAATTATTGAGAGCAAAAAAAAGATACTATACATTTTTAAAAAACTGGTGATAAGGAATAACCAAATAAAACATTCACAGAGGGGAAAATAAACAAATAAAAAAAATGGGAGAGTTACTTATGTAACTTAGCTTCAGTCAGTCTTTTTGTTTGTAGTCTTTTCTCAGTGATGTCATCAATACAAAAACATTTTCCAACCCGGAAGAAAGACGAGTTGATCTCTCAGGCTCCGCCTTCCTCTCCTTAAGGGTGCCGCCCATTTCATGACATCAACCTAGAGTCGGTCTTGGTGGCGCGTCTGCGTTTCTCCCATGAAAACAAACAGATAAAATGTAAGCGTTTAGCCGATCACCGCTAGCTCCACGGAGAAAGTGGGTGTGGTTAACTACCGACCCGTTTTGAAATGTGGAGTCAAACAGTTTGTGCAAATCTTAGTCTGTGCTTTAATAAACTCACAACCGTATGAAGACGTTTTTATTTATATAGAGGCTGTTCATCTGCTGCACTTTGTAGAAAAGCATTATTACCTCATGCTGGGTCTTAGTTTTGTGAGGATCAGAGTTGTTTTCTTTTTAAAATCAGACCATAATTAGGTATGTTGTGATCATTTTACTGTATCTATTGTTTACAGACCTTTCCGAGTCATGGATGTCTTATTTCCATGGAATGTCCGGCTAAAGCTAATAAGCAAACATTTAATATTTACATTTGGTGAACTCCGAGTTAATTGGAACCTTTTTTTCCTCCATCCTTTGCTTTACTATAATAAAAAAAAAATCAAAGCTGTTCCTCCTCTGTCTGCCCCCCCCCCCTCCACCCCCCTTTCTTGTTTGCTTTATAGCTTACAACTGTACAGTGTGTAATGGACATTCCTCCAAGGCTGTCAGCCATGACTGCGCCAAAACCAACTGACCTGCACACACACCCACAAGCACGGATGCAGACCCCTCACACACGCATTGGTGCACCACACTGTACAGACACACTCAGCACAATGCAAAAGCACACACACACACACAGCAGCGCTCACAGAGAGGGTCATCTCTTTCACTCTGCTGGTTGTTGTGTATAGAAGTCAGTTCCAGGTCAGTGCACAGAGCCGGGGATCTCAGTCCACACAAAAGTGTGTGTTTGTGTAGAGGAGGGCCCGCTCTTGTTTGTGGTTGTGTTGAGTTTTTCGGTGTATCTGTGAGATGTTTTTCAGGCCCCGGGCGCCTGAAACTGCACTCAAACCTCGGAGACGCTTCAGCAAAACACTCGCGCTGAATAGAAAGTTTGACATCCGAGCCCGCGCTGTCGGTGTGTGTGTGTCGCAGCCTGCTGCAAAGCATGCTGGGTAGAAGCAGCCAGCACCTGTCGGGCGAGGTGCTAACAAGACGCGGGGATGGATGTCTGCGAGACTGGAGAGCTTTTCATGCAGCTGATTAGATAGAATGAAACACGGACTGACAGTAATGACAATGTGCTGCTAAAGATGTCTGCCTTGATGATGATGATGATGATGATGATGCTAACTCTGTGTGTGTGTGTGTGTGTGTGTGTGTGTGTGTCAGGCCTAACAGCAGCCGCCATGGCCGAGCTCCAGAAGCTACAAAAGATGAAGATGATGATGAGTTTGCAGAACGGCAACGAGTCCGACAACGACGACCTGCACTCCAACACAGGTGCAGTGCACACACACACACACCTACACACACACACACACACACACACAGGAGTCAACACCTGCGGAGGGTGGGCTAAAAGCTGCTAAACGTAGAGACACTTTGACAGTTTCGGAGGTTTTCCTCTGGATGTTCCAATCCTCCCCTGAATCCTCCGGAGACGTGTTGAAGGTTCTCAGCCTGTTTGTTCTTGCAGCGTGGAGTAATGAACTCTACGCCCACCTCAAGCTCCTCTCAGGCCTGTGGACTGCTCTGTTATGTTAGCATCAGCAAAACGCACAGAACTAAACTCATCAGCATCTTTGGGAACTTCACCCGCGTTAGGCTTTTATGACGGCACAAGTCTTCATCAGGAATCAGCTTTAACCCTAATGGTGGAGAAAACTGTAATGAAGGAGTTCCCTGGACAAATACTTCCACAAATGAGCTGAAAAGGATGGATCTTCTTTTTCTAATGTTCTTATGAGCTAATGAATTGTTCAGCATCTGAACTCCGATGGTGAGCGTGAAATAACGGTGAGCAGCACAGCACAGCTCTCAGGTATGAACTCTGATCTGCTGAGCCAAGGATCCACTTGCAAGTGAACCTTGTTCTGGTTCAGCAGAGATACTGACCACAGGCCCAATGACTGGGAATAGAACTAAACCAGGACAGAACGTGTTGTTTAAGAAGAGAACACTTAGCCAAGGGCTGCACGGTGGCGCAGTGGTTAGCGCTCTTGCCCCTGGTTCAAGTCCCGGCTTGGGGACCTGAACCAGAGCATCAAATGGGGGACCTTTCTGTGTGGCATTTACGTGGTCAAAGGAGGAAGTAACGGATCTTATCCCAATCTGACAGTTATGCCACATACACGTCTGGCATGTGACTCACATTCAAGAATGTGCTAAAAGGCATTCTTGAACGCACTGTTAGCATACGATGTTCCCGCTGGACTGTTGCTACCGGATACCAGCGCATGAACCTACAGTTGAAAGAGGCTTGGTGTGAAATGTTGTGCAAATCTTGCTCTGTTGCACTGTATGACCAATAGGGCGAAAGTAAATCCGGCGGTAGAGCAGGTCGGCGGTTCGATTTCCGCTCCCCCCCAGTCAACTGTCATCGTGTCCTTGGGCAAGACACTTCCCCCTCCTTGCCTCCAGTGTGGCTCCGCCGGTGTGTGAATGTGTATAAATGTCCCGGTGATGGTCAGAGGGGCTGTAGGTGCGAACCGGCAGCTACGGCCCCGTCAGTCTGCCCCAGGGCAGCTGTGGCTACAACAGTAGCACCCAGTATAAATGAGGAATGAATGAATAATGGATAAATGACAAAAGACAAGTGTTAAAGATCCCTAAAAATGACTATAAATAAAACATCAAACACTACTTTGAAGTTCATCCCAGTTACTGCGGACGGTTGAAAGCGACGGACCCTAGTATGGAGTCGATTGCATTCGATTGATGTGATGGCTGATCGCTATGAACCGGTCAAAAATGTATCTGGACCCTGCTGAAAGAAATATGTGGTTTTCTTAGTTTGATTGACAGCTTATCTGACACAAACCTTTGGAATAAGTGCAACCCTCTTGAGTTCAGAGGGGAACCGGAGCGGTCCAGCGTCTCACTCCTCTGCCTGTAGACGATGTTTTGGTTGAACATTGTTCCCCATCCAACGCCGGAGCACTTTCTGCTGCACTCTGTCTCTGCTGTGAATTATTAAAGAATCAAGAAAAACAAAAAGCTGAGGGAGAAGAAAGGAGGCAGCAATCTTTCTCTGCTCCTCCACTCCCAATCTCCTCTTTCTGTTTTCTTTTTTCCTCTTTAGTGTCGTCCTTTTCTTCAGCTGACCTGGCAAATCGGCCGATAGAGTTACTCTTCCTCCGTCATTTTATTCTCTTCAGCCGAGTCGTTTTTTATTTATCCTCTCCTGCTCTTATTCTCCCTTTTCCTCTCCCTCCTCTCTTCTTTTGTTTCATTCAGAGTGATTTTTTTTCTTTTTGCTTTTCATTGTCCGACCTTGTTTTCTTTGTGACAGACACTCACACCGGCCTGGGAAACTGTGGCGGACAATAGAGCAAAGAAACGAGTGTGAGCCAAATGAAAAAGAGAAATCAAACGAGGGGGGAAAGTGACAGAAAGGAATATTTAGGGCGAGAGGGGAAAAGGGCAAAAAAAAAAACAAAAAAAAAAAGGATCCTCTGGTGTTTGATGGGTGAAAGTCGATCACTCCGGCCTGGAGGTGAACATCGAGGTTTTTATTTCCTCTCTTGATAAAAATGAGAAAAACAGATTGAACGGGCGGATGAGGGGCACGAGGGATGGAAAAAGAGACGAATGTCGTTTGGTTTCAATGGGAGAAGCTGTTATTTTGTGAAAGACTTGAGGGACGAAGCAAGAAGCTACGTAAATAAATGAATTGCAACAAAAGAGGGATAAACTATTAAAGGAATTCAAGAAAAGGGAAGAAATGTGAAGCAAAACAATTAGATGGGGTGGAATTATTTTTAGTGAGTAGATTCTCATTTATCCAGTTAGATTCCATCATGGTAGCTGGTAAAAAAGCTGTTAACTGGACTACATTTTATTTTAATAATTCTTTCTAATTGAATTTGAACACTTAACTTGTGTGGTATTACAAAGAAATTGACCTTTTACAAAAAATGTAAATAAATGAATGAAAAAAAAAAATATAGAAAAAAGCTTTAATCTGCAGGCTTTTTTTTTTCTTCCTAAGATAAATTGGTTCCTGAAAAAACAAAAGAAAAACGTCCACTCAATTTTTCAACGTAAAGTTAAAATTTGGAAAAAATAACGTCTTATAGAGTAAAATAACCTTCATAATAGTTTGTTTTAAAATAAATAAGTATGAAGAATGTGGAGTTATTTCTGGTTTCTGTTGTTCTAGATGTGAGCAGCAACAACGAAATGACCATAACTATTTGACAGCCTACGAAATTCACGTAACTCCAAATGATTCTGATGGGAGGAAAGCAGCTTTGTTCTGATATGAAGCACTAAATGCTGCACTTCACCAACACTAACCGTACTTACCGCCACAAAGCTGATTCTCTCCACAGCAAAACCTGCTTGGTTGTGTTACAAATGTAAACACTTTGTTTCAGTAAAATGTTGCATATCAGTGGGAAACTTTATTTTCAGGTTTAGGTTGATTACGTCTGCATGTTTTGAGTGGAAAATGCTGCATATTAGTTTAAAGCTGGACTCTTTAGTCCAGGCGTGTCCAAAGCCCGGCTCTTCTGTCAAAACCATTGATGTGGCCTGCAGAGATGTTTCTGTCCACACATCACTCATGACACACAATAACAACTTTACAGTTTGCACTTTTAAATGACTGCTGAGTTTTAATTCCACTGTTAAACTGCCTTTGTTGCTGTTAGATTTTTTTTTTCATTTTTACACGATCTTTAAGCCTTAAATGTGGAGTCATTTTGGTGAGAGATGTTGTTTTTGTTTTATTTTTAAACGTTTTTTTTTTTCTGTGTCACTTTTACTAACTTTTTATTTGTGAAAGTTCATCATTTGCATTCTATCTAATGTTGGGGCTCATATACTTTCAGTTTTCTAAATCTCAGTTGGCTCTGTATAAAGTTTTTTAAATTCTGGTGGCTCAGCAGTACTTTTCTAGATAGACAGACAGACAGGGATCCATTTTCAGCCCACAGAGCGGTCAGAGTAAACTAAAACCAGAGTCAGACGAGGATCCAGCTTCAACCACGTCTGGACAAACGCTGCTGGCTGCAGATCAAGACAAGCATTAAAGGTTAAACGCCTCACCAGTCGGGCTGTGCCACAGTGTCCGTACGTACGGTTTTAGGGCAGATTTGTCAAAAGAAGTTTAAGCTTTAACACGATAGAGACCCAAACCAACACACATGCAAACACACTATATGTCGACGACTAAATCTTTACCAAAGCTGGAGAAGGTTTGACAACTGACAAAATATTTCCGACTGAAATCTTTTGAAATGAAATATTGTTTGGATCATAAATGTCCAATTAAAGGAAAAACAAAAATGTGATTTCACAAACAAATTGTAACTGGAAATTAAGATGTGGAATAATTCCGTTATGTTTAGGAAAACACTTTTTAAAAACCTGTCAAAGAGAATCAATTATAGGATAGAGTAGGTAAAGGAAAACCCAGTGAGGTTTCAATTATAAGAAATTATTAATTTTCTGAGGGCATTATCTCACTCATACTAGGGTCTGTTACAAAATAAGAAAATAATAAACCAATTGTTTTTCACAAGAATCTCCCTATGTGATACACGGTCATCGTTCCAATGGCTATAAGAACCAGGGATGTCACATTAAATGCAGTTAGACACATTTCCATGTTGTTTGATTATTTTCATCTCATGTTTAATTTTATTTATGTCTCTGTTCTGTAAGGGACAATACCAGACGATGTGTCCGTTATCATACGTTTAAAGGCGATGATTGCGTCGGACGTTTGCCTCTGCTTGTCTTGTGTGAGTTTCTAATGGTGGACACCTCTAAGGGCGTTATCCTATGCCGTGGTCACATATGAAGAAGACATTCAATGGAGTATTTGTACTTTAATCGTGTGATTTTGGAGATTTAAATCGTTTTTTAAGAAGAGGCGGTCTATGTGACACGTTGTCATGGTAACGGCTACAGAACCGTCACTGACCTAGCTCGGCAGCAGTGGAGAAAAATGTTTTATATTCTAAACGTCATGTGGAGACTGGTACTCTAGTAGTGGTGAGTTTTGGGCGTCATGGCACGTTGAGAATTCAACGTCAACACAACACATCTTCTTTGCCAAATGCAAAGAAAGTAAACCTGATCTCTCAACATTATCCGTGTCTGCCATACATTGTGAATGAGATATACTGTAGAGAAAAAGCTTCCATGATGAGCGATGAGGCAGAAGACTTGAAGCGGTAGCTCCTCCCACAAGTCTCTGGAGCGTCCAGTTTAAGAACGCAACAAACCAGTGTGAGCGCAGGATCACATCTTCTTGTTTATTTTGAAATATCACGCCTCAAAAGGGATCTTTGTACCATTCCTCGCATCGTTTACAACAATTACACTGTAAAACATGAATCTCAAAAACCAATGTCATGATTTGCCCCAAGTAACACATTTAAATCCGATCTGAAAAAAATTGATGTCGTTAGAGATTTTCAAAATAAAAGTTTTTTTCCGTCTTCGGTTCGCTGTACTTTTTTCGTTGAGCTAAAACTGTGATGAGAAAAAAAAAAAAGATTTATAAAACGAGTGGTCTCCTTATAGTTTACACTGAGGAGGTGGAGGTAGGGGGCGGGGGGGGGTCATGGTTTAGATGGAGGAGTGACTCCAGCAGATGTTTAAAGCTGAAGCATTAAACGTAAAAAATACTATCAACTTTGACAAAGATGGAGGCGTGAAAGTTTTAAAGAAGTAAAAATAAAAAATGAGGTAGTGGGTGGGGGGGGGTAAAAAGAGTTATTAGAGAAAGTGAAACAACAAGAAGGAGGTGGGGGGGGGTGGAGGACAAGGCCGAGGAAAGAATGAGAGAAGAGATGGAGAAAGAGGGAGAACATCTGCCCATCTGTTTTATTCTTTTCCTCCCCGGTGTAAATGGCAGACGGGATGAGGCCCAGCTGTCACACACACACATGCGCGCCCACGTGCGCACACATGGAGGGCGCGGGGAATCCAGCGGGCAATAATAGAGAGAGACGGTCGCTAATTCAAACTAATGGAGGGAGATGAAGATGGATGAGGGAGGGAGAAGGGGAGCAGATAGACGAGTGGAAGAGAGGAGAGAGACGGGAGACGGAAGTTTGGGACATTTTATTCACAAAAATTCACACATTTTAGTTCAGATCATCTTTAAAATCAGATGAACTGATAATTACTTAACAGCAGCTTCAAACTTAATCTGTAAATGTTGAATTATATGATATTTTTATTTTTAAATAATGTTTTACACTCAGAGATAACTTTTCTTTCTGTAAATTCTTCAAATAATTTGATTGAAATTTTTATAATACGTCTTCTATGCTGTTTACATGAATACATATTTAAGAATATATGTTTATTCTTAAGATAATATAACAAAGAATTGACAAAATGTAATCAAATCAAACTCTGTTTTTGAGCAGTTTTACACTCTGTGATCATGTTTAGGTTATTTGATTGATAATTGATTAAGAGTTACATGGATTCATATTCTATCATTATTATTATTCATATTATTTATATATTATTTTAATATTTTAATAATAGGAATAGAAGTAATAGTGGCATTATTCTTTTTACTAATATTATAAATAATACAATTAAATAAGCTTTGCTATACTTTAACATATCATTTAATATAAATAATATATTTAAATCAAGCTTTATTGAAAAAGTACTTTTTAGACATAAGTAACACAAAATATTTTTACATCTTAAAAAAATTGTCAGCAAAAAACAAAGACCTTGTCCACACGACATAAAAAATATGAAATATGAGCAATATGTCTGTGATATAATTTAGCAATTAATTAATTGATGCTATTATGACATAAACACACAAGTTGGATTATTTTTACTCCATGTTGTAGATTTTAAAATATTGTGATTTTAGTGAAGGTATTTGGGCAAAACAACAAACACAAAAGAATTGATTGAACATATTTTCTTAAATTTTGGCTGAATGAAACGTTTTTTACACTTTTTTAAATTGATATCCACCTTGATGTCTTTCAAAGTCTCCTTATTTCATGTTTCAACTTTTTTGGTCTTAAAAAATTGTTATAAAGTGAAACTTTAGGTGACGAACATCCAATCAGACTAAATTTGAACCGTTTGAAATAAAATTTACGGTCAAAGATCTTTAAAAAAAAACAAGAATAAGAACTTGGTCTTAGAAGCTCTTGTTCTTTTTCTTATAGACTTTACAGAAACATTTGTCATTAATTCTCTTTAAAGAAGTCAAATCCAGCAGTCCAACTGTTAAATGACCGTTTTTACATCACATCAGCAAAAGTGCGTCTGGAAGGTTCCAGACCAACACATGTTGGTCAGAAAAACTCTGGTTCCTGTCTTGCAGGCCTCAGCACTAAAACCTTAGTTCTCGGTTCCTTTGGCTCTTCCAGCAGCGTTGGGTTCAGTGGTACCGGCTCAGTGTGATCGCCGAGCCTCTTTATGGTTAGCTGGTGCAGGAAACCCAACAAACTGTATATTTGAAGGAACAAATAAAGAATAAAGTCCACCTCTCTAGAGGAGAGGAAACTCCAGTTCAGATGCAGACTGAGATTAAAACGGTCTTTGATGCCTAAATGAAAGGAGACGCTGGTCCTCCACCGTCTGGAGGGACAAACGGAAGACGTCCACTTTAGTTAAGAGTGCAGGCGGGATGAGAAATGAAGAGGTAGAGGGGAATCTAACAGACAGCTGCAGCATTTTACTGGTTTTCCCTCAGTAGAATGAAGGTCAGTAAACCCTCAGTAACATGTAGACCTTCGTTTTTTATGTTGAAACCTAAGTCACAACTGGTACGAGTAGATATGGGCTGTCTGCAAGCCAAAAACAGACAAACCTGTACCTGTAGGACAAAATATCGAGGTCAAAGACCGACTTCTGGTGGTTTTTTTTTTTAGATTTTATGAAGTGTTTTTCAGTTGTCAGTGTTTGCAAACATGGGTCAGCAACTACAACAAAATAAAAAACAAAAAACACAGTCATTGGGTTGTTTTTTGTAATGGTTTTTCACATATTGGCATCATTTTTCCCATTTTGTTTTTTTTTTAAATGTCTGTTTGAAATGTCAATTTTTTCATTGAGTAAATGGTCCATATGATCTTCACCCAGTCATCCTTTCCAGGGGGGGGGGTCCACCTTGTGCCATTTTTTGTCACTACTTTCCTTACTATCCCAGTGTAATATCCTTACCAGGTAAAGATCTTCATTCAGGACAGAGTCCTCAATATTCCCTAAGAACAGAGTTGGGAACTCCTTTGGCTGTTGATATCCCAGAACGTTCTTGAACATTTCCTGTTTGCATTAAAAGAACGGTAATATGTTGAAATAATACGGAGCCCCAAAAGAGCCCACTGAAGAAAAAACAAACAATTGAAGTAATAAGAAATAACAAGTGACCACCCATTACTAACAGGTGCATACCCATTACTAACAGGTGTCCACCCATTACTAACAGGTGTCCACCCATTAGTAACAAGTGACCACCCATTACTAACAGGTGCATACCCATTACTAACAGGTGTCCACCCATTACTAACAGGTGTCCACCCATTAGTAACAGGTGTCCACCCATTACTAACAGGTGTCCACCCATTACTAACAGGTGCATACCCATTACTAACAGGTGCATACCCATTACTAACAGGTGCATACCCATTACTAACAGGTGTCCACCCATTACTAACAGGTGCATACCCATTATTAACAGGTGAGCACCCATTACTAACAGGTGCGCACCAGTTAGTTTTTTTTTTCTTTTTTTTTTTCTTCAATGGCTGCTTAGGGCAGTGTTTTTCAACCTTTTTTGAGCCACGGCACACTTTAACCTTGATAAAAATCCCGCGGCACACCAGCATCCAAAAAAAAAAAAAAAAAGAAAAACTGATAGTCTGTATTGATCTACAGCCCCTCTGCAATCTCACGTGCATTTTTGTGATAATTGTGGCAGAAAAAGCTGGAAGCTGCAGTTGTTTTTTTTCTAAAAATGTATTAAAAGTTAAGTTAAAAGATTCAAAAACTGTTTGATGTGTGTTCCTTGTTTAAAGATGTTAAGAGAGGCTCATTGTGCGCTAAGACAGACGCTTTCACCCAATGCATCATGGGAGATGTAGTGCCGAAAATCCGCGACCGCAGAAAGACCAGCGTCTCTAAGCTTCATTGTTTTGTTCTCTTGTTCCATGGTCTGACACCGGATTCTGTGGAAAGCTACACCACTAAAGACGAGCTTTAGCTGGTACTTTTGTTAGAACTGAGCGACGTTTTGAGCTAAATCTAAACAAGGAAGTAAATACTTTAACCACTTCTGATTGGTCAGACTGATGACATGTGATCAAGCCTTCAAGAATGATTGGTGGAGACAGTTAAAGGTGCGGGATTTTTCCGCTAACAGTTATAGCTGCAGCTAAATCGGGTACCGTCATTCTTATCAAAATGTCTTTAATAGAATCAAGTAAACACAAAGAAAAAATAATTGTATGTTTTATCAAACATAAAGCTATTGAGCTATTGTGTTTTATCAGGGCCTGTTTGGATGAACAAAGAGCTGATTTCCTGGAGATGGAAAATGTTTTTACATCAGTTAATTAATGAGGGCAATTTCCCACGGCACACTTGACCATCTCCCACGGCACACTAGTGTGCCGCGGCACACTGGTTGAAAAACACTGCCTTAGGGACTCCGTAAAATAACCCTTGTTTTGCTGTTGTGTGTTTTTTACACACACAGACAACTCTGACGAAGACGCATGTGTAAAAAGAACACAACCTGCTTCTGATAACAGAACCAAGAAGTCAGTTAATAATACAGACACCATGAACTTTGTTGCACTAGTTTGAGGTTGTAGACCGCTCGATGAACTGTAGAGTGAATATGCACATTTTTTCAGCAGGCGACAGGTCGTAGTGAACACTTATACATCATGCAATGAGCCATCAGGCCACAGGAGGCAGCACTCTTTACTACAAATGTACTACAAAAGTCGTTTCTTATTTCCTAAGGAAGTCATAGCAGGCAGCAGTGGATGCAATTTACTTTTTTAAGCACCAATAAAATAGCAGCCTTTGTTGTTGTTTGTGCTTCTTGGGGACCAACTATAGATCCTTTATGACACTGCGGTTTTCCTTCTTTTTATTTTTTTGTAGTTTGTTTCTTTTGTTTTTGTACATTGTAGCCACTTAGCTTATAGTTTTTCTTATTATATAGTTTGTACACAGGTTCACATTTAAATCTCCTTTACTTTGGTTAATAAAGATTATTGGGGTTAATTATATGACTCCAAAGTGCAAGGGTGTGGGGAAACGAGCCCATATCATGAACCCTCCACCTAGAACTGAATTTTTGTTGCTGAAATGATAGAAAAAGTAATGTTTCGGTCACTTTTTACCGTCCAAACATGGAAAAACATGAGAACCACGTTTGAAGATTCTGTGAGATGATGCAAAAAGTGTTAGGGCTCTGCAGGTTTCTGGCAGAAAACAGCATCTCAGTATAAAGGCGGGAAAAGTTCATCGCTTCCTGTGAAATTAATTGAAAAGATTTTAACGACACAGAAGGTTTGTGACTGACGGTTCATGAATGTCTGTGCCTCCACCCAGGAGGGAGCGAGTGCTCCTGGGATAAGGAGCGTCTGACCAGCCCCCCTGCTGGAGCCCACGCCGGAGGCCCCGGAGGAGGAGGAGGAGCCGCACCGGCGGTGGGAGGAGGAGCTGGAGGGGGCGGAAGCGTGGCAGGAGGGGCAGGGAGGGGCCCCGCCCACGGAGCTGTCAATCAGCAACAACTGCAGCAGCAGCAGCAGCTACTGGCCAACAGTGAGAACACACCAGAGTGTATGGAAGCAGCCGTGTGTGTGTGTGTGTGTGTGTGTGTTTAAAAGACAAAAAAACACACACGCCTCAATGGCTTTTGCTAAAGGACGGCAATATTTGTTAATGTACGCCATTTAATCTGTCGCCATCTCCTGTATTAACACTCCGCCTAGATTAATCAGCGCACACTCTACTAAATGACTCAATTCATCAACACACACATGCGCACACACACACACACACACACACACAAATAAAGAGATAGCAGCTGCTTTTCTTGCTGCAGAAGTCATGTTTCTGCACACTCACACCGGACAGCAGGAAGCTCCAAACACTCACGTTGATTATTCCATCACTCCGGTCGCCACGACGACAGCAATCAGTTTTACTGTTTCATTGGAATAAAAGCAGATGTGTGAGTCTGTGTGCTTGGCTGATCGAAGACCTGCTTTAATGTGACCGTCGGGGGGAAGGGGGGGGTAGCTTTTAGGTGGTTGGGGGGGGGGGTCAGAGGTTTTTAGGGTTAAAGAATGAGGCTGAAGTAATGGAGCATCTCCAGAGACGGAAGAGGGTGAACACAGAGGAAAGAGCTGATGGGAAGTAAATATAAAAAAAGGTAAAGATAGAGCTGCTGGAAGAGCATTTCTGTCCATTAAATAGTTTACAGTGGTGCGTGTTTATTAAAAACACCCTGACAGACGAAATCTGCACAGTAGCCACTTTACTTTTGTTTTTTTTCACATTGATTCAAAATGTTTTAAGGTTTTGACTAGTGCTGTCATGCAATTAATTAATCATTACCGGTAATTAATTAGTTAATTAATCCAATTAATCATTTCTGAATCAAACTTGGTAATTGACACGGAAAGATTACGTATTTTTTTGTCTACATTCATTGCATTTTGGCTCAGTAAAGAAAACTTAAATCCGTTTTTTTTTTTATAACAGACTTCTAACCTTTACTTTGACGCCAACAAGGTGTCATATTTTCAGTCTCCACCCCCATCAGGTCCAGAGTTCTCTGATCTGCCACATCAAAACGTCTCGCCGTTCCCCGTTAATTTATTATAACCAACACCTCGTCGGCTTTATCTCTTCCATAATAGTTAACAAGTTTGTTATTGTTTTGGGTAAATTCTGTAAAGAACTACAAAGTCGAACATTAATGACATCACAGCCGTACTCCTCACCGCATCCTTCATCCACTCTTGTTGGATGAAGAGTCTCTCTCTTGTTTAAAAGTTCGAACCTTTGTAGAAAAATGAGTCTAGCATCAAAGAATAAAAGCAAATCGCCATCAACGGTTTACGAACATTTGGCAAACGAAAGGGGGACACGACACTTGAACCATCAGATTCTGATGGAATTGCGTAAACTGTTAAAGATGGTAGTTCAATGAACGCCATAGTGACCATTGATCAAGTGATAAAGGCTACAGTGCGATCATTATGGGTTTTGAGAAGCCAAATTCAGGAAGAACCTTGAATGGGTCACATGACCTCAGCTTCTGTAGCTTCATGTTTTTGTTTGATCTCTACAGACGACGAGCCTTGAATATAAACGTTTTCCTTGAAGTAAACCAAAAGTTGCATCGTCAACGGTTGCAGAGACAACCGGAATCATCCGTCTGACCTTTTTTTTTTGTTTGGTTTTTGGTTTTTCCCCGCCTGCTGTCTTCTTGGTTTTGCTTTGGGCTCAGTTGGGGTGGAAGTGTCGTTCGTGTTCTGAAGGTGCAGTTCAGCAGGAGTTCACAGGGATGATATTCTTCCCCTCACGGCATCAGCCTGATGTGTGACTGAATATTTAATGAAAGGTAAAACCCGACCGACTGGAGTGTCGCTGAAAGGACAAACAGGCGGCGCGGTCAAGGCGTCGCCGCCACGGTCAAGGCGTCGCCGCCACGGTTGAGGCGTCGCCGCCACGGTCGAGGCGTCGCCGCCGTGGCCGGGACGGCGGGTTCCGTCCAGTTCTCAGGCAGCTCCCTCTTCCTCTTCAGGACTGGACCTGCCGTTCATGATGATGCCCCACCCTCTCCTGCCCATGGGGTTGCCGCCTGCCTCTGTTGCCATGGCGATGTCCCAGATGAACCACCTCAGCACCATCGCCAACATGGCCGCCGCCGCCCAGCAGATACACAGCCACGCTCACCGCGCGCCGGTCATCAAGGTAACGCGACGCTGAGATGTCAAACATTTGCTCTTTGGTGACGAATTTGGAGACGACACTAGAGATAAAAACCTTTTTCTGCTGAGTTCTGACCACAATCAGAGTTTCAAAGGAATGGACGACAACAAAACCAAAAAAAAGTTCTTTGTGATCCTCTGGATGTTTGTCGGTGAAGAAGAGTCTCTGACTAACGTCGTGACAGAAAAGCCTTCACCGCGTTGATGCCGTCCAGCTTGTTTATGGCCTGACTCCGCCCTGCAGCAGAGTCACCTGATCCCATCAGGTGGAGGCGTCTGAAAGACGAACCGGACGCCTCAGGGAACGCCGTTCGCCACGGCTGCTTTAACGATAACTGGCTGTAGGCTCACCATAACGTCAGGACAAAGTCATATGGTTACAATTACAATTAGGAGAAGAAATCTACAAGAATAAAGTTGTACAATTATTAAAAGTCAGATCTTTACAAAAAAAAAAAAAGGAAAAAAAGAAATTTGGAAAGTAATTCTTGAAAATTATTAGAAAAAAGTCAATATTTTCTAAGAATTATGTTGTGAAATTATTAAAAGTCAAATCTTTACAAAATGTACTTGTATATATGTAAAATTGTAAAGTTGTAAAATAATGAACAAAAAAAAGAAAAAATGTGGAAACCAATGGTTTAAAATTATTTGAAAAAACTTTGTAAAATAATAAAATTGTAAAACTATGAGAAAAAGTCTAAATGTTTTAAGAATTAGTTACTAATTACTAATAAAAAAATAAAGAATACAGATGTAAACCTATAAGGGAAAAGTCACATTTATATAGGAATAGTTGGAAAATTCTTTGTAAATTATCGAAAATTTTGCAAAAATAAAATGACAAATTTACGAGAAGTCATATTTCACAAGGAAAAAGTCATTCTGCTTTTGAAAATATGATAGTAAATAAAAGCAAAGCAGAGCAGTCTGTGAACTGTCTAAAACATCAACTGAAGATGAAAAGTTTGTCTTTGTTAAAATTTGTTAAGAATTATTTTGAAGCCATTCAAAGTGAGAGAAAAGTCATAAGTAATAACAAGAACAATAATATTAAGAATAATATACTTTTTAATTGTATGACAATATTCTCATGATTGTTCAACTTTTTTTTCATAAAGTTTGTACTTTTTTTCATAACTGAACAAATTTTGGTTCAATTCTACGACTTTTCTTCCCTAACTTGGCCACAGAGATCTGTTCTTTTCTGATTCTCAGTCGTAGATGATTCTCATTTCTGAGGTTAGGACGTTTTTAAAGGAGAGTATTTGTCATGTAAAAAGTTTCTCCCTCCTCCTGGCTCTGGCTCCTCCCACCTCCCCTCCCCCTGGCTCTGGCTCCACCCACCTCCCCTCCCCCTGGCTCTGGCTCCTCCCACCTCCCTCCGTCTCCACAGGAACGAGTGTGCGACAGTCCCTCTCTTTCTCCGTCTGTTGATGACACCAACACTCCTCTGCAGTCACAGCCCAGCAGCTCCGCCTCCAGCTCGCCGGAACGACTGGGTACACACACACAACCGCACAGACAACGACACACACAACCGCACACACAACCGCACACACAACCACACACACAAACAACCACACCTTTTCTCACATTTTCAGTCGTTTGGGGCGACGTGAGTACTTTTTTTCGGAAGTTTTTTAACGATTGTTGAGACCTCAGTGTCAAGAATTGACGCTTTTCTCAACAATCAGTTGATGTTGGAGCTGGTGACTCTGCCCCTCCCACAGTCAGTTGAAGCAAACTCACACAGCTCCAGGAGAAGTACGATCCGCTGATTTGTTTTTGGTTTTTATTTTTATTTTCGTTCCCTGAATCCTTCAGTGAAGCAGAAATGTTTCCATGTCCGGGTTCATGAGGTCATTCAGGGACACGCTTAGGCGGTACTCATCGGTACTTTCGTCTCTCTCTACCCGCCGATCAACCGCATCACAGGCCAAAGCTGAGTTCCCCATCGGTTGAGGCAAAGTGGATTCTTGTGTGGTGTGTAGAGTCTTTGGTGAGAAACTCCAGGCTTAAAGGGCCGCCGGCACGATTCCCTGACGCCCATGACGTTCACGGCCAATGAAGACGCGACGGAGCCGTTGCAAATAGTCAACTTGTTTTGTGGATTTAAACTCTGAGGACTCGCGCGTTTCACCCATGAATGTGTTTGCGCGTTCACACAAACCCATCCAGGAGGATTTATGAGCACGCTTTCACATCTGCAGATCGATGTGTCTCCAAAATGCCAGCAGAGGCTTCTTTGAAGTGTTTTTGTTGTTGGTCTCTCTGCAGGACTGGTGTCGGCTGATGCTGAGGCCGCGCTGACCAACTCTGCTGCCCCCATCAAGAAAATCACAAAGGACAAAGGTGGGACCATTATCCATTATGAATCTAAGCCCCCCACACTCGGGACGGCTCTGTCCTCATGTGCTGCTGTAACACTCACAAACAACGGCGTTGGGACGTCGCGCCCCGCCCATCGATCACCTGTGTGGGAGCCATCAATCAGGAAGGAGTGAGCGACGGACGGTCGGGCGGGTGGAGGAGGGGGCGGGCGAAAGGCTCGTGGCTAAAAGGGGTCAGAAGGTCAGGCACTAAAAGCTCCCCCCCCCCCCAGCTCTTCATTTCATCCCCCCTCCCCCCACCTCGCGGCGCCCCCCCGCCGACGTCGGCAGCTGCCCCTCCTTCAGGATCGATGAGGGCAGAGGGAGACGGGGGAGGTGGGACAGAAGACGCAGGCGCAGAAGACGCCGGCGCCGTTTCAGCAGTGACCAGGTTTCCGAAAGTCCCCGTTTGGCCGAGGCGCGGCAGAAACAGAAGTCCTGATGGACTGAAGTGGATTCTGGGAAAGTTTTGACAGACATCTTTGCAAATCACGTCTGTTTTTTTTTAGTCTAAATGAATGTTTCAGGGTGTTAGCGATCCCTCTGGAGCCGCTCTGCCCAAGAAGATGTGGAAAAAAACAAAACAAAAACGCCATCAAACGTAAAATGCAAAGCAGTCCATGTGTGCTGCTGCAGGGGCGGAACCACAGGGGGGCAATGGGGGGGGCCACGCTCGAGTTATTATTGACAAACGATTAGGAAAATCATCAACACGACCTTCTTTAAGCACTGCAAACATAACAAAACAACATTTTCAAAATGAACTAAACAAACAAATATGTTTAAAAAAACACATATTTGTAATCTGTAATGGCCCCTCCCCCTAAATTAAATGTTCTAGCTCCGCCCCTGATGTATACGTTTGCGATAAATTCTTTGGTAAAAGGCTTCATAGCTTGAAGTGACTCTGTTGCCACTCAGAGGCAAACTAAGAAACATTTAGGCAATTTTTGCAGATTTTTGGTATTTAACATTTATTTAAGTCATAACAAAAAAAAAAGCAAACAAAGAAGCTTCTTCTTGTGATTTCTTACAGAAAAACCCATAAACTTCTGACCAAGAGAACAAAATCAAAAATGATGCAATCATGTGCAGTTTTTTTAAATTTTTCTAATAGATTTGAAGATTATTTATTCTGTTTCTTGTTGTTTAGAAAAAAACTGTTTTCTAGTATAGATCTGTCTGATAGGATTCATAAACATTTCTTTTGTCTGCAGATAATAATGAACAAAACCTTTATGAGATCCATATCTTTTCTTCTTCTTCTTCTGTATTTGGTTCAGTTTTTTCTCACTTATGTTTGATATTTTCTTTATTATAAATGTCTAAACCAGTTCTTAATATGCAATTTTTATATACACTATTATTTATGTACAAAAAACACTTAAATCAAAGGATATTTTTTCCAAGAACGTGCTTAAAGTATTATAGATAACAGAGATTAAACAAGACTTTTTTTTATTTTAGCGGGAAAAAAAAAACAATTAAATCAAAACATTGATTTATGGTTAAAAAGCTGAATTTAATTATTTTTGATTTAGCAAAAAAACAGATTTCAGAAAGAAAAAACATTTTCTGTAAATGTAAAGACTTTAAATCAGACAAAAAAAAAGAGAACTAAAGCGAGATTTCTGAAGTTTTGAACAAAACCCAAAGAGGATGAAGATGTTGGTTGGGATGAGGAGGAAGAGGAGAAAAGGTGATGAGGAAAGATAGGAGAGCAGAAGGATGTATGGATGAAGTGACGGCGTGTGTGTGTGTGTGTGTGTGTGTTAGAGTGCGTCTTAATCAGCGTTAATTTCACAGCAGAGTTATCCGGTGGCGGCGGCGTTGGGCTGAGCAGACACTGTGACGCACTCACAATGAACACACACACAAATCAAGGATGTCTTTAATCCCTGCCAATTAGTGCCCCACATGATTGTGTGAATACTAACGAGCTGTGTGTGTGTGTGTGTGTGTGTGTGTGCTGTAATTGATTTCTCTAATGCTGCTCGGCTGCTTTTCATACCTTCGTGAACAGCGGCGTTTTCTGGGCTTCAATCATGACACTTTTCACTCCAGAAGAAATCTCTTCAGTGGTTTATTCCTTTTGAACAGAAACTTTTTCCTTCCTTGTTTCTTCAGCTCGGAGTAGAAAAACAACAACGTTTTTTTCTGAAACCTTTAGCGTTGTTGTTGTTTTCTTCTCCTTTTTTTCACCCACTTTTTTCCAAAACTTCTTTTATTATTTTAATCTTTTAATGTCATTATTGTCTTGTTCTCTATAATTTGGTGTTACTTTTGTTTATGGATTTAAAGCGTGTTTGTAATTGCTAAAATGCCATTGTTAAACAGTTTTAATGGTATTTTTCAATAGGTTTCATTTTTTCCAGGGAATATTTTGTTTTTGTCTTTTTTTTCTTTCTTCTAAACAAATGAAAAGTCACTGTCCTCTCTAGTTTTGTTTTGTTGTTTTTCTTGATTTTTGCCATTTTTAATGTTTTTATAACATTTACTTCAATCGATCGCGACTCTAATCAACATTTTTCTTTGCATTAACTTCATTTAAGGAAGTTTCTGTACTGACACAAACTTTTTTTCATGAAAATTCCTCTCAAATGTGGAATTTGCTTTCAGGTCAGTACAGAGACATCGATTCATTTATGTTCAGTTGTTAAAAAAAAACAGTTTTGGTGTTTTTTCATGTATTAAATCGGTCAAAGTTAACGGAGTTCGCACCGTTTTCCACAGAGGAGTCCCCGCTGACTCAGACTCTTCCTCCCGGCTTTCCCGCCCCGTTCCTGTTCGCGGACGGTTTGTCGTCGGTGGAGACTCTGCTCACCAACATTCAGGTGCGACCACACCTCCCCCTCCCCCTCCGTTGGAATGATCAGGATCTGTATGTGAGAACTGGAGTTAGTTAGCGTGAAATGGTTCATTCCGGCTCCAACCAAAGACTTTCAATCATTTTCTGTTGTCGGTGGACAGTGATTGGTTCGAGTCGAATCTGAGTCGTGTTTCTATGGTAACTACCCTCACCAACCAGGAGTGAGCTCGTTGGAAGGCCACACCCCTACCAGGGGAAGTGGGCCACACAAAATCTGTCAGACAATTGGAACGTTGGACACGGGGACCAGCAGGCTCCGCCTCTTTCTGTTGAGGCATCTGATTGAACAGTCTATAGGAAGTTGACTTCTTGGAACCAGTGGGTGCTTTCAGCTTGGAATGGTGGGGGCGGGTCACTCAGTCCAGCTCTCATATACAGTCAATGCAGGATGCAGAGAACTTTTTGGGGGTTTTGCTGGGGATGACCATTTTTTCATGATGTGTTTCACCAGATTTGTAGTTTAAATCTGTGTGTATTTGTCCTAAATTAAACGTTTACTTTTGGTCAAACCTTCACCACGTTGATGCGCCTGTGTGGCTCCAAAAGGTCAAAGGTGTGGTTAAGAACTCCTCTGGGTCTGACCCCAGACGTTCCTGATGAAACCCGTGTCCTCAGGGCCTGCTGAAGGTGGCCGTGGAGAACGCCCGGGCGCAGGACAAACAGATCCAGGCGGAGAAGAGGGAGCTGAAGATGGAGCTGTACAGGGAGCGGGAGATGAGGGAGAGTCTGGAGCGACAGCTCAACTCCGAGCTACAGAGCAGAGGTCAGGCGGTGGGGCGGAGCATCCCTAGCCGCTCCGAAGCAAAAACGCGCCTGATCCGTTTCTCCTCTCCGCGCCGAGCAGCCTCCATCCAGAAGCGGCTGAAGAAGGAGAAGAAGGCCAAGAGGAAGCTGCAGGAGGCGCTGGAGTTCGAGTCCAAGAGGAGGGAGCGCGTGGAGGACGCTCTGAAGCACTCGTCCTCATCCTCCCCGTCTCCTGAGCCGCCGCACGCCGCCAACAACAGCGCCAACAACGGTACGGTGCTGTCACTCATGTGTCGCCTGTGAGCTTTGGCCCCTCCTCTCCAGCTTTTGTTGTAAAGATTTGAATTTAGCATAACTAGAGAATTCAATCCTAAATTCTAGCATTTGTAATGATTAAACATGTTGTGGACTCTATTTCAAAATGGAAATTCTTTACATAATTGTTGCCACATCCCCTTTTTTTGGTATTTTTTTATGTTTTTTTGTGTTTTATTTTATTATTTGTGAAGTGTTTTATAAGTAAAATACCAACTGCATTAGTTTGGATATTTTAAAACCATACTTTTAGAAGGAAATCAGAATTGTGTTCTAGAGCTTGTAGTCGAGAAGTTTGTGTTCTTCTCTAAACGGACAAAAAACTGTTCTTGTTTTGGGTGAAACGTTGTTGTGTTGCTGCCTGTTGTGCGTTTCCCTGCTGTTCTGCTTCTGTGGGAAAACTCTGTGTGTGTGTGTGAGAGAGTCTTTGGACAAATTGTGTTTGCAGTTGTTTTTGTTTTGCACAGACTTACAAGGTGGCGTGTGTGTTTTTTTTTTCTTTTTTACAAGCCGACCCACTGAGGTTGTGCGTTGTCTCTGTTTCACAGCAGACGCTCCTGTAGCCGCGGATAAACCTGAAATTAATGGGAACCAGCAAGACAACGGCGCTGTGCAAGGTACACACACACACACACACACACACAGAGTCATGCAGAGACGCTCACTAACAACCTCATGCACACACATGTCGCATATTAGCAGGTAGAATGCTGTTAGTTCAAAGGCGCACACACACATGCTGGATATATGTGTGTGTGTGTGTGTTCATGCTTACCACGGATTGGTGGAGACATGAAGCAGACGGAGTGGCCTCCTTTTGATGTTCAACACACACACACAAACACACACACGTAGAGCCTGTGTGAGTGGACATGTCAACATGGGTTTATTTACACACTTGAAAAAAATAAGAAAGTACATAATAAAGAAAAAAGAATCTTTACACAGAAACCAAAAAGTTTTATTTTGAAATTATATTTCAGAAAAACTACTTTAAGAAAATGAAACCACCTTTTCAGTTGTTTCTCTTTCTCCTTGATGATGGATGCCAAAGCAAAAATACATACAACTACAGACTTTATGTGTTTTTAACTCTTGTGCTATCCTGTGGGGTCCAGATGACCCCACCCTTCCATTGAGGTGTTCTCCCTACCATGACAAAGGTGGATAAAGGTGGAGAGGATTTCATGTAATCCATGGATACCAGTGAAGATCACAAATCATTGAAGAACAAAGGTTCAGAGCTCTGTCTAGTGGGTCTAGACCCGTTTTAGCGCCACGGACCGGTATGACGTCACACAAAGTTTTTTTTTTTTTTCAATAAACTTTATTGCACATTTTTCAATTTAACGGAGCGGTCTTCAAGATGTTGGCAGAGGATTAGTGCAGCAACGCCACGCAGAAGGAGGAACAGAAACGTGACAACACAAACCACGAGCTTTAATGTTGACACGTGTAGATTGAACATCGTACAGGTGTCATCGCCCTCCCCCCCTCCCCACACTCATGGTGCAAAAAAGAAGTACTGTCTATTAAATGTAGCTTTCTATTTTTGGAAGTGGAAGGTTCCTCTTCTGTCTCCTGGCTGGACTTTTCCCCTCGGCAAAGAAACTTTCCAAAGACGTTTGTTTTTTACTCATTTTGTTAGCTCCTGGGTTTTAGTTTAGCGTTATCCTATCACGTGACCGAGAAGAGCGCCTTGGCCTGTGTTAATGGTGACGTAGACGGATGTGACAGAGAATCTGGCAACTTTCAAAATAAAACATCTTTCAGATTCCGATATAAATAACCCGGAAGTAAAGTAAGTTATTTATTATTTCTGTGCGGCCCGGTATCAATGACCCAAGGACCGGTACCGGTCCACGGCCCAGGGGTTGGGGACCACTGGTCTAGATGACCCAACTCCCAATGTTTACGTGCCTAGGATAGTTCAGGGGTTACCATGTTCTTGTGACATGTTTCTGATGCTGGAGGACATAAACAAGAAAATTCAACCTGCCACTGTCTGATCAGAGGCTGACCGCTCTACATCTTCACCATGGCTGCCAAACAAAACACTGACTGAGTAGACGACCTGACAGGGAAGACTGAAGTACTCATGAACTCCTGTCAAACCTAGGAAACGGGGAAAACGGAACAGGACAAAATGCCAGTGAAACATCTCAGAGATCCAAGCAAACAAGCCTCACAGGAAGAGGCAGAAAAATGCTTTCTTTTACAGTACAGTGCTTACAGTGTACTCAAGTGGTATTTACATGGTACCTATTGTGTAACTACTGGGTACTTGCAGGGTATTTACATGGCTCTTTTTATGGAATTCACTGGGTACTTACATGGAACCTTTTAATGTCTACTCTGTACTTACATGGTACTTACTGTGTGTTTATGTGGTACTATTTGGTTCATACCTATGTGGTACATACTGGGTATTTACATGTTGTGCAAAGGTGTCTTTTACGGTACTTACCACATGTAAGAACAAGGTAAGTACAAATAAAGTACCTTGAATCTAAGTCTGCACTCGTTGTAGGTTTCATGGTATTTACCATGAATTTACCACAGAAACTACCCCTTAAGTACAATGAAACTGGACTGTAAAAGAAAGTCAGCCCTATTTCCACTCAACTACATGGTACTTTCAGTACTAAATACTGGGTATGTTCACTTGAATATTACTTGGTACTTTCAGTAGTAAATACTGGGTTTCTGCTCCCAGGCCAGGTCCTCTTGAGTCCATTCAGTTGGAAAATGTCGGTGGAGACGAACATAAAGCGAACCAATGTGTCCGGTCTGAACACACTCTCAGACTTTGTTGACCAAAGCGCTCCTGCCACAGATTTCACTGCTGCCTGTCAAAGACACGTTGGCGATGTTGGCGCGGCGTCGCTCTCAACCCGGAGTCCAGACAAACGGTTGAAGAGCTGGTGAAGTTCTGAAAATGATGCTGCACTGGAAAGAAAAAAAGAATAACATCAGTCCTTCTGAGTCACGTCTTGTTGTTGTGTGCAGTTTAGCCATGTGGTCATCAACAGGGGTTGCCATGGTAACTTGAAAGAAGGGATGCTGTGATTTTGACTTTTTTACACGAAACCTCGGTTCTCTTTCTCCAACTAAAGTCTTGGTCACAGCTATTCTTGCGGGTGGATATTTGGCGGGTTCTACAGATGGTCAGATGGATAGACTGAACCAAGTCCTTCACAGGTCGTAGAGTCGCGAGTCAGAAACCCGACTTCAGGCAAACGTCCTGCAGAAACGGTCGGGATGAAAATTGGACTCGCCAGATCAAAGGGAAGAGGCGCGCGAGTCCCGGCCTCTCACTTCCGCCCTCTTTGACTTCCAGCGTGTCTCCGTCCTGCAAAGTTGAAACGAAGTTACGGCTAAGTTGCTGCTGGAATTATGGGATGCATTTGGCCAACGAGGAGCCTCAGGAGCGCAGCGCTGATGTGCGCGTGTGTTAGTATGCATGTGCCGTCCTCTTTGCACCAGCTGTGCTCAGTCCTCCCTGACATTGAAAACCTCCACTTGAAGCTCTGCGAGTGTATAAATGAATATCTCCACACACACGCACACACACACACACACACACACACACACACACACACACACACACACACACACACACACACACAACCACTGCATGTGCTCCCTGTACCTGTAGTTGTGTATGTGTGTGTTTGATGTACACACTTGTGAGACAAGGAACTCTAATTAGCTCTCACTCCTCTTTAGACCCCTTTTAGATCCCCCCTCTTCTGCAAGCCAAGCACTCCGACAAACACACACACACACACACACACACACACCTGATTTCATTAATGTTGATTGGCCCAGTAGGACCCCTTTGGTGCCTCTCACACACACTAACGCACACTAACACACACTCATCCATGCTGCCATAAAAGCATTTTGCACCTACGGTGGTTTACAACACACACACACACACACACACACACACACGCACAAACACGCACACACCTCCCCTGCTTCGCTCACCTTCCACACTCTTAATTAACGAGTGAAGAGAAAACTGCTGAATACAAAGAAAGACGTTGCATTACGATCAAAAAGAGAAAGAGGGAGTAAAAAAAAAAAGAAGATGAGCAAAGGGGGAGGCGCCAGATGGAAGGAAAGAAAAGTGGCTAAAAAGTAAAAAATAATTGGAAATATTTAAAAGAAATGATGACTAAAGAGGAGAGAGAACGAGGAAAAAAGTAAGTGGGCATCGGTTTGGAAGAGAAAAGAAGTGATGAAGCAAAAGAGGAAGGAACAAAAGAAAGTTAGGGGGGGGTCTTGAAGAGCTCCTCTTCAAACCTGAGGAGGAAGAGGAGGAAGGAGGCAGGTGGAGGACGGATTTGTCGGGGCGGAGCTGAAAAATGGTGACATTTTCTCCTCCCAGCTGATAGACTTTTAACAAGGCAGGTCAGCATCATTTTTAAGCAGGACAGCAAACACGTGCACACGCACGCACGCGCACACACACACACACACGACGGAGGCAGGATTTGCACTAGATCACGAAAAAAATCCGCCCCCCCTTCCCACAGAGAAGACAGCTTTATGGTTTTACCAACAAACATTGTGCTGCGTTTGTGGTGCCTGGAAAATCAGAGCTGCTACTGCAATTTTTTTGTTTTACTGTTACAATATGCAGCTTTGGACCATTGAATATTTATCCAAGCTGGACTGTGCGGCTCCGCCCCCCTGGTGTTCAAACAGGAAGTACCCTCTGGTTCCAAGAAGCCAAAATCCCATAAACTCCTGTAGAGAAATAAACAGTTAATACTCAGTCATCTATTGGTCAGAATAAACACTCTCACTCTGATGCTTTTTGTTCTTTAACATTTCCTTGATAATTCTTTTTTTTTTTTCTGTAGTTCAAGTTATTCAAGTTCTAAACTGACAAATCAGACGCCTCAATAAAAGTAGGCGGGGCCTGCTAGCCCCCACATCCAACATTCAAAAAGTTTTTGTGCTGCCCACTTTCAAGTGGTAGGGGTGTGGCCTCCCAACAAGCTCACTCCGGATTGGTTAGAGTGGTTGCCATAGAAACGTTGACTTGGACCGACTTAGATCAATCACTGCTTACTGAGAACATCTGAGCCCTACATGGCAGCCCCCCCCCACTCCCCCATGACAAAACAAAAGAAGGGTGACGTCACACCCACTCAGTCCAGTTCGCATACACAGTCCATGCATTGGACGCACGAGGAGCATATTTGTATAAACCCTATTTGTATTCAAGGCTTAACTCTAGTTTGGGGGACAGCAAAGAAAAAAAAACATGTAAATAATTTGGATAATGATTGAAGAAAAACACATGGAAGGGGGAAGGACGGCAAATCCTAGGGAGCAAGTTGCTCAAAGTTTATTAATATACACCTCACACGTAAAGTTTTACCAAAAGGACAATGTCTGTTGAGAAAAACAAATTTGCACAATTTTGATTACAAATTTATTAATGAAACAACAAAAACACACCAATTTGAAAATACATATATTTGGAATTTGATCTCAATTTGTCCCTTCCCCTTGATGTTTCCATGGTAACACATTAAGTAAACCTTATGTCTAAGGTTCATGGGAAAAAATGAAAACGTCTACATTTTGTTTGCATAATTAGCTTCACATCACAGCAAATGAAAACAGATGGATGGCTGTTTAGTAAAAAATGTTCAGAGTTCACTCCCATCATCTGTCAATCTATTGTAAAAGCGTTCCCGGTGGTCTTTTTATTATGATTATACCATGGTCCGGGTAAATACTTGATTCTGATTGGCTGCTGGGTATGCATTAAAACCTGATAACCAGACGGTGAAAAAAGAAGTTCCGGTCAGCTAGCTTAAATGTTTTGTATCACTGCGCCGGTTTCTTTAAAACAGCCTTTTGCTTCATCATTTGGACAAAAACAAGCGGTAAGCAGTAAGTATCATGAAAAAGACAAGATCATTGCTCTGACTGGGACTGGGACGAGCTAATAACTAACCAATAACTAACTGCTTATGTGAAGAATATGCTTAGAAATATAAATGGGGATAACGTTCTCTCTGAACTGATGCTTTATTCATCCCATCGGGACCATCAGCATATATATATATCGCTGAATCTTGACTGCAGCGGTGGTATTTGTCACGTGTCATGTGACAAATAGTCCCCTTTTCTCAGAAAAAGCGATCTAAATCAGAAAAAAAAAAGAATTAAGGACTAAAAACTGGTTAATGTGTATTGCTTTTGTAAGTGACCATGGTATAAGCGGGTTACTGGCCTTCAAGTGTGCGTTATCACTTTTTAACGCACTTCGCGTCGGACGGTTCAGGTTCAGAAATTCACTCATAAATTATAGGCGGGACCATTGATGGGAGGTAAGCCCGGCCCCTCTTCCCATCACTCATCTGTTTCCATGCTGTCCTGCTATCCTACATTAAACCTAACATTAGCATAGCATTAGCAATATCTAACCTATCCAGCCGTACGGTTTTGAGTCAGATTCCAGCTCAGACGATAACAACAAAGACGTTCATGGACGTATTTGTCTGCAAGTAGATGCATCAGAGTGGAGATTGTTGCCCGCTTAACGTAATTTATACGTCACAAATTAGCTTTTTTCTTAAACCTAATTTTTTCGTCTGCTAACGGTTTGAATAAAGAAATACTCAGAAATGCAATTCTGTCTTAATGTCCTTTGTATATGCCCTCCATCATGAGAAACATGCTACAAGAACATGGCAAAAATACCACAATGAAGGTCTTCTCAACATTTGGATGAAGAACTGATCACTGCAGTCGGCAAACATCCTCTTCGGTCTCCATCGTCACGGAGACGCTGCGAGTTTTAGGAGGACGGGGGCGTAAAACAAGACATTTGAAAATGTCACTTTGATACTTATCAGGCCCACATTCTGCTTTTTATGAACCGCCGGAGCTCATCAAAGATGAAATAATAAAACTGATCATTAACCGGGGATAAAGTTGTGGGGGAAGTTAGAGAGGGAGGGGTTGAACTTCCCAAGTTAGAGCCAAAGGGACGGGGGAGAAAAAAGGGAGAGTAGGAAAAGTAGGGGAGGTAGGGTTAAAGAGGTTAAAAAACATAACAGATAGAGGACAGGAGGGAGGCAGAGAAGACAAAGGGATGCAAATGAGGTAGATGAGGAGGAGGAGGAAGGGTTTGAGTGGATGGTGGAGTGATAAAAATGGAAAAGGGCAGGAGATGAAGAAGAGACGAAGGAAACGAGTGGCAAGTGCAAGATAAAAGAGAGATCTAACCCTTTTCTTTTCCTTCTTTTATCAAAAAAAAAAAGGGAGAGTGAGAGGTGTGGTGGAAAGGTAAGCGAGGTCAGGATAGAGGGTGGAAAGAGGAGGGCGGGCAGCTTTATGGCTGCTGTTATGCAGAAATGTAAACACTTTGCAACGTTGCAGAAAACAATGACACCGCGGGGAGAGGAAGGTGCGCGCTTCTGCTGCACGCCGGCGTGAGTCCGGTGTGTGGAAAAGCCGGTGTGTGCGCGGTAACGGCACCACGGGGAGCGGAAGGAGAGCGCCGCTGCTGAAATGAGAAAAAGGAGGGGAAAAAAAAGCAGGAAGAGTCCAGGCGGCGGCTTAAACTGTGGACACGCTGCTGCATAGCCACAGAATTTCTCCAACCTCCATTTCTGCTGTTGACTCCTGATGGAACCCACGGAGGTTCCGGCGAGTCGGTTCCTCCAGATGAATTCCAAGAATCTGCTCTTAATTTTGACGTGATTATGTCCCGTAGAGTCAACGACCGAACCGGCCCCGGGCCGCTTCCACAGGGCAGTTTCTGGGGTGACGAGCCTCTGTAGCGGGCGTCTCGTCACTTTGAATCGTGTGTTTGAAGTTGATGCAGCTCTGAGGCACCAAAGGATGTAATTACAGAGCCAAACTGGCACCAAAGTGTTCAGTGGGAGGAAAATTCTGCTGATTTCACCATGCCGCCTTGCTATTTCTAACCGCGCTGAGCTGTCTGTGTTTGCTTTGAATGGGTTACCTGAGGGAACGGGCGAACTCGCCGTAGGTCAACATTTCAGCTGTTTGTGTTCAGAATTTATCGTCAACTTCAGGGAACATAAAGACAAGAACCTGGTAGGCTTTAGAGTCAAGTGTTTAGTGTAGGGGTGTAACAATTCAGTTCATAAAATTGCAAAATAATGTTAAATTTGAAGTATAAGCTAAACTAAAGGTATGCGCTACTGTCAATAGAAGTAAATAAATCTTCTATTTAAAGTGTCGGGGAAGCTTTTCGAGCTTTTTTTCAATTTTCCGCTTGAAAAAGATGAGAGTGAAGTTCAGTTTACTGAAATAAGTATTGAAAAAGTTTAGAATATACACTCAGTTTATGGGGTCCACCTTGCTAGCACTGGGTTGGACCTTCAGAGCTGCCGTAGTCCTTGGTGGCATTGGTTCAACAAGGTACTGGAAACGTTCCTCAGAGAGTTTGACTCATATTGACATGACAGCATCACGTAGTTGCTGCAGATTTGTCGGCTGCACATCCATGATGCCAAGCTTCTGTTCCACCACATCCCAAAGGCCATTTGAGTCCAGTGAACTCATTGTCATGTTCTAGAAACCAGTCTGAGATTATTCCAGCCTTATGGCATGGTGCCTTATCCTGCAGGAAGTAGCCATCAGAAGACGGTACAACATCCCCCACACCATGACACCACCACCACCAGCCTAAACCATTGATACAATGCCGGATGGATCTATGCTTTCATGTTGTTGATGCCCAATTCTGACCCGACCATCCAAGTTTTGCAGCAGAAATGGAGACTCATCTGACCAGACAATGTATTGGTCCAAGGTTGGACGTGTTGTGCGTTCAGAGATGTTCTTCTGAAGACCTCGGTTGGAACCAGTGGTTCTTTGAGTTCCTGTTATCTATCTTTCAGCTGGAACCAGTCTGACCATTCTACCTCTGGCATCAACAAGGCATTTCTGCCCACAGAACTGTCGCTCACTGGATATTTTCTGTCTTTTTCTGACCATTCTCTGTAGATCTTAGAGATGGTTGCGGGTTAAAATCCCAGCAGATAAGCAATTTCTGAAACACTGACCAGCCTGTCTGGTTCCAACAAACATACCGCATTCAAAGTCGCTTCAGTCACCTTTCGTGGTCATTCTGACATTTAGTTTGAACTGCAGCACATCGTCTTGACCCTGTCTATATGACTACATGCATTTAGATGCTGCCATGCGATGGCCGATTAGAAAATTGCGCTAATGTGTAGTTGGACAGGTGTGCCTAAGAAAGTGACCAGTTAGTGTATCTTGACAATTTGAATGAGAAAAATGGAACAGAACTCCTGCAATGAAATACTTGCAGTTGTTCTGTAATTTCCATGTTATTCACGAAGGTCTTTATGGATTTCTGTTTTTCTGTAATAGAGTCCCGGCCGTTCCTGAAGACCCCGATGATGTTCTAGAAACCAACCCCCCCCGTCCTTCAGAAACGACACACCCCTGCACAGAAGAACTCTACCAGCCCGGTTCAGATGTCACTTTAGCTTCCATGTGAGCCTGGATCGGCACGGCAACAACTTCCCCAACTTTTGACACAAAGCGACCTTTTGGACGTCGCTTTGACGAGACTACTGAGGGCAGAACTCCCTCCTTTTGGACTGGTTTTTTTTGGGGGGGGGGGTTTCCTGTACTTTGTTGTTCTTGCTCTTTTTAGACGGACTACATCCAGTTCATGTAACTTTTTTCTGTCCCTGATCTCACTTTGTTTCTTAAGATGAACAATAAATAAGCATTCCCGATTAAAAACATAAGGAAGGCGCTACGATAAAAGGAGAGCTGCTAGCGGGTCTACGGAAGACTGATCATGGTTGGAAGAGAAGGACCCTCTACTGTGCTGTTGACTCCTCTAGGCTGGACGTAATCAGCCGGTGGGAGGAGCCAAAGAGGAACGTTTAAAAAAAAAAACCAGAAAGCTGAAAGACAAACTGAAGAAAAAAGAGAAACTGGAGGCTATTTCAGTCTCACGTTTGATTCATTTTTGTTTTCCATACAGGGACGGTACAGAACGCATGGGAAAACTTTTGTTGTCATTGGGCTTATTTTAACCTTCGGACTCTCCTTGCCTCCAACTTCCCTCCTCAGATAAACTCAGCTCTACTGCTTCATTTTCCTTCCATCTATCTCCTCTCCCTCTTTTCCAAACCCCTTTTTTTGCATGATTCTACTCTTTTTCATGGATTCTCCATCCCTCTATGTTTTTCCGTTTCTGTATGTAAAGGACTAAAAATGTTGGACAAAAGTGTAAGAAATATTTTCTAAATCCCTTAAAAAAACAGAAAGGAACCTGTTTCTGTAATGACTTTTAAGGAACACAAACCATTTTTTAAATATAAAAAAGTACTTTTTTTTGGACACAACAATCTTACAGGTAAAGTTGAATTTTGTTGCTGAATTTTTCACTTTTTTGACCTCCCTGCTCCAAACGTCAGGACAAATTCTGGTGTTTGCCTAAAAGACAGAAACATGTATTTCTACGTTTGTTTGATCTGCAATTTCAGGTAATTAAACGGATTTCTTAGAGCGATAATGTCAGGCACAAAAAAACCTCTTTACTTCCTTCACTTTCTAAAGTACTAAAAGTGCAGGTGTTGTGTTGAAGTTGGGTTTTTTTCACTGCGTGTTCTGTTTCTTTGTTGATGACTCTGAAATGTGTGTGACAGGAATGGGGGAGGGCGGGGCTGATGGGTGGGATTCGGGGTCAACAGATATTCTGTGTAGATAGGGACTACATTCAGCGTTTTCTTGAGTTTTTGAGTTTTCCTCCTGATGTTCTCTCAGTCTGTCACTGTTCTGAGTTTGAACCGATTGAAAATATACAGTATTATAATGACTGGAGTCTGCTGGTCTTTTACACATCATATTCTATGTTCCATTTCAAAATCACCATGAAGGAAAAAGAAAAATAAGGGTTTGGCAAAAAAAATAAAAAATTAAAAAATTAAATACATTTTTGTGGTTTTAGTAATAAACTGACATGAGTTCAATGATATTGTATAAAAACTTTAACTTTTATTATTAACATCGGCACAACAAAATATTTCCTAAAAATAAAAATATTACCTAAAGATGATAAACTGGCTATGAAATCTTTATCATTTGGGATTTGAAGGTTTTGCAATGACTTTTGATCAAAAGTTTAATTATGTTACTTTGGAGCTTTTCAAACTAAAACTTTATTTGAAAGATCAAAGTGCAAAATCAAAACTTTTGAGCTTTTAAGGGTATTATAATGTTAATTCCTCTCAGAAATCCTCACGAATTTGATCTGTTCATGCATTTCTGAATGTTCCTCTAAAAACCTACACTCTGAGCACCAGTCCCTCGGTTGCTATAGAAATGTTGAATCAGACCGACTTGGACCAATCACATTGCCAAAACAGTTTCTGGAAATAAGTTAAAAAAAGAAAATCTTAAAATTTTAAATATTTTCTTTAATTAAGCAAAAAAAAAAAACAATGGCCAATTTTTATTTAAAACAAATCCTAGTGTTCTGTAGTGTTCTTTCTTTTGTATTGAGAAACTTTACTAAGATTATTGTTGATGGCAGACAGAAAATAAGAGCATTTTTCTGTAAACCTGGGGCATATTACTTTCTTAAGATTTATTTTTTTTGCAGTGATGCTGACGAAGTCTGGCTCCAACATGGCTGCATCAAGAAAACAATGACGACTGATTTGATTTGATTTGGTTGGAGCCAGAAGGAAACCATATTCTATGGGTGATGTCACACCTCCTTTGTCCAGTTCTACTATACAGACAATGTAAAAATGTTTTAGTTACTTATCATGTTGGTAACATGATGGTAGATGATTGGGCAACAATTTGAAAGCAACAAATGTTGAACCATTGCCATAAAACAATGTTTTTTTTGAAAATAGAATTATAAATTATGCTTTATTCTCTAAAAAAACACTGCTAGTTAAGCTACATGAAGAATTCACTAGAATGATAAATATGTCAGGATAAGACATGATCGTATCCTGACATAGTCACGTTCATTTTAGCATGTTTTTAGGAAATGCAGCAGCATGAATTAGGTCATATTCAGGACAAACATGTTCAAACTTTCTTCCAAACCTTCACACAGGGGAATACTAACAGCACTTTCCAAGGGTTTCTTGACTGTCAGCTGTTTGAAAGGGAGAAATATTCTAACTAGTTCTATCCGGTCTACATCTATGAACTTGTGGGTAAACCCATGTCCAAAAGGACTAAAAGATGTTTTTTTGTATAAATATGATATAAGTATCATGAAAAAGACAAGATCATTGCTCTGACTGGAACTGGGACGAGCTAATAACTAACCAACAACTAACTGCTAATGTGAAGAATATGCTTAGAAATATAAATGGGGATAACTCCTTTTCTCCAATATGCAAACCTAATATTTACAATATCATGATAGCCTGAATTGAACAGTTGCAGAGTTGGCTCAAAAGATGGACAGACGGATGGACAGACGGATGGACAGACGGATGGAGGGACGGATGGATGGCTGGATGGAGGGACGGATGCCATCCAGAACAAATGTGCCTGGTTGTAAAAACAGTCAATCCCAGTAACCAAAGACAGTTCAGTACAGTGTCTTTGTGAGTTTTGACTAAAGGAAACAACCTGTAGGTCAGTTCGGATTGTACTAAATCATAACTGAACATTTCCATGTTTTCTAACCCATAGTGGAGTTCAGGAATCAGGTCACCATTTCACCAGAAAAATCCTCCACTTTGGAAGAATGTTTCCATTTTTTTTTCCATTTTTTTTTTTTTTTATTTCTCTCCTACCTTGAGCAAAGGTTTGGGTTCCCGTTGGTGTGATGTGGAGGGCACCTTGGTGGACTTTCACGACACTCATACTCCGTCATAATCTGTTCTGTTTACTCAGAAAATTGTTTGCAGAATTCCACTTTTCATTCCACTTTTTGGTAGATTTACACCCAAAACCTTTCAGTCAGCCTTGTTCATTAGTTACACCAAAAATAATTGGACTTGAAGAGAAATGTTTTGGAATCTTTGCTCATTTCTGACACTGACATTTTTTCCCCCAACAGAAATTGACCAATACCAATGTTGTAAATATTTACTTTGATTTTTCAGAATGTAAAACAAAATTCCACTTTAATGTTTACCAACTAAAAACTAGGCAGAAGGTGAATGCACACAAACAAAACGGATTTACTCAAGGTTCACTTTGTTGCACCTTCGTGTTGTATCTGATCCTTGATATTGGTGAATTCTTTTCCAGCTGTTTCCTTTCCGTGCTTACTGTGAAAGGCTGGTGAAAGCTTAAAATAAATTGAGGCAATAATTCAAACATTTGGATCTTTTTTAAAGTTTTTTTTTTAACTTCAAACTGTCGGCAATCCCATCTATTAAAAATAGCCTACCCTGAGCGTGCCGTCCATTGACCGTATATAAGAACTGGACTGAGTGCCATCCATGAATGAAGTCCAGTTAAAAAATGGTCAATTCAGTGGTCATTTTTTTATGATAGGGAAACCACCACAATGGAACCAGACATCATCAGTAAGCAGTGATTGGTCTGAATCCATGTAACGCAACATTTCTATGGCAACCACTCTCTCCAATCACGAGGGAGCTTGTTGGAAGGTTGGAAGACCACAACCCTACCCCTTGAAAGCAGGCTTCATGAAATCTGTTGGATGTGGGGCTCCACCTACCTCTATGGAGGCATCTGATTGGTCATTTGATAACTTAACTTAATAGCTGAAACTACAGAAAAATACAAATTATCAAAAACATGTAGCAGCTTCTGACAAAAACACCCTGAAAATGCTGGGTTAAGAATAATCTAACTTGGGTTATTCTGTAACCCCTGTGCTGGGTCAAATATGGACTGGCTCGACACTGGGTTGTTTTAACCCAACGTCATAGGGTTCTCTGTTTGACCCAATTAAATGGGTTAGGTTTTTAACTCAAAGTTGGGTTAAGATGAGCAGTATGTTGAGCTAGAAGTACCTATGTTATAAAAACTACAACTACAAAACAGAATCTGGGTATCACTGCTACTATCCCCACATGAGTAATACCAACATTTTGTAGACAAGTTTAAAGAAGCACTAATTGTCAAAAACAAACAAACACACATTTCATGGAAAACATTGTAGCGTAAAAAAATGTAAGACAAATAACAGGAAGAAAACAACAATGAAAAGACGATGTGATTGACATTTTGGAGTTGGTAAAAAAATAATACAATGATAAACCAATAAACCAAATATTTATACAAAAAGTAATCGGTATTGAATTGTGCTAAAAGTGCGGTTTTGCCCATCACTACTATAAATGAATAAAATCGCAGTTCACCAGAGTGTGCCCGCCGGCAAAAAACGGACAAACTTCTTGAGCGAATCGTCCAGCCTGCTCCCTTTTGAGGATGTTAGAGAATTCTTCTGGGGTCAAAAGTTATTTACACGTCAACGCACTGGTGTTTCAGTCAAACTAATCTGGTAACACAAAGACGGATCAGCACTTTGGGATTGTAGTGATGCATGCGGTGGACAGACACACACAGAGTGGCCTGACAGTAAACACATCCATGCTCTCTGTTCCATTTAGACGGTATATTTACTCTGCATTACGGGGTTAATGAGGTGAGGCCATTCCCTCTCACCCTCTCTCTCCTTCTAATGGATTCCTACCTCCCTCTCTCTTTTCGTATTTGTCTTTTATTCACTCTCACTGGTGTCACGCGCCTTACGTCCCTTCTTTGTTTTCCTTTTTTTGGCTCTTTGCAATCATTCCCCCCGTCACTCTTTTGACCTTTCCTTTTCATTTTTCCATCTCTGGTTTTATCTCCCGTCTCTTTCTGTCTCTCCATCCTTCTCCGTTTACCAAATAGCTGATGTCACTTTTTCCATTTCCCCCTAATGGAGGCAGAAACACTGAGCGATGGACGGTGAGGAAAGATATCTGCAGATGAAGAAGGATGGACAGAAAGACGGGGAGACAACAACCAACGGACGGATGGAAAGGTGACAGCGCCGCAGAGGAGATCGAAGGAGTCAACACAAGATGGAATGAAGGCAATGCGGTGATGAAGCGAGAAGGAGGACGACTTTAACGAGGAAACGACAACTAAGAAAGAGCAAAGGGAGCGCCAAGTTTTACTGAGAATGAAACACATCAAAGAGAGACCAGCCTTTAAGGACCCCCTCCCATGAAAAGGCTCTTGGTAACGCTCTCATAGGTATTTTTCTGATGGTGGAGGACAAATATGACGTATAAAATTGCATTTCCGAGTATTTTTGTATTCAAATGTTAGTGATTCAGGAGCAGACAAAAATGCTGCTTGAAAAAGCTTCTAGCTTTTAGCGGTTCACAAGCTCCATTCTGATACATGTACATGTAGATGAGCAGATCCGTGTACTTCTTGGTCTTTCTCGTCTGAGCTGGAATCTGACTGTTTGCTATTTTTGTTCCACTGTTAACGTTCATCTGGAGACAAATTAATATCTTCTTTTTTTATTTTACATTCCTTTTCAGCAAAGGTTTTCAACCCGAGACCCTTTTCTTTCTTTTTTCTTTTTTTCTAACTGTCTCTCCCAGAACCATCCTGGGTGATTGAGAGAACATGTTCTGAACTGACAGACCAAAAAGACTTTCGTTTTGTTTACCAAGAAATGAAGCAGTTTTCAGAGAAACATCTCATGTGACATGTGGGAGAGTAAAAATACACGACTCAAGCAAAAAGAACAAAAACAAAAAAAACCTACATAGACAATTTTTGAGGACGTTTTTGATAGACGTGTTTTTATCGCCACCATCTAGTGAGGCGTATGGTTTAGATAGGTTAACCCTTGTGCTATCCTATGGGGTCAAGATGACCATTGAGGTGTTATCCTACCATGACACAGGTGGATAAAGGTGGACATGGACACCAGTGAAGATCATAAATCATTGAAGAAAAAAGGTTCAGAGCACTGTCTAGTGGGGTCCAGATGACCCAACTCCCAATGTTAAAGTGCCTAGGATAGCACAAGGGATAAATAGGAAAAAAGTCAGTATCATACAAAATCCCCAGTACATTGCTTTGGTACATTTTAAGACACACTGCATTTCCTCCTAACACAACGCTGCACAATCCCGTTGCGTTATTTAACTTTCAACAGCCACTGGTACCTCTGATAAAAGCTAAATGAGTCCATTTACGCCTCCTTGCCTTTTATGTCTTCTTTTTTTTCTCCTCCTTACTATGTGGACTGTAGATAACTTCAATTTACCTTTGATACCAAAGAACTCCCACTACTGCACAGTGCTATTGGCACAATAAGCAGAAATTTGCATAAAAAGCTCATTGTTAGCAGGAGCCAGTGTAAAGATGTGAGCCGGTTCTGCTTTGACTAGAAAGCCATGATAACTCATGGAGGTTTCCGCAACACCAACTTGGAGCTGTCATTTTTTTAATGACGCTGCTAATAATCACTAACAAACGAACAGAAATTGCTGAAAAACCAGGAAACGCAAACAATCCTGCTAATGCAATGGATGTACTCTGTTGAATCAGAACAGTGACTCCTAGGATCCAGAATGGTTAGGCTGGGAAATAAAAAAACACACTTATCAAGTAAAGAATGATTTTCCATTTTTGGCAGGAAAAACCAGCCGTGGTCACACAAATATGTGTTTTTACCTCACACAGTTGGGTTTGACCCTCTGGTACCGGAGCGGCAGACGTTTCTTTGAAACTTATTCTGACGTAAGGTTTGGGTTCCAATATCTATTCTACATTTCATAAACTCAAGGACTGATCGAATAAACGGTACGGAAAATAATTGCAGAAGCTAAACATGCAAAAAAGTAAGTGTGTTGGAATTAAACAAGGAGAAGAGAGACGTTCACAGACAGTGCAGCCCGGCTGATAAACCACACACACACAAATACACACACACACACACACACTTCGCCCTATCATTACTCTTCATTAGAGTCTTTATGAGGAAAATTAGAAAGGGAGTTTCCTCCCAAAATGAACCCTGGGGTCCAACCTGCCTGCCAGAGAATGTGTGTGTGTGTGTGTGTGTGCAGGTGTGTGTGTGTGTGTAATTGTAAATTTTTGCATGAGTTTCAGAAGATGAAAGGAGAGAGGATGCGGTACCTTAGTGTAATGTCCTCTAAAAAGTGGGATACAAGTACACACACTTACACACACACACACACACACACACACAATCCTGATGAACCTGTGCGATGGAGCTTAAGCGCTCCTTCATGAGAGGGATCAGACTTGGAAATGTAGAGGATCAAACATCAACGTTGGGCTGCTCTGAGCTCAAACCGTCATCTGTTGAGCTTATTCTACACTGAAACTGTTGTAGGGGCATCTGCAGGAGATCAGCTTCAAAAGGTCTTTTTTATTGGTGAAGTTGGAAAGACAAACACAACTTACATTTACTGTTATATGTGTGAAAAAAAGTCATTTTAGAGAATGTCCAGTCTTGTTTTTCTTCTTACATTTTTAGGTGAAAAGTTTTAGACTTCAGTTATTAAGTTAACCATTAGAAGCACAAATTGTTCAGTGGTCACATTGACCCAAAGCATTTGAGCTTTGACTGAATTGTCATCGTTTTGGGATGTGTAGCAGCACTATTGGACATGCTGAGTCAGCTCCTCAACTGAACCCTCGCCAAAGGTTTGCAGCCCTTCTGCTGAGAGTTATCCATTGACTGTCTATGTACTTGAGGCACTTCCTGTCCAGAAAACTGGACATCTATTGAGAAATAAACAGCTGTTACTCAGTCATTCTTTGCAGATGATCTACTGGTGAGACAGACAGAAGGAAAACTCTAAACAGACCATGACAGGAACTAACTAACTATATAACACTAAAAATCCAAACCAATGGGCTTTTCAAATAAAAACAAACAAATACAGAAACTGTTACAATGCAATATTAACACATAAAAATAAAAAAAACATTCATTCTGAGGTCATTTTTGATCAGAGTGACTCACATTTGAAAATAAAAAAAACAATAATGTGGAACTATTTCTATTTTTTTATTTTGGCCAACATTAAAATATCATTTCCCCAAATTTCATTCAGTCGTCATTTAAAGCAAACTCTGGGGTTCACAAAGTTATCACGCCTTAACTTTTAGTTTGTTTAAAAAGATGGCAAAAATGAAGAAACCCCAAATTAAAGTACAATGAATTAGAGTACAAACCCAAGAACTATTCTGGGCCTTTAAAGTTAATTTAACTTTTTTTTCGTTTTTTTTGTCTTTTTATCTCGGGTAGCCCCCCCCCCCCCCCAAAAAAAAAAAAGAAAGAAAACAGAATTTAAGAATAATAAATGTATAGATATGATATTTTGGGGGAATTTACAAATTTACAATTTACAAAAAAGTAGTAATGGGAAAGACACAAGAAAAAAATTAATAATATATTAATAGAAAAATTATTACATTTAAAGTATTTAAAAAAAGGACAATTCAAAACTTAAAAAGTTTAACAAATAGTTAAAAACTAAACAGAAAATATGTTCAAATGGGGCAGCACGGTGTTGCAGTGGTTAGCACTCTTGCCTCACAGCAAGAAGGCCCCTGTGTGACCCTGTGACAGACTGGCGACCTGTCCAGGGTGTCCCCTGCCTTTGCCCATAAGTGGCCGGGATAGGCTCCAGCAACCCTGTGACCCCAAAAGGGACGAAACGGAATAGAAAAGAAAAAAAAATCAAAAATGACAATGGCTAAAGCATAAAAAATGCAATTTTATTATAAAAACTTTATAGACTTGAATTCATAAAACAAAAAATGAAAATTGGCAAAACACTGGAAAAAAAATAAGAATAAATAAGAATAAAATTATAATAAATATAAACCTTTTAAAAAACAGCAACCGGGGGGAAAAAGGGGGAAAAATGAAAACAGCGTGACTTCTCCGAGGTTATATTCAATCTAATTTCTGCTGAAATACTTTTTCCTTAACAGGCTTGATCCTAAAAGTTCAAAACCTAAAATAATCTCTCATGGATTCAATATTCCAACTGGCAGCTTAACTGTGTTTCCCTGAGCGGGACACATGCCTGCCGACAGTGAACACCTCCTCCTCATCCTCTTCTTTCCACGGCCTTCTCTCAGTCTCCCACACATGTTCATCAGCGCATGCGTGCATGCGTGTGCGAGCGCATGCGGGGGAAAGCGCACACGCGCATCCCTCCATCTCTCTCTTTCACTCGCACAATAAACACTTGTCATTGGTCGGCATCAGTCGTTTATTCTCGCCGAAGCGAGGGATTTGTTTTTGTTCTTCCTGTCATTCGCCCATTTGACTTGATGGATGGTGGGTGGTGACGCACAACACCTGCCACACACACACGCACACGCACACACACACACACACACACACACACACACACAAGCTAGTAAGGCTTCAAACAGTCAGCAATGGTCTCACATGTGTGCAAATTGGTTATTTTTATTGACTTTATTGACAACATTTTGGCAGACTGTTGGTCTGTAGTTCAACAAAGAGCCAAATCGGATTCTGTCGGTATTTTGGTGTGAAGGAACAGCGTACGGCTGCACTGACAGACTTACTGTCGTGGTCGACTCCCAGAGTGACCTGCAGTGTAAACAGCCGTTCATCTCCAGGCAGGGCGGCAGACGAAAACACGCAAGGAAGCGTGGGATCCCAACCGCTCAGAAATCTCCTCATGTCCGTCCACGACACGACGCAGATCTCCTGTTCTTCACATTCAAAATCCTTTCAACTTCTGAAACCTTTCAACCGTCCTCCGTTTTGCTTCCATGGAGTCCGTTCATTCCTGACATTGGACATCTCGTCGGGCATTTTCCTGCTTATCCCTTGTGCTGTCGTGTGGGGTCCAGATGACCCCACTCCCAATGGTGGCTGGTGCCGATAGAAACAACACGTCAAACATTTGTATTGATGCCAAGGTGGACAAAAGGATCAAATATGATATTATTTTCACTTTTCTTTCCCTTCAAACCTTCAAACATGACTCCTTCAGCATCTTCAGTGTTGGATTTCAGCTGTCAGCATTCACGTGGCTGTTTTCACAGGAAATGCAACTCCTGAAGATCTCATATATATATATATATATATATATATTTTAAAAAAAAACTTGCCCCTCTCACCCTCCGTGGGTGGTTTCTCCTCCAAGCTCGGGTCCTCTACCAGAGGCCTGGGAGCTTGAGGGTCCTGCAGTATCTTAGCTGTTCCTAGCACTGCAGCTTTTCTGGACTGAGATGTCTGAGGTCTTTCCAGGTATCTGTTGTAGCCACTCCTCCAGCTTGGGGGTTACTGCCCCGAGTGCTCCAATTACCACAGGCACCACTGTCACCTTCACTTTCCAGGCTTTCCATATATATATATATATATATATATATATATATATATATATATATATATATATATATATATATATATATATATATACTAAAAATAGAACCACAATTCCAACAACAAACTACTATGCATGAAAATACTGACGCACATCACGAGAGCGTTTTGCCGTTTCTAGTTAGAGGGCAACAAAGGAAGTGCCCCCCCCCCCCCCCCCCCATTGCTGCTGCAGAAGCAGAGGCAGCTTCATAAAGACCTGCAGCTCCGCTCGCTCCCTGTCCTCCCTGATCCATCTGATACCTTTGTCAATTAGTGCTAATGGAAAAGAGCTCACAACTGTTGACTGAAGGAAAACATCATGATTATTATGTTGATCCCCCCCCCCCCCCCCCCTCCACCTCTGTGCGCCACAGCTCTGGGTTTTTTTTTCTGAACCTACAGCGGAGAACCTTTACCAATTGCCTTTCTATATGTCCTCCATCATGAGAAAATGTCACAAGAACATGTTCAAAACAGCCAAAACACATTTTTCTACTTCATGTCGACTGTCTGATGATCGCGTTTGCAATTACCTGATTGGTCCAATGATTTTAGTAGACGTGCAAACGTCAATCGATGGCTCAAAGTCTTTTGTCACGACTTTTCTACTCAGCGGTTCAAGTGGGTCATAACAAATGTCTTTCGTGTTTTTTTTTTTTGACAGGTTTGTGCCCACACATCTTTGTTGTGTGACGCTAAATTTAGATTTATAAACTGACAGTTTGAAACATAAATGTTTATGAGATGTGAAGGACGTTTGCACAAAGAAACTTAAAGAAAATAAGGGATTTTTAAGAGTTCTTTTGAATTCTTGAGTATGGGTAATGCATCTCTAAAAAATAAAACACACACACAAACACACACACACACACACACATATTTGCAACATGAAGGAATTTTTCCATCCACTTAAAACGCTGCCCTGCAGTTAAATTCTGGCAAATGACGGATGGAAAAAATTGATAAACAATCAGGGCTAAATGAGAACGATGCTGATCGGTTTTGACGTAACACTCGGAAAAAGACAGATAAGAGCAAAGCTGATATAAACAGACAACAGGAAGTGGAAGTCTGCGGCCAAAACGTTGTTGGAACAACTATTTCTGTCGCTTGTCATCCCAGGAATGGGAATGTGTGTGTTTGTGTGTGTTTGCGTGGCCCATATGGTGGTATGGAAATGAAGTGACGGCCGTGCAACGTCCAAACTGGACACAATCGATACCACACAGGAAACAGTTTTTGTTGGCAGGCAGAGCAATCATGCAACACAAAAAAGGGGGAAATCAAAAAAGTCAAACCAAGTTAAGGGACGTTTTAAATGACTTTGAATGGAGTAAAGGGTGAGGGAAGTGGAAACGGATCCACCAGGGAACCAGTTTGTTGTCTTAGCTGGGCTGTCTTGATGACATTTACAAAGAAAGCAGCTGGTCATCTCAGTTTAAAGCCCGGTTTGTGTTTTTGGTTTGAATACAATAATCTGCAAAACAGATGGAGAGGAGAGGAGGGAGCGACGGTCTTCAGCCATCCATCGACCTCTCTGGAATAAAACAGGGATGGAGACGCAAACCACTTCAACCGAGCAACAGATTTGGCAAAATTGGGCTAGTGCTTCGACTTTCTTTTTATCCGGATAAATCTATCGTTTAACTGGAAAAGGAAGGTGGAAGGAAAACCAAGTTTGGCCGATCTGGGTTGATTTCACAAAGAGCCAAAAAGAAACTCTTTGAATTTGGTTGAAAGAAGCGTTAACGGACAGTCAGAGCTGATTGGCTTTGGGCTCAACTTTCCCCAAAAGTTTTTTGTAGAACTGTTTGGGGATGATCTCATTTCATTAAAAAAATTAAGACAAAGAAAAAAAAAAGGTGTAAAAAAGAAAAAGCAAACAAGACAATTTCATGGTCATTAAACCACACTTTAATAGTTTAGAAAACAACAAATGAAATTTAAGTGAATTTGAAAATAAGATAATTATTTATTAGGCTTATGATGCTTTGAACAACCAAAATACTACATTTTTATAACATTTATTGCAGTATTTTCTGCTCTATAGAAAATGAATGGTTGAATATAAAAGACCACCAAACTGTAAGTTGCATTGAGCGAAACAAAAGAGTCAGAGATAAGTCCGTCAGTCAGTCTTCATTGAATGGTAAACGGCGTACACTTGTAAAGCGCTCCAAAGTGCTTCACACATCCACACACTGATGGCAGTGTGTCCGCGCCCACCTTCCACAAGAGGCAAGGCGGGGTTCAGTGTCTTCCCCGAGGACACTTTGACGGATGGGCGGGCTAGGCGGGAATCAAGCCTGCAATATTCCGATCTGAGGTCGACCGCCCTACCACTGCACCACGGCCGCCCCCAATAAATGTGTTATCTGCGGGTGAAAAATGTTTAACCCTTGTGCTATCCTAGTCACTTTAACATTGGGAGTTGGGTCATCTAGACCCACTAGACAGAGCTATCCTACGGGGTCAAGATGACCCGATCCTTCCATTGAGGTGTTCTCCTACCATGACAAAGGTGGATAAAGGTGGAGAGGATTTCATTGTAATCCATGGACACCAGTGAGATCACAAATCAATTGAAGAAAAAAGGTTCAGAGCACTGTCTAGTGGGTCTAGATGACCCAACTCCCAATGTCAAAGTGCCTAGGATAACACAAGCGTTAAACAGCAACATGGAGGTAAAGGCGCTCATGAAATATTAGAAAATGACAATATTTTCAACCAAACTGAATCTGCATGATTGCACTTGTCTGAAAACAGTCTAGCTAAGTTAAAGAACAGACCCTACTAATAATTCTAAACACAAAATGTCGCGTTCAGTTGTTTTAGCACAAACGGAAGAAGAAAATCACAGATGGGGATATGATTTTTGAGAAAGAGAAACGAGGGTACTGACGACGAGGGAGGGTGGGACATGATGTCCTCGGGTCTGTTGTGCGATCATTTCACAGCCTAAATGTGCAAAGGTCAGCTGTTATTAATGGCAGGCCCTGAGGAGCGCATCAGCGTATGCAAATGTGTGTGTGAGACAGTGTGAAGCCTGGCATGTCACACCTTTCTGCTCTAAATGCCACGTAGCGTGGCATTAGTGTCGTTGCTGCATCGTCCTCGGGGGCCTGCCGGCTCAGGGCGGGTTTGAAAGTCCTACCAGACGTTGAGCCGTTTCCTTTATCTGTTCAGATGTGCAAAAGCACTTCGGTCGGACGTTTTCTAGCTTTCAAACGGTGTTGAAAACAGCAAATATCTGGGGTTCTGACTTCTGCTCTCAAGACCTTTTTGTAAATGCTTGGAAACAAACTCCTGGAGGATAATGAGGGTGAATGTGAAGGAGATTGAGGTCTGATCCTCTCGGCCCCACTTCTGGAGTGAGAACGTGTCTCCCTGGTATTTTAAAATTTCCCCAAAAGGACAACAAGTGCAGCGTAAATGCAGAACAAATGCAAGCCCTGTTGCTCCTTGTTCCACATCATGGGCTTTTGGTCTCCGTTGTGATCTGTAACTGGAGATGAAATTCCAGGTTTTGACCTCCTGGTAGGAGAAGGCTGAAGGGAATCTCAGAGCCCGTCCACTCGTGACTGATGGATGCTCTGTTTGTCTTATTTTTACTCTGAAATTGCCTTTTTTTGCCGCCTTCTCTGAGCTGTTTACTTTTAGCTCCATCCTCTGTTTCTGGTCTGGAAAGTAATGGAGTGCTTGAGGTCAGTATGAGGTTCACGGTGAAGTTCTGACTGCCTTAACCCGCCCAACAAGAAGACAAAACAACAACGCCAGCAAGGTGGAAACAGTGCCCCAGCTGAAGCACCGCCCGAAACTCATCTGTCTTCTCCGCACACATCGTTTCTCTTCATTCTCTCCTCCTTGGAAGATCTTGCACCTTGTTTGCTCCTTCATATTTGACGCCACTCTCAGGTCGTATGCGAACAAGCTGAGGACGGCCATGACATTTGTTCACAACAGCTTTGAAGTGTTGATGTGAACAGGTTGGAAGTGGAGGCAGCGGCAGCATCCGAGGAGAATTCAAGAAGGAAAACGAACAGAAGTCACTTGAAAAAGTAGATTGTTGATTGAATCTTTTGAAGGATTATTGCACTATCTTAGGAAAAAAGGAACTTGTTTTTTTAAACGTATAGTTTATTCCAACTTTTGCAACAGAGCATTATACACAGTTATCTCCATAGTTTCCAGGATAATCATCTTAAATACAGTAAGTACTATCAAACAAGGTACACACACTACAATACTCTTCATCTAAAACAGAAAGAATGAAATCTAAACATGCCAGCATTTGACCATCTAGACCAGGGGGGCTCATTGCGTCGATCGCGATCGACCGGTCGATCTTCAAGGACATGAGGGTAGATCGCAGCCCAGCAAAGACAAATACCCCAAAAAATAAAAACATACAGTGAATCAAAACCCTCACCAAGAAGGACATGACTTGATTGACATGCAGAATGGCCTATCAGACATCCTCTGATACATACGTCACTGCACGTGCGTGTTTAAATACACTGAGTGCAACAATGTCTGGGGTCCCGAAGTATCAACTAATTATCTTCCATTTAAATTCCCTCCATGTGTTTGAGTTTGTGGTCAGCTTTGCCCCCTCCCACATCTCATCGGGTATGCCTCTGGCTAAAAAGCAACTTTTAAAATAGTCTCTGATGTACAAATTTCTTGGTTCATTAGCAACGCTCTACATTTGCTTAAAGTAGGATCCAATTCTTCATTTGTCATTCGTGCAAAGCATCGCCAAACAAATTATCGTAGCTCTGGTCACAACAAGTGATGGAAGAAGCACATATGCAGGTCAAAAACTGGCCAATAAGGCAGATGCAATTTAAATAAAAACAATAAATTCAACTGTGCAAAGAGATTTTGCGCAAACTGGCATGTGCAAGGGTAAAAATGAAAAACAAAAACAGGTAGACGTCTGCTGATGAATGGGAGTACCCTGCCTTCACACAACAGTGGCCAGAATAGGCTCCAGCAACCCTGTAACCCAGGGGTGGGCAAATCCACGCCTCGGGGGCCGGTGTGTCTGCATGACTTCCAGATATTCTTGCCCTACTCATGGATGATTACCTGATTCAGACGTGTCCAGCCAATCAGAACATGCCAGAGCAGGGTATGCAGGAAAACCTGCAGGAATGCGGCCCTCAGTGAACACCTCTACACCCCCTTCCAATGTTCACACAGGCTTTGGTCCATGTAATTTGTTGATTTTTGTGTAAGTCGTTGCTTTTTTCTTTTTTCTTGAAATGAATCCCAGAGTACTTTCAAATGTGGACTTTGTGGGAGTCTTTCATTTGTTGGGGCATTTAACTTGTTTTTCTTTCATTTATGTTCCTTTTACATTTCTGACAGGGGTGTAGCATAAATTGGGGGCTCATTCGGGATATAAACCTAGGACCTCTCATACCCCAAGCAACATTCATACCCTCGAATGTCAAACTTTCAAAATCAAATGGTAAGAACCAGGGCCTTCTCTCTGCGAGGGGGGAGGGCTAACCACTACACCACTACGCCACTATCAAGCCCAGTCAGGAACTTATGGTTACAAACTAGTTTGTACCAGGAAGTCTCTCCCTTTGCACAGGGGCAGCAATTTTGTCAGAATATACAGGATCATTTATCGTGCAGAAGCTTGAAGTGATAGAAGTGAGTCTGAAAGGACATAGACAGAAAGGTCACACACGCACGCACGCACACACACACACACACACACACACACACACACACACACACACACACACTCACACAATGGGTGGGAAGGATGACACCAGATGAAGATTGAAATTTGAGGAAGAATCAATATTTCCATTCAAACGTCTGTTTGATTTTCTGAAGATTAGAGGAGATTGCTTCTGTGCACCTCAGAGCAGCTGTTCACATGGGCGGCGAGCATCTCACTGCAGAGGAGGAGCCATGAAGATGAGAAAAGAGACATTTTCTGTAGGAACTGAAGTCACGTTTAAGACAGCGTGGGTTTTCACTACCATCACTACAAAGAGTCAAGAAAAACACACGGGTGGACTGGACATCAACCTGTCTTCCAACTGGAAGACAAATGAATTCCTCGTTAGTAACAGAACCGTCTCCTCACTAACTAGACTGGCTGTCATGAAGGACTTCTTTAGGATTTGTCCAAAAGCTCTGGCCCACAGTCAGAGTCAAAGCCAAAAAAATAGAGTCTTTGCTCTGCTTTGGTTCTAGTTGCATCTTCAGTTGGACTTTTTTTGGGAGCTCTTCAACTGTTCCTCCAACTTCATGAAGTTACCTGGCAGCTCTGTTTGGAATGGATGTGGATCTGGCTGCTTGTTCCACGTCACCAAGTGGAGAACAAAACAGATGAATGAGTCGCACAGCCATCGTGTCCTCATTAGTACTGAACAAATACAGACGATTTATATTATCGTAGCAATAGTGTTGTAGATAAAAAAACGTACAATATGTATAGATAAAAAGCATGAGTAACTCAACAAATGTCTTCATATTTACAGCAGTTTTAATAACTGATGCATAGATACTTGAGTTGGTTTTTGTAATTGGAGAGCACTTCCAAAAAAGTCTGTGTAAATACACGTATATTTGCGTTTGGGCTTACGCATTCAAAACTCTCAAGCTCACACATGGCGACGGACATTTTTCAGATCGTACAAAAGGCGTTTCCATTAAATGCACATGGAGAGTCAAACCAATTGAACTTTGACCAATCAGGGACCTGGGTTTGATTCAAGGAAGTACCAACGGTTTGAAAATTCATCATGGAGGAGAAATTAACAATTGCTGTTAGTGCCCAGCAAGAATTCTCTGACACCAAGTGGTTTAACTATCATAATAGAGCTGTGACAGAAAAAACCTGGAGGAAGATGTGTGAGATTTGGACTGCTATGGCATTTCCCCCTAATCCTCTTTCAACTGTAAGTACATGCGCTAGTATTGGGTACAGACAGTCCAGTGTGAACACCAGGGGCTAAAAGCATTAATTGACTGATGTGAACCTAGCATTAGTTGTGACTGGCCTTACGAGTGGATATGGGCGTTTGTGGGTGAAAAAGCGGTACAAGGCATGCAGGCAGCCAACACACAACATCAAGGCTGAGACCGCTCGCTTCACCTTCGACATTTTGACTGAAGCTCCACGCACCGTCGCGGTGTACCCTACCTTCTCCTGTATAAGACCCGTCCAAAATCACTGCTAAGGTCAATTAGAATAGAAATGATTGACATTTCTAAAACAACAAAGTGAAATTCACAGTTTTTTATGGTACCAGAACTACCGTATATTCCATACTGGTACCAACTTGATATCCAGTTTCAGTACCCATCTCTATGTACACCCCAAAGGTGCGCACGGTCAGTAAGGGGCCAGTATTTGCAGCTTACAAACAACTAGATGTGATGTGAATGACACTTCACCCTCCTTGCCTCCAGTGTGGCTCCACTGTTGTGCAAATACGTATGAATGTCCCGTTGATGGTCAGAGGGGCCGTAGGTGTGTACTGGTAGCCACGCCTCCTTCAGTCTGCCCCAGGGCAGCTACATCAGTAGCTACCATCCCCAAGTATGAATGAGGAGTGAATGAAAAATAGTTATACACTGTTAGCATTTTGAGCATCAGGAAAAGCGCAGAAAAATCCAATCCATTAGTATTAATATTAATTTTCATGATATTCCTGGAGGTGGCGGCTCAACCCTCAAGGGAACTGCAAGACACACTGGATTGGACTGAAAACTGAATTGCAGATCAGAATACACATGTTTGTGAGTCTGATCTGTAAGAGAGAGAGATAGATAGAGAGATAAACTGTAAGAGACATCGTAGGGTTGGACGTTTGGATGGGGAATCAAAGAGGATCCAACAAAGTGGAAGGAAGCTGTGAGTTCATGATGGTGCAAAAATACCAACCAGTGTTTTCCCAACCTAAAGCGAGAATTGAAGGGATACCTGTGAAAGCAGAGACCCTGAGTGGGTCAGCAAGTCTAGTCTGCGGTCCGTTCAGTTCATTTCCTCCATCCAGCATTTTCAAATAAACAGCCAGCCCATGAACAGCTGACAGAGTGTGTGCACGTGTGTGTCACAATATTTGCCCTCTGTTATTGGAGCTCTGAGGCCACAGAGTCCTATTTAAACACCCAGCTGTGAATTATTCACTAAATAAATACATCAGGACCACACACACACACACACGAACACACACAAGTTTTGAAACATGTGTACACACACTTACACTAAAGTGCCATCTCAACCCAGCGCCACACACACCATCACACAGGAGGAGTGTGAGGATTAGATTGTTGTGAGTGGAAAAAGCTGATAGATTGAATTACCTTTAGAGGCACAAACACACACACAAACACACACACACACAGATTTCATTTCATCTCTGCTAAAGTGGATATGGCAGACAGTCAGTTCATTCCCATGTGAGACGCAGGCTACTATAATGAAGAATGCAATGATGGGGTGACACCTAGAGACGGACAGAGGTAGTGCGTGGTCTTAAATTCATGCTGCTCTCTGAATGGACTTTTTAAGAAGTGTTTTTTTTTTTTGGTAAACATACCTTTACATTTATTTGACTGTTAAATTATTTTTAATTAAACCAAGCAATCTCACCAACACTCTAACTCTATACAAGAAAAGCGGAATTATGTCCAAAAAAAGAGAAATTTTTTTTTTTTAAATGATCCATACTAATTTAGCTCATTTCAAAACTAAAGTCCAGAAAATCCTTGAAAAAGAGACTGGTATCAAATTTTACAATTTCTTCCTGTATTAACCCATAAGAAGCCGTAGGGACATCAGTGTTACAGAAAAACATCAGAAATGTGTTGTGTGGTCCACTTGGTCTGTGGTAAATCCTACATTATTCATTTTAGGAAAAATTGGTCTGGGTTCTTACGGGTTAAGATGCAAGTTTGTTAATACTAGAGGGAAATGTAGTCAAGAACACGTCCAGCTCTGCTTTTTAGGCCACTGTTTCACTCTTTAAAATGTTCTTCTTAGAGGATTTTAGCTTCACATGTTTTCAAATGTCTAAATATTTTAGTTCAATGTTGTAAAGATACACCAGAATATATATATATATATATAAAATGACTGTCAACAGAGGCTTGAATGATGTGACTTACAGTATTTCTGCTTCTAATGGAAACACTTTTTCGGAACTGGTTTCATGTTACAGCAATAACCGAGGCTTCTAATCCATAGTTAAGAGCAGTGTCACTTTACATATATATAAAAATAAAATAGTGGAAGATAGAAAAATTTAGGACCTTCTTTACTCACCATCTACAATTTGATCCATACGTTTTTAACATGGTGGAACTCGACTATAACGATTCGTTATGAACAAATTTTACATTATTTCAATACATCAAGAAGTTATGAAAAAAATAAAAAACAGTAGAGGAGTTATTCCCACTGTAAAGTTTTGAAAATTAGCCAAACGTTTTCCCACCAAAAGTGTTTTTGAGATTCCATGGGGGCAGCCATTTTGAAATGAGCAGGAAATGCCGTTATACTGCCCCTAGTGGAAAGACGATAAACTACAGGGCAGGAATGGACCAAGTGTTGTACAATCAGTTTTTAAGAAACGTTTAGGTCATGACAATGAGATAGGGGTATCAGAAATGTGTGTATTTAATATACCATTGGTCATTTAGGGTTAAATTATATATCGGAATTAAAATATGAATGTAATGTCATCCACCCCTTATTAAGCTGGCAATTGATCAAAATTGATCAATTGATCAAAATTGGAGGCTCTTGTTACTTTTACTCAACAATAAATTAACATAGATTTTGGATTAAACTATTAATTTTTTAGACAGCCAGTATTAAGATTTTGGGAGACAAAGTAAAGGGTTTAGTGACAACCTTCAACAAATCTAACACGTCACCAAATGTAAATTTCAGTATGAAACAAATGTTATTTTCTTAAAAGAATTACACAACATTTTATAACTAAATTCTTTATGCAAAACAAAAAAATAACACTACTGAGTAGAGATTAAAAGAATTTCTTTAATGAAAAAGCAACCAACAGTTTTAGGAATACAAACCCCAAAAGCCAAACAAAAAGCATCAAAAAACAAAACCAGAATAACAAATGACTACAGACTTCCTCCCAAAAGGGGAATCTCTAATAAACATTTGATTTTGTAGGATTTGCTGTATTTTGACAAAATACAAAAGGATAAAACCAACAACTCAATAACGTACTTCAGGTAGAAGAAAAGCTTTCCGCTTCATCAAAACATGGGAAAAGACAACAGGAAAGAACTTCGTCACCTTACAGAAATGCAAATCGTCTGTTAAAATCTTAACAGAGTGAAAGTTTGTGATAACCGTCCGACACAAAAAACTCACTAAACATAAATGTAAAGGAGAATACCTCCCTTTGGACGTAAAGGTTGAGTTCAAGTATCCATTGTTTCAAAGGAAAAAATGTTCGTCATTGTTATTCCAAGAAAGATTTCTTTCTTCCTGACATTTTCTTGAAAACTGAAACATGCCATAGATTTAAACTAGGGTTCTTGTGATGTCACTCAAAAACCAACTGCCAGTTCTCAGCTGAAACTTTTGAAAAGAGCTAGAAAAGTGTTTACATAAAAAAAAACTGGAACGAGAACACTTACAAGCATTGCCCGCGTCTAAGAACTGGACAGAGTGGCTCCTCCCCCGTGGCATTCCAAACAGGAAGTACCTGCTGGCTTCAAGAAGATGCAAAAATCCCATCGACTTCTATAGAGATGAATGGTTATTCCATTTGTCAGAACAGCCATTCTTGCTCTAATCCCCTTTTTTTTTTACATGTTCTTGATAATCATCTGGTTCCAACAGGGTGTTCAGTTAGTGAAAAAATGGCGACTAAATTGACTTGATTTGGTTGGACCCGGAAGTAACCAAACAGTCAATGGTTTCATCAGGTTTTTACAGAGAACTTCGCCTGTAACTACCGATGTGCCACGTATATCATCCTTTAAAGGAGACATAGACAAAAGAAACTGCTTTTTAAAATTATATGAGAATTTATGTAATCTGGTTCAGAAGAGATACGTTGCCATTGTTGTGGTATTTCAAAGTCTAAGGTCATCAACTCGTTTTGCTCCGTACTCTGTCTGTAAGTTACAGTTAAAGTGGCTCCAAACGAAACAGCAGGAACGTTTGTAGAAAAGGCTACTGCATGAAATCGAGTCCTAATATGATTGACATTTTTCAGATGGTCTTAAGTCTCCTTTAGCTTGTACTCAGAGATGTCTAATCATCTAAACCTTTAACACTTTGGCGACAGCAAAAGAAGACATATTTTTTTTTTTTGTAATTAACGAAATTCTAAAAAATTCTCATGTTTTACGTCTTCTTTAAAAGTTAGCTTGTATTCAGCACAAACACGTCTTACATCTACTGGTTTTCTGCCACTAAACCAACATTTACCCGTTTAACAGCGCAGCGATAGCAAAATAAAGCACAATCTTTGAATTACTGTAACTCTTTGACCGTATACGAAAACAAAATTTGAATGAATTCTGATGTTTTATGTCTTCTTTAAAAGTGGGCTTGTACTCACCTCACAGTTGACATGTTTCAGGCCACTGAAACCACATTTAATCCTTTAAATACTGTTAAATTACTGAACTACCGTAACTCTCTGACTGTTTTCGTAATTAACAATATTCTAAAACATTCTGATGTTTTACGTCTTCTTTGAAAGTTAGCTTAGACTCGGCACAAAGATGTTGCCCATCGACATTTTTCCGGCCTTTAAAGCCACATTTAACCCTTTAACATGCTGGCGACAGCAAAATAACACACGATCTCTGAATTACCGTAACTCTTATCGTATACGATACCAAAATTTGAATGAACTCTAATGTTTCTACGTCTTCTTTAAAAGTGGGCTTGTACTCAGCTCACGGTTGTCTCACATCCACGTTTTCAGCCCCTGAAAAACATTTGACTCTTTAAATTCTTTTAATTCTTTTATTGTTTATGCAACTGACGAAGTTCTTACAAATTCTGAAGTTGAGAAAAGTGTTTTTGCGCCGAATGAAAATCTTTTGGTTTACGTCAACTACGTAAACACTTTACCTCAGTTAATTGTTGCATATCAACGCATAGCTACTTTTCTCTGCTTCAGAATCCGTTGGCTTAATTGTTGTTTGTGTAGAAGAGCTGCGGTAATTCATAGAACGTCAACGCTGGACCTGAAGCTTTTGTGGTTGAAGGATTGAAACTCTTCCAAACTAAGAGTAACAGGAGGGGTTCACTTAGTTTTTAACACTGAAAGCTGCTTTCAGAGAGCAGGTCCTGTGTTGGAGAACTGGACCGGGTCCACCGAGCCAGCGGGGGGCTCACAGCTCCGTCTTCTGTCCAGAAAGAGGCGCCTGCGGCTGGATCTCCTCGTCTGACGTCACCCCTTCATTCGTCTTGTCCAAGGAAGCTTTGCTCCTTTTCTTCTTATTCGTCTTCTTCTTCTTCTTGGAGGTCTTCTCTCCGTCCGAGTCCGCCCCGTCGCCTCCTTCCTCTTTGTTTTTGCCCTTCTTCCCTCCTTTCTTCTTCTTTTTCTTCTTCTTGTCTTCTGCTATGGCAGCCTGGTCTCCTTTCTTCTTTGGAGTCCAATTCTCATTCAAGCAGTCTAAATGCGGAAAACACAACATTTAGTTTCAATATAAAGGAAATGAGCAGCAAGAAGGACTTAAGCGGATAAACTACCTTTGTCCTGTCCTTTGAGGACATGTTTGTCACACAAGAACGTTGTCAGGTCCTCCTCCTGGCTTCCTTTGTACCAGTCCTCGATCACCTCCTCGTACTGTTCTATCAGCACGTCACACTGACACACAAACACACACACAGGTCAACAAGCGTTTACACAAAAGGCGCTGGCTGCACCCCGGGGAGAGGGAAATCACCTGTTTTTTAAGGTCTGCGACTTCTGCCGAGGTCTCGTTCCACAGCTCGTAGGGGATGTCCATCACCACCTTCACGCCTTTGTTCACCAGGCCGTGCAGCGTGGAGAAGGTCTCCGACATGCCCTGTTGAGACAGGAACACGGCACTGCGCTATGTTTCACGTCAGAGACGAACATCGCTTTAGGTCCTAACAGCACCTGTGTCTACAGGTGGATATGGACCGTCTGCAGGCGAAAAATGGGCAAACCTGTCCAGGGCTTGCAGGTGTCCCGTATGAGGTATCAAGGTCGTTGACCGCTCGGTGAACCCGGCGAGTGAAAATAATGCACATGCGTGTTTCTAGTCTACGGACATGCCCCAGGCGACAGGTTGTAGTGAAAACTTATCCTATGTACACAACGGGCTGGAACGAGCTTTAAACCCCTGGTGTTTACACTGGACGGTACCGACCCCACAGTAGTGCATGAACTCACGGTTTTGAAAAGGGCTTGGTGAGAAATGTAGAAGTGGTGCCAAACTGATGAATCTTGCTGCAGGCTCTTTCTTTCACAGCTCTATCCCGCTTTATGAAAGACTTGGTATTGCATTATCCCTTGTTAACGCTGGGAGTTGGGTCATCTAGACCCACTAGACAGTGCTCTTAACCTTTTTTCTTCAATGATTTGTGATCTTCACTGGTGTCCATGGATTAGTCTGGTGCAGAGGTTGCAATCTGACTGTTCAACCCTCGCATTATCCTCAAATATTACTGTCCATGGTCCATAGATTACATGAAATCCTCTCCACCTTTATCCACTTTTGTCATGGTAGGAGAACATGTCAATGTGAGGGTGGGGTCATCTGGACCCCACAAGATAGCACGAGGGTTATTCTGTCCAGGCACAAACTGCGGGTATTAATATTTCTCCTCTTGGTACTTTCGTGAATGAAAAGGGACGCCATCTATATGTCACTACCAAATGCAAGTCCCTGATTGCCGCACATTTTGCACGTACAGCCAAAAAATGGTCGTAGAAATGGTCGTAGGCACAAGCCGCAGTTGCGGATTTCACCCCCATAATCAATTAAAACGGTTGACACTGAAAAATGCTAATCCGGTCAAAGTTCAGCCAGATCAACTTTTGACGTGAGCTCAACCGTCACGCGTTTTGTACAAACTTAAAAACTTGCGTAGCGACTTTTGAGCGCGGAGGCATAGTCGGAGCGCATAGTCTTGCATTCACATAGACCTTTCTTGAAAGCGGTCGTGTTTCCAAGCCCAGTGTGAATGCAGCATCAAACTACACCTAAAGTTAAGTAAGGGTGAAGTAGGTGAGACGCGGGCGTGTCGTATGGCCATTGATGTGGTTGAACTGTAACTGACCCGACTTGGTAGAAGCAAGGCTGTGATTGGACAAAGAAAGGCAGGGCCAGTAGAGACTCAACAGGCAGAGATGCTAAACGTTTGTCAGGAACCGAATATTTCCTTCCTGATGGATTTTATATTTTTTCACCACCATAATCTTTTTTTTTAATCTGTGGTTCAGAACCGACACTGCAGTTATTCTCAGAACTAGACTGACTTTTTTTTTTAATATCTTTATCTTTAATATCTCTATTTTTCCCCTTTGACTGACTTCAGCCCAACTTTTTTTTACTCCAACTCTCTCATGGATCTGCAACCTTTAACACTATAAGAGACATTTAGTTCAGGTCAGACCAAAACCCTCAAGAACCTCAAAGTCCCACTTTCTTTAGAAAAAATCCCTTTATGTTTTCGTGGTCATAAAGCCATTCATTTATTAGAAAAGTAGCTTTTAAACATTTACAATAATTGAATTGGAAAAGTGTTTATATATTTTTTTACATGACAATTTACTTTTCTTACAAATACAAATCCTTTCCAAAATAAAATACACCCTCTCGATGCAGCTGATTTTTTGCGTGGGTCTTTGAAGCGCTGTGGCGCCCTGCGGTAACCTACAGAGCTGTGTCCGATAGCCTACGTGTTTCCGCTCGCCGAGCTTCCTGGCTTGCGGGTCGGCCACCCGACCGCCACTGCAGGAACGCCGGAATAAAAGCGCGACGGCAGGCACCTGTCGGCGATTACGGGGATTTCCGAAGGAATGGATGAAAAGCGGCTCCGGCTCACCAAAACACACGTGAGGCGTGTGAACACGCAGACTCTGACAAATGCTGCCAGAACTCTTAGAAGCTCCTGTTTTTTCAGGACCAAGTCGTTGTTTTTTCTCTAAACAGGCTATAGCTGATTGAACACACATGACGGCTGTGACTGCTGCAGCTTCAACACCGATTTGAGGCCCGAAAGAGGTTTTCTTCCCACCTCTGCTAAAGATAACTGCGCAGTCAGGCAGGCGCATGCGCAGACTGACCTTGGCGAAGCGGTTGCTGCCGCTCCTCTCTTTGTGCAGGTTGTACTCCAGCAGCCTCTGACACACATTTTCTACGACCTCGATGAATCTCAGATCTCTGCGGAGAGACGCACAGGTTCACGGCGCCAAGTGGCTTTTCAGAATAAAAGCGTGGGGCAGAAGCCCAGCAGCAGCGGTTCCCTGATGTTCCAGCAAAAAGGTTTACGTTAAGCAGTTTCCAGCAAAAGCGGGTTTTTACGACTAGAAAACAAGATTCTGTTTCTGTTTTAGGCTTTTGTTTCTCGTCGGAGCCGATTTGGGACAAACCCGAACTCACAAAATGAAAGTGTCAATAAAAGTTTCAGCTTCCTTCACTCGACCAAAAAAAAGTCTGAAAGAGCCTTTAGTAAGTTAAATGTATTCTCTCAACTGTGAAGCACAGAAGTGGCAGCTTCATAATAAGGGGCTTTAGCTGCAAATGAAATGAAATTGGACTTTTTTTTTTTTTTACAGTCAACAGTACAGATGACCTTTCACCCCTGACTAATGAGGCGTCCTAACCTAAACAGGAAGTGGTACAAACCATTTTAAGACTGCAACACAACTGGGATCTTTTCCCTTATTAATTTTTCGAAACAAGTTCTGAATTAATGCCTTTTTTAAAATATTTTTTTACTTTGCTGTATTTTTTCTCTCCGTTTTTTAAACTGAAACTGCTTGAAATCAGTCAATCGAACAGAAAAACGTAAAAAAAATGTCTTTTCTTTAGATTTAAAGGAAACTTTAACGAGATAAAATCTCAAATCAGGACACAATTTACAACAGATAAAAAAATAAACCAAAAATCCAACTTTATGAGCAGCTTCAATATAAGAAAGTAAAAGAAAGAATTGCTGCCTGGCCCTTTAAGCTGCTGCTGCTGCTCCACAGCTTCTATTTAAAGCTCCTCTGGAGGATCTGAACCTCAGCAGGTTCCCGCTCCCCGCTGACAGAAAGACCCAGAGAGGCGGAGCCTTTTCTGGGCGCCGCACGCCATCGTGCAACACTTACGACTTCACATATTTAATGGGCGGCGCTCCTTTGCCGTCGATGAAGTTGTATTTACTGTCGATGATCTCTTTGGTCTTCCCCGTCTCCTGGAACGCCGACTTCATCTCGATGCTGACGAACTTACAGACTGGAAAATGGACACGAGACGTTTAAGAAATGAAAAAAAAAAAAACAAAAACCAAACATTTTCTTTGCAGCTTCCACCACCAGAACAACAAAACAAGACAAAAACACAAAAACATCCATCTGGTATTTATTTACTTTAATTTTAGTAAAGCAAACTTTGGTGCTTTTTCCCTTAAAACCCCTTAGATTTATTCAAAGTTCTTTAAACTAAATAACACAGTGACCACAAATGTAGTATATTATTTTGAAATTCTTGTTTCATTATACAAATTGACAGAACAGAGTAAAAAGGCTCATTAAAGCAAACAAATTTGATTAAATTATTTAAATCTCCTTAGATTCATAAAAAATACTCCTTTACATGGGCTTTTACTCTGAAAAACTCTACTCATTTAAATACTAAATATAGTTTCAAGATAAAAGACTCTATCTGGGGTCATTTCAGGTTATCATGTTTTATTTAGTTTAAGCAAAAATGCATTATTTACTTCTTCAAATCCCTCCAGACTAATAAAATCCGTTCAATTGGCCTTTATTTTGAAAAATTCTATTCATGTGCATATCACATATTCACATGAATATTAAAATATTCCAAGTGTGGGAGTTGTGATGTGTTTTTTTTTTTTTTTTTTGTTAAAGCAGAAATTTGGAGTTTACTCCACAAACTCCCTCAGATAAATTAGTTGGAATATTAAATCTGGACTTTCAAAATAAAACAATCCACCTGGGTTCATCTCAGGTCATGGTTTTTATTTGGTTAAAGCAGAAATGTTGGTGTTTATTCCATCAAATCCCCTCAGATTATTAGTAGAAAAACCTTTAACTCAATCTTTATTATCATAATTCTGCCAATGTGTACAGTAAAAAAAGAGTTTCTAAAGAAAATACAAAACTATTTCAAATATTTTATTTCTTGAATGAAAATGCAACTTGTTTGAAAACAAACAGGTATTATTTCCCAAGACGCACGTGACTGTTTAGTTTGTTGACTTTGAAACACTTTCTAGCATTTTATTTTGAACACTTTTGTCTTTTAATGGAACCAAAGAAAAGTTCCTACCTAGGTCCTACGGGAACCATAATTCACCAACACGCGAGTCACGTGTCAAACTCATTCAATTCTCTCTCTTTTTTTTTTTTTAAATAAATGACAGGACGAATGTTGGGCCTATTTTCTGCAGAGTCGTTCTCCGGCATGCGGGTTTCCTCCGCGGTTTGCGTGAACGTAGTGGGTCGTCGCTCCACACACGGGGGTGGGGGGGCGCTGCGTGGAAACCGTTACCTTCACATTTGTTGGGCAGATGAACCCACTCATCGTCTCCTCCATCCTTCGCCGCTCCCGCCGAAACAATCAACAAAATTGTTAAGTGCGCTCCTGAAATCATTCCGCCCGCCAAGTAAAAGCCTCTGTTCTCCTCTTAAAGTCCGTAAAACGTCAAGTTCCTCCGCGGCCGAACCCTATTTTTCAGTCTCATCGCCTCCGAGGCTCCTCACAGGTGTGAAGGCTAACCCAACTCACTTCCGCCGTGGGCGTTACCCGGTCCCGCAAAGCTGACCAATCAAAGGCGAAGAAGTGGCAACCGCTCGACCAATTGGAGCCAGAGAAATATCAGAGCAAAAAACAGATGAGGAGGTATCACTCTGTGCAAAATTTTACATTACGGATTTCGGTCACTCTAGGCTTGCTTAAATTCCTGCTAAATGTAATAATAATAATAATAATAATAATAATAATAATAATAATAATAATATCTTACTGTATGAAAGTTATAAAAAACAAGTTAATGCTTTGTGGTTTTAGATTATATAAAAACTTGTCAAGTTTTAATTAAAGTTAAAGTTAATTAAAGACATCCAAATCCAGATTTGAATTTTATGAACATACTTGCTGTGACGATTTAAGTAATGTGATTTATTGTAAAATAAATAAATAATTTTAATAATAATAATTTACCTTTTTTTTTTTAAATTGAACTAAAAAATGTTAATTGAAGAAAAGGTAAGTATATCAATGATTGGTATGATACATTTGACTGATTTTCTCCGTTTTGGGGTTTATTCTATTCTTTTCTATTCCATTCCATTCTATTAATACAAATTATGGCAGACAAATTAAACAGTATCAAATACATCCTTTTTGTATTTACATTTTTTGCTGACACTTTTTTTTGTGAAAAACAAAAAAACTAAACAATTTATCTTGATAAATCAGCCACAACTAAAAATATTTACTGAATATATTTTTTTCTTGTAGTCAGTGACTCATCTGTCTTCAAAACAATCTTTGAACTGAGTTTATTTTGGTGGTCTCTGCAGTTTCCAGTTGTTTCCAGCAGAGGGAGCCATAATCATTGTTAATCATCTGTTTTTGTATTTTTTTTTTTTTTACACAGACTTATGTAACCAAGTGGAACTTTACTATCATGCTGCTGCAGAAATGATAAAAAAAACAAACAAACAAAAAAAACAACGGATGTTTTAAACATACAAGGGCACTTTTGATTGTCTAAGGGTCACTAGACCTGTTTTATTTAAGCTAATAAACTTAAAAACAAAAAAGCTACTTGGTAAAAAGTTATTTTTGTCAAATAACTTAACGACTCTGAGATGAAAGCAAAGGAAACAGCAAACCAAACCAGGAAAAAAAATGAGCAACATGAAAGTGAATCATGACAGAGTGGGAGGTAAAATAAATCCTGGATGACAGACATTGGGAACATCACAAGTTTATTTAAATGCCAATTTTTAATGTTAAAGGAAGTTTCAAATGTGTTAAAAAAAATGAGAGTGAAGTCCAATTTTGATAAAATGGTCATTTAGAGCACATGTCTGCAAATGTTTCTGATATGAAACATCTTATACACCTGCCACACAAATGGTATTAATCAGCAGTCATCCACCTTTTCTTCCACAGACCAGTTTAATGTCAGACGACATTTTTATGGATCAAGAGGGTGTCTAATTGTTTTTTTTTTGTAGAGGGTAAAGTTTATTTTCATCTGAAAACATATCTGCAGCTGCTTTAAATATTATTTGTTCGCTAGATTTCAATTAGTAACGATCAAAATGTAATCTAGATTTTCCCTTTACCCATATCCATCAAAGTGGAAGATAATAAATCTGACAACAATTTTGAAGTTGGCATCCGACTTTTAAGGAGCGACGGATAAATACAAAAAATAACGAAAAAGTTAACTTTTCGACACAAAATAATGAATGTGCAACACTTAATGCAACACTAGCATAAAGTTTTACCAACATAAAATGAGCTTTGTGTTGTTATGCAACACTTTTTTTTGTCCTGTCCAGGAAAGGAACACAGATTGCAGCGGAGTGTCTCTTGTCATGGACATGTTGAACTTTCACAACCGGGGTTGTTTGTTACTTTTGGAGTCTGTAACAGATGGGATCTTTGTTGAGGTTTAGCCACTCGGACAGTACGAGGTCCTCCCGCCCCCATTCCCAGACGCCAGAGCCACCCACCCACCTGTCAGCCCCACCAAGACCAACAGGGGCAATAGACCGGCCACCTGAGGGGGTAGGGAAGACACCTATAACTGGCAGGGCCCGGGGATGGCGAAGGAGAGGACAGGGGCTCCAGTTGCTAAAAGCAGCGATGGAAAACTTTTGGGGTAGCCCAGTAACACCAGGAACAAGGCCCCCCCAGCTCATATGTTATGGACTCCCCCACCGCACAGAAAGCTCTGGAGTACAGGATCCCCCCGGAGACCCCAGCCACCCCTGCACCGGCCGCCGGACCATCCAACAGGGACCATCACCCTCTCAGTGTGTACGTGTGTGTTCAAATGCTAGGGGTGGGTGCAGTTTAAATTGGTGGAGTGGAGCAAAACGGACGCCTTCGTCCTCCAACAGGGGCATCTGGTCACCCAAAGAGTCCCTCCAAAGGGCCCCGTGTGTGAAATGTGCGTCATGATGATCGATTTGTAGTGCATGTGCTAAAAAGAGGTGCCTTTAAAATTGGTGGTTACCTTCACCAACAGTCCTTCTTATTTCCCCTTTTCCCTTTAAATTCATTTGTTTATTGGTTTACTTGGTTTACCACCAAGGACCTGGATGCGAGTAGCCACCCCCGCCACCCACAACCCAGAGGCCCCAGAGGCACAACCCACCACCACCACCACAGGCAAGGATCCGACCCCAGCCGATGGGGCATCAGACCTAGGCCCAGGAGGAGGTCCACGGCCCTAACCTAGACCAGACCACCGTATCCCTCACCAACCGACCGAGGGGGGGTACACAAGCCACCTGCCCCGCTAGGTGGTGGGGCGCTACTTGTGGTGGACCAGAGGGACGGAAGTTCTTCACTATTATGTTTGTTGGTGGTCTATGTTAAGTCCATACTGATGGGGTTCAAAAGCAGATTCTGGAACTGATTAATACTGATGCCGTTCTTACTCTTTCTGTAAACTCAGATTGCTTTTTGAAATACACATCTGGCGGTAAAAATAACAGATTTGGATCTTTTTTTCTACACTGATATCACCAAGCACACAAAGAGAGGGAGAAGCTGCTACTGGGATGCCAAACCGGGTTGACAGATCTACACACACCTTCTCCCAAAACTGTGAAACCGGTGTGCAGAGGCACACCTCATCCATAGAACTGCCCGGGGTGTTGCTATTACAGAAGCCACAGGAGTCTGAGTCTCTGACACCCATCTCAAACATCCATTGTCCCATTTAGTGAGTCCTATGAAGAGTTTTCTACTCTATGAGCTGCAGAACAGGACGTTTGGTTAGTGTAAGGGTGTTTGAGCAAACTCATGACCAGAAAGTACCGTCTGACCTAATACCCAGGCCTCATTCCTATTTTCCAGTTGGCATTGCATCTTTGTTTCCGGTGTTACTTGGAAACATAAATACTTTGGACAGAGGTTTATATCATCATAAATTTAAAAACCTATTGACTGATTCCAGTGGGGTCAAATTGATCTGATTCAATTTAAACCTTGTGCTTATTACTGATTTCAACTGTTGGTGGTTAAAGAAGTTGTTTTTATGTCTATGAAGACTCTCATTCATCCAGGTTGATTCCATCATATTCCATCAATTGACAAAGCCTTTTGGATAAGAGGTGAAATGTCTTCCAACTTTAAAAACTAAGTCCAGATGACAGCCCCTAAACCTACTACTATGATGAAGTTGTTATTACTTATTACACAGATTTCCTTCCAAGTTTCGAAAGAGTTCAAAGTTACATGTTTAATTTGTGTAAATCCCTTAAATATCCAGGTTGAGAAGTTAACCGTTTTCTTACTTATCAGGATGTCAGGCTTGTTCCAGTTTACTCAGTGTACAATAAGAATGAGTCACTTTAAGGCGTTAATACAACACTTAATGCAACACTGTACTAGCATAAAGTGTTACTAAAGTAATGTCGGTAAAGTTAGCTATGGGCTGCAACACTTTCATTTTGTAAAGTATTACTAAAGTTAGTAAAGTTAGCTTTGCATCGTTATGCAACACATTATGCTAGAAAAGTGTTGCCTATGCGAAGTCCGTAAAGTTGGGTTTGCGTTGCTATGTAACACTTCAGTTATACCAGTTATATCAGTTACACCACGGTCCAGGTGATCTCTCGATTCTGATTGGCCGCTGGGTTTGCATTAAAAAGTGATAATAGACAGTGATAACCACACGTCTAAAAAAGTAGTTCCGGTCACGTAGCTTAAATCTTCTGTATCACTGCGCTGGCATCTTTAACCGTTGTGCTATGACCCCACCCTTCCATTGATGTGTTATCTAAACCATGACAAAACCATGATAAAGGTGGAGAGGATTTCATGTAATCCATGGACACCAGTGAGGATCACAAATCATTGAAGAAAAAACGTTCAGAGCTCTGTCTAGTGGGTCTAGATGACCCCACTCCCAATGTTAATGTGCCTAGGATAGCACAAGGTTTAAAACAACCTTTAGCTTCATCATCTGGACAAAAACAAGCGGTAAGACGTGACCTTTCTCTCTGAACTGATACTTAACCCATCAGGACCATCAGCTTTCCTCTGCTGCTGCACTGAAGCCGGCTAAGGGGCGGCACCGTGACAACGCGCCGCACCACGAAACAGAGAGTCCGTTTTTTCGTGAAAAAAGCGATCCAAACCGAAAAAAATAACAAGAATAAAGTACTAAAAACTGATTTAATTTTTATTTCTTTAGAAAAAGACCATGGTGTAACCGGGTTAATGGCTCTCCAAATGTGAATTAACAGAATTAGCGCACTTGGCGTTGGACGGTACAGGCTGCCACAACGGGAGTTAATTTCTGATAATGCACACATTAACCCTTACTAATACCTTAGTAAAGTATAGTTAGTAAAGCCAACTTTCAAACGCGATACATCTGTGACATTTTCTATTAGTGAAATATTAAAGGGTGTTACTGTAGGTGTTGCATAACAACACAAAGCTGCTTTTCTCTGCTTCAGAACCTGTCAGTTCACAGCAAAAACAGTTGAAGAATTTCGGTTCTTTTACAGAAAATAAAAACTGACGATAATGCTCTGGTGCTGAAGGATTAAAAAGGAAGCTATTAGACTGGTCCAGAAAAAGTAAAAAAATATAAGGCATTTTGAAAGTTTCTTAAAATAATGTTAATCTGATTTTCCACATCAAATTCCCACACAGGTGAGTTTCCTGAGGACTAGAAGAGACCTGTGGCTGGAGGGGGGGCTAGCTTCCTCCCATTTTAGCTCTGGGTACAAAAGGCACCTGGTTGGGTGGCGAGCACACGCCGGCGCTGATCACCGCGTGGCTCAGAGCAGAAGTTGACACTGAGTTGGTGGAGGGGAGATGGATGTGCAGAGAGAAAGAAAACCAGCAGATGAAAGCCGGTTTTTCTGCAGCGCCGCAGCCCACACAACAGGAATAGCGAGGCTTTGTTCAAAACTCCTATTTCTCTGCTCCCCTTTCCCTGCAGAAAAGAAAACAAAACACCATTTCGATTGCATAGCGGGTTGCTGAAAAGCTCCATCACCTTTCATCGTTTAAAACCAATAAGCTCTCAAACGCGTGACGACTAAACTGAAGCGCAGACGTGTTTCCAGAAGTGACCTGTGATTACAGGCTTTGTGTTGGAGCTAAACAGACTCTCATTCAGACTCTCTGACTATGGCACGGCGGCTGCCGCAGTCGCTTTTTACAACCGTTTTCCATGAGCGTCTTCAGACCAAACACAAGTCCGTGTTTTGAACGCTGATTGTTTTTGCCGAAAACATTGGCTTCCAATGAGATGTTTGATCGAATCAAATGATCCGGGTGTGTTTGATGGGAGAATCAGAGACAGAAGATATTGGATCAAATGTCCCCACATTCAATCCTGATCCTGGAGGCCGGATGTTGTTTTGCGACTTTAGAGATGTGGATTTTGGGACCATCAGGCACACCGACCCTCCTGTAATCTTCTCAGGAATCAACAGGTCAGTTTATGTTTGAATTCTGGTTCTTAGCGATTTGAACAGGGAACTCATCGGACAGCAGAAGTCTGTTGGTCTGCGCCAAGTCCTCTTTATTTGGTCCAGATTGAGTCCTGAACCGTGGGTTTGGTCTGTACTCAGACTGCCGTCTACCGGACTATTCTATTTGTGAACAAAACCGCATGACTCTTCAGTCATTGGCCAGGAACTACGAGGGCCAGGCAAAGCAGCAAGAGATCTACTGGGTTGCTACCGTCCTTATCTGTTTACATCCCATAATGCCCGGCTACGGCGGCCGTTGTGGTTCAGTTGTTCGGCTACGGGAACAGACCGTATTCAGACTGAGGAATCTTAGAGCGAACCGAAGCTCAGTCTGATTGGAGGCGAGCACGTTTTTTTTTTCATCTGTCTATTTTTAACTTGTGTTTCTTTTCATTTTGTGTTTGAAATAAATAAATAAGAAATAAAAAAGCGCCTTAAAGACTACAGCACTTGCTTTCCAGGTGTTAGCATGCTAACACCACGCGCTTTTCAAACTACTGCGACTCTTTGATCGTAACGCCAACAAATTCACAAACAAGGATTTTCAGCGCAAAGCTGCTTTTTTCTGCTGATTCACATGATTATCAGTTGATGACTTAAAATAATTGAAAGAACGTCTACACTGTAGCAACAGCTCCGGTGTTAAAGGATGAACCCTCGAGCTTTTCACTTCAGAGGTTGCCAGTCCTTCAGGTACAGATTTCCTGTAAAAACCAAACATGATCGTCAAAGAAGGACTCTGATGAGAGACCATTTCCAGGGATGCCTTTATTAAAGAGTCAATAACGTGCATTACCCGTCTGCTTCTAGAAAAATAACACATCATACATACATTCATCCATGTGGAAATCCAAAAAAACTAAGAAAAACAGAGACAGTTTTCGTTCTTAAAGCTAAAAATCCCTTTAGAAAGTGAGAGGGGAACCTGAATGTTGCCAGATCCTGTTCATGTTACTTTGTGTGTTTGTGCAAAGCACGTTGGTGTGATGAACAGACGGGTCAAAGGCTTTCTGCCCTTTGTTATGTGTTACATTACACCAAATTGGATTCTACAATTATCTTTTTAATTCTTCACAGATTTTGTTTGTCAATTTGGTAAAGGTGAGACATGGGGTTCTTTAGAAAGATTGGCTGAAGTATTTTTTTATGATGTAAATCAAATTTAAATTATAATTTATGACAAAGATGTTAAACAACTTAGAAGCAATGTCCACACCTTTTTATCACCATAATACCAAAATGTTATCATAGTGTCCCTAAGTACAGAAAACAAAAGAGAATAGAGTATAAGTAACTGAAAATAAGTCTCATGTTTTAATTAATTTAGCCGAATGCATAAAACGTTTAAGTTAAGGTTTAAGTTAAGACAGTTTTTTTTAATCAAACCAAAAGACAGTTCCATAACTTCAGCAACAGCTTTGCTTAAAGATGAGGAAGAAGGTCAGAGGGGAGCCTCCAAACACCAGACTCTACAAACCACAAACCAAAGTCTGGAGATTCTACCAAACCCAATGGAGAACAAATGACTGCACAATGAATGGATGGATGGATGAATGAATGGAGGGATGAATGAATGGAGGGATGAACGGATGGAGGGAGGGATGGATGGAGGGATGAACGGATGGAGGGAGGGATGAATGAATGGATGGATGAATGAATGGATGGATGAACAAATCATAATCCAGAGCTAAACATTTCTAACTGACCAAATTGCAAAGACACTACATGAAAGTTTTTCTTTGTTGTATGTAATAATCTATGCATATGTGACAGGTGTAAATATTATTGTTCAGGGGCGGAGCTACAGGGGGACATAGGGGGGCAGCTGGCCCCCCAGCAGAAAGCTTACTTGCCCCCCCAATTTCTGAGTCAATAATAGTATCAAATCAAGCTTCTTCAAGCATTACAGAAATAACAAAAGCAACATTTTTAAACCATAACACTATAAAAAATTGGTTGAAATACAGTTTTTTGATCCTTTCATCTGTCATGGACTTCTACTCTGGAAATTTGCCGTCCTTTGTAAATCTTCTGACCCTCCCACCCCCAGCTCCCCCTCCCTTTTTATAAAATGTTCTAGTCCGCCCCTTTTATTGTTACTGTTATTCTGTCAAATGGAAAATTGGCGCCACTTCTTGGTGGAGTCACCTACCTGCACTGCAGTATAAAAGCAAAGGCTTGTGGGAAATCCTCAGACAACAGAGGTACTAACAGCACTACGTTACTAAATGATCACAAATTGTTTGGTAATTATTTCTATTTGTAATATTGGTTTTGCTGTTGGAGTAACTTGCAAAATCTTTAATCTTACATGTTTTGTCTCGTTAGCAGCGTTTAATTTGCTACTAACAGATTATTAGTTTGGCCATTGTAGCTCTTTAACTTCTAACTTCTTTCTCTAGCAAGCGATGGATCAGCGGATGTCCTTTGGATTTATATAATAAAAAATAACCGGGACTGTCGTCTGAATAAAGAAAGAAAAGAAACTCAATGCACACATCTACACATCTAAATATTATATTAAAGTATTTCTATTCACTTGACCAATTTAATTCCAATGAGGCAGAGAAAGGTGGCTTTACATATCGCTTTTCTCTGCTTCAGAATCCTTTGGAAGGACGTCAATATCCTAAATATTTATAGAGTTACGGTAATTCAAAGCATAGAGGTCGATCAGTAAGAAGCCAGAACTCACACCTTACTAATGACTAGAGTGTGGCGTAAGGACACCGTACACCAGCATCAATTGTACTTACACGTGTGCGTGTCATTTATATTAGCCTTAGAATAATCGTGACACACTTACCACACATACGACAATGGTACCTTCCAATTCTCATTACGTCACTTGACTTGGCTGTACGAGTCTCGTGGGATCTCCAGGACATACCTGTGCTCCCTTTAAGATGCGGCCACACCTCTCTACAACCCTTCGTGACCCAAAAACCCGCAGCACCCGTACATGTCCACCCTCGTACAGGCGCATGTGGCTAAAGCTCAAACCATTTGAAAAACGTCGGCTTAACAGAATCTTCGGTGTCACCACAGCTAAACGTCCCATAGAATCCCCCGAGTTTAGCTTCCGATCAGCTTTTAACCCTTTAAGCCTGGAGCTGTCGCCAATGACGGGAATTACCGGAACTCTTCGACGTTTGCCCAATAGCATAAATCCAGTGGATTCTGGAGCGGAGAAAAGCAAGCATGTCTCAATAAGCAACACTTGGCGGTAATAAAGTGCATCATCAGCACAAAGAGACAGTTCAAGAGTTACAATAATTGGAAGAGCTAAAGATTGTGTTCCATGGTTCAGAGTCCACATTTTTTCTGTGATTTAATGTGAAATAACTGAGCAGAGTGGAGCATTTTGGTTGAGGTGCAGATTTTTGTGTGCTGTAAAAACAGCAGTGACGAACACACACACACACACACACACACACATTTTCAGGTCGGTTTGGGAACTGGCTGTTGTCCTCAGTTGCCTTGGAGGCAGCCTGAAGCCTCAGGAGATGATTAGCGGCGTGTGTTTGTGTGATTAGCATCACAGAGATCACACAGTGTCATTAAAGTGGACTCCAGGCTGAACGTCTCCATTTACGCCAAATCCGCAGCTGGTCGGCGGTCACCGGTCTGTGTGAATAATGCATTAGGTGAACAGCGTCTTTTCCTCCTGTCTCCTTCTATCTGCACGAGTGCGACTGCAGCCTCTCTGGAGGACACATTTCGCCCCGAATTCCTTTCCCCGCTGCTTTCTTTCACCTTACCGAGGACCCGCGCTGACATAACGCATTCCCAGAACCGCTGTCCAACTGACACTGCCAAAAGTGTCGCCTTAAATGGAGTCGAGTCGGAACCGGTCCTCGCTCCGGCTTCAAAACCCCACATGGGAGCCGCCCCCCTCTTGCATTGGTTATGAGGAGGCCGAATGAATCGATGGCCATCAGTCAGGGGCTCAGCAGAATTTAATCACGGGTTCTGGAGCGGATCGATACTCCTGTGGAGACGTGCACACACACACACACACACACACACACACACATGACATGCAGACTGACCCAAACGGCATCCTTCAACTGATCTGAAGCAGATTTATCGGAGTGACTGATTACCCCCCCACCCCCTCCGACGAGTGTGCATCAGGTCACACGCCATACTCCACACCAGAGTCGGGTCGACTGACGAAGGGCGCTTGATTTTTAAACCTCGTGTCACAATGTGGCCCTCATTACCGGGTGGTGACATGCAGGCTGGTTGCCATGGCAACTAAGAGGATCCAGACCCCCTCCTCTCCCCTCTCCTCCATTGGTTCCTGTTGTTGATGTTCTATTTCAGTCTTCCTGTGAGTTTATTTGAAGGAGCGACGTTACGGGTTTTAAATCAACACTGTTGCCGTTGATCTTTGTAAAAGTTTGTGATCTTTGCGGCGCTGAGCTTGAAGGTAAACCTGTGCTGGACGCAGCGGCTCACCTTTGCTGTCAGACGCACGCCATTATAAGGCTTCAGCTCGGAAAATCAAAACTGTGACATCCTCCAGTACTGACTTAGAGCATCGCATGATTTCATGTAAAGTTAATGCAAATGCACTGAAAATGGGTTTCTATGAGGTTTTCAAGATAACCCTTGTGCTATCTTGTGGGGTCCAGATGACCCCACCCTTCCATTGACGTGTTCTCCCTACCATGACAAAGGTGGATAAAGGTGAAGAGGATTTCATGTAATCCATGGACACCAGTGAAGATCACAAATCATTGAAGAAAAAAAGTTCAGAGCTCTGTCTAGTGGGTCCAGATGACCCCACTCCCAACGTTAACGTGCCTTCAAGGCACGTTAACGTTGGGAGAGGGGTGATCTGGACCCCACAAGATAGCACAAGGGTTTAGATCGCGGTTCATCTTTCGTGGTCTCCCACATTGTCTTAGTGCAATGCTTCATGCTATTTTTTTTTTAACAGCGCACTGTGTTCTGCCTCCTAATTTGCTGTAAAACTTGTCAATCAATCTCTGTGCCATGTCTCCTGTACAGGGTGTGTTTAGTTTTGCAAATCTACATCAATCTTCGATTGCGATCAGATTTTGTATTCAGTCTATAATACCAGACCTATTTTTCTACGAAGGTTTGAACTTATATAAACAAGATGGAAAAGTGTGTAAAGTGTGTAGTGAGGAAATTTACAGCCTTAAAACACACACATGAAGATGAATACTTCACATATTTAGTCTATCTTAGTCTATCTTGGGATAGATTGTTGTAATTATCAAAAATTAGCACCAAAATAGAAACTGTGTCTTGTTGGTAGCGCTAGTAGCAGCTCTGCATCAAACCTTTTTTAGACTTTGGGTCCGACCCTGATCCCTGGTTAAGTCCATATCGCAAAAACAATGGCGACTGAATTGACTTCATTTGGTTGGAACCAGAATCAAACCATTTTCTATGGGTGACGTCACACTCCCTTGCTGCAGTTTTAACATTTATTCAATGGTTCCAAGTGAACAATATTTAGAGGTATTGTCATCAAAGTTTGACTTCTCTGTCGTTTTGCTCTTGCTCTGTTTATTGCAGATACGAGACACAAACAAGAAAAAGATGGTTCTCTAGGAAAACCTCCCATCAACCCCTCTGACCAATCACCTGCCTCTCAGCCCTCCTATGTGACTGTTTTGTGTTGTCTAACCCTTTGACCCTTTGAGTGTTATCGTAACTCATCAACCATTTACACAATTAGCGTAAATAAAAAAAAACAGTTTTTGGTTAATATGCAATACTCCGCAATAGTGACGCGATCAACATAAATCAGCTGAATTACCCTTATTGCATAAACAGTCGAAGAGTCCTAAGAGTGTGTTATTTACGGTCGCTGGTGACATCTCAGGTCTTAAAAGGACATTTCAAATGGAATTAGACTTAAACTATCATCTGTACTTGATTTACGTTACGTTTCTGGTTAATTTCGTGCCTCTAAAACACTGTGTGTCCGTTTATTTTGAAGCACCTGTGGGCCTTGCTGTGAAATGGGAAACCAAGGGTGGAAATGAGTCTAAGAAGAAACAAACATAAAACACAAAATTCAATGATTTGATGGTTTCTAATGCAACCGTGATGGATGCAGCCTTTTCTCTTCTAAACCTTTCTAATGGATGGAGAAACTTTCATGGAAGTGAAGCTTTGGTGCAATTTCTAAAAGGAAAATCTTTCTTAATTGGGAGCATGCTGGCTTCTTAAGGTTCTGAGTTCTGGGTGCGTCACTCACTCTACACGCCACTCATCAATTAAACCTTCATCCTTAACCAACAGCTAAATTCTCCGCCTTCTTTTTTTTAGCCAATCACAATCATATTTCTGCTTTTAAAGTCACAGATGTTTATCACTTAACATTCCAGACGGTTTTGTCGGCTCACCAATACTACTTTCTTGACTGGTCTCACCTACCATCAGCGTCTAGGCTCCAGGGTTTATCCATCTATGGTCCGGGCTTATCCCACCAGGATAAAGACGTTATGCCCAGAGCCGAACCACGCAAGACACTATGGGCTATTTCATGCATATTTTTGTATCACAAAAATGCGGTTCAAGTTTCTCAACATTTGGTTGGTGTACTTAGTTCTTAACATTTTGAGACAGGTTTGGTCATGGCTTGACAGCGAGAAGCATCGTCAGTGTCTGCAGAACATGTCTGAAAAAAACAGAAAACAGAAATTTGTTGCCTGATTGAAACCGTCGTCACTTCAAAAGGACGACGATTTACGCCAAGAGACAGAATGTTTGACCTGAAACTGCTCATCACACCAGTAAATGTGCAGAGTATTGGTATGTACCATTGTGTGTGTGTGATGCAGGTAAGGGTGGTTGTCTGATCAAACATGCATAATCTCTAATTCATTGCCGACAGTCGTATCATAATCAGTAAAATTCAGCAGCCTCTGCTCATGCCAACTCTTTGAAGTCTCTATATCGTGTGACTTCAAGAGAGGAAAAGAATTATGATGAAATTCAAGTGAAATTTCCATTTCAAATACCCCCTCCCCTCCCCTCCCACCGGCAAACTCCTCCCTGTTTGTGTCCAGACGCTCCTTGTGGTCCTGGTGGTGGTTCTTCATGAAAACGCCTCTTCACCCCGTTTTTGCTTGCGCTTCTCCCGCGGTTATAAATAATCGCCATGAATTTCTATCATCGCAGGAAAGTGTATTGAGGAAGAGCTAAGCGAGAAGCCAGGGTACTGTCGGCAACTCAAACAGAAGCAAAGACAGTCTGGAGAAACTAAAGTAGTCCTGATATTATTAGAAGAAGCCTCTTAATATTATTGTTATCATTGTTATTACTAGTATAACTGATAAATAAAGTTCCTTGGCCCTTTTTGATGCAAAGAGAGAGACAGTGTGCAGGCTGTTTGACAAGAGAGCAAAAGTACAATGGCATGATTTCATCCGATCCCGGAAAAATCCACCGTCCCAGAGGTAAAGGTGTTGGAAAGGTCGGCCATTTTTTCCCCCTGAAGCGAGACTCCTTCCATCCAGATTCCAAACCGTATCCCGTTTGTATTCCAGTCGTACGTTTGGTTAAAGGGAAAGACCAAACCGGAACTTTCAAGAACATTTTCCGCCTGGAAAGTCACTTTTGTAATTCCACCGTGTTTCAACGGAAAGATTTGTACTCCTGGTTTGACAGCAAACTTTGGGTCTCCTTGCGGCAAAACTGCACCAGAAAAGTGGCAGATGCTTAAAAAGACGGTTTGGCTCTATATACTTTATATATTTTATATATTTTCAGTAATAGAAGCCCTAACACATGATTCAACTGAAAGTCAGTGGTGACACTTATGAACTTTAGGCATGAACCGACAGTAAAGCCAGGAAAGCTAAAGTAAAGCTCACATTGAAAGCCTTGAATTGTTCCTAATCCCTGCTCCTGTAGGATTTATTTGCAGTGGTTTTGTTAATTCCTGTTCTCCCTGCTGATCCCTTCCACTGAGCGGATGGATGACATTTTTTTCCTGTATTTCTTAAGAAAATATCTACCATTAAGACTGCGTTTTTGTCCCTCATCCTTAGTGTTGGGTTGGTGACGGCGGGGAACACACTGCATAGCATTTAGCTTTAACATGCATGTCTTTGAACTCCATAAATGACGCCGTTTCCCACACATGCACTGGGCAACAAGCGCACGGTTGAGTTAAACACTAGCAAGGCACGGAAACATAGTTAGGGCTGGACAGAGTGTCTGTGGTACGACCATCGACTGTATCTGAGAGCTGGAGAGAGTGAGTGCGAGGCCACCCATAGAAAATGACTTCCTTCCAACTCCAACCACATAAAGTCAATTCAGTCTCCAATGAAGTCAATGCATCGATGGCAGCATCTCTGTACGTTTTCCAACATACCCTGCTCTGGCATGATCTGATTGGCTGGACACACCTGAACCAGATCTTCAGTCATGTTTAGGACTTGGAAATCATGCAAAAACACCGGCCCTCGAGGTGTGGACTTGCTTGTCCCTGATATAGGGCATGTGTACGCTTTTCGGCAAAGACTAAACAAACTCAAAAAAGGTTGGTTTCATGATATAATTCTTAGTTTTTGTGGAAAAACAAAAGACAAATAATAAATCTTGCTAGCAAATCAGTTAAAACCCCAAGCGTTTGTTTGTCTTGGTAGGATTGAAGACAAAAGTAGATGTGGGTCACTTTCTTTCTTTTCATTTCATGTTAGATGAAAATATTGTACAACTAAGGAGCCCCAAAACATCTCAATCATGCCCTTCATTTGTTGAAAATGTGAAGTATAAACAGTGACTAAGCCCTGAAAAATCCCTATAACTGAAATAGCCAAACCGTCATCATAAACATCTGCCACGCCAGATTCCTTCTGTCTTTAGAGGGAGCTCCACAACCTTTAGGACCTCCCACTTAAGGTCACGCTCCAGAACCCGTCCTTCACAGTCCCACCGTGCGATCTCTGAACCCCTCCTCCCCGCCTCACAGCCATTCCGCAACAGTGAAGTAGATCCTCTCTCTCCTATAGTTGTGTTGTGACAGAGTCCTCTATGACCTCGCAGCTGTCCTCCATGACATCATCACAGGGTCCCACCCACCCACCCATCATCATCCGCATGCCCCCTCTTCCATCCCCGTGGTCGTCCAGCGCCCCTTCCCCGCCTCCACCCTGGAAAACGTCCTCGCTGGAGTCCAGGAGGCGCGAGCTGGACTCAGACATGTTGGAAGCACAGTGCAGGGATTGGCAGGGGCACGGGGGTGGGAGGGGCAGGGTCAGCAGCGAGTCCCGCCCGTTCGTCCTCCGAGGCGAGAACGATGGGTTGTCGACTGAACGGCCCACCTCGTTCAGGTGAGTGTCACTTCTCGTCACATCAGTGAGTCCAAAGTCGGAGTGGCTGTGGCTCCCTAAGGGGCAGAGCAACCCGTCAGAAATGGTGTAGGAGGGCGGGGACTGTAGGGGGAGTGGCGTGGGTGGGGCTCTGCGCTTGGACCGAGAGAACAAGTAGGAGAGGTGTTTGAAAGAGTCCGTCTTTGAGCTCGGAGCCGAGAGGCGCTGGAGCCGGCTCCTCGTGCGAGCCAGTGACAACGTGAGCGAAGAGGAGACTGATGAAGATGGTGAAGGGAGGACAGAGGTGGAAGACGGAGGGAGGACGGTCGTCTTCAGTCCGTTACTCTTTGGTTTCCCCTCCTCTTCCTCCTCCTCCTCCTCCCCCCAGCCGCTGCCCTCCTCCAGCTCCGCCTTATCCCTTCTTTCAGTCTTTGTCATTCCCGATATGGAGCGCACCAGCGCCGACACGCCAAGCGTCGACTTTCTGTTGTCCGCCACTGGGTTGGTGAAGGTGACGCTCTTTGACTTCTGGAGACCTGCACTCCCTCCTCCTCCACCTCCGCTGCCGCCATCACCCAATTCACTGTCGTCTTCCGACGCCATGGCGCCATCGTCTTTTGTCGTCTCGCTGGAGGAGGAGTAGTTTCTTCTGGGAGGACGCCGGTTTCCGAGAAGATCCAGAACTTCGTAGCGAAAACTAGAGATGTCTTGTTTTAATTCCTGCAGTAAGACAAAGGAAAACTGTTAATACCTCAGCAAGTATGAGTAGTGAATTTTATTCTTTGAACACATGAATAAAGCTACAGTTTGTCGTAAACATCAAGGAAGTCACAGAGTTGGTGAAGAAGACGGTGAGGGGAAGGGAACCAACAGAGTGAAAAATGACAAACCGGGTATGTGATACGCGTTCAATAAAGTACCTTTAGTGTGCATTTAGCATATGCAAATCACGCCGTGCAAACTGAGTGTGCTTACCGTCTGAGCAAAGTGCGTATTTGATGTTTGGGTCATAGCGCCGTCTTAGGTTATGTTCTTTAATTACAGCCACATTCGCTCCACAAATGAGACAAACGGGTTTAACAGTCATGTCAGTTTGCTTTTATTCTGCCTCCCATCGGTTTTTTTAAGGGTTAGTTTTCAGAATCTGCTTTTTCTCCTCAGCATCGGGAGGGCTAGTGGAAGTGTTTACCAGCGCAGCAGAAGTGCTGCATTATGGGATCTGTAGTGAATTTGTTATCAGCGCGACAATTCGCCGGGTCATTAAAAACAATAATATGAAATGATCTTGTGGATAAAATCCCAATCTCAACTTTGACACATGTCCTAAAATATTCAATTTTTCTTAAAACCTGTCATGCAGTGTGTGTAAAAATACAACTGCAAATGCCATCGCGCAGCAAACTGCTGATTTTGCTGAAAAACGTGGATTTGGGTCGCCGCATAGTGGCATTTTGGGATATGTGACTGTAGTCTAAGTAGGAGTCACAAAAACCTCATCTCATAGCAAAGCTTCATTGAGGCAGATCCACTACTTCTTCAAAGCCCAATCTATATCACTATGCTGATTTTTACTCCCTTCCAGATCTATTGTGACTCTAACCTGTCCTGTGTTGTATTTTGGTAAGAACCGTCAGTGAGTAAAGACGCAGAACTCTGATCACAGTAAATATTTCACATCCAACATTCACACATGCTTTCTATTCTCACAGGACAAGAATGCATCCGCACACGCCTGATGTCATTTAACTGTGCACCTTCTGCTTCTTACCCACTCACAACACACATGCTCACAGGTAAACACACTCCAGGAGCGATAAAGGGATCTGGCTCCATGTACAACTGATGTTGTTTCTGCTCTGAAAAGCCCAGAGGATGTCTCCACTTCAAAGCTGCTGCTGGGCTCCAAGGGCATCATGGGAAACCAACTCAGAAGCAGAGCAGCTCAAAATTACTTCATGTGCAGAAAATTTGGAAAAAGCCAAGCAGCTCTCCTGACAAATTATTGACGACCGGTATTGATCAGAGCTGTAGAGTTGGGGCAGGAGCAGCTTTTTTAGTGTGGGCAGCTGGTTGTTATCAGGACTATAATACACTGACCAAAAATATAAATGCAACACTTTTGTTATTGCTCCCATTTTTTATGGTATGAACTCAAAGATGTGAAACATTTTCCACATTCACAACATAACCAGTTCTCTGAAATATTGTTCACAAATCTGTCTAAATCTGTGATAGTGAGCACTTCTCCTTTGCCAAGACAATCCATCCCACCTCACAGGTGTGCCATATCAAGATGCTGATTAGACAGCATGATTATTGCACAGGTGTGCCTTAGACTGACCACAAGAAAAGGCCACTCTGAAATCTTCAGTTTTGTTTTATGAGGGGGTCAGGGGACTCAGACAACCAGTCAGTATCTGGTGTGACCACCATTTGCCTCATGAAGTGTGACACATCTCCTTCGCATAGAGTTGATCAGGTTGTCTATTGTGGCCTGTGGAATGTTGGTCCACTCTTCTTCAATGGCTGTGCGAAGTTGCTGGATATTGGCAGGAACTGGAACCCGCTGTCGTATACGCCAATCCAGAGCATCCCAAACATGCTCCATGGATGACATGTATGCTGGCCATGCAAGAACTGGGATGTTTTCAGCTTCCAAGAATTGTGTACAAATCCTTGCAACATGGTGTGGTGCATTATCATGCTGCAACATGAGGTGATGTTGTTGGATGTACGACACAACAATGGACCCCAGGATCTCGTCACGGTATCTCTGTGCATTCAAAATGCCATCAATGAAATGCACCTGTGTTCTTCACCCATAACATATGCCTGCCCATACCATAACCCCACCACCACCATGGGCTACCCGATCCACAACATTGACATCAGAAAACCGCTCACCCACACGACGCCACACACGCTGTCTGCCATCTGCCCTGAACAGTGTAAACTGGGATTCATCCATGAAGAGAACACCTCTCCAACGTGCCAGACGCCATCGCATGTGAGCATTTGCCCACTCAGGTCGGTTACGACTACGAACTGGAGTGAGATCCAGACCTCGATGAGGACGACGAGCATGCAGATGAGCTTCCCTGAGACGGTTTCTGACAGTTTGTGCAGAAATTCTGTGTTTATGCAAACCGATTATTTCAGCAGCTGTCCGAGTGGCTGGTCTCAGACGATCTTGGAGGTGGACATGCAGGATGTGGAGGTCTTGGGCAGGTGTGGTTACAGGTGGTCTGCGGTTGTGAGGCCGGTTGGATGTTCTATGGTTATGCAAACCGATTGTTTCAGCAGCTGTCCGAGTGGCTGGTCTCAGACGATCTTGGAGGTGGACATGCTGGATGTGGAGGTCTTGGGCTGGTGTGGTTACACGTGGTCTGCGGTTGTGAGGCCGGTTGGATGTGCTGCCAAATTCTCTGAAACGCCTTTGGAGATGGCTTATGGTGGAGAAATGGACATTCAATTCCCTAGCAACAGCTCTGGTGGACATTCCTGCTATCAGCATGCCAATTGCACGCCCCCTCAAAATTTGCGACATCTGTGGCATTGTGCTGTGTGATACAACTGAAGATTTCAGAGTGGCCTTTTCTTGTGGCCAGTCTAAGGCACACCTGTGCAATAATCATGCTGTCTAATCAGCATGTTGATATGGCACACCTGTGAGGTGGGATGGATTGTCTTGGCAAAGGAGAAGTGCTCACTATCACAGATTTAGACAGATTTGTGAACAATATTTCAGAGAACTGGTATCAGAACTGCAGCATCAGAAAAAACATAAAGTGCCACACTACGGGCTTCAGACTTGTTTTTGATGTTGACCGTGACTTTTTGGGGAACCAAGTAGCTTATTTTCTTGGTACCTTGAAGTTTTCTTCTGTCAGCCCTTCGTCCGTCTTGGCGCTGCGAATCATGGCAGCCACGTACCTCTTCACCAGATTCCTGATCACTTCCTGTTGAGGATAACATCACCACTGTCATTCTTTCATCTGATGGAGTTGTTTATTGTATGACTCAAGACAACATGCTTGAAGGATGTAAAAAACATGCAAATACATTTCCCTTCACACTTTGTTGGTTCTGAAAGACGACTGATGTGTAGACCAGATGAGCGACCTAATAGATGTTCATTCTTGTCTGACCAATTTTCTGCTGTTTCTCCCACAGCTAGATTTGCCAACTTTTTTAAACTTCAATAACTTGTTTTTGTTGTTTTGCCCTAGAGAATCTTTGGGACAATTTCGATTACAAAAGATTTACCTCACTTTGGGGTATGCTAGGTTGTAACCTCTACCTCTACACGCCATCAACAATGTGTTGTAACCTCTACATGTCATCAATGGGTTGTAATCTCTACCTCTACATGCGTCTACGCACAAGTTTCTAATTCTCTGCATTCTCACTTACAGAAATTGTGAACGTACTTAGCCAAAAAGCAGAATTAATCCCTTAATGACACATTCGTCACTGAGAACCATTTGCTATAAACACCAAATAATTGAGCCCTCAAGAAAATGTTACCTAACCCTTTAAAAGGGGCATAGATGGGGCTTTTATGTAACATCTTCACATGGAGTGCCTAAAGTAGCAGGGAATGTGTTTCTCTTTATGAGGTGAACATGAAGGAACTACAGACCCTAGAGCTGCTGCTGATTATGAGCAGAGGCTTTCAGGCTTTTCTGTTCAGCTGGAAAACGGTTTTTCAGCTTTTCAAAAAGCTTAAGTTTTAGTTTTGGTCGTCAATTCTGCAACATTACAAACAACTTTCTATCCATTTATTTCCTCATTCATTTGTCACACAACTGAGCTTATTGAAACCATGTCTGAAAGGGCCGCAGTAAATGGGACTCAGGTGAATAGAAATGTGCACTTGGCTGAGTAATGAAGTAATTCAGGTTATTAAACGTCTTTGTTACTGTAGAGAAGCATTGGTGAACTGCCTGGTGCTCTGCTGCAGCTCAGCTGGCAGTCCAGTTTTTCATCTGCTAGGAGTTTATTTCATGCAGTCTGAGCAAGAGATAAGCATGAGATTCATCAAGTGAGCAATCATTCATTTTCAGGAAGAAACCAGGTACTTGGACCAAACATATAGGGAATTTTGAAGGGACCATCATGGACTTTTCAGTTTTAGGTTCTGTATGGACATTGCGTCTGTTCTGAGGGTTAACCCTTTAACATAGAAGCTGTCGCCAGCAAATAATACACACTTCGACTACCGTAGATATTCAAATGTATACGCAAATTCCAAAGGATTCTGAATCTTATTCTGATCCTCAGAATCAGGGTCTAGGGGCAGGGATGCCCAGTTATTTTAGTCTGTTTAGTTTAGGTCAGTCATTACCAATTAAATTCTATGACTTTATGTTCTTTATGATTTCAAGTTTTTCATATAATTACCGTTATGAAACCCATTGAAATGATTATTGTTGTAAAATTGGGCTATATATAAAATTGAATTAAATTGAACTGAATTTGTAAGGGGTCAAATCCAAATTGCCAAATTGAGTATGATAGTTGAACTCTTCCCACCAATTCAAAAAGACTTCGTGTGTTTCTCTTGAAGGACGTTCCAAACCCATCCATCCATCCATCCATCCATCCATCCATCCATCCATCCATCCATCCATCCATCCATCCATCCATCCATCCATCCATCCATCCATTTATTTTCTTCCACTCATCTGTGGACAGCAGTCTAAGCAACAATGCCCAGACTTCCTTCCCCCCAGTTGCTTCAGCTCCTCTGGGGGGACCCAAAGGCACTCCCAGACCAGGCTGGAGAGACATAGTCATGCCTGACCTCCAGGAAGGCATCCAGGACACATCCAGACTAGATGCCTGAGCCGCCACAGCAGGCTCGTAAATGTCCCTGCTGTGCTGCTCAGAAGGACTTTCACCATTGGTGGAAACCACCAGCCATCAACTAACTGCACCATATTTACCCAATAAACTCTTTTCAACTTTTTTTGATTTTCAAATTAACTTGATGGCCCTTTTTTGCTTGAAGATATTATTGCTAAGCATAACTTTTCGCTGGGGTAATTTAACTCCGGGGAAAAAAATCAAGAATTGGGTGAAAATGAAACCACAATAAAATATACGTAGAAATATAACATAAAATATAATAAAATAAAACAGGTCACTTCAGTTGATTAACCGACCAAAGAAACATTTCACGAGTCTTTTGTGCTTAGTGGGTGGCAGCCTTAAACACGCATGCACTACTTCACTTCACACACACAAGAACACACACACGAAAACCCAGCATCCACCCACGACCAACGCCTGTGACTACCAAACAACATGCCGTCACTCAGCACCTCTGCCAAAATGTGCCACATACTCTGTTATTGCAACAGACAGAGTCCCATTAACAATACAGAAAACAAGGATGGAATTAAAGGAACCGTCCGCTTTTGCCAGAAAACAAAGTACTGGCAATGCTGAGTGTTTAGTCACTGCCAGTTCTGAGGTGTTGAAGTATAAAAGCTCTGTCTCAGTTGATTTGTTGGACGATTTCCTGAAAATAATCTAGCCCAATAACAAAAATACGACTCCAGTTGCCAAAATCAAATCAGTTTGGTCATTAAAAACCAACACATGAACTGACAACTTTAAAAGGCCGCTGATTTATGGACCCGTTCGTGGCTTGATCGACTGTTGGGGATGTTGTTGAAACTGATGACCAACAGCCTTTTGCCTTCTGGCATATCGTCCCCTCTAGCTCCTATGAATCAGTATGTGGTCTGCCATCCTGACTGGCAGCTAAGATCAGTGATTCATCATTACATGTTGATGCGACAGAAACTTCAGTTTCTACAAAAATTTGAGTTAATCTTTAAAAGAAAAAGAATTGATGCATAAAACAATGATGGGCTAAGTTAAAGAAAACAGGAATTCTTGAGTAAAAACTGTGCAACATCTCAAAAAATATTGGTCTCGACTTCATCAAAACAGTTTTAATTTTAGTGGTTTGTCCAGTTTAAACAACGGTGGAAGAAATATGTGCACTAGTAACACTAAACTATCCTCCAAACAGTTGGACCACACAAATTGCTAATAAAAAATAGTTTAGAAATATTTGAGGTACATTCTGACCTAGAAACCTAAAACGTTTTTGGGGTTAGTCAAAAAAAAAAGATGTCTTATGATAAATTTGTCACAATAAACTCTGGTAATCTATGATTATCCCAACAGTTCTTATAAATGGAATCTAGAGCTATGATTTTGTTGCATATTTGCATCAGTCATTTGCATCAAGGTCCCCACTCAGAGTGGGGAGCAAGTTTAAGCTTAGTTTTCCTAATATAAGTCCTCCATCAAAAAAAGGCCACAATTACTTGTGAAAAAAAAAAACAGATAAGGAGCATGATTGTCAGCAAAAATGAGGACCTGCCAATATAAGGACATGTTAAAAACACCAGAGTGGGTTTTTAACATGATTCACTATGCAGGTGTAGGCTGTAGTATCATGACAATATCTTTGAGAATGCAGTAAAAAAGAAGTCAGTACATCAAATAGCTTCTAGCAGATAATGAGCAGTATCATCTGCAAAGATGAGGACCTGCCAGATTTTCAAGAGACTACAATCAACAATGTTCATACAATAAAGTTTACATTTTTTTGTTGAGTGGTTTGCTATTGCTTTTTAGCTTGGGTTAAGGCAAGAGAGGAGGGTCAACAGAATTATTCTTTATAGGTTTGGGCTCTGTTTTTAATTTCAAAGACAGGCATAGCATACAATAAGGATGAGTTATTCATGTAAAAAGGTGACTGTAAACTCAGATTAGAGAATTTAGTGAATCCTTATAGATGGACTTGTTGACACAAAAACTCGTTGTGGAAACAGAAGTAAGAAATGTTAAACAGGCATGAAGGTGAGTGCAGGTTCTGACCTGGTAATGCTGATTCTGGATCAGGCTGTCAGCATGACGCTCCTGTGAAAAGCAGAAGAACATCGTTTTAACACAGTAATTCAACATACATAACCACATTCTATTTAATTCCCAGAATTCTGTATGGCTTTGTTTCCACCCTTCTTTTTAGTTTTGTTTCCCCTCAGCTGCGATTTTTCTTCCCAGGCAGGTTGATATTTCACACAGAGGTGCCCCCAGAATTGAAAGCGTCTACATTGTGAAACAAAAGCAAAACAAACCGCTAACAAATGGCTTTCTTCTGGAAGAATGACACTTTTTTAACTCCACATGTAATAAATCCAAAATACTGAACCGAGTTAATAATTTATCACCTCAGAACATGTACATAACTTTGCAAAGTGAAGGAAACATTTCAGGATACAGAAGATCTAATCCCTGATAACAAACATAAAATAAAGAAAATGTCAGAAATGTTAGTAATACTACACTTTGTCAATGGCATAATTTTTACAGTGGGGCAAAAACATATTCATTCAGCCACCAACTGTGAAAGTTCTTCCACTTAAAAAGATCTGAGAGGCCTTTAATTTTCATTATAGGTAAACCTCAACTAAGAGAGACAAAATGAGAAAAAAATTCAGAAAATCACGTCATCTGATTTGTGTAAAGTAAAGAATGAATGGGGCCATGTATGGCCAGATTTTGAGGGATCTCCTTCCATCAGCAAGAACATTGAAGATGAAACATGGCTGGGTCTTTCAGCATGACAACCATCCCAAACACTGCCTGGGTAACGAAGGAGTGGCTTCAAAAAAAGCCTTTCAAGATCCTGGAGTGGCCTAGCGAGTCTCCAGATGTCAACCCTATAGAAAATCTTTGGAGGGAGTTGAAAGTCTGTGTTGCGCAGCGACAGAACCAAAACATCACTGTTCTAGAGGAGATCTGCATGGAGGAATGGGCCAAAATACCAGCAACAGGTTGTGAAAACCTTGTGAACACTTACAGAAAATGTTTGACTGCTGTCATCGCCAATAAAGGGTATATAACAAAGCATTGAGTTGAAGTTTTCTCATTTACCAAATACTTATTTTCTATCATAATTCACACAAAAAATCACATTGTCTATGATTGTTTATGTAACAACAGCAGCACAACAAATCTTTTAAATCTTTGAGAGATTGAGCTCAAGAAAAAGTAGAGAGCAGCTCACAGATATAGAAATCATGGCGCAGATGCTGTAGACCGTCGTGTTTTCACAAGCCACCACTCCAGAACATCTTAACACCACGTCAGGTCTGTGTGAAAACAGTTCTGCCTAATGAGCCCCCCTCCTCTCCTGGTGTTCTTCACTCTCCTGGAAGCTATTTTTCATCACCAAAATGCAGCCTTTCATCGCTCATATGCCCGTCTTGACATATCCAAACACTTAAAGCTGGTTGACTTATGCCCTAGTCACATGGACCTGAACAAGGGTCAACCCGTACTGGTAATGTGGGTTTTTGGGTTATCCGGGCCCGTGGAGGGTCTTATTTTAAGGTCTTAAGGGGAGCTCGGGTGTGGTGGAATGGAATGTACCGTTTTCATGCATTTGGTAAGAGTATAGAATAGAATAATTATAGTCGTTTTAGAGCGATGTGTGCCATAACCGCTCGCCACCAAAGTAAACGTCTTAGTCCGAGCCGTCACTCTGATGACCTCTTGACCAGTCACAGAGTATGGAACAGAGACATGAGAACTGTCACACCGGAACTACTGTTGTATTTTTATTTATTTTAATTGATATTTTTCTTCATATCTTTATTTTTTCTTTTGTCTTTACTGAAATGTAAACTGCTCTCTGGTCAGTGCCTCAGTCATTTTGTGTATCAAAAAACAAACTGGCATTATTAAGTATTTTTAAGGATAATGTCGCTCTGCAGTCAATCGTAAGGTACGAGTACTGGCTTCTTAATGGCTGCGCAAAGACGTCAAACGCACGGGGTTTGGATGCAACACGTCAGTGCCTGTGGGACCTCCACACAAACTACACATTGATTGTCTAATTTCCTCATTTCTAACAGTCAGGCTGCACACAAGGAGCGCACATTTATCATGTCAACAGCACTAATGTGCTCCCCGCGCGGTAGAGGCTGACCGTTTTTCAGCATTGGGACGGAACCAACCAATAGGAAAGACGACAAAAACGTAAAGACGGAGCCATGGATGCAGGGCCAAACAGGTTTGATTATTTTTCACCCGCAGACAGCGGCTATCCCCAGTCAGGCCAGTTGTGACTAAGACTTTGATTCCTGTCATCATATTTATTCCATTTTTGGACGCTCTGATCAACATTTACTGGAGGTAGAGGTCATGGGACTGAAAACCCTTCATTTAATACGCGAGCCGGACTTTGGCAGCTCGTTTTTCAAAACCAGGCAGTTGATAAGTGCCGGAAACCAAATAAACGTTCCATTCTTTAAATAACTCTCCTGTCTGCAGATGGTACCTGTTTGCAAACTGCATACGGATATTGGTCCTAAATCTTCCCGTTTTCTGAAAAAAGTGTAAAATCACCTGACATTTCAGAGCTTTTTCCTCAGCCGTTCTTTGTGTGCAGCATGTGAATCGCTGAGGATCTGAATCCAAGTGTTTTTTTTCTTCGTATTTCCATCTCTTTCATTTTGAAGGTTTATCTCATGTTTTACTCCCATCATTCCTGTCTTTGTTATCTTCATGTGTTGGAATCCGTTTGACTTTAAATAACATTTATCAACGCTCAGTGGGAAATTACATTTCTAATGTTCTTAGTTGGTGGATGGAGATACAGTCTGCAGGTGCGTCAGTCCTCGACTGAGATAAGAAAAATGGTTTTAGAGCAAAATTTGCAACATCCGGTCAAAATTTAAACCATCATCAAATTGAATGAATAATTGTTTTCTAGGTTGATGAATTAGACAAAAAAAAAAGAAAATGACTCACCTAGGTACTAGGTATTTTTTTAACTACATTTTCAAATTCTACTTTATTAATGAAGCACTTTTCCTGCTGAAAAGCATCCTTAAAGTGCTTTACATAGTAAAAATAAATAATAGTTTAAATAGCAATTGAAAATAAACAAATAAATAGACATAAAAACTCAACAATCCCACCAATACAATCAAAGTAATTGTTAATAGAATGAATAAAATCATATAAATAAAAACTACATAAAAGGGACACTAAAACAATGAGTTTTCAGTTTTTCTTTGAAAAACTCTTCAGTGGATGAAGCCCCTTTGTAATGTTTTGAAAGGTTTAAAGCTAAACCGCGTCCGTTTAGATGTTTCCGTTTGTAAAACGGCCTAGAATTGACATTTCCTCCTTTTTTTTCCAGCTCCTAAAAATAAATCACATTCATCTCATTTAAATAGCACTTTTCATACATGCTAACACAAAGTGATGTGGACCAAAAATATAAATAAATCAAAATGACCTTCAAAATAAAAGACCCGTCAGTGATCATTTTGTTCTGGGAAACAATATTCATACGGTGGCCCTGAAGTGCAAATCATATTCAACCAAAAAGTAAAAAAATGAAAAAATAATCAAAATAAAATTCTAGAAATCATTGATAAATGTTAAAAACCAAAACACAGAAAAGGTTTGGCAGATGAAGTCCGCAAACTAAAAAAGTTTTAGGATTAGAACGAAGCAGATCCAGTATCACTGTCAGTGGAAATGCTCATCAACCAATCAGCGATGTCCCATAATGCCTCCCTTTGCCTCTTTTCATTTGATTGATCATTTTTTAACATTTCATGTTGAAAGGTAAAGGTAGGTTCCATCTTCCTGACGTCACTTTAAGAGCCTCAAGGGGCCTGCGGGACACGCCTACACCTTTAAGATGCGTTCAGCATCCGTTCCATCGACCTCCACGGGCGCAGATAACGCCTCCAGGTTACAGGTGTGTGTGACTGACACATGGCTGTCATTGACCTGTGTGCATCTGCCTGAATGTAGAGCAGCCGTGTGGTGTTCCAGCCGAGCCCTTCCGGTTCCCCTAACGCCAGGACACCTTCAGCCTCCTGAAGCAGCTGAGCGGATCCTGGAAACGTACAAGACTGACTCATTCCTACGAACGCTCCAACCCCCACGCAGACCTGCAGCCTTCCTCCCCTCATCTTCCTCTCAATCTCCTTTGAACACGCGCCGCTCGCCTTCTGCTCGTGCGCGCGCAGACTCAAAAAAGGTGCGTGCCCGTCTCCATCGGATCTCTGCAGCAGAGCTGCGAGGCTCTCGCTGAACCTTTGTGGGCAGCTGGGCTTATGTAACTCCGCTGAGGTGAGCGCGCCAGCCGCGCTCTGCGTGTGCGTGCGAGGTGCGAAAAAGCGTGTTACCACTGCGCGGCCAGCTCCGGTCCCTGCAGATGACGGGACTGCTATCAGGACGTGTTTATCTGCCGATGTTCCCTCTGCGCCGTCAGACGCACAGCTGATGTCTGAGCACATTCTGCTGTGAAATCACTTCATTCCTGGAGCTTTTTCTGCCCTTCAGTCATCCGCCAGCAGATCAGATCAGTGACTCCGAAGAGACCCAGTGGGCTGGACAGGAGGTCAAACTGACGGCTCACTTAATGCAGCCAAGCAATCAGCTCTGAAAAGGTTCTAGATTACAGGCGAGACGGGATCCCGGTTCGGTTTGAAGGTGAAGGACTGTCCGCTTCTGGATCCACAAACCAAAGACTCGTCTATGTTTCAATCTGTAGAATGAAAAGCGGAGCTACTGTTTAAAAAAAACAAAAAAGAACGGGCAAAAGACGGAAAATAAATGTTTAAACTGACACACTTTGAAATGAGAAAAGAAGAGTCCAGAAGAGGGAAGATTCTTTTCAAATATTCAAGCGGGAGATCACTAAAATATTGATGATTTGAAAAAAACAAAACAAAAAAAAACTATTATGTCTATGAATTTGAAAAAATACAGAAAACTTGAATAAAAAAAAAAAACGGACCTAACTCAAAACTGTCACCATGTGTGAAAATAACTGCAGCTGTTTTGTGTTTACAATTTTTGTTTCTCCTTTTTCAGCCCCAAAAGAGATTTCTATTCGTTTTTTTGCCCCTGTGATGCCATCTTTGTGTTTTTTCCTTCATTATGTCAAAAAGTCATGTTCACGGGGTACCAGGTGCGTGGAAATGTGGCTGAGTTGTGATATTTTTGCTCAAAGGCGCAGTAAGAAAGGCAGAATTGCATAAAGAATCCGGTCTTCGCAGTCCAGGTTTGCTGCTGCTGCGGGACAGAAGCATAAAGCAGCCATCACATTTCATGCAGCAAAATGTCCAGGAAGAACTAAACGTAGACCACAGAATGCTTTTTGACACTCTGCCTGCAGGCTGTGAGCTTTCTTCCACTTTCTGCCGCGGCTGGACATGAAGCAGAAACAGCAGGAAGAGGCAGGCGTCTGACCGGGGTGCTGGGGGGGTACAGACCATCTGAACCCCACTCCAAACCCTTTCCCATCTTCTTGGTTCTTTGTTTTAAAGTTCACGTGACTTTTGTAGTTTTAAAAAGACCCTTAAACCTTTTGGAGCTTCCTCCCTGAGCCCTGGCTCCTTCGTCTACTCACGGTGAACTCGCGCAGGTTTTCGCATTTGTGCGAGTCCTCCCCGGGCGGCTGTCCTCTGCGGCACAGCTTGTTGTGAAGCCACATCAGCAGGTACCACACGGACTTGGGGCTGGGGATGATGTTGAACGGCGGCGGCAGCGTGCCGCCCTCGTCGAAGTAACTCATCCACAGCTTGGTGCGCGCAAACTTCCACTCGATGTCGGCGTGATCCTGCAGGAGGAGAGCGGGGGTCCTGAGTGAAGGGGGTCAGGGTTCACACCAACACCACTGAGGTTACCGTCCACCAACCACTTAGAGTCGGAGGATTCTCAACGGTTTCTGATTGGAGATAAAAATCCTGGCAGCTTTGGTCCGCTCCGGATTTTAGGAAATCAAGTGAAGCAATCAAACCTCATTCAACTCTAACTTTACGGTCTCATTGTCTCTGATCCTTTGACACTAAAGGTTTTCTCAGTTCATTTTTTTAAATAATCACATGTAACCAATAAACATGTTTGTCAGAGAAGCAACAGCCAACAAGGCCTGAGGAAACACAAGTTCTATATTTGTTGTTTTTTGGTCTTATTTTTTCAAAGAGCCACTCTGATAAAAATAGTGTTGTTGTTTTTTTTAACATGTTTTCTGTGGTATTTATCTGATGATGAAACAACATTCAAATGAAAAATGGACACACTGTAAGCACTTTGAGCGTCTGGAAAAGCGCAGATAAATCTAATCCATTATTATTATTATTATTATTATTATTATTATTTAACATTCAAATGAGAACTGTATATCTGAGTATTTTTTTAATCCAATTACTGTGAATCGGGAGCAGATGAAAAAATGCAGTTTGAAAGGAAAAATGGTATTTGTGATGTAGAAACCACGGCGTCTGCTCCGCTCCGTTCTGATGCATCCGCTTGTAGACGGTCAGACTCCCATCAACGGTTTCATTTTCCCCGTCTGGGCTGGTACCGATAGCCACGATATTGCTCACCGTTTCTGTGGCACCAGTAATGTTAGGTTGGGAATGTAGAGAACTCTCAGCAATGGGGAGGGGAAGGGGGGCGGGGTTGATCTGTGCCAACGGCCCCATCCACAACTCGGAGGCTAATTTCTAATGAACTCCTGCCGAGACTATGTCCAAGAAAACAAAGGTTTTTCTTTTTTTTTTAGGCTTATACCAGCACATTCATAATTAAAACACCACTTTTAGAATAAAGAGTGAGACTTTAAGTTGATCTGTTTTATCTCCTAAAATAACGTTTTGCTGGATAATTGTGTGTACTTCAGGTTCTTTTATTTAAGCGATCACTTCAAGACCCAATAATTAAAAAGCAAACCATCCAATGAGCCAAGTGCAAATGTATCACTAGAAAACCAAAGTGAAGAACAACAGAAGTCCTACAGAGACCATATCAGGACAATGAGCAACTCAATGATCCAGAAAAACTACTAAATAGCACCACAGTAGGATTTTGTTTGATTGACTTCATTTTTCCCATGAACGTATTTTTCAGTGTGTTTTTTTATTTGTTTCTAGTGGTTTTTGTCATAGATTAAAAAAAAATCTATTGTACTATTTTGTTATTATTTTTTTAAATACATCAAAAGTAAATAACTACTAATAGGAACTACACCAGGGGTCGGGAACCTGTGGCTCGCGAGCCATATATGGATCTTTTGATGGTCACATGTGGCTCGCAGACAAATCTTTAATTATACAATTTGTTTTTCCTTAGACCACTCCTTCTCGGGCACAATGCGATGCCGGGGGGGGGGGGGGGGGGGGGGGGCAGTAGTAGCTGTGCTTTGAGACAAAAAAATCAGCACCACTATCAATTTACTATTATCTAGTATTTCACAGAGTTTGTACCAGCCTGAAACCTGTAAACTGCAGCTGCGCGTTCCCGTCCCTGAGAAAGAGCTGCAGTTGCAGGGACGGGACGTGTGAGGAAGGGGGGGGGGGGGGCAGAGGCAGCAGGGTTAATCGTGCAGGGATTGTAAAAACGTAAAACCCGCTGCCCCTCACTCACTGCAGTGTGTGAGTGTGTGTTTGTCTCCACGTCTTCCTCACATCTCCAGAACATTCAGACCTACGATCACGTTTAAAGTCTCAACGCCTGCATGAAGCAGAAACTCACCACGTATCAACCAGACTAGACCATCAGCAGAACCACCACGAGAAATACTCATCATTTATTAGCAACAGCATAACCATGTTATTAAAAAGAATCCACAGACTTATTGTACTTTAAAAGTGTTGAAATTACATCAAATGCTCACATTCACTTGTATTTTTAGTTTTATACATATTGCTGCGGTCTGAGTTGGACTGGGTGGCTGTTGGGTCATGTTCTAAATTCTGGAGTTCATTGAACGCATCAAGCAGAGATCTGATTGGCTCTCAGTTCTGTCGCTCAGCCTGTTGTTAGGTAGTTTGGACCAATGGGGTTCAGCTATGGGCAGAATAACGGAAATGGGAGGACTGGAGCGGGAGCAGGGGAATATAAAGTGGGAGAAGCGCTCTCGTCTCAGCGGGAGAGATTGATGAGTTGATGAATTAATTTTTTGCCGTTGTTTACAGTCTGCAGTAACCAGAATAAAGAACCTTAAAAGAGGTTAAGTCTCCGTGCCTCAGTGTGGGAAAGGGACGCTACATTATTGTATGGCTCTTTGGAAATTACATTTAGAAATATGTGGCGTTTATGGCTCTCTTGGCCAAAAAGGTTCCCGACCCCTGAACTAGACTCTAAACCAGAGTATGAAAGCTACAGTTTTATTTCTTTAAAAAACGTCTTTGAACAAGTTTCATCCACTCCAAAGGGAATCTCATTGAAGCTTCTGTTCAGGCGGTAACTCACGGCGATGAGCTGGTAGGAGTTGTTCATCATGGCGATCAGCATGTTGAGCAGAACCACCAGAGAGATGATGTTGTACGTTCCAAACATGGTCGCCCCCACAAACTCGGTGAACTCGTGGCGGGCCTTCACGTTGGTCACGTAGAGGTTCAGCAGCCCAAATATGGACCAGAAGAGGGACTGGAGAGTCTCAAACAACCTGAGCAAAGACGAAAGGAAGCTTAGAGAACATGTGTTGATACATCCAACCATCCATCCATCCATCCATCCATCCATCCATCCATCCATTCATCAACCATCCATCCATCCATCAACCATCCATCCATCCATCCATCCATCAACCATCCATCCATCCATCCATCCATCAACCATCCATGCATCCATCCATCCATCCATCCATGCATCCATCCATCCATCAACCACCCATCAACCATCCATCCATCCATCAACCATCCATCCATCCATCAACCATCCATCCATCCATCCATCCATCCATTCGTCCATCATCCATCCATCCATCCATCCATCCATCAACCATCCATCCATCCATCAACCATCCATCCATCCATCCATCCATCCATCAAACATCAATCCATCCATCCATCCATCCATCAACCATCCATCCATCCATCCATCCATCCATTCGTCCATCATCCATCCATCCATCCATCCATCCATCCATTCGTCCATCCATCCATTCGTCCATCCATCCATCCATCCATCCATCAAACATCAATCCATCCATCCATCCATCAACCATCCATCCATCCATCCATCCATCCATCCATCAACCATCCATCTATCCATCATCCATCCATCCATCCATCCATCCATCCATCCATCCAATTTCTTAATATGCTTTTGGGGTCATGGGGCCGCCAGAGCCTAACCCGACTCTGTTGGGTGAGGGCGGGGTAACTTCTGATGAAGTGACTCATATCTAAAGTGCATTGCTGCTCATTATTCTGAAGTTTTCAGTTCCCTAAATTAAAAAAAGAAACTTTTAGCAAAGATTCTGTTTCTGCTGAAAATCAGATTAAGTCAACATTTCAACTTTTTCATCATCTTCCTGGGACGCCTCCTAACTCTCTGTCCTGGCCCTCTTCTTTTCTCTCATTGCGTCTCCCTGCCTTTTTGCCCATTTTTATTCCTGCAGCTCCTTTTCCATCCCGTCTTCCTCACCTCTGTGTCATCTGTTCTCCTTCCTCTGTCTCTGTGTGATGGTTACAGCGGCGCTTATTGAATTTTTGATGAAGCTCCAATTGGCAGCGCTCGACTCTACATCAGGAGAATGACACCGACAGAGGCTTGTCTGCAGGGTGTTATATTTACGCTGTATAAAAGATTCAAGGCTGCAACATTTATTTTCATTGCGGCGCGCTGCAGGACTGTGTATTGTTACGGGCGTGTGTGCGCTGGTGATCACTATCTATCAGCCCTCTGCGTTTGCTCATAAACAGCGTTTGAGTGATGGTGCGAGGAGAAGTGAGGAGGAGAGGCGCGTTTCAGCGAGGAGCAGGGAAGCAGAGGGAGAGGGCCAATTGAATCAAGAGGGAATGAAGCAACCAAGCGTGATATTGTGCCAGTTATGAAACAAGAAAGAGGGGAAGACTTGAACACCAGGGAAGGTAACAGGAGAGGAGGACAGCCTGAAACTCGGCTTCCTCAGTGTCTTGCTTTTTCATTTCCTTCAGTTTCTCTTTTTCTTCTTTCCACTCTAGTTTTCCCAACATGGGAGTACATACAAGGAAAAACAAAAATGCAGTAATAAATGATAGCTAAGCTTTAGAAACACCAGGATGAACATTTAGTTTGGGACAAGGAAAAATTGGGGGCCTTAGACTACAGTCACATACCCCAAAATGCCACCCGAGGCAACCTAAATGCAAGTTTATCAGCCAAACTGGCGGGTGACCGCACTCATTACCGGGAGACGGCCGTCCCACTGTTTTAAGGTGAAGAAAAAGTTACAATTTTTCTGCAAACTGGACGATATTTGACATGGGACTGTGGCCCCCCGGGTACATTTAGAGGTTGCACCGTGGCAGTCCAGTGACGGACAGGGGGCAGGAAGGCAGCAGAGCGATACTTGATTGGGTCTCCATGGTCCACAAAATCATCTGATGATTGGCCGATGACAGACCGCCACCCTCCATCCACCCCCCCCGTGCCCCCCTGCTGGGGTCCCACTGCAGTGCAGGCACTGTGCAGGGCTGTTGACATGGACCAGCGATGACCGTCTTTTATTTTGTAATTCATTCCCATCGCTTGCTTTAATTTGTTATGTCCGTCTTAAAACACATTAACACACATTTGTGTTTCATTTGTCCTTGACGTAATATTTTCCCTAAATTGCCCTTTTTTTTTAGTTTTCTGTGTTCTTCATCCTCATCCTCTTCGTCACCCTAGCAGTTTTTTGCTCTTCTTCTCTCGCTCTCCTCTCATCCTTCTCCGCTAAAGCGAGCATAAACGGCTGCAGCTGATCCTTCACTGTTTGTCACTGCGGCGGCTTTGTGGGAGGCCAGCCGAGAAACGCGGTGCGCGTGTGTTATGATGTGCGTGTCGTGTGTCTGTCGCTGTGTGTGTGTGTGTGTGTGCAGGGGTGCCACAGAGAAATCTTGTTTTCTGTGAAGGAAAACAAAGCATCTTAGTGCGTTTGCAGTTGGCCGAGTGCGATGAATTCCTTGCAGCCTAAGCCGCTTATCAGAGGAGAAGTTCAGATGTTGGGCGTGGATGTGCTCCGTGAACGCTCGGCCTCCGGCATCCTGAGAAGCTGCAGCATTTACAGGAGTAACATCCACAGGACGCTCAGACGAGGAGTAGCTGCTGTTTGCTGCCAGTTCTTTGCATCCTGATACGCTGACGAGAATTAGAATAATATTAATAAGAACAAACTTCATTTATAAAGCGCTAGAATTGTCAATGGAGACCCAAAGTACTGTAGAAGTTCCCTGCGGTCCGAGGAAACTTAAGCTATTTTCATGTCTGCTTCTGCAACTGGCGTTGAATGCAAAGTCCATGTGAACGCCCGTAAACCCGCGTTTCAGGCTCACGTGTGCAAAACTCTCGCGTCCACAAGTCGCCATGCAATTTTTTTAAGTCCCTTTTCGGGCTCAACATACAAACTGGCTGTTCACTGAACATGCGGTGATGGTTCAACCTGATGAACTGCTGGGAGGCCAAGCACCTGAACTTTGACCTGTTGGGGGGTCGAATTTGGTGACATGGAGCTAGATTCATCAGATTTACACTGCTTCCACCAAGCCTGCAGGTGGCAGACATGTGCTAGCGAGTAAACAACAGAAAAATAAAAGCATAAGATTAACATTTTTGTCACTGTTTGTTAAAAACGCATCAATGAAACCGACTACAGCGTTTCAACTGTTAATGCGGCCACTGAATACATCCAAAAGAGAAAAGAAGAGTTAAGGATTTGATTCCATGGTTGATTATATGCTGTCTTTTTTTAAAGCATTTCATGATTTCTTTCTGTAAAAAGTGCTTTAGAAATAAAGATATTCTATTCTATTCTGTTGTATGTCAACCTACAACTGGCCAACTGCTCGTCAATGCAATGTTTTAATCAGCTACTCACAACTTAATACATGTAGCCATGTGGACATGGTCAAGACAGACTGCTGCAGTTCAAACCAGCATCAGAACGGGAAAGAAAGGTGATTGAAGAGACTCTGATTGTGGAAAGGTTGTTGGGCTGGTCTGAGCGTTTCAGAAACTGCTGATCTACAGGGATTTTCACCCACAACCATCTCTAGGGTCAGAAAAAGAGGAAATATCCAGTGAGCGGCAGTTCTGTGGGTGGAAATGCCTAGTTGATGCCAGAGGTCAGAGGTCAGAGGTAGAAGGGCCAGACTAGTTCCAGCTAAGGCAACAAGAAACTCAAAGAACCACTGGTTCCAACAGAAATCTGCAGAAGAGCATCTCTGAGCGCACAACACGTCCAACCTTAAGGCAGATGGGCTACAGCAGCAGGAGACCACACCAGGTGTCACTCCCGTCAGCTCAGAAACTGAGGCTAAAATTCACACAGACTCGCCAAAACTGGACCACAGAAGATGGAAAAACGTCTGGTCTGATGAGTCTAATGAGGGTCAGAATTTGGCGTGAAAGCAAGGATCCATCCTGTCTTGTATCAGCAGATCAGGTGGACTTGATAAAATGGCTACTGAGAGTATAACAAATAATATTTCTTTCTTTCCCCCAAAAAAATCTTTAATTCTGCATTGACTACGCTTGCAAATTGAACTAAAACCTGCATAGTTTAACAAAAGTGTCATGTAAACATGAGCCATGAGTCTAAACTGTCTGAACACGCGTGTTTTGTCTGATCCCACATCCTCGGCGATGCCTTTAGGAGTATCAGAAACCTGGACGCCCGCCTTAAAGCAGGAGAGCTGAGTGCAAAATCCCCGAGAGCTTTAAACAAAACAAAACAACATTTATGAGAGAAAAGGAGGGCGATCATCCACACTCTGCTGGGTGTGAAAGGATCTCACACATTAGTGGTGATAAGAGTGTGTGAAGTACAGATGAGTGTGAGGAAGAAGAGGAGGAGGAAGAGGGGAAGGAGGCACCTTGGCTCAGACAGGAAGTGATGCTGTGATGGAGGGATTATCACACATAAACATAATCCCTGGCATTGTCAACTCCTGAATGCCAGCCCAGACTGTGCCACCGGCGGGGGTTGCATAATGCGCCACCTTGGCCGTCGCCGCGGTGACGGTTTTGCTCTTTTCGCCTCTGTTTTTCTCTCAGACTCAGCGGATTCACAGCCACGACTGAAGACGCGTCTGCTCAGAGCGGTTTTTGTCTTTTTCAGTCTCACACCATTTCAAGCAAAACCTCACCTCCACTGCCGCAACCTATGAATGAAGCGCTCAGAAAAAACGACCTCAATTGTAATCAATACCTCAACACGTAGAAAAACGTCAAAACGTTTTCATGTGAAGAATCATTCGTGAGCAAATCTGCTGTTAGGTGTTCGGTAGGAGGATTGCAGTAGGGCTACTTGCCACTCCTAAACGTTTTAAGACCTCAGACTGGTTTAATGTCAGTCAATATTATCACAGACCAGTTTCTAAGAAGTCAAAGAGGCAGTTTAATTTTTTTAGGCTTCTGGTTTCCGGAAAATACGTTTTTCAATTAAAATACTCTTATATAGATTATATTTAAATGACAGTCTAAATGTGTCTGTATACATTCTTACAAATAATGAAACGTCATCGTTCAGGGACAGCGCTTGTGAAAACACTCAAAGTTGTTAGTTAACCTGGACTGTCATAAACTCTGTCCTAGTGCTACTGGATCTGAGCATGTTATTTGATACACTAGATAACAATATTTTACTTAACGTGTCGAGATGTCTGGGCCTCTCTGGTACTGCTCTTTTTACTCCTATCTCACAGATCAAAGCTTTTATGTAAGTATGGATACATGCCCCTCAAAGGCCTCTGAAATCAGTTGCGACATCCCCCAAGGTTCAATTTTAGGCCCACTACTTTTAGTCTATATATGCTGCCACTTGGAGACGTCATCAGGAGGCATGGTGTTTTTCAGCTACGCTGATGACACACACCTTTATATGTCATCTGCATTGTATGTGTTTTCTACCTTTTCTTTGGGTAATCGTCTTTCGTCTTGCTTGAATTGAGTTGAAATTGAAAAATGTTTTTATGTAAAACTCTTTGAGTCACATGAGATGAAAAAGTGCTCTACAAATTTGATTTAAATAAAACAGCTGTTGATTTGAAGAAGTTGTTTCTGAAACATTACAGGGTCTTTTTCCTAGATCAACATTTTAACAGGATAATTCAGTCCAGGCTCAAGTCATCTGTCAAGGCAAGCAGATTTATCCTATTTAGTTTCTAAATAAATCTTGATTTACTGTGTATTTTATTTATGTGAACTTGTCCTGATCTGCAGCTGAGGAAACAGATAAGAGCTGAAGGCCTCTTGTGTTGGACAGATGTCACTGTTACAATAGGGGTTTATGGATCTTCTGACACACAGGGTGTATATTTATATAAACTTCCTCTGTATTTGAAGATAAATGTGGCGCTGCTTCATCTCCCTTAAATATTTTTGAAAAAAATGTTTTTATTTTTTTTCCTTAAGCACCGTTTAGGCGCCACAACAGCATCGACAGTAATACTTCGGCACTGACACCTGATGAATTCCAAAGTGTACCCATCCTTAAACACTAGACTACCCTGAATGGATATGAAAAAATAAAACAGGATCTCAGCAGAACTAAAGGGGCTTGAAAAGTCCAAACGCAGAAATGATGGAAAGGGAATTTAAATTGTGCAGCTGGTACATAAAAAGCACATTCTGCTAGAATCAACGACTCTCTATATGTATATTTTTTCAATAGGAATCCCATCATCTGCTAAATGGATGATTATGTGTTGATGATACCATTTGTCCAAAAATATATACATAACTGTGACAGGAGGGTTGCTCCAAACATGGCTCTCCTCACCGCCGTATCCGTGCAGCCAGCTCTTTACTGTAATGGAATAGATGGCAAATCCATACGGCTATTATCTAAAACCGAGCTCGCGCCTCATCAGAATTGAGCTCACGGCCCGCGTCTTTCAGCGGCGGTGCTGCGTGTGCAAATGCCACATGAGGCGGAGTTCAGCGTCGGCCTTTCAGTCAGCAGAAACCGCGACCAGCGTTCCACATTTGCAAATGTCTCTGCCACGCTGGAGAATAAACAGCACATTAATATTCTTTGGGCTCCAAACCAAATATTGCCTCCATATCATGAAGTGGTGCGGCGGCGCCGACCGCACCAACGAAGCTCCATCATTAGAAACGCAGCCCTGATTTCAGCAGATTTTCTAATTACCAACATTTTCACTGTATTTAACAAACAGGAACAAACACTCGGAGCTGCTAATGTTTCTACAGAGAGAAGCCTGGGGGGGGACCAAAAGAAATTATGAATCACATAATTATGGGTAAAGTTATAAACCATTAACCTCATATGAAGAATGGAAATTACAAGACACGTCTTCACACCTCGGAGCGACCGGCCCTGCCAGGCTGCGCATCAGGTTGACTAATATCAATGTTTAATATTTAATTTAGTTTGAACTTTATTGTCTGCTATAAAGTGCATAAAAAGGTGAACGGTGTCAGAACTATTTAATGGAGCTGATTAAATATTAACTTTGATGCTGCAGCTTTCAAAATAAAATGATCCCACTTCCTACAGCCATTAAATAAAAATGCTGGCAAAGCATTTGTTAACAGGCGGAGACAAAATGAACACAAAGAAGTTAAAATATGCTTTTGTTACTCATCCTCCAACTTCTTTAGCACCCTTTTTATCCACCATTTCTTTTGTACCCCATCTCTAACATCCATCTCTCTCCTTCATTGTTTTTAAACATCCAGTCTAACCAAAAAAGTGTACAAACATTGTCAATATGAATTAAGTTTAGCCTCAGATGCAAAAAGGGGTTTATACAAGTATATTCCTCCAGTGCCCGAAGATTTATAACCCCCTAATGTGACAATAAAAGGCCTTAAGATCCAATCTGTTTGCTCAGCTGCTGATAGGACAAGCTAAAACAAACAAACAAACAAATAAAAAAATGGAAAAAAAAACAACTGTGCTACAGGAAGTCGGAACTTCTACACGAAAGAAACGGACGACAAATTTCTGAAGTTATTGTGTATTTCATGTGTACCAACACCAGTATTTCCTGAAACTTTCCATCTAGCTTTGCTTTGACTCTTTCAGGTTTCAATCAAAGCATCTAGTGGCTCAATTCCATGCATCAGTGCATAAGGTTTTTAGTTGTTGCCTATAAGCACATAGGATTCTTCTTCTTGTTGAATTCCTGAACCTTCCCATTCCTAAAAGAGGCGGTACCTTATTCCACCACCATCATCGTCTTTTGCTGTGTAGTAACATCTGCCCGGTCATGGTCGACCTCTTGGTACTCACGTTGAGAATGCGTTGTTCTGCCTCTCGCAGCGGATGCCCTTACAGTTGTTGGGTTCCTCTGACGCCTTGGTCTCGTAGTAGAAATAAAGCTGGTTGAGACCGTTGGCGAATGCCAGCAGGACCTGTCAGAGCGCACACACACACGAGTGTTACTTTGTGACAAACCCAAACCCTGTCAGAGCGTCACAGTTGTCTCTTGGTTCAGGGATTGACCTTCTGCTCCTTCAGGCCATTTGCGACCGGAGCTTAGATTTCAAACAGAACCAAAGCGAGCAGCGTTACGTAAAGCTGCTTCTGAGTAAGCACGGAGTAATGAGGTGTTGGTGCCCCAGGCTCCCTCTGATTGGTTTTGTCACTGCAGGGACCGCAGCAATCCACGTGTGGATTGTGTTGTAGGTTAGCGGCTCCCTTGAGGAGGCATTAATGAGCCCTGATTGTAATGAAACAGGCTTCTAATGTCCTTCTGCCGCCAGTCAAGGGTGCAGTGTGCGAAGAACTCGCCTTCGTTATCATCCAGGATGCAGAAAATCCAGACTTCTTTCCTGGATACACTTTGTGTCCAAATGATGATCAAATCAAGCCGATCATGAGCTCGTGTGACTCCAAAAAGTCTTACCAGACAGTAAATGAAGAGAAACTTGAGGATGTCTAGCAGCATCCTCCCCAGTGAGATCTGCAGAGGCCCGAGGTGGGAGTTAGCGGTGAAGAGCGAGATGAGTCGGAGCGAGCTGAAGATGTTGGCGATGGCGAACAAAGCCTCAGCTATTAGCGTCGGGTGCCACATCTCCCACTCCTCTCTGGGACGAGAGGAGTTATACTGAAGGAGGGAGACAAAGAACAAGAACACTTAAAAGAACGAGAGGTACCATGATATGAACTGTAATATGAATTATTATGTAAAACAAGCATGGAAACGGTGTACAATGATACAGCGGCCAACCACATCAACTGTTTACCATGATGAAGGAATGACAGTTTTCATGAAAAAATGAAGGTGAAGGTTTCAAAAAGGTTTTTTTTTTAAATGTTTGGTTATGACACTGGAATATTGTAGTTTCATGGAAAATGTTCACTTAGTTTAGAGCTTTAATAAGAGACGCCGGTCTCTAACAGACGGCGGGGCTACTATTGCAGTTCTTAGCAGTGTGCAATGAAAGTTTAGGGACATTTTTGGAATTATTGATGAAACTTTAACAGAAGGTTCTGACAAACTGAAGTGGAATTCTCACACAGTGAGATCATGGTAAAAAAAACAAAACACTGAAAGATGTTTTTGTTTTTGCCCTTTGGCAAACAAAATGTTTAAGTTTAAATGTTCAAACGTCTAAAAGATCACCTAAAGTATTTTTCAGTAGATACTAATACATATAAGTGCAAATAGGTATATTTATCAATAGAGTAAATAAAATGACACTATGCAGATGCACATATATATATATATATATATATATATATATATATATATATATGTGTGTGTGTTTTTTTAATCAGTTTGTCAGTTATCCTAACTGGGTTTTAAATGTCTGTGTACATATTTGTGTCATGTTTGTGATATTCTCACTTAAATTAGGCTCCAAATAGTGTTTTAAATACAGGATTTACTGAAAATTGAAGGTTTAACTTACAACTTTGAAATTAAGAATTAAGAATTAAGAAATTAACATTTCAGGGCAAACAGGTTCTTTTACCAACGCTCTCCACACCGTACTGTAACGTGAACTCTGGTGTGGTTCACTACAGTGAGTTAATAAATCCAAAGAGAGGGAGGGATTTATAAAAAAAAAAAAAAAAAAAAAAGAAAATACAGCATGGATCTAAGGAAGCAAAAACAAACAAAGGTTTGTTCTGCTCGTCCTGCTGGAACTTGTTTTCAGTTTTCAGTCAATACCACCATTGACAGACGGATGTTGCAACATTGTCAGCTGGATTGGGGTTCCCATGTTTAAAGAAATGAAGAAGCAAACCGAACCAAATAAAAGTTTGACTTTTTTTTTCTCATTTAAACCAAATCAACGCTGGCGTGAAACCAGAAACAAACCCTCAGTTACAGATCTCTGAAGGTAAGATGAATGCAGACTCATTTCTCAGGTGCCCTGTCTGTCTGTGACCCTCTAAGAATAAACATTTGAACAAAAACAAACCAATAGTTCATTGGATTTACAAACAGAGACTCCTGATGTCTCTTAAAGCCCCGTCAGCACGTTCTTTTCGTGTTTTTACTACTTCTGTTTGTTTCAGTCGTCCATCAGCAGTCCCTCGTTTTTCTGCAGCTGTCAATCATCCGTCACCCCTGCTCGTCATCTTCCTCGTTTGCGACCTCCACCTCATTCCAAATTCAACCGTGAGGCTTCCGTCCGCTTAGCTCCGCCTCTGCAAGCATCCGCTCCCAAAAAATTAATGAAAGTGCATTGGTGTTATCACGCACACACGTGTGTGTGCGTGATAACACCAATGCACTTTCATTAATTCATACTCTCTTTTAGTTCTCTCTGGCACAATGAAAGAACGAGGAGTTGCGTGCACTCCGGAGGATTTCAGATGCTGATGAATATTTGAAAGCAGCACGAAAAAAAAAAAAAAAAACACAAAATGGCAGCAGCGAGTTCTCGCCTGTTTGCGTGTTTTCTGCTCCGTGCATGTATGTGAGTATGTGTAGCTGCAGCATGTGTGTAGGAGGACCATCCGCCATCACAACTAGCTACAGATGGCCCAGACGTCTGGAATGTGTTCGCCTCTTCAAGACGAGCCTCAAATGAAAGGAGAGGAGGTCGTGCGGCGAGAGGATTATTTTAGGTTTCCATTCCTTAGGACAATGTAAGGTCACTCCAATCAACTCTACCTAGTTCAGGTGTCAGCTTTATCTGAGGACTGGAGCGAGGGAGAATGATGTCACCCATGGAAAATGGCTTTTGGGAGATGGACGCCGCCGTGTTGGAGACAGAATCCACAACATATCTAAATCTTGAAAATACATTTCTTTAAAAAAATAAATTAATAAATAGAGTCCATCGTGAAGGGATTTGGCATCCCCACATTGGTTCGCCTCAATCTTTGCCATTTTTGTCACCTGAAGTGGAAACTCAAAACAAAAAGTACATAAAATGTAATAATACGCCTCAATGACAGTGGGTGGCGCCTACTGGGCCCCACGTTCAACATCCAAAACATTTCATTGACAGATTTTGTGTGGCTCGCTTACAAGTGGTAGGGGCGTGGCCTTCCAACAAGCTCACTCCCAACTGGCTGGAGTGGTTGCCATGGAAACGTTGACTCCCAGCAATCACTGCCTACTGACAAAGTCTGGCTCCAACACGGCGGCGACTTCATTTGGTTAGAGATGGAAATAAGTCCTTTTCTGTGGGTGATGTCACACTCGCTCCCTCCAGCTTCTTTTTACAGTCGATGGTCGGTACCTTAACTAGTTTAACTACGATCAATTCAGAATAAAACAGCAAAACCGTACTTTTCCTGCTGACTGATTGTGGACCCACCACATGGATATCTGTTAGCATGTCTGTCATCATTTGTTCTCCATGGCTGTGTTCTCACCCTAACCCCTAACTAGTCAAAACTATATAGTGCATCACTTTGTAATTCCCTGAATTTTTAAAGCAATTCGGACACCATGCTAACTACTTTTTTTTCATGCTTTTTATGCTCACGTGTCAGCTCCTTGTGCTCCTTAGGATTCAATAAGCAGGTTAATTTAAGCAAATGAGGGATTAAAATGCAAAAAAATAGTATAACTAATGATAAAAATATAGTATAAAAATATAAAAAGCCTTCATGCTGCAATGGTCTGCCTGTCTGGTTGAAAAAATGAGGCGCGGACTAAAAGATGCCATTTATAAAAGATCGTATTTGTGATGATGTAGAAAATACGCTAGGCGGGCTACAAGCTCCCTGCTGCACTCCAGTCCGAGTGCATTTCCGAGTCCATTTGCAGACGACTAGATCCATGTAGGTCTTTGTTTTCCTCGTCCGAGCATTCGAGCTGTGGCTCAGAAGTGTACGTCTGGATAGCTGTTAGGCTATGTCAGGCTAATGTGAGGTTGGGGGGAGGGCTCTCAGTTATTGGTGACAAGACATGGGGGGGGGCTGCTCAGAGCGAACAGTCCCGCCCATAACTCTGAGAAACTACGCAGAAACTACGTTAAAATTAATTTAAAAATGGAATAATCATAGTTGAAAGACCACTGGGAACCTTTGAAATAAATCAAAAGATGATCGGAGCGGGACTTTAAACAATGAACAGCATGAGCTGTTTGTTAACACCTGATTAAATTGTCAAGTATAATATTAAATCAAATCACTCAAACTTTATTTATATAGCACTTTTCCTATGAAGGCATAAGACAAAGTGCTTCATAGTGCTTAATGGATCATGGTCACATGGTAGGAACTGTGCATATTAGGGTCTTCTAGTCTTTGGGACAAACGCCTCCGTCAAGTGTTTCCACCAGACTCCAAAGCTGAATATGAATTCTTCTCCAGTCCTCTGGCTCCTGCCTAATGCTCCAATTGTAGGGGCATTTGAAGCTGTAGTGGTGTCCCAAAGCGTTTTTTTAAGGAGGAGCCGTAGCGACTTAAGACTGGGTATCCCTCCGCCGGTAGGGTGATCTGTGGCGCTTGTCACTTGGGTGCACTCTGAGGCACAGAATTTTACACTAAAAACATTTTTTTGTTTTTGTTTATTGCACGACTTTTTAAAGTTCTGAAACGGTTATGTATTGTTTGAGCGCAGGCAGCTTCCCGCTAACCTAGAGAGACCATTCATGATGTCATGGAGTGGTAGTAACGCCATGTCCCTGCTTGGGGGGCTAAATGTAGGGGTAGGGAGAAGCCGTTGTGGATTTGGCCCAAGAATCCACACTCTGCTTTGATGGAATCTCCACTCAACTGTCTGTTTCTCTCTGGCTCCTCTGGATTTTATGAACCGCTGTTTTGTTGAGTGTTTCACAGGATAGAAATACCATTAAAATTCATGAGCTCTTCAGTGGAAAAAAAACACCGTTTACAGGCTGCTTATAGCGGTGCCGCTTCATTCTAGATTTATCGGTTGCATCATAAAATAACATTTCTATTTGGAGTCTAGAAGCTGTATGTTACTTTAAAACCTTTAAACTGGTGCAGAAACTTTCACATCAATCACTCAATCTACAGATTCCTCCCCTTTATGCCAAGGATGGTTTAATCCAAGTAATGCCAACATTGTGTTCCTGGTTGAATGTTGGGCCCATAATGCTCCTGTTTAAACAATCAAAACAGATTTTTGCCAAACATCTGCAGGGATGGGCTGTTCTTCAACTAATATGTAAATAAGATTTTTGCCTGTGTAGTCTTCTTCCCTGTATATTTTCTATTTATTACTTTATGGTGCTGCTACCACAACTACATTTCCTTATGGTGATTAATAAAGTTGATTCTAATCTTAAAATGAACTCTAAAGACCCGTACACACCGGGACGAATTTTGCATAAGATATTCGCCGACGTTAACGCCTCGTGACTAAACAAAGGGCACCAATGTGAGTGTGCACACGGACACGAAAAAACGCCACGCATCAAAGCGTCACTTTTTAAAAAACGCCTCGGGTTCCTTTTTTTAGTTTGACGCGCCGCGTCAAAAACTATACAACCAATGAGAATGGCGCTTTTGCACACGTGTCTGGAGCTTCTGAAGTTACAGTAAAACACAACTTGGGGGCGCTCAAACACAACACTGCCTTTCTGAGCACACATACCAGCAAAGAAGATAGACGCCAAGTAGCGGCTACACTGCCGCAAAGAAATAATGACAGACATTCTAAAATATCCCCGAAAACACTCATGATACATTTTCAGCTCTTGTACCAGTCGATAAAACTCACCATGCTCTTCTCTTCTCGTAACTATGGGATGTACCCAAAATCAGCGTCTTTTCCGGCGTCTTTCATCATTCAACAGAACTATAATTTCTTCATCATTGGAACTGGAGCTGGAGCTACTGGTGCTTGAAATATTCATGTTTTCTTTGTATGATTCTGACAAGCGCGTAAATACTGGCTCTCTTCTTCTGAGCGACCACCTTGTGTACAGGAGTATTTCTGTTTTACATTAAGCGCCATCTAATGTCAGGGAACAGTGATGAAAGTCAGGCCAGGAAAAATTCCCTGAACTTTTCTTTGAGCGTTATGGCGGCGCGGAGCGAAATTTTTGAAAAATCCATGGTCTTAGATGCATTCTGGTACATTCTGGCAGCTAGTTATTCACTTCTTAATCAGGAAACTAAGACTAATTGGAGCATCATGATTTGTCATTCAAACCCCTAGTTTGACTAACCAGGACTTGCTGGTCCTGAAAAAGAATTTAGATCATTGCTAAAAGTAACACAATCCTACAATCTAAGCTTTTCCTTAAAGCTGCAAAACATACAGTGGCTAAAATATAGTAACATCAAAGCCCCAAATGGCAAAAAAAACACCAGTAACTATGAGATTCTATGAAAATACCTCATTTATTTGAACGATTTCTGCTTTAGAAATACTGTTTTCTCAAACTATAATTATATCAAAATATGGGATCTGCTTTAAACTATCGTTCTATAACAAAATACATAAATTCCTTAACACCAATACTTAGTAATCTGGGAAATATCAAAACATACAAACAAAACTAAACATTGTTAACATTCTTTTTTAAGGGAGTGTGGGTCCAAACCACCAAATACTTATAATTATAATTAATGTCAATAATATGTTTTTGAGCAAAACTGAACTAAATAATTGGTAATTAGGAATAAATACAAATAAATTAGATAAAGAAATGTATTCAGATGTTTCAGTTTTTGGTCTGTTATTCTGCAGTCAGATCAAGAAAATCTACAAGGGGGGTTTCAAACAATGTATAAGCATGTTTCATACCATGGTCCGGTGGAATACTCGATTCTGATTGGCTGCTGGGTGTGCATTAAAACCTGATTCCGGTCACCTAGTTTAACTTATTGTAGAACTGCGCTGGCTTCTTTTAAACCTTTTGCTTCACCATTTGGACAAAAACAAGCAGTAAGAGGTGAACTTTCTCTCTGAACTGATGCTTTATTCAACCCATCGGGACGATCAGCATCTATATATATATCGCTGAATCTTGACTGCAGCGGTGATGCTGCGCGACGGACTATGTGTTACGTGATGCGTCGCGATATAGTCCGCTTTTTGTGAGAAAAGCAATACAAATCGGGGGGAAAAAAATTAAGGACTAAAAACTGGTTGATATGTATTGCTTTTGTAAGTGACCGTGGTATAAGCGGGTTAATGGCCTCAGTGTGCGTTATTACTTTAACGCACTTCGCGGAGGCAACCGTCCGACGTGACAAAAGTAATAATAACGCACACTTCGTCAGCCATTACCCTAATCTCTGCATAATTTCCACCGTAACTAATTGTATTAGAACGGAGAGTGAAATTCTGAACAACAGTTGTACTCACCTCCAACATATTTGTCTTGTGAACGTACGTTGAAAAGAAATCGCCATATTTGTCTTTCTCCTCCAGCCAAGACCACTCAAATTTGTCTTTATCTTCTTCTCACAACTGAGGTCGTGACCAAGCTCAATATTGACGATGCCCGCCATTATTTTAACACAAATTTAATCGCACACTCTTGAGATTTGTTTGTGAAAGTTTAGCGTGGGTCCGCTGACCACGTGGTACAGACGGAGCCAATTAGAGCCGTCGACGCATCCAAAAGCAACTAAAACGTCCCGTCATTGGTCAATTCGGCCGGGAAGACAAGACAGCCGGGCCCATAGAGAAAGCGATCCACGGAGAAATATAGAAAATAAGTGAAAATTCGCAAATTTCAGATATTTTTTTCATCCGGAAAGCGATCAGGTCTTTATTTCCCGGAAAATACGATCGGTTTGCTCAAAAACCCGGATTTCCGGGAATTCCCGGAAGACTTTCATCTATGCAGGGAATGAAATTGCATGTTGGCTCGGCTCATCGTCAGCGAAAATCGCCTGGGTGTGAACACAAAAGACGTGGCGAAAAACACTGGCGAATAACGCCTGGCGAATATTCGTCCCGGTGTGTACGGGCCTTCACTCAGACAAAAGGATAATCTGCAGGCATCTGCAAACACAAAGCCCCCAAAAGTGCAAATGTTTCTCTGCAGGATGCATGGCTCCATGCTTTCCTGCTGCCGTCAGCCCCGTCATTAAACATTCATTGCATCATGAACTGACATGAGATGTTGAGGAGCACCCATTCTCCTCCTCACGCCAGCAGACTAGTGGCTCTTACCTTCACGTACGCCACGATCTTCAGGGATATGGTGGCCAGGTACAGAGAGTTCATGGCGAAGTCCATCAGGTTCCACCAGTCGTGGATGTATTCCGTGAATCCGCCGTCCCACATCTCTTTAATCTCGGCCCAGATGAAGCCTGCAGAAAGAGCATGCAGCGCATACGGTAGCTTGTTTACAGAACTGGACAAATGGACCGATTAGAGACGAGCAGTTGGGAGAGGTGATCTGAACGTAAGCAGAGACTTCATTCCTGCCAAAGACGTCCACAAATCTGTCCAAGTGGAAGCCAGCGTTGGTCACTGAGCAGCTGCTGGAGGAAAAATGAGTCCTGGGTGGATTCTTTGAGGGACGGAGGAGTATTTGGGGTATTAACACCTTCCAGTGACGTTAACACTAAGCAGCTCTACGAAAAGAGGTGTTTGGTGTAATGTAGAATGAAGACAGATGTTGATGAATTGGGTTTTTTTGTGTGCATTTGGACCAAAGTAACAAAGAAAAGGATAAAAACCTGTGACTGTGATTGGATTGCTGTTTATTCAGACTGTTATAAACCACTGTGAAGATGTTTTTAAAGCCTGAAGCTATTTTTAACCCTTGTGCTATCCTATGGGGTCCAAATGACCCGATCCTTCCATTGATGTGTTCTCCCTACCATGACAAAGGTGGATAAAGGTGGAGAGGATTTCATGTAATCCATGGACACCAGTGAAGATCACAAATCACTGAAGAAAAAAGGTTCAGAGCTCTGTCTAGTGGGTCTAGATCAGTGTTTTTCAACCTTCTTTGAGCCACAAACTCATCGCACGCTGAGACGCTGTCACTTTAACCCAGTGCATCATGGGAGATGTAGTGATGGCAGACAGACTCTCGTCTCTGAGCTTCATTGGTTTGTTCTCTTGTTCCACGGTCTGTGGAAAGCTACACCGCTAAAGACGAGCTTTAGCTGGTATTTTTGTTAGAACTGAGAGACTTTATGAGCTAAATCTGAACAAGGAAGTGAAGACTTTAACCACTTCTGATTGGTCAGACTGATGACATGTGATTAAGCCTCCAAGAATGATTGGTGGAGACAGTTAAAGGGGCGGGACTTTTCCAAAAGCAGCTGATGCTACAGCTGAATCGTGGTACCGTCATTCTTATCAAAATGTCTTTAATAGAATCAAATAAACACAAAGAAAAAAGTATTTCATGATCTTTCATATTCCTAACTACTCAGTGTTTTATCAGGGCCTGTTTGGATGAACAAAGAGCTGAATTCCTGGAGATGGGAAATGTTTTTAGATCAGTTAATGATGGCAATTTCCCACGGCACACTGGTTGAAAAACACGGGACTAGATGACCCCACTCCCAATGTTAAAGAGCCTAGGGTAGCACAAGGGTTACGTTCACACTGGGCATGTTCCACGCGTTTAAAAATGCTATCCACTGAATGGCTGGCACTCTTCTGAATCAAAACGGGACTCCAACTATACGTCAAAATCCCCAGAGACGTCAAATTAACCAGACGTCCCTGATTGGTCAAAGTTTAACTGGTTTAACTTTCCACTTGCGATCAATGGCCGCACGTTTTGTATGTTCAGCCCCAAAAACGGTCATATAACCTGCGGAGCAACATGTGAACGCGGGAAGAAGCCGAAACTTGCTCATACGCACGTTTGCATGGATTGTAAGTGCATGAACGCGCGTTGCCGAGGGCGACGTGAACATAGCTTCACTCACAACTGCTCTTACCGGTGGATACGGGTAACAAGTGGTCAAACCTGTACGGGGAACGCAGATGACCCGCACAACATATCAAGGTCGTAGACCGATTGACGAGGCCATAAAGAAAAATGTACATTTATTCTACGGGTATAAAGTGTTTTCCAACATGAACCCTTTCACCGGATCAAACCAGTGCCTCCTTCCCATCGGACACATCAGTAACACGTTTAACTCTGCTGAACTGTTCAATATCTTCATTTTGCTGCACGGGAAGTCATTCCATGAACCTCATGTGGAAGAGCACAGTCAGAAAAAAAAAAAAGACTTTTACATCTGGAAACAGCCTGAGGACTGAAACCCCAGAGTCTGCGTGTTAGTTCTGTCTGACTAACTCGAAATCTTTTGAAATAATTCATGACAGGTTCAAAATTAATATTTCCCCTCTGCAAGCCCTCACTTGAGGCTTGTGTGAGGAATGACTTTGGGGTAAACCATCAAGTTGGCCATAATCCCTGTGGTGCATTTATGCAGCTTCCTTTGACTGCATGAAAAGATGAGTAACCAGTTAACCCATGACTGTCTGTAAAGTTTGTTTTACCTAAAAGACTTCAAGCATTTTTACAACTAATTTATGGTTTTTAACTCTTCTGAAGAAATCTAAGAAAATTCCTATAAAATTATTATTGCAGTCAAATTTACTTGATGCATTTGATTGTTAAGCCCCAAGGGTCAAATTTGGAATTTTCTTTTAAATATCTTTTTTCAAACATTTTTTTTTATTTATGTTTTTATTTTTTGGCTGCTGTTAATTGCTGCTTCCCAATTTTTCATATATTTTTTAATTTGTTTAATTAACTTTAAAAGCCCTGAAGAAAATTGCTGTTGGCTTTAACAAACATCTTCAGTGAAAATATAACTTTTCAACATAAATATAACGTTTTAGTGAATTTAAGTAAAAATCACTAAAAATGCAACCAATACATACTTTGTTTTTTGTTTTATTTGCAAAAATAAAATAATATTTGTTTTATTTGAAAACAAATTAGATTTAAAAAAATGGGGGCCCAAAAATGGTTTGGTTTGGTACCATTTATAGAGTCCATTTTATAACAGAAATGCTCAAGACACCGGACCTGCCCGTACCGCTCAGTGGAAACAAAGCTTTACTGTATTATCTGGTAGAATTTTAGACTTAGAACAGAACTTGTATAGTAATTCACGTTTTCCATCCATCCATCTTTGGAACCCGCTGAATCCCTCTCAGTGTCATTGACTGTATACGAGAACTGGACTGAGTGAGTAGGATGTCACCCATAGCTCCAACCAAATGAAACCAACTCGGTCGCCATTTCTTCGCAGTACGTTCATGTCAGAGTCAGAAATTGTCGGTAAGCAGTGATTGGTCCAAGTCGGCCTGAGTCAACAGTCCAATGGAAATCACACTGGCCAATCAGGGGTGAGCTTGTTGGAAGGCCACACCTCTACCACTTGATTACCACACGAGATCCGTCAAAAGGTTTTGAATGTTGGACCTGGGGGCCAGCAGGCTCCACCCATGTCTATAGAGGCATTCGATTGGTCAGTTTACTACTTGAATATCTTACATTACAGAGAAAAATATGAAAAAAGAGGATTATCAAGGATAAGTTAGAAAAAGGTACTAGAGCTAGAGAATGACTGAGTAATAGCTGTTTATTTCACTTCCTGTTTGGAATGCCAGAGGGGACGGGTCACTCAGTCCAGTTCTCATGTACGGTTGATGGACATCTGTTTCCATTTCCTGCAGGCTTTTGGTGTCGCAGCCGGAGAAAAGACGCCTTTTCGAAGGATTCTGGTCAGGATCAAAGACTGATTGGTGTCTGCGGTGAGCAACCAGATAAAGATGCAATCTTTCAAATTTCTCACCCACCCGACCCGCCCACCCAAACCAACTCGCAGAGACGCAGCACCTCCTCCGCACGCTCTCAAAAACCACACAGTGGTGAAGATCCACTCTGAGGCGTCTCAATGAATAGCAATCAGGCGAATAAAAAGGAAGGCAGAAGTTGTTGGTTTTTTTTTTTGCTTCTTCCTTCATTGAGTTTGCTCTGGATGAGGCTGTGCAGTGGCGGGCTGAGCACTGATTCAGTCAGGAGTTTAAATGGAAGACAAACAACAGAAACAGAGAAACAGGCTGGTATTTATTGTCTCCAAAAACATTTGAGATGTTGTAGTTTTAATTTGAACGCTGAAGTGTGACCTTTTCACTGCCAAAGCTTAGCGTCTTTACTGACGACACATTTGAATTGGACCAAGAAGAAAGAAAACAGAAAAGTCTTTTTTATTTTTTATAAAGGAGAGTTTTTTCTGAATTTAGAGGGTTCTACTTTATCTATGATTTTAAAAGTTAAAACATCAAATTGATCTGAGTTTTGTTTGGCTTTTGAGTGGAATTCCGCATCCACCACATGAACTCTACGTCTGCTTAATCTGGATCTAAACAGACTGGGGTTGGGGTAAATGTAGAAATGAATTTCTGTGTCTGTTTAGGACTTACAGAGCAGATTAAAGCTTGATATCTCTTACATGAATGAAGGGGTTTGACCCAGAGACAAGTGCAGGCGTTTGGGTTGCCTGGGTCATCGAGAGGAGCCACTGCACCTGCGCAGGTCGTGTCCTGCAGTTCCCTTGAGGCTCGATGAAAATGAAAGGTACCATTTTTGAGTGTGCGGTAAGCGTAGCGTGACCTATTCGTAAGTATAAAGTAAGTCGCTGGCACTTCTGACGTGCGGGAGTCACACGATGTCCTCGTGCCACACTCTAGCCCTTAGTAGGGTGCGAGTACTGGACCCTGAGTGATTGCTGTGTGCACGTGATGTGTAAGAGCCCGTAAGATGCGTGCACAAACCACGCTCTGACTGCACAGTCCACACAAAAAGTAGAAACCTGTACGATACGCCTGCGTCTCACCTACGTGTTGTATACGTGCTCACTATGACCCGTCGCCTGTGCATGAACAGGTTTGCCCCGCAGACAGCCCATATCTACCTATAGGGGCAGTGGTGACGACGGCTTTATGGACTGACAGACAGCTAAACTGTTTAGCCCAAAGTAAACATCTTTGAGAAAAAAGACATGCTTTCTCACTGACATGGAAGGAAGTCCTTACCGAGCACCCACGGAAGGATCATCCACTCCACCACAGTGGGCGGGGGCCCCTGCATGTGCAGGTTGGTGCGGGCAATGTGCTGCGAGGCCAGCAGCAGGAGGAAGAGGAAGGTCAGGTAGGATGCTGTGTGACAGATGAACTTGATGAAGGGCTTCTTAATGAATCGCCCCAGCGCGCTCTTTGGAGCCAACAGGTAGATCTGATGGGCAGAGGTAGAAAAAAAGACACAAAAAAAGTAGGGCAGATGTCAAATAAAGATAAGATCAAAAGAAACCAAGAAAGATGTAAAGTTAAGTTTATGATTCTCTTTCATTTTACTTATCTAAACTGACAGATTTCTGGAAAGTTATCCAAGACTTTCATTGGAAAACAAGTGGAAATGATAAGCTATAAAGTTTTAGTTGTTATTTGAAGCTACGTTCACACCGGTGAAAGACGAGCTTTAGCTGGTATTTTTGTTAGAACTGAGAGATTTTTTGCGCTAAATCAGGACAAGGAAGTGAAGACTTTAACCACTTCTGATTGGTCAGACTGGTGACATGTGATTAAACCTCCAAGAATGATTGGTGGAAACAATTAAGGGGGCGGGACTTTTCCAAAAACAGAGGTTAAGCTGCGGCTAAATCGTGGTACCGTCATTCTCATCAAAATGTCTTTAATAGAATCAAATAAACACAAAGAAAAGAGTATTTTATGATCTTTCATATTCCTAACTTCTCAGTGATTTATCAGGGTTTGTTTGGATGAACACAGCTGAATTCCTGGAGATGGAAAATGTTTCTAGATCAGTTAGTGAGGGCAATTTCCCATGGCACACTGGTTGAAAAACACTCTTCTATTGCACAACTAGTATGTAATATATAATATGTAACAACAAGTTTTAAAGGAAAAAGCAGGAGGAGACAGGTGTACAGTATTAATCAATGTATCATGAGACAAACGCTGGAGCTTAACCTCTCGACACATTCATTTATTTCCAGGTATGAAAAGTATCATCTTTTGCTGTAAGGTAGACTCTAAGCTAGGGTAATTTTGGAGCTAAAGTAGTCTGATGCATCTGTGCATCAGTAGGTGGTAAACCTTCCTTTACTTATGCACATCAACACAAGGTCAGAGCTTTGTGTCTGTGAGGCTGTAAACTCTAAAACAACAGGGAATCTTTAAAATAAAAATGTTTTAGGACTTTATTTTTGGGTAGAAATGAAGTCAAAGTATCTGCAAAAACATAAAACAAAACCCCGAAGAGCGTGGATTCTACTCACCATAGAGAAAACAGGAAACAACAGTCCGATGATGAAACATGTGACCAGTTTGACGGCCCAGTGGTGCCGCCTCCAGCCGGGGAAGCCGTCGTACCACAGCGTGGCCAGCAGCTGCTGGCAGTTCGGCTGCGCCACAAACTGAAAACAGAGGCGGGACAGATCTTACAAAAGGAGTACCATCAAGCAAAGCAGACGGTTTGGGGTCGTAAATATATCAAAAAATCTCCATTCTGTGGACATCCTTTGAGAAAGTACAACAAAGCTCAGCGTTGTTTAAATCAAGCCTCAGAATTCTCTTTTGGCTGAAGAATAGTGTACAGTTTTTCCTTTTTTTTTGACGCCCAAGTCGCCCTGCAACCGTCAAATTGTGCTGCTGCCGGACTGATGCGCCACGCCCGATACTCAAATTCCACCGCAGGTCCTCAGATTGCGTCTACGCTGTACACTGACTTGACACCAAAACTCGACACCCTGTGATGCACAAATGGCGTCCGATGTGAACGCAGCTTAAGGCTGTAGGCAGCTGGGAAACTGTCAATCAGATCTTGAAGGTGGGGTGTGGACAGCTGACTTTAACAGGGTTAAATAAACCACTAACTCAAAAGGAACTAAGATAAACAAACGTTTAACTTTTTATAAAGTGAATAAAGTAAAAATGATTCCCAATAGGGTAGTAGCTAAACAGAAAACAGGATTTAAGGTAAAAGTGAGTAAAGAAGGGCAGAAGGAAGGGAAAGTGGGAAGACTAAAGTAACGGTGTCGATGAAGTCAGTGAGAAAAACGGAACAGATAGAAGTCAGAGAGAACATCCTGCCTCGTACAAACTTCATTGTATCCCAAATCCCCCAGTTCCCCCATGCACTCAAAAAACTGCTTTCCCATCCAGCGCCGGCCCCTTTATCCCTCCGAAGGCTTAGACTTTACTCTGAAAGCCTTCTCCGTCGCTTGACGAATGACAAATGAAGACGTGTGACAGACGTGAGGCTGGGTTTGAAGACGCCCCAAGATGCGTCGGATGTGTCACATTCAGCCATGCATGTTAACGAGATGACATCATTATCAATGATACATGACAGCCATTAGCGCGATGCTTCATGCAGACGTTCTTTACACTGGCTTCTTCCTGCTTGGAGACGGGGAGGTCGCAGAGTTGTAGTGTGAAGGTGGTGGCAGTAGCCGGTGTTTGTCCAACAGAGTTAATTCATGCTGCATATGGGCAGAACTGATGGGGTTGAGATGGGATTGGGTCTGGGGATGTCTAGTCAAATCTTAGTCCCATGCACCCGTAAGGGGGGGTTGACCCATATGTTTTTTTTGGGTTGTTCATAGAGAAGAGTGGATGCATCTTTTCATAACGTCTCTTGGGGAACAGTCACCTCAAGAGACGTCCTAAAAATAGAACGTACCATTGTCATGCATGTGGTGAGTATATTTTGAATGATTCGTAGGGTTTCTGTACAGTACGGTGCACACGTATGACGTACTGGTGATGCTGTCGTATGGTGTCCTTAGTAATGACTCTAGTCGCTACTACGATGCTAGTACTGACCGTGTACAAATCCTGTCCACACAGGGTGTGCAGGTGAGTGGCCTTAAGACACCGCCAGGATGTCAATTATTTCCTTAATGATCGATTTTCAAACAGTTTTTGTGATTTAAAGGAGACACTATCCACACGTCACTATCAAATCCTAGTCCCTGATTGGCCAAAGCTCAGTCTGGTTTAACTTCCAACACTCGCTAAATGGATAGGCCCTTTCTACGTAGAGCCTGAAAGACATTTTATAAACTTTTTGAATGCGGAAGCCCTAAATGTGTGTTAATGCGTGCTTACAAAGATTCCTCATAGGAAGTGGCTGCTTGAACACACGTATGTAGCCTTACTAATCCTTGTGCGTTGTATAAGTGTTGTTTACTACGACCTGCCGCCTGCAGAACGCCCGTGGAAAAAAATATGTACTTTTAGGGTTCACCGAGCAGTCTACGACCTTGATATCCCACATGGGCCACTTGCGAGTCCTGTACAGGTTCTTACATATTCACCTGTAGGGGCAGTTGTGACCATTGGCTATATGGGAATTGGATTGAGTGACCCCTCCCCCCTGGTGTTCAAAACAGGAAGTACCCGCTGCGTCTCCAAGAAACCAAAATCCTATAGACGTCTATAGAGAAATAAACAGCTGTTAGTCATTCTATTGGTCAGAAGAACCATTCTTGATCTGATACTTTTTTTTATTGTTCTTGATTATCCTCTCTTTTTTATGGTAGTTTTGCAAGTTGGTGACTGTATTGGCTTCATTTCACCAGACCAGAAGTAAGACGTTTTCTATGGGTGACATCACACTCGCTCATTCCAGGTCTCCGATACAGTCTATGGTTGTGGCTAAGGCTCTAGCTGGTTCATGACACTCATCCGTACAGCAACGTGTACACACACCATGTAAAACCTTCATCTAGGACACACTAGAGCCTTTCCTTTTATCTCTCCGCTGACTTTTTTTATGTAATCCTGCCCCCTTCCTCCCTGCTTTTCTTTCTCCTCATCCCTCTCTGATGTTTTTGTCTCTCTTCCAGAACTTCAAAGGTTAAAAAAACACACACCAATATAGTTGTATAATAGTTGTAAAGTTGTGCTCCAAAGGCAAAAGGGATTCATGGGGATGTAAACTTGAGTTTCTACTGAACAAACTGCCAGCAGTGGTGGGTGGTTGCAGTGGACACTCAGCATCGGGAGCAAGTTAGAAGTTCCTGATTCAGGAGCCTTCAGATTCTAGGAACTAATCAGATTTTCGTTTATTCTGTGACGGAGTAAAGATACAAAGTGAATAATTTGACATTTTGGCGCAACGTTTTAGATTGAACTGAACTCATTTTCTCGGATTTCGCGTCCCTGCGATCTAGAACGGGTCAACATGCTGAGAACGCTCTGGAAACTCCCTGGCTTTAATCTCTTGCACACCCTGGGGGGAAGCAGCAGTCTGCAGACTCCTGGGTGCTGTTCAGGAGGTGTGGGACATCGGAAGAGTCATTCCAAAAAAAAAGCTGCTTGTCTGTCTTTGCACAAAAGGAAAGCCGCTCTCCTCCAGATGATCTCCCGTCTCCTTACTCCTCAAACCTCAACAACCGGCAGGAGCAGCGGCTCCGCCTTCCTGAGTCAGCGGTTCAGCTCTTAACCGGGAATTCAGCACTGAATTTAATTATAAAGATGAAATGATAGAAGAGGAAAAGGGGATGAACGAGGGAAGCAGAGAAGTCAAACCAAGGATGTAGCTAATTCTTCATCTCCCCCTCTTCCTCCTCAATGTCTCGCTAATCCTCCTCCTTCACCTTCAGAAGCCCCCCAGCTTTCCATTTTCCTCTTTCCTTTCATCCATCCATCCTCTCCTCTCTAGTTCAGTGACTTCTTCTCCTCCTTTTTAAGCCCCCCCAGTCCTTCCCTGCTCTTTCTAATCCTCCTCCCTCATTCTTTCTTTTTCTCCTTCCTTTCTTCTAACATCTTCATCACTCCTCCTGTTATCCTTCACCCCCAGTCCCTCACATTTCCCTCCAACTCTTTCCATCTTTCTCTCCCTGTTCCTCTTTTTTCCCCCCCTCGCTAGCTCCGGTTTGGTGTGCTGTTGCCATGGCAGCAGTATGCTAATGAGGGAGTATCTCTGCTCCACTGAAAGTACAGCTTCTTCTTTCCCCCGTTTGGTTTCGGGAAAGGTTCTCTGCTCACACCGGGTCCCTTCAGAACCGCAAACAGAACATGATATGGACCCGTCCCACAGAAATCATGCAAATAAGTTCTGCCCCGTCAGCGATAACAGGTTTCCAGTCATGATGTGGAGCCGGCTGAATATTCCCCACCGATGACTAATGAAGTCGTCCATTCAGACGGCGAGCAGTGAATTTTCTCCTCCTGATTTGCATGCTGGGTAAATTTCCTCTGCGAGCTGGATCGGAAAGACGCGTTGGATTGCGGCGAGGCTCATTTAGCAGCAGTTGGAGCAGAAGTGGAGCGTTTTTTTTATTTGGTCTGATGTTTCCATGAAGGATGGCGAACAGACTAGATACAAAAAAGAACCAAAAACTGCCTCCTGAAGGTTCTGCAGTCCGTTAGCCCACATCTAACTTTCTTTTCTTCGGCTAAAATGACACACATGAACTTTTTTCGTGAACCCAACAGAAGTTTCTCCTTTTCTCTCTGAGGAACTCAGATTTGGTTTTGCTGTTGCGCTGCTGACACCTTAAGGCAGGGGTATCAAACTCTGGGCCTCAAAGGCCGCCCCCCCTGCTAGTTTTCCAGGAATCCAGCGTGATCTGCCACTGAGTTCCTGCATCAGGCGTGTTTTCCCCTATAGGGAGCTTCAATGGCAGGTTGGTTGTAAAATATGTAGGCCTGGATTCTGACAGTCCTGCCTTAAGCTTCACATGCACCTTTGCAGACCTTGAGACATCCGGGTGAACCAGGACCAAATGTCACGGTTGTAGAGCGCTCGCTGAGCCCATAGAGCTAAAATGCTGCGAGAGACCGGTCGTAGTGAACACTTCTACAACACGTACGGGTGAGTAAGGGTGAAGAAGGTGAGACTCAGGCGTGCCATATAGATTTTTTCCTGATTTTACCCCCCCAAATCCTGCAGACTGTGCAAGGAGCCCTTAGTGCTGTTCACGTGATCCGTGCACGCTTCTTCTGTGCAGCCTGATCTACGAAATGAGGAATTTAAGCAAAGTGCAGTTTGTGTCGACATCCTATGGGCACTTACATACCACGTGCACACCCTGCATGTGCGGTCAGTAAGGAGCCAGCACTCACACCTTACAAACCACCGAGTGTGGCATGGATGACAGCATCCCACATACGTGTTGGTGTGAGCAGCTTGCTTTAGCCTTATGAATACTGGACGACACATCCTACCACACATACAACGATGGTACAGTCCAGTTTGGTGACCTCTCGTATGGGTACATGCGACTAAGGCAGGGGTGTCCAAATCCAGGTCTCAAGGGCCGGCAACCTGCTGGTTTTCCAGAAACCCTGCCTCATCTGCTGTTGATTACCTGGATGAGGTGTGTTTAGCCAATAAGGAGCTTCAACGGCAGGTTGATGGCAAAACATATAGGACACCGGCCCTTGAGGCCTGGAATTGGACACCCCTGGACTAAGGCTTCCAGACACCTTAAGGGACATCATGAAAATGGATCGTACCATTTTTGTGTGGGTGATAAATGTATGGTGAAGTTTTCGTAAGGCTACAGTACGTTTGGTTATGATGTGTGGGCGATGCTCTCAAACGGTGGCCTTACACTACACATCGTCAGCAAGGTGTAAGTACTTGTTCCTTACTGAACAAGTGCAAATGCTGCATGCACGGTGTGTGCACGTGATACGTAAGCGTCCGTAGGATGTCCACACAAACCCCTCTCTGATTGTCTGATTTCCTGAATTCCATCAGTCAGGCTGCACGCAAGAAGCGTGGACTTGAACAACCCTGATGGCCTCAGAGCACAGTCTGCAGGATTTAGGGGGTTGAAAAATAATTAAATCCATACAACACACCTGCGTCTCACCTACCTCATGTGTAGTTTAAGTGTTCACTAGGATTTGTCGCCTGCAGCATGCCCGCAGAAAAAATATGCAGGGACATTTTCTCTCTACAGGCTCACTAAACGGTTTGCCACCACTTCATGGAAAACAGTAAACAAATGAGCTAAAACCAGCCTTTAGATTTCCTCTTTCCTGCCCAGTTTTCCTCCTCAAAGTTCCACTCAGCCAACATGACGGCATTTCCAACCCATCTCCAACTGAGGTGGGCTGGAAGGGGCCGGAGGATACGGACCAGTCTTAAACGTTATCTCGGCGCACTCACAGCACAGAGACAAAGTCTGCTCATGCTAATCCAGCAGCAGCAGCAAAGCAGCAAAGCAGCAGCAGCAGCAGCAGCAGCAAAGCAGGAGCAGCAAAGCAGCAGCAGCAAAGCAGCAGCAGCAAAGCAGCAGCAGCAGCAGCAGCAGCCTTACATAAGACCAGCTGCAGAGATGTACATTTAAATATTTAACAAGAGGGAAAAACAAAAGTCTCTAAATTATATCTGCTTTATCTGGAAAGACGTAACAACAGCTGAATCAGAAATGCATCCCATTTCTTTCCACCTTAAATCGAGAAAGTTAAAAATACCGCTGAGTATTATTGGTTAGAGATTGGGGCAAATTTTAAAATGATAATAGAGCAAAACATTCATTCATTCATTCATTTATTTTCTATTCCGTTTTTCCCTTTCAGGGTCACGGGGCTGCTGGAGCCTATCCTGGCCACTTGTGGGCGAAGGCAGGGGACGCCCTGGACAGGTCTCCAGTCTGTCGCAGGGTAGAGTGTCCACAATCACACACCCATTCACTCTCACACTCACACCTATGGACAATTCAGAGTTACCAATTAACCTATGAAGCATGTTTTTGGAGCAAAACAACCTCAAATATTATGGAGAGCCATTAAAGGTATTTATTATTATTAGTTTTTTTTTACCAAATAGATGATTTCTGTTTGGTGAGACAGTGTCCCTGGACTCTGCTGTGGACCAAACAACCAGGTCTGGGTCCTCAAGTGAACTCTGGTGCGGTTCACCTCCAGACTCTCCACTGACCAACACGAGGAAACAAACCAAAGAAAACGAAAGACAATGAGCTGCGTTTAGTGTCAGAAAGTAAACAGTTCCCAGCAGAACTAATAGCAAACGACGGAAAATGTTAGAGGCAAATGTAGAGCGGGGGGGGGGGGGGGGGGGTGTTCACTGATAAATGCTCATCAGAGGACAAGAAGATGTTTCCTGTTCTACGTTAAAAAAACCAACAACTAATGACTATCTAAAGGTCACCAAATGTCATTGACTGCAGTCCATGATGAACATTGTCGACTCATTTGTGTGTCGTTGCACATGAGGAGAACAGCTTCCCCCAACGATGCTTTCACACAAACGGTTCCACAAAAGTCTGTTCTGGCGTGGTTTTCCTTCCATCTCTGCTCTACCTTTGTTCTGTCTACAGACCACCTCTGTTGTCAGTGGTTCACCTTTGGTTTGTCTTTTTTTAGTCTACGGTCCACCTTTGTTGTATCTCCAGTTTGTGTTCCTTTTTCTCTGCAGTCCACCTTTGCTTCGCCTGTGTTTTGTCAGTGGTTCACCTACGTTCCATGTTTGTTCCTTTCTTATCTAGGTTCATTTTTTTCCCAGGTTCACCTTTCTTCTGTCTCTGTTTTGTCCTCATTTTGTTCCATCTCTACTTGTCTTTGTTTTTCCTACTCTCTACTTGTGTTCCTTTCTTGTCTAGTTGTAGTTTTGTCTACGGTCCACCTTTGTTCCGTGTCTGTTTTGTCTAAATGTTGTCTACCTTTCACCTTTGTTGCATCTCTTTATCTACTTTTCACCTGTGTCCTTCTGCGTCTCCTCATCATTCTGTCTCTGATCCACCTTTAGGTTTCCAGACATTCAGTATTTATCATATTAGGTATTTTTCAGTTATGTTTTCATCATCTTCAGTGCGTAAAAATAAACGTTTTTGGACAGAGTTACTCCATAATCGCACAATTACTGAAACAAACTCAGGTTAAATGACACGATCGCAGTAGGACGTAAAACTCCATTCGTTGCAGGATGCCACACCTGCTGGTGACATCACCCTCGGCTGGGGCGATGGCGATGAGCGTTAGTGCTGTGGCAGAAATGTGAATGCATCTTCTTTTTGGGTTTTTTGCCGCTGCTGCCGCGACGGGGGTGTGGGGGTGGCTTTGTATTCTTCCCCCCTCCTTCTTCTTACATTCCATCACCCACTTTAGAAGAACATAAAGTCTCACTGGAGCACAAATAGTTTGAGTGATTAAATGAAATATTTCACATACACATTCCGAATGCACAAGTGTGCGTGTGTGAACATTAGTTGTATTGTGTACATGTGGACATGTTTTGTATACGTGCATTTTTGGAGCCCACAGGTACGTTTGTGGCATTTGGGTGTGTGTGGACAGGCCCCGCCCCCTTTTGGATTTATATCACTCATAAACCTGACCGTTATGATTGTAAACATCCACAAACTTTTCCGTCCGGTCCAACAAAAGTCTGTTACAGATATGAGTAAGACGAATAAAGTTTAGCCTAAATGACAAAAGGGGTTTATTTAAATATACACCTAGTGTGTCAAACGATTCATAACCCCTGTTGTAACAGTAAAATATGTTCAACACAAGAAGCCTTCAGTTCTCACCTGTCTGCTCACCTGTTGGACAGGACAAGTAAAAAAAAAAATCAATAAAAAGAAATGTAAATGCATCTGTCGCCATGTTCTGAATGACTGCAGAATGAGTTGGTTTGAGTTTTTTTGCATAATTGTGATTTAATAGAAACAGTGTAGTTGCTAAATTTTGTTATATCCGCAAATCTAGAATATCGATAAAGTTTTGCGCACATGCGTGATGGAAACACAGCCAGTGACGAGCAGCAATTGTTGATGGTCATTTGATTTTTCTTCTACGGTTCCTTCAAAGTTGGACGATACATTGGGAAAATGTAAAAAAAATGGATAATTTATAGTTGACAAAAAGAAATAAGTCCTGAGAAAATCTTCCAGAGCCATGGTGAAGTCATTATTTCATGGTCTTTATCCCCTAAATGTCTGTTCGTTCTTTGTTCTTCACGTTTAGTGTCCGACCCCACAAGCTGCAGAAACAATTAACTCTTTTATTTTTTAGATTTTCTCATATCAAAGTACAACAATCACAATTCCCACCCAAAATAGAAAAAAAAACCCTCCCAAAAACTAACAAAACAAGGGGAAAAATAAAATGTCACTGAGTTTTCTGTATACGATTGTCCAGAAAAAAAAAAAAGAAAAAAAGGAGTGCTCGTCATAGCTATAAAATGGCCTTCCTTATTCAGACTTTTTTACATGGTCCAAGAAAGGTTTCCAGGATTTGAAAAAGTTCTGTGTTGAATCCTTTATAGCATATCGAAGGTGTTCCAATTTAAGACAGGAGTGCATGTCCTCCACCCATTGCTCGTGTGAAGGGGGTCTTGAGTTTTTCCAGGATGCGACGTCGAGCCAAAAGCGTCGAGAATGCCAGAGCTGAAGCTTGTATTGCAGTGACCTTGCAGTTTTGAGGAGTGACTCCAAATAGTGCTGTAAGTGGGTTCGGAGGATTTTTATATTCCATGCTTTTGTTAGGGAGTCGAAAATCACCCCCCCCCCAGAAGAAGCTGCAGAAACAAAAGCGGCAGAGAAAGCAGGAAAGTCTTTTGAGCATTAATAACTGCTCGCCGTCCTCCAGCAGAGGCTCTGGGGAGGCGGCACGCTGGAAAATAAGCCGAGCAGAAAACTTGGCCAAAACGCTCCAAACTCCCTTTATATTGAACTGCACATGGGGGGGGTGGGTGGGGGGGGGCTCAGCTGGGCTCTGATGACTCATGCTGACCCGACAAATGAAGCTGCAGGCAGGAGAGAAACGGCGTTTACATAATATTGCTGTTGTTCAGGAAGCTTCTGCAGGAGACGTCCAGAGCGACGCCAGAGTCTCACACAAGAAATCCAGAAATCCACTGTCGCTGCTTCAACACAAAGGTTCAGGGAGACACACGCTTTCAACTCCGCTGACATTATTCCATGAAAGAATCTCCGTCGGTCTTAATTCAAACATGCTTTTTTTTTGGAATAAAAATGAACAAAAACAGAGTTTATAATAATGTTTCCCCGACTGGATTTGGAGATTGAAACTTATTAGAGCTTCAATATTTGAGCTTTGAATAATCAAACCCAACCATTGTTTATCCTGGTATCTAACAAGTTTATTTGGTTGGAAATGAAAAGAAATCAAATCAAATCAAACCAAACAAGGTCAAATGGTCAGCCTGCGGTATCTGTCTGTCTGCTAACCTTTATCACAACACAAGCTCTAAATTCTTTACCCTTTCTTTAGTTTTAACCCTTAGTAGAGCCTGAAATCACAGCTCAGTTTGCCAAACACATCAGGACTACCCCCCCCCCCATTAGTATTGCTTTTATTAAACTTTAACATGAAGGTTTCAAAAGGTTTTTAGCTTTAAAACCACAGCTTAGTATAGTTTATTTTATTCAGCTATATTCGGCTTCAATGTGAATTTTTTTTTTCTAATATTATCAAAAATGTATCTCTAAATAAATAAACCAGGGATGTAAAAGCTTATTTGTAAAAAACAAAAACAAAATAAAAATTCAGTTTGATAACATCAATGCCTTTAGTGTAAAGGACTGAAGACGGGTCAAGGTCATCAATCGTTGGTCTAACAGCGTTTTAGTCCCATTTTTAGCTCAGTTTTCCCCCAAAATGGCAGCGCAGCTCATTGGTGGATGATCAGGAAGGCAGAGGGTTAACAGAAAGCCAGGGAGCGCGCTCCTGCAGGAGCTCTGGAAGCCGCCTGCTGCGCTCTGCTCGGCTTGACTGATCAGATTAGGGCGCGTTTGTGTGGATTCGTGTTGTCATCGGGTTTAGCCAAGCCTGCCTTTGTGCTTGAAACAATAGAGAATTTGTGGAAAACCGTGAACATGAAAAATGGATCAAAATGAGATAGAAAAGGAACAAAAAATCTGTGAGCAAACAGTGCAGACGATGCTGTTTTTGTGAGGATCGGTTAGAGAACTCCAAGGACGTTTCAGGAGGCTTTTCCACACGTAACCACGCTTTTTCTTCCAGGTCAGAGTTCGCATTGGGGTGAGTTTGGGCAGAGTTTGTGAGTCGCTATAATTGGGAACACGTGTTGATGGATTCATTAAAGCAACCCTTCATTTGGATGCAGTGAATAAAACATGAAAGACAGCCGTTACATTATTCAGCCCACATGCACACACTCAACCTGCAGCCTCCCTTTGTGCGTTCAATTCACATCATTGGTTGCCTCAATCTAAACGCAACTTTCTTCCTAACAAGGTTTGTTTGTTGTTATCGATAAGAACACACACACACACAGCATTCAACGTTACCGTTGAAGGAGACTGCAGGTGTTTGAGACAAAAGCAGAGAGAATCTCTCTTAAAAGATTCCCGAACAGGAAGCCCACGTTAAAAGTCTCCGAATGAGCCGTACACGTCCGTGAGGTCTTGGCAGACTGGAGCTGAGAACCAGGGAGGAAGTTATGGGTGGAAACAGGCCAAACCTGTACACAAAGCCGTACACAACTCGTCCAGCTCAATGTTTATGCACATGCCCGGTTATTAGTGAATTTTGTAAACATATTAAGAGAAAACTGAAACGATTGGAAAAACATAACATTCCTATCATATCTGCTTGGTGTTTTTCCCAGAAGACTTTGATGCCGATCAAATATTTATACTGAACATTTTACTATCGGTGGCTAAATAAAACCACAACAGGAAGCTGTAAAAATGCAGCATCACCATCTGCAACGCAACGGAAACAAAGAATCAAATACATTTATTCAGTGGGAAAAATGACAGCGACTCTACAGCAGAGTACAGATGTCTGTGTCCTTGAGCGTTGACGGCACACAGGTAAACTTTATTGGGGTTGTGACTGCTTTTTGTAGTTTTATTCATGGTTGTATAATTATCTGTTTAACTGAACTACACGTCTCATCTTGCCTGAATGTGATTGTGTGTTTTCACTAGAAAAGGTGCTGTACGCTACTGTGGATGTGGTCTTATGGTCGAACATGTCTCAGGGAATTGTTGCTTGTTATGTGTTGTGATGAGAAAACAAAACAAAAAAACTGAACAGTTTTCTCTACGGACGTGCCGCGGGTGAAAGGTCGTGAAGTGGGGGAGGCACAGGTGTGTCGTAGGGATATTTTAAAATGTCCGCCCCCTTGAATCCTGTTTAAGGAGCCTGTTAGTGGTGGTCATGTGATCATTGTCTGCAGCCTGACTGTTAGAAATGAAGATACTTCCATTTATTTTTCCAAAATCTTTGGTGTAGAGAAGGAAGACGGGGTGTCTAACCCCTCCCGCTGGGGGAGGAGTTGCCGCTCTGACCCGCCCTATATACAGTCAATGCTTCAAAACCATTTACGCAATGAATGTAAAGAGTTGTACATCAACACAAGGCTGCTTTTCTCAGCTTCAGAATCTGTTGGAATTACGCTGATGGTGTAAACGCTAGAAAACAGTTGAAGCTGCCATAATTGGCAGAACGTCAACCCTGGAGGTAAAGTGCTGTTGTTGACATTCTTTGGACTCCTGTAACTCGACTTAGGCCTCAGCAACACAACGGTTGACCCGTGCAGGGTTTCGGGTTGTCTGGTCCCGTGAAGGGGCGTAAAGAGGAGCGGCCCGCCTCTCAAGGTGTATCTTGCAGTTCCTTTGAGGCGTGGTCAGCCACCTCTGGGGGGGTCATGATTGTCGTGCATCGTCGTAAATGTATTGCGACGTATTTGCAAGAGCAATGGAAGCTGCGTGCCCTTATGACGTACAGGTGATGCTGTGGTGCGGTGCCCTCACTCCAGTCAGTAACTCTTCATGTCTGTTATGTAAGGATCAGACACTCACACTTGCATGTGTCATACAACCTGTTGGCTGCAGCAAGCCCGTAGAAATAAAAATGCCCCCAAATATTTTCTCTCTGCAGGTTCAGAGAAATTTCTACAACTTTGACCCCCGCACAGGTTTGCCCATTTTTTCCCCATTGGGGCAGTTGTGGCTGAGACTTTAGGTGGCGCCGGTGACATCTCCAGTATTGAAGGGGTAAACAGGCTTTTGTTCCTTCACTGTTTGTCCCCCCCCCCTCTATTTTGACCCCCCCCTCTTGTTAAAAGTGGGTGTTTCCATGCAGTCTGTAATGAACGTCCTCCATCGTTTCTCTGGGATTGCTGTCATTTATCAAACTGTCACTCCAACTCCACCTGCTCTCGTCCCTCCTGTTCCGTTCCATCTCCCATTCCTGCTGAACGATGAGAATCCGCTCATTCTTCAAACGTCTCTCTGTCTTCATTTCCTGCAGGTCTGTGACAGCAGCGTCAGCACGGAGCAGGTTTCCGTGTTCCCTGCCCGTTCCCTCCCGACCCCCACAGGCTGCTTCCACTTCCTGTTATGTGAAGTGAACACGATAAAAGCGGGAAAATCCTGAGAGTTCCGGTCCTCCCGACAGACTTGCACGCGTTTAGCTAACAGACAGAACCATAACCCAGAATTAGCCGCGTTAGCTGTTGATTTCCCGCCAGGATGTCTCTGCGTTTTAAGACCGAAGCCTTCAGGTTTGCTCTCACTGCAGCATTGCAACATGATTTGCATATTTTGGTTCTCAACGCCAACTCCCGCCCCCCCTCCCCTCAGCTGCAGCAAGTCATGAATATGGACACATCTGGGCTGCTTTGGAAAGCCTCCAAGCTTGGTGCCGTCTCTCCTGTGTCATCCCAAACATGCACACAAGACGGATGCTGCAAACAGCGAGTCAGGAGCAAAACGGTGATTTATTGCTCCTTCCTATTCATCCATCTCTTTGGGAGGGCTTCAGACTTCCTGCTGTAATTTACAGTTTGGGTTTTTGCTGTATTTTCAATGAAAACTAATCTTAAAAAAACCCACTGAGAGAATCATCACGCAAAGTTTATGGATTTCACACCCAAACTGTTAGCAGCTTATTGCCACTTTGAACTTTTCTGTCAATTATTGCTTTTGTCTTACTTCTAAAAATATCTGTCCTAAACACTCCTAGATTGTTTTTAATTGCATGTATAATACAATCTTCTGGATTCAAAGAAACTGCTGAAATCTGTTCAGGATTTTGAAGCTTTTCTAGTTTCACGGGGTACGCTTGATTTGGTGTCCAGAAACACAAAATTCATTCACGGTCCAGTGGGCATATTTCTATGCGAGTTGGAGGTTGGTTAGTTTCCAACGGGACGAGAAAAACATTAAATGATTTCTGAGCACTATAGCGATTGATAGTTCAAGATAAATAAAACCCAATACAATGGTGGAAGAGAAACGTGCAACAAAGAAATTCCTTCATATTTGGAAAAGTCATTGAAAAAAGAACAATGGAGGGAAAAATGTTGAGTCGGGCAAATTGCCATGAGGATAAAGATGGGCAAGCTGAGATTAGTAGAGGAGAAGAAAAGGAGGAAGAAGGAGAATGTGCATTTATCAAGTTCTTTGGTACGAGAACCAATTCAAATATTTTTTTTCCTACATTTTCATTTAGATTTCTTCTCAGATGAATTTATCCGCATTAGTGCTGTAACGCTTCACTTCAACAACAACTTGATTCATGTCATCATTTGTGTTTGACGATACGACTCATATCGATATTTATTCATGTTGACAATTCAGATTCACTCAGTTAGAAGTCAATTTTTAGCCAAAACTTTAACTGACTTAGAAAGAAATTCCTGCTGCTGAACAGTGAAGTTTTCCAGATTCTTGGATTTCTTCCAGATCATCAAGTGGAAATGAAACATGTGTCCAAACAAACAAGTCAACTAGAATGAATGTCAAATCCATTCACATTTCAGTTTCCTAAAGTTCAGACCACTATTGTTTTTTCCACATCCAAAGAATCCAAAGGGAACATTCTTAGCTCTGTGCTAATAATGTGGGGTCCAGATGACCCCACTTCCTAAGGTTAAGCTGCCTTGGAGGCACTTCCAATGAAAGGTTCATGTAAATGAGCTTTTCGGGCTTCCAACTCTTGCATTTATACATCACTATGAAGGTTTCTGAGTTCCTTTTTGTGCAAAATGCCATGCTATTGAGCACCGAAAGTTAAACCAGCTGAACTTTGATCAGTCAGGTAGTGACGTATGGGTAGCGTCCTTTTTCTAATTTGGAAGTGTCAACCACTTGAGATTTGAGCTGTGAAAGAAACAGCCTGGAGACGATTGGCACCGCTTCAACATTTGGCACCAAGCTTTACCAAGTGTGAGTACTCAGGCCGGTATCGGGCAGAGACAGTCCAGCGTGAACACGTGGTGGTAAAGAATGACGTGCATCGCATCCCTGGTGTGAACGGACCATTTACTGGGGATTCTCAGATAGGTGAGTTTGCTGCCATGAACTGGCTTGTTATGTGTCTTTTTTGTTTTGCTTTCATCGACCTCTGAACATCAGAAAGACTCTTAAAACGTCGTCAAATAAACTCTTAAACCATCAATGAAGAGTTTCTGCGATTTATTTGCGGTCATCTCTCCATCATGTTTTGCCGTTGAGCCGCCTCCCCCCCCTCCAGCCTTCGTCTTCCTCCCTGATCGTGAAGGAATCCCTGTACGTCCAGCGGCGGCTACGTCTTCATGCCGCCCGTTAGAAGCAGTTTGGCTGCTGGTTTGTGAAGAGCAGCGGTGTTTGCGAGCGGATCTCTTCGCGGCTCAACACTAATCTCAGTGATTAATGTAAACAGAATTCCTATTTAAATGCCAATGGCTGCTGTGTTAAAGCCTCGCCGCCTTCAGCTTCTGGGGGGGGGGGGGGGTAACGGGACGTCGTCTCATTTGGTATTTTATGCAAAGCACTTTGAGTGACATGTGTTGTGAAAGTGCTAAACAAATAAAGGTTGATTTGATTTGATTTGATTTGACAGAGGAGAGTTTACAGTTGACTTCAATCAACCAAAAGCCCAGTTTCCACTGAGTGGTCCGGTCCACTGTAGAACCATCCAGGCTAAATCGGGCCGTCGTGGTGCATGGGGGGGTGAAGCCAACAACAACAATGGAGCTCCTCCAGCAGATCAGAGTATTTACTGTCGTCTGACCGAAGACTGTGGACAGCGAAGAGGTTCGTTTGCTGCTGTGCTTTCCTCCATTAAAACAGAATAAAAACTCTTTGACTTCAAGTTCCTGGAGACACAATTCTGTCTTTTTATACAATTTATCTCTAAAAAACATTTTTTTTAATCATTTTTTTGGTTTCTCTGACGAAAAAGTAAGACCTCCTACTCAGTAGATTCATCAAAGAATGTACAGCGCAGTGGTTCTTTTGGCTGCCAGGTTTCCTATCTGCCTGTTTATTGCACTAGTTTACCCTTCTAAAGCACTTGGGGCAAATGTCGGGGCAGGAAAACACCCAGATGAATCCTTGTACTTGATTTATACACAAACAGGTTTATGGTTGGGGGCCACAAAGTGGAAAATATTAGTTGTGACTTTGTTTTCTAAGGTTTTCTGGTGTCATAAGCGACTGAACTAGAGGAAGGTCGCAGCCCTCTTTCCTCCTCTTCTTTTCATTTCTTTTCTCCCTCTCTCTGTTGCGCTTTTCTTCTCCACTCAGTTTTCTCATTCATCAGCTGCTACCCAGAAGGCTCTGCAGGGGGGTTGTGAAGGGTAGCAGCCTCCTTCCTCCAGCTCTCTGCCAGTCAGCTGGACATACTTCATTACTTCCTGTGGGCTCAACGACAGCCAATCGCAGCATTTATTTGGCGCTTATAGGGCCTTTGGCTGGACCGAGACGCTTGTGTGTGCGAGGCCAAACACGCATTAAGGTGGAACCACCGAGTCAAAACCCCAAAGTTGCTCCGGAGTTCCTCCCACACTTTCACGCTCCCTCTTTTCTCCGTTCCTGTTGATTTAATCAGAGGTTGAAAGCCGGATCGATAACAAGAACGCCTCTGCTGGGAGAGGGCGAGGAAGCAGAGGTGACGGGATGAGCGGCGAGCAAGGAAAACAAGAGGAGGGTCGACCGAATGAGCGGTGGAGGTATGGAAAGATGGTGAGAAGAAAAAACCGGGGGGAGAAAGATGCACGATGTGGTAGTGAAGGAGGAAAGGGAGGAGTGTGGAGAGCATTGATTGAAGAAAGACGATATATTTTAGATGAAATTGTCATTGATCGCCCGGGAGAACGCTGACAACACACTCACACACAGTGCTGCACAAACACAGCCGTGTGTAGACGTTCACACCCGCTGCCGTAACTCTAGAAACCCTTTTGTATTCAAAAAGTATGAAACTGGCTAACCATTCGGGGTATACCCCACCTTTACCCAACAGTGGCTGTGATAGGCTCCAGCAACCGAAAGAAAGGAGTTCTGATGATTGAAACGTTTTTCAAAATCCTAAAGTTGATGCTCTTCCAAAGACAGAGAACAAGTCTTTCGTCCAGTAAAATTGCAGAGATTTTTTTTAAATTTGCATAAAAAATGTAAAACTTTTTTTTTTTTTTTTGCCTTAAACTAAAACTAATGTGCTGCTGCTAACATTGACCTAGCTCCGCCCCTAGTTTAAGCAGCCCAGATTTAGCGATGTCACACCTTTGTGAGGTTACATTAAAAGTGTACGGTAGCCCTGAAGTCCAAATCAAACCCCATTACCTCTTAGAAGTCAAAACAAAATTCCAGACACAAAAACACAAAATTCGAAACAATAATTAAAAAAATGATCGAAAACAAATTTAATTTGCAGAAATCGAAATGAAATGTTAAAAAAAAGGCCAAATCATTTTCCGTTGATTGACAGGCGTCATCATCCAGTGCGTCCTGTGATTCAGCTGCGCTGACCCACCGAGCTTCACACTCTGCCGTAAAACCTCCCCATTGCATGCTGGGGGTCCCAGCTTGATGAAGCCAACAGGACAACATCATCTGCAAAGAGCAGAGAGGGAATCCTGTGGTGCGCAAACCAGATCCCCTCCGGTCCCTGGCTGTATTTTTTGTTGCATCTGTGCCCGATACCAAGTGTTCCACGAACTCGGGGGTCGGGCACAACTGCTGTGGTGTAGACCTGGTTCCATGTTCCACAACACAGGATCCATGAAACTTGATTGTTGTTCCTGGTTTTGAGGTCTAACTATCAGCTGAATTCTCCTCTCCAGGTTCAAACTCATCTTCTTATTTTTAACACGACGTAAAACACTAAATAAATTACATTTTAAATTCTGAAAAGGTGATCAGAGACCATGACAGCTCAAAAAAATGAGTAAAAAGAAGAAGTTGATTATGTAAACTCAGAGAACTCCAGTTTTATGAAATTATAATAATTGATTTACAAAAAAAAAGGCAAAATTCCCGACCCTAATTAATTCTGCAAAAACAAATATCTTCTTGTTATCTTCGTTGTTCTTCACTTTGATGTAAATAATGAGCTGAAAGTCCATCTAAGAGGACGTCCAAATGAGCCGTTTCTGAACCCAGATGCAGTCCGTGAGCAGAACAACGACACAAACGGAGACGATAAAAGCTGTTTTAGTTTAATAAAACATAAACACGATGAGTCAGAGCGCCGCACAATCCCCTCTAAAAGCCTGGTGTCAGCGTTATGACGCCGGTGCGGCGTTTACTATGTGACACTTTGACCTCCACGGCACGGAAAGTACAGCCTTCCACACATTCATGAAAACAACAGACACTGAAGGCAAACATGCAGACGGGAAGGAGGTGAGATCGGGGGGGGGGGGCGAAGGTGAGGAGGAGATGTGACAGAGGAGGTGACGAGAAACAGGAGGAGGAAGAAAACAAAAAAAAGCAGGAGGCGAAGCGCTTATGTAAGCCGCCGATGACACACAGAGTCGCAAGCCGCTGCGTGATGTCACACCCCAGAGGTGCAGTCAATGCGCCGTCCAACCAAAATCTGAGGAAAAAGCTACCAGGTTAACGGGTAAAAGCTCCAAAAGATCTAAGTGGCTTGTTTGAATTGTCTGTAGACGATGTTTCAATCATAAAAGTGAGAATAAAAACAGAAAACATGAATTATAAACTCCATTTTTGCCATAGATTCCTCCTCACGAGTGGTAGTGGTAAAGTGGTAGATGATGGCATGTCCTGACGGCACCTCTCACACACAAGAACCTTTTTCCGCCTGGTTCCCTCCTCGGACCATCTTTGCCGCTCCTCCTCTGCTCCGGAACGCCACCGGATGTTTTGGGAAATAGGACTTTCCGTGGCTGGAGGTTTGCTAAAAGAGCTTCTCCGTCAGAGCTGCAGACGATTCCACCACCCAGCAGCGAGGGGCGGGCGGGTGGCGGGAAAGCAGACCGCCACCTGGGCTCCTTTCATTTCAACCGCACGGCGTGGAAAAGCTGAGGTGGGATTGAATTAGGGAGCAAAAGATTTCCGTGAACTCAACAGGAATTTAGCAGCTGCAGGTTTGGTACTGAAGTCAAGGTTTGAGCTCGGTGGCGTTTGGTACGAGAAAGAAGAAAATGCTGGACGGTTTTTTAACGATGGATTGGATTTATCTGCGCTTTTCCATTGTGTCCATTATTCATTCACTCTTCATTCATACTTGGAGATGGTAGAGGCGTGGCTGCCAGTTGGCGCCTACGGCCCCTCTGACCGTCACCGGGACATTCACACTCATTCATGCTGGTAGGCGGTAGCGTTAAGGGCTCTTGCCCAAAGGCCCTCACTGGGTGATGTTAATTGCTCGCCATTGATATGGTAACTGCCCCAGTACCATTGATCATTCCCCTCCGGGAATCGAACCCTGCGTGGTACCCTTTCACCTCACCAACCGAGCTACCCAGCCGTCAGTTTTAAAGACCCACCCCACAGAACTAATGTGTTTTTAACATGTTCAGGACATTTATTAAGCTTAAAATTAAGTTTCTGATTTTTTTTCTCTTCAAATTGTTGTGGATCAATCGCATGTTCGATACAGAAAACACGCTTGGCGGGCCACAAGCTCCCTGCTCCGCCCAGATCCACGTATGTCATCCGAGCTTGTACCTGGCTCAAAACTGGATGGCGGAATGTTGTCAGGGGCTGTAAGCTAGCAGGAGAGCATGCAAACGGAGAGCTCTCAGCGACTGTGCCGGGAAGGGGGGCGGGGTTGCTCCACGCCAACGGTCCCCCCTACAAATTACCAAAAATTGAAAATGTTTTTCAACCTTTTCTGAGCCAAGGTTCCCAAAATCTGCAGAAAGAGAAAGTCTGTAGTCTGTATTAGTGATGTTTCAGCCCCTCCAGGATCTTGAGTGTATTTTTTTTAATTAAGTTTGCAAAGAAGTCCCGTTATCTGAGAAATGTGTTCTCCTCATTTGACCTGAGGGAGTGGTGAGCTGCAGACACACAGCCGTGTTTGGGACCCCCCAATCCAACCCTTTAATGTTGAGTGTTAAGCAGGGAGGCTTTTAAAGTCTTTGGTCTGACTCGGCATGGGTTTGAACTCACGACCTGCAGGGCGGACGCTCTAACCACAAGGCCGCTGAGCTGCTACAGTTGCCGCACAAAAAGCTTGCAGTTGATTGGATAGATTGATGACGTACAGCCTATGTCTCAAACTTGAGGCCCGCGGGCCAAATGTGGCCCGCCATGTCATTTTATGTGGCCCGCCAGAGCATAAAGGTTTTTAATTTCTTAAAATAAAATAGAATTTGGTGTGTATTTATTCATATCTAGGAGGAATCGGACTTGAAATTTTGGATTGGTTAACTATACATTAAGACACTGTCCATAACCAAATGTAAAATGATTTATGTAGAGTAACAAGCAAACATGTTTTCTATGCAACTGGAATTGTCACTTTAAAAGTTATAATAAATAAATAAAGAGTTATTTAACAAAGTTCTATCTGGCCCTTTGAGGACAGCCGCTATGCTGATGTGGCCCTCAGTGAAAATGAGTTTGACAATGATTGCTGAAGACAGCTGAAGGGTGGAACGTTTTCCAAAATGAAAGGAATTGACCAAAGGGATGAAAAACTGCAGGATAGTCGTTCTTATCAAAGTGTCTTGAATAGAAATGAAATAAACACAACTATTCCTAACTATTCAGTATGGAACCTGAACACAGAGCGGATGTCCTGACAGGGGTAAAAGGTTTTTTTAGACCTGTAGGGTCTAAAAAAGGAAAAATGGTGACATAATAAAAAAAAGCAAAGTTTCATGGATACAAGTTTGGCAACCTGTTATTCAGAGACCTGAGGCTTTTCTCTACCTGTGTCACCAGCTGCACTCAGGACAGAAAGCACTTCCCTTCCTGCTCTTATGACTCTGTGGCTCCATTTGAGCATGGCTCCTGTCATCTCTTATCTCCTCCCTTCGCTCTGTCCTTTCGCTTCTGCTTTCATCTGTCTGGCAGCCTCCCTCTGGAAACGCCGCAGACCAGACAAGCGGATGGAAACGGCAAAGACGGAGATCGCCGTGGGGGTTTTCTAACTTCGCCAAATCCCCGCCTCCTTGATCCACCTAGCTCTCCGTTTTCCTCTTTTTCTGTCCCACTAAATCTGTCCTCCATGTCTGCTGGCTCTGTATCCCCTAATTTTCCTTCCACCGCTCTTCCTTTCATCCTTCTGCTTCCACAGTGTGGACTCGGCTCTCATTAGAGGGGAAGACGCGTCCTTCCCTTCATTTGTGTGAGGCAGAAGGGTGTCCATATGCTCCCCCCTCTCAACGCCCCCCCCGGTTCAGGACGGGTCCTACCTCTTTTTGGTGATACTTGATGGCCAGTTTGAGCTTGGCCAGGTCGTGGCACTGCCGGGGGTCCAGCTCCTCGCTCTGGTCACTGTCCCGGTGGTTCAGGATGGTCTCCAGCTCTCTTGAGCTTCTGGCCTGATCCAGAAGGTCCTTGGCGAAACGTTTGCACTGCTGAGAAAGCTCCTCGTACTCCTGACGAAACTCGTTTTCCACCTGAAATTCAGCGGAGGGCAACACTTTCTTAGGAGCTATAAGCATGGAAACACACAAACCTTGATTCTGACAGAGTTCAACTCCAATGCTTCACGTTTGAAACAGCAAAAATCATTTGCATCCCTACAAAAGGTGACATGGGGAGAGGGACCTGGCTGCCACAATTTAAAGTCATATAAAGAGTTTAAATGACCCGTTAGCATGTTCTTTATGCTATGGTTAGCATAATACTTGTTCACATGTTGCGCTATTATTGTTACAGGGCTGCCAACTGTCCTGATTGGCCGTGAGACTCACACATTTGATAGATTTCTCAAGCCAAAGTACACCTAAAGTTACTTTTTTCCAGTTGACTTTTTTATGAATGTGTTGAGGCTGAAGACACTTAAGTCTGAACATCCATAGCTTCTACCTGAAGGGGTTTGGTAATGCATCAATCAGTTGCATTTCGTTTACACGGATGTGGACACATGGTTTCTGCGGGCGCGATCCACACACACACAAATATTAATCACTCAATCACTCACTTTAAAAATCCATTCCAGAAATGTCTATTTCCTGTTAACATCATGCAGAGACGCAGATCATGTTTGTTATTATGTAACGGCTCTGACTACTGGAGCAAGCGGCGTGCGTCGCAGCGGCCATTAAAGCCTTAGTCACATGATCCGCACAAACCCACGAACGGGACGTGCACGTGGTACGTGAGTGCCCGCTCACGCACACTACCCTCTGACTGTCTAATGCTCTCATTGAGACTGCGCACAAAAATGGTAAATGGCCTTTCTACCTTCTTTCTAAGGCCCAAGGCGCTTTACAGTCACAGACCCATTCACCCACGCACACACACATTCACACACTGGCGGCGGCTCCGCTGCCGAACACTGGCGCCAACCTCCCACCAGAGGCAAGGTGGGGTTCAGTGTTTTGCCCAAGGACACTTCGACACATGGGCGTGCAGGGCAGGACTCGAGCCTGATATCTTACGATTATGGGTCGACCGCCCTACCACTGCACCACGGCCGCCCCAAAGGCCTGGCACCTTTACTATCTTGTCTTTCTGAAAGGAAGGACAAACATTTCCTCCTTTCTCTTTGCCTTTTCCTCTTTTTACAGCCGCTCAGACACGCCTTAGTTTTCTTCGTTTAATCTTCATTTAATCTCTGCCAGTGTTACAAGATAAGAGTCATGGTTTTCCAGCCCAGAGGTCATCCAAAGACCACCAACCGACAAAAAAAAAACGCTACAAATACGAATCAGTAATTCATTTGCCAATCATCCATTGTTAATTCCTTTTTGATTTGACTGACAGTCCAACTTTGACACATTGTGCTTAATAATATTACATCTATCCATGAACTAATGGACTGCTGCCAAACCTTATCAGTAACCATGTATTTCCCAAATATTAAGAACAACCACAACATTAAAAAAATAAATCAAACACTCCTTGTGTCTTTTCAGCACAGCTTCACCTTAACACTAAATAAACACAAAATCAATGGTAAATACTTAAATAACGCTTTACTGCATTCTTAGAAGACTCAAAGGGTTTTTGACTCCTATTCACCCATGCACACACACGCACACACACGCACATCTGCAATCAGTGGTGAGCATATCAGAAGGCCCCGCCCCTTCCACTGAAGGCAGGCCCAGGAGAATCTGTCAATCAAACGCTGCGAAACCTTCCAGGGATTTGGAAGTCGAGTGAACCAGAAGCTGTCTCTAAATGGACTCCCCCGCCTACCTTGCTGAGCTCTTTGAGCTCCCACCCCAGTCTGAAGGCGGTGAGGATGGGGTCTTCACTGGACAGCGCGATGAGGGACGGCGAGGCCAGAGCCTTGTAGATGTTGAGTCTGGAGCGGGAATGACGCAGGCTGTCGACCTGCAGGAGCGCAGAGGAATCAATGACCGGTTTCGGCTGACCCTGTCCCCCCCCCTCATTTAGTCATTTTTCCCATCTCTGCCCTCCGTCTGCTGCCTTCTGTGTTCATTCATGTACCGTGTTTTCACGACCATAAGGCGCACCTGAAAGTCAAACATGTTCTCCCAACTGTAGGGGGCGCTCCATGAGGTGGTGCATCTGATGTGTAGCGTGATGCTGCCATTCAACTGACAGCAATAGAAAGAAGTCTGTGTTCCACATATGTCACCACCCCTAACAGATTCAATGGGGGAGGGGGGGGGGCAGGAGAGTACTTTGTCCTCACTTATGTACAGCGGGACAGTCCATGTCTTTTTAACATGTTTGACTTCTCTTCACAGCTCCCTAACTCATGGTGTGGGAATCAACACTTCCCATGAGTCTTAGTGGCCATGGGCGGGGCTAAGTCCCGGGTCCCCACAGCATTGTTCACCAAATGGCTGAAGCCCTGTTTAAGCTGCAGCTATCAGCTACGTGGATTGATGGATTTTTAGATGCTGTTTTATGACTGAAAAGATCAAAACTAAATCAAAACTAACTTTTAAACACACACTGAGTGTTTGTGTGTGTGCTTAAGCCGTCTCTTCGCTAGCGCGTGTGTAAGAAAACAGAAGCACCCGCATGACGGAGGGCGTCAGGCACTGAACAAAAAGTGAGTTTGTGAGTGCATTCAGCCTGTGCAACCCAGTTAGGGAGAACAGTAAAAAAAAAAAAGAAAGAACAGAGACGGGTTCTTTTATAAACCCACTCTGGAGGCTCTGAGGGTCTGAACGGGGGGTTTACGTGCCCGCGCCTTAACACCTGTGCACCTTTTGTATGTGTCAAAGACTGAAAAATCCCCCGTAACTGAGACCGAGTCTTGTAACCCGGTGCGTCGTGAAAATACAGTATTTATTTATTTGTAACTAGTCCTGTCCAGCAGCTGAGCAAACAGAGAAGAGCTGTTAGAGCTGAAGGCCTCCTGAGGACTACAGGTCCATGAACGTCTTTGTTTTCCTCGTCTGAGCTGGAATCTGGATCAGAACTGGACGGCTCTGATATCACTCTGCATTTTGGCTGTGCTGGTAATGCTAAACCGGTCCAACAAAAATGGTGAGCGTGAGGGGCTGTAAGCTAGCAGGAGAGCATGTAAAGAAATGGGTGACAGGAAGTGAGGGCGGGGCTGCTCCACAGCCCAGAGGTGAGTTTCTGATGAACTCCTGCCACTCCGCAGAAACGATGTCCTAGAAACCGGCACAGGTTTTTGGGGGATTTTGGCTAAAAAACAGCATAATCAGAATTAAAAGACCACCAGAAACACTTTGATCAAAAGATGATCAGAGTGGGACTTTAAAAAGTTCATAGGTCCGTTTGGAAATTTCCCCGCAGCAGTCATTCTGTATAGATGAAAAAAATGAGGATTCTGTTGCCTTTCTGATCAGGAAGTTCTCACACCAAACAGGCCGGATTGCAGAATCCGCTGAGAGGGAGCTGGTCATGTGACGAGCGTTCAGGGACGCACGAAACACCAATTATTGAATGCGTGTCCACACTAGACAGGCAGGGAGGGGCTTCTTCTGCTTCTTTTTCTATTTCTACTGTTTATTGGCGCATGTCCGCCACCTACAGCTAGAAGAGTCTTGCTGTAAAACGTTGTGCATTTCGTGAGTCTTGCTCCAGGCTTTTTCTTTCACAGTTCTGTTCTTATATACGAAGGACTTGGTGTCATAGATTTCCATCCGGGCACAAACCCCAATTATGGACTTCTCCTCCATCATCAATTCTCAAAAGGTCTGTTCTTCCACACATAAAAAGGGGATGCCATCCATGCATCACTACCAAATCTGAGTCCCTGATTGGTCAAAGTTTGACCTGGTTTCATTTGCAATGTGCGTTCAAGGGCCAGGCATTCGGTACGTAGAGCCCAGAAACGGTCATAAGAACTGGCATAGTGGCCGTTTGAACGCATGTCGTCTTAGGTGGCGTGAACTTAGCTTTATATGGACATGGAAATCAGGGCTACAGGTTTAAAAAACAAGGTGACACAGGTGAACCCAGCTGTGTGGAAGCGAAACGAGTCGTAGACATGGTCTTCTGGATTTGGTTTTTTCCACATATTCCATGTGAACTCACCTCTGAACTGGACACACACTCGACACAGTCACATCGTATTTGGTGTGGCCTCGGGATGGTGACCTAAACAGATAAACAGAAAAACCATGTTTGTGATCAGGACGTCGTTTCAGCAATCGAATACTGTGACACAGCACTGATGTCACCTTTCTCTGGACCAGCAGCTTGATGATCTCGTAATTGTTGGTGTGAGCAGCAAGCATGATGGGAGTGATGTCCGGCGTGAACTCTGAAAACTGACTGTCCATCATCAGGGAGGGGACCTGAAGAAAAACCAAATGCAAAACCCCATTGAATCCATGTATTCAGTCGTGCTTGATGGGGTCAGCCTCAGTGACACTCCAACTGACGGACAGGGACCCAAATGTCACAGCTAAAGTATCCAAAGCAGAATCATAACTCTAATTTCAGTCACTAACTGGTTAAATGAATGCAATGCATCAACAAATGACTTCTCTTGGTCCCAGAAAGAAGACTTACTCAGAACCCCACCCCCATTAAAAGTTCCCCATTGATGCACACCATCAAACCTGCAGCAGCTTCACAGAATGTGAGTCCCAGCCATAAAAAACCTTTCCTCCACTCCAACTGTGGACTCTCAGGAATGTCTCTGACACTTTTAATGGGCTTTGCCACCAAAGCGGTACAAAGTCAGGCCAGTCAAAGGGATTTTTGTAGAGTGAGACTCACAAAGTGTTCAAAACAAACCCCACAGAAAAACAAGAACAAACCGCGGGTGGAGGAGTTGGTGGGATCAGTCAGCATTGATAGGGAGACTTGACACTTTTTGTTGCTTATAGACTGTCTGGGGATGCACGGGGGCGTAGCACCTGTGCTCTATAGTGGGAAGGCCCTGGTTCTAATCTCAGTTGGGTTCTTTTTGAGTGGAGTGTGCATGCCGTCCTTGTTGTGAGGGTTTTCTCTGGGTGGTCTGGTGACAATCATGGACGGGCAATTCCAGGCCTCAAGGGCCGGTGTGTGTCCATGATTACCCGAGCCCTACTCATGACTGATTACCTGGTTCAGGTGTGTCCAGCCAATCAGATCATGCCAGAGCAGGGTACGTTGGAAAACAAGCAGGAATGCAGCCCTCGAGGTCTAAAGTTGCCCAACCCTTCTATAAACAGTCTGTTCACTTTAAGTAGACATCAGTTATATTCATACACATCACTGCACCTCACTTTATATTCTGTTTTTTTATTGTTTCTATTTGTTTGGTGTTTTAGTTTTGTCTTTTCTTCAAATTTGCAAGTTAGAATGAATAAAGTAAACAAACACTGTCTGTCTGTCTCCATGTTTTCTACTCATGAAATACATCTTAAGACCCTTTTCATGAGTACTCTAGGTCTAGGAAATAGCAATCTCATCTGGCAAGAATGGAAGAAAAATTCATGGATCTGACCTTTTAAGGCCAAGTTTCTCCATAAAAAGTCCCAACGTTTGGGCCTTTTTCATGCCTAAAACTTGTACTCATCCTCAAATAAGCATGGAAAGCTTTGTTGTCTGAAAACCCAGCAGTAAATCCCAGATCAAAGCAGGCGGATCAACACAATGCACAGTTCTAGGATCTTTGAGCAGCCATCCAACTGAAAAACTGAAGCACGTCATGAAGTATGGAACATATTGTCCTCTGCCAGGTCTTTGGAAACACACACCACCTTCTTTTGCTGGAGAACAGTGTCTCCAAATTATTGACAAAAAGGCTTTAGGATTCTGGGGTAGTTCTATGCCTTGAGCAACAAAAACAGTCATAATGCAGATTAAAAAACAGGAAAGTATTTTAATCCACGACCAATTCAAGCAGCTCTAAGATTTTTCTGACAACTACAGGAAGACGCTGAACTTCTCCTGGAAACGTGGATGTCATAGCCTTCAAACCAACACTCTGCTTCAGGTCGACAAGTAAAGAGCCCAGACGAGTTTGTGCCTTTGTCCAGATGAACTAATTCCACCCACAGCCTCGGCTCCTCCACAGCTCACTGACACGTTACATATTTAATCCTCTCAAAATGTAAAAAACAGTCTGGAGTTATTTCTGGCTGCCTGGCAACGTCGAAGCGACAAAAGCAGCAGAACTGAAAGCCCGATGAGATGGATCCTGGAAGAATGTCCGATTCCACAGATTCCCCGTCAAATAGAGAGGCCCGGTCCAAACTCCATGAAAAGATGACTGTCTCAGAACATGCAGGTTCTAAGTTACGCTGGAGGGAAGAAGAAACTTTATTTTACGTGAAGAATTTCTCAGACCCTGGAGTACCGTTTCTGTAAAACTAACCCAAGAAGCACAACTGTGGCACCATTCCTGCTCAGTTCTTTGTACCTTTAGGGTGTTTTTGAACAAGTAGACATTATATATATATTTATACCACGGTCCGGGTAAATACTCGATTCTGATTGGCTGCTGGGTGTGCGTTAAAACCTGATAACTGCACGGTGAAAAAAGAAGTTCCGGTCACCTAACTTAAATGTTTTGTATCACTGCGCCAGCTTCTTCAAAACAACCTTTTGCTTTTTTGCTTCATCATTTGGACAAAAACAAGCGATAAGAGATGTATTTCTCTCTGAACTGATGCTTTATTTAACCCATTGGGACCATCAGCTTATATATATATATATATATATATATATATATATATATATATATATATATATATATATATATATATATATATATATATATATATATATATATATATATATATATATATATATCGCTTTACATCGCTGAATCTTGACTGCAGCGGTGGTATTTTATGGAAGCATTTCTGTAGCATAATTAAAAAGAAAAGGCAAAACCAGAAATGATTTTTCATTTTCAAAATGAAGCTGCATTTTTTGACTCAAAATTAAAATGAAAAAGCAATACTTCAAAATGCTTTTTCATTTTATACTTAAAACCGCTTATTCTGTGTCATAATTAAAACGAAAATGCAAAGAGGGGATTGCATTTGCATTTTCACATCCACCCTGGGAGTTTTGTTGCAAAATTCTTTCTCGCTGAGCATTAGCAGAGGGGAGGCGGGGCCATGACGTCACTGCTTTCGTCGTGTGTGTCCGGCCGTTGAGACACACACACACGCACCACGAGCAAACTGTTAGCGGCAGAGAAGACGGCTTTGAGTTGGTTGTGAACTTCTGATGAGTTTCCACAGCTTCTCAGGACTACGTAGCAGCACGTCTGCCTTCTGCGGTCCTCCTCCTGACGCACCGCGGACAAGCTTTGTTCTGCGGACCGCCAGCTGCCTCCGCATAGCGGAGCGCGAAGCTCCGATCATTAGGGATGGGTACCGTGCCCCGGTATTGAACCAGCCCCGGGGCCGCATTCTTCAAGACCGCAGTATCGTTAAGATCTGACCTTAACGGTTCTGCTATCGGTACTGGAGAAGTTACTTTTTTTTTTTTATTGTGTCCCACAAAATATAAACGTTATCTGCCATATTTAACTCACCAAGTCAGTCAATTTTCCGTTAATTAATGATGATATTAATTTCGGTATTCTCGTTGAAGCGGAGAGCTCTGTCTGTCTATTTGTGTGCACGGGGGGCGGGGCTGTTGTTCAGACAGCACGCGGCGCGCGCGCACACACACACAAGACAAGGCAGCGCACACACAGTCAGTGGTGATCTTGTAGAGGACACATGCCGCCCTAGACTAAGAACTAATGTTTCTGCATAAAAATTATTACGTTTGCCGACCATGCTGTCACTATGCTGCTACGATGACCGTATGTTGCGCTGTTTGTGCAGAACACGCTGGGGCAGCGGGAGGGGGGTGGGGGGGCGTTGCACGCGGAGAATACAACATACAGATAGAGAGGTGGGGCTTAGATTCACCGCTTAAGATTCCAGACCCGCGACAAACTATCAGCTGCTTTCTAATACTTAATAATAATTAATAACTAATGATGGTCGTCATCCGTAACATTAATATCATTTATTGGGTTTACTGGATTTAAAGAAAAATAAATGGAGTTGGCAAAATAGAAAGGAGTCTGCATCAAAGTGAATTTGTTTCCATCATTTAACTTAACTTAACTCTGGTGTTTGACAGACAGAGAAGTCTATTCAAGGTTGTGGAAAATGGACAAAAGATCAAAGGAAAGATCACACTCATAAATAATAAAAACAATTAGATTAAATAAATAAATGAATATCCTGTCTGGAACATTCTCATGTATAAAGTAAAATGTTTTGTTAAAAAAAACAATGTTAATGCATAATAAGGAAATAAAACACTTTATGTTCTTAATTTGTTATTTATTTATTTATTTTCGTCCTCAAAAAGTATCGATAAGAGTACCGATAAGAGTACCGGATCGATAAGCAGTATCGATAAGAGTAGTAGTATCGTTAAAACCTTAACGATACCCATCCCTACCGATCATGATCGCTGAAGGCGGAAATGCTGCTGGGATCTGAGAAACCATCATATGAATTTGTGTTTAAAAGTGGTGTCCAGAACAAAAATAAAGACAGAGGTCAGTACCACATATTTACACATTTATTTGCAGTTTCGCGCTGAATTTGCTGTTTGATGACAGCTGGAGCTCCATCAACAGACAGCAGATTTCTCCATGCTAAACGTTTGCTGCTTGGACCAAAAACACTCAGTCAGCGCGAAGCTGCAGGACACTATCTTCATAATGTGCTTTTATTACAGTTATGATTATATTTAAGGGCCTGCTCTGCTCGATAATATGTTTTTAAATCAGTGCGGTCACACGACGCTGAAGTTGGTTTGCGATTCACAGCTTCTGATTCGCGAGGGCACTAAAGGAACATTCTGCTGCATTTTTCTCATTAAGGTCACCTAAAACCTGGACTGGACCAGGTCCAACGGTTTGTGAACTGGACCCGGTTTTAGGTGACCTTAATGAGAAAAATGCAGCAGAATGTTCCTTTACTGCCCTCGCGAATGGTAACAAGAATTAAGGACTAAAAACTGGTTAATGTTTTTCGCTTGTAAATGACCATGGTATAAGTGGGTCGATGGCCTTCGAAGTGTGCATTACCACTTTTCAACGCACTTTACGGAAGCTATCTATCTCTATCTATCTATCCATCTATCCATCCATCCATCCACCCAACAAAACAAACCATCCATCAAGTTAACCTTCCAGCTACAGAAAGCTAAATATTTAGCTACATAGATATATAAACATGTAAGGTATTAATTTATCTATCCATTCATCCATCAAGTGTTTAGCTACTATCTAACTATTAGAGACTCATCCTCTGCTTATGAAGGAATGGACCAGGATGCACTTCAGAGGTAAAGTCAGTTCTTGTTCACAAGTCTCAACACTAAATACTTTAAATCCAACAGTTGCAAACAAACATTCCCATTTTAAAAGGTGTTACAATGTGCTAAATTAAAAACTGTGGACAAGTGCATTGTTTATTAGAGATCCTGTCAAATCTAAAAAGACTTGAAAGCTGTGGATGAGCATGGCGGTAACGCCAGCACGCTGCATGCGAGCTGGAGAGGAAGAGCAGCTGGGAGCTGAAGAAGAGGAGCGAGAGACGGGAGGAGAGAGGAGTACATGTGAGAGGGTTTCTGTCTTTCCTCTCACTCTCCCCCCGTCTCTCCCAGCGCCTCACCTCCTCTTCTCTTCACCTCTCTCCATCCTCTAATCTGCTTCCCTCTCCCATCTGCTCCTCATACCTTTGCACCCCCCCCTCCCTTACTTTCTGTCCTGATCTGTCCATCTTTTTTGGCCAGCGCCTCCTTTCTCCTGCTGTGGTGGAGAGGGCTGCTGGGCCGGCTTTCACACTGTCAGGTATTTGATGTTGGCTGCGATTGATTAATTCATGACGACTGTAACCGCAGCTTTACTCCAGGCGGCAGAGTACAGAAGAAACGTGTCTCCATGAAGGACGCAGAGGAATCATCACGGCTGCTTTGAAGAGAGGAAACGCCAAAAAAGTGGATTTATGATGCCGTTATCAACCCAATTTTTGGCCGTTTTCTCCTCCTTTGCTTTAGTTGAGCAGCTCTGGCTTTAGTTTTCAGATGCTGCGCCGTCATAACGATGGCAAAGCACTTTTGTTCAGAAAACATGCATGTTTCTGCATGGGAACGCAGAGACAGACGCGCTGGAGCTGCAGGACAAACTGCAGCTCTCAGACTTTCTTTAAGGCACAAAAAATTCAATTACCAGCAAATCCAGATAAAGTTTGTGCTGAAAAAATGACGGCTGACCTATTTTCCCACAGATTAGTGCTCATCTTCCTCCTCTGTCAGAGCGGCATGGACGACATGACTGAGTGAAACCACGGGAAATGGCTTTCAGCCGTGAACAGCCGCTGCTTGACTTCTACTCCACACACATCAGCCTTTTTTCTTGAAGACTTCAAAGGAAACATCTCCTCTTCTGCGTCTCCCTCCGTCTTCTCCTCATCTTTCCTATTTCTCTTCTTTTTACCCGGTGTTCTGTCTTTGAAACCCTTTGTCCCTGTCATTGTTTCTTCCATCAATCCCCACATTCTTCATCCTGCAATCCCTCTTACCTCCAGAGCTGCCGGCATGGGAAGGAGTGCACTGCAGAAACACTAAGAAGTTCTTACCCCATCGCCACATTTTCTTTACTTAAGCCAGAAAAATAATAATCTACCAGTTGGGCTAAAGACCACAGTAACTCTTTAACCCTTGATGCAATTGATAATTCCAGCGGGTTCTGAAGTGGAGAAAAGTGGCTTTGCGCCACATTAGGGTCTGTTTATGCTTCAGAGCGATTAGCCATCACGTCCATCACAGCTAGAATCACATGATGTGGTTCATACTGATGAAGGCTGGCTTTGCGTACGACTGTCAGCGATAAATGCAATGAAATTCTGAGCCGTGTTTATGCTTCTTTAGGTGACAGGATCGTCTCCAGCGTTTAGTTTTAATGTCATCTTGGTCATGCACTTGCGAAAGGCGCAGGTACACGGTGAGGAAGAGGACACACAATCAGAGCACAGGCCACACCTGCATGACCATATGAAGCCATGAAGTGATCAGTCCTGTCCTGACACCAGGCTGGGTGTGGAACCAGTGGTTTACTCCCTATACTATCTGTGCGCATGCAGACAGGGAACGGCCATAGAATATGCCCGCTCGTTGGTGGGTCAGGAATGCATTCTGCTGGAGCGCCGTGCAACTTTGACCCAACATTTGATCGCTTTCATTAAATGGTTCAAGTGTTTGTCTCTCACTTCCTCATTAACCAACTCGGGGAGGCTAGAGGAGGACTGCCTCAACCCAAACACTCCCCTCGTCCATACGGGTCAGCCCCCCGCATGGGTACATGTGACGGAGGCTTTGTTTGTATCAAACCTATGACCATGGAGGAACAAGGTTCTTTACAGAAATAAACCTGAAGGAAAACGGACAAAAAGAACCTAAGCAACTGCAGCATAAAGCTCTGATGTGCTCCCAAAAACATTCTTCCCACAATCCTCAGCATCAGCCAAGTGTGGGTTGCCATGGAGACATAGAACCCAACAGCCAGAGTCCAGAAATGCATGCACAGGAAAAGCTCGACCCCCCCTCCATCGTCTTTTCCTTGTGACAGGGAAGTTTAGTTTTCATTCCTGTGTTGTTGTCCACATCCGGCGGCGCGTTCTCCAAAACAAACGGCGAACGCAGCCGGTAGACGAATGCAACCGGCAGACGAATGCAGCCAGCAGAAGAACCCAGCCAACAGACGAACGCAGCCGGCAGTTGAATGCAACCAGCAGACAAACGCAGCCGGCAGACGAATGCAACCGGCAGACGAATGCAGCCAGCAGAAGAACGCAGCCGGCAGACGAACGCAGCCGACAGACGAACGCAGCCGGCAGACGAACGCAGCCAGCAGACGAACGCAGCTGGCAGTTGAATGCAGCCAGCAGATGAACGCAGCCGGCAGACGAATGCAGCCAGCAGACGAATGCAGCCAGCAGACGAACGCAGCCGGCAGACAAATGCAGCCAGCAGATGAATGCAGCTGGCAGACAAATGCAGCCGGCAGACGAATGCAGCCGGCAGATGAATGCAGCCGGCAGAAGAACGCAGCCGGCAGACGAACGCAGCCGGCAGACGAACGCAGCCGGCAGACGAACGCAGCCAGCAGACGAACGCAGCTGGCAGTTGAATGCAGCCAGCAGATGAACGCAGCCAGCAGACGAACGCAGCCGGCAGACGAATGCAGCCGGCAGATGAATGCAGCCGGCAGACGAATGCAGTCGGCAGACAAATGCAGCCGGCAGATGAATGCAGCCGGCACATAAATGCAGCCAGCAGACGAACGCAGCCGGCAGACAAACGCAGCCGGCAGACGAAGACAGCGGCCGACTCCAAATCCTGTTTCACAGCTTGTCTGCTAAACGAGCTGTTCAATTCCCCTCCCCTCAGCAGAATGCGGCGCCAAGCTTCACAGAGAACGGAGGGAAAGCTCATTATGCGTTCAAATTGAACAAAAAATATATATTCATATCGCACAAACCGCCGAAAAAATGCAAATGAAGCGTTTGCTCCAACCTGCTTTTCCCCGCTGGGCCTCCTGTGTGACAGCAGCAGCTCCACGGCGCCCACCACCTCCTTCCTGATGGCGTACAGCAGGGCGTCGCCCGTGTGGATGCCGTGGTCCAGCAGGAGCTCCATGATCTCCAGGTTCTCGTTCTCGATGGCGATGAGCAGCGCGCTGCGACCCAGCGGGTCCAGACAGTTCACGTCCATGTTGTAGTAGACCTCGGCCTCGCGGAGGGCGTGCTTCACCCCGGCATAGTCACCTGGAGAACGGGAGGGTGGGGGCGTTGATGAGAAAACCTAAAATAATATATGTGTCGTTTCCACAAACAAAGTTTCACCAGAAACACATGCAGTTGCTGCAGTTTCCCAACATTTCATTAAAGCAAAAAAGTGGTTGGTGGTCATTTTTACTCAAATAAAGTAATCTGGTACAGTGGTAACTCCTTTTTCATGGAAGTTGTATTCTATAAATAATTTGCGATAGACAAGATCTGCAAAGCAGTAATCTTTACCTTTTATATTGTTTATAAAAATATATTACTTTGACATTTAAATGTGATTTAAGTTTTTAGATGCTTATCTAAACATCTGAATTCCTGACATCGAAAGTTTTACTTTAAAAAATGTTCTATTTTTCTATAAAATCCATTGTTCCGTCTTCAGAACCCGTTGTATCCCTTTTGGTGTCATGAGGTTGCTGGAGCCTATCCCAGGAACTGTTGGGCGAAGAAGAGATAAACCCTGAACAGGTTGCCAGTCCTTTGCAGGACCATAAAATCACACACAGACACACACACACAGACACACACACGAACACACACACACACACTGTATGGTCCGGTCCAGTCCGGTATTTTGAGCGTTTCCATTCTAAAATGGTTCCCTTAAGCCAGACTGAACCATACCATCTTTTTAGGCTCCTGTTGGTTGTAGGTCAATAAATAAAATGGAATGGGCCAATTAGGGTGGAGCTACTGTTAAAACCCGTTAATTGGCTGAAGGTCGTTACGACAAAGGAAAGTGTCTGTGTTCGTCACCGCCAACAATCTCCCCTCCAATTACATTAAATGGTTTGTTTACATGAAGGACCAAAAGCCAAGCTGAAAAAATGCGGTAACCTCCATTGTTGTTTTAGTTAGCTTCACCCACATGCGCCGTGACGGTCTAGCTGTGAAAACGCTCACCTGAAATGCCTGGACCGTTCTAAACTGGACCGGACCGCTCAGTGGGAACGAGGCTTCAGAGTCGCCAAATAATCTATGAAGCACGTTTTAGGTCTGTGGGAGGAAACCGGAGAAAAGCCACAGTTCTCCACACAGAAAGACCCCAGCCGGGGCCTTCTTGGCAAGAGTGCTAACCACTACTCCACCGTGCCGCATTTGTGTAAAATACTGAACAAAACAAAGGTTCGATTTTCTGGTTTTAGGCTTCAGGAGTTTTTTCTTCACTGCCTCTTTTCCAGCCTTCTTACTGCAGATTCTATGTTGAGTTTGAGCTGAACCAATCCCAGGAAAAACCCACAGTGATGGTTTTTTGTGTGTATACATTGGGAGGGAGGGGTTTAAATTGATTCATTTATTCACTACATTGACATTTACTAAGTTTCTACATATAATAACAAATCCTTTTGAAAGCTTTGCAAGAAAAAAGGGTTCAAAGGCAACTAAACAAACGTGTCAAAATGAAAGTGATGGGTTAAAGGTAGAGAAACGACTCGCTAATCAACCCAAAATTCTGCTAGTTAGTCTGGTTAAATCAAACTCAAACCACCTTTTTGTTGCTCTACTAGAAATCCTCTATTATTCCCCCACAGACCTCCACATTCTGCTACCTGGTGGCTTATTAAGATGAAATAGTTTCCTGTTAAAGGGGGGTTCAGGTGGTTGGTTGCGCTGCGATGTACCTGACCGACATCAGCGGGCGCCAGCGTCCGTCTGAGCGACCAGCTGCTGAGCTATCAGCCTCATTTACCGGGAGTCTGGACGAGCAGCGTGAGTTGAAAGTGTGTTTGTTCACCTTTTTCTACTGCAGTGAGGTAGGCCCGCTCCTCTGCAGAAAGCTCCACCTCCGCCCGCACGATCTGCAGCGGGATGCGGTCGCGGTACGGCGAGTACGTCGCCTGTGAGACCAACAGACAGAATAAATGCACGAGTTCCTGCAAACCGAGGTTCTCCGGTTTGCTTTCCCACAAGATTATAATTTTTGCTTAGAAAATTCCTCGAGGTCTTTAACTGAAAACAATCAGATTCTCACCAAAGGTTGGGTGAAAAATGGTCAAAACCTGTACAGTGCATGAAGGTGGACCGCATAGATTATCAAAGTAATAGACCCATCAGCGAACCTGTAAAGTTAAAACGTTCATGCACGTTTTTCTACAGCCATCCTGGGTAGTAAACATTTACACAACACATAAAGGTAAGTAAGGGTGAAGTGTGTGAGGCACAGGTGTGTCGTACAACAGCATCACCAGAACAATGTCCATCAGCCTTACCTATATTTACCACACATGCAACAATGGCACATCCCATTTTCATGACGTCCCTTTTGAGTACGTGGCTCATGGGAACTGCAAGACACACCTGTGTTACCCTTAACCCTTAGACACCGGAGCTTTGGTTCCAGTGTCAACAATCTATCCACTGCTGTAAAGTTCACACCGAACCTGATTGTGACATCAGTGGCATGGAGCGAAACAGCTTTTCTATGAAACAGTACAGTGTTTCCCTTAAACCCGCTTATTCTGGCTCGGAGGAAAGCTTTTGTCCAGGTCAACCTCCAGCAGTACATGTAGATCGCGTAAACGCTCAAAGGGTTAAGGCGTGTCAAAGAGCGCATGTTATTTAGGCGTCAACGGCCACATCTCCAGTGCTAAAGGGCTAAGATGCTCCTCTCTATGACCCCCCAGCCCAAAAGCCCACAGCACCCATACCCTCCTTAGTTTTTGTCTGTAGCTGACAATGGTTTTTGGATTGACTCATTTAAAGTGCTGTACTAAGTCCTGATGGGCTTAAAACAGGACGTTATGGCCTTTCCACTGATATCCCGTGTGTTTGGGTGGAGTACGGGGAACAGGCTACATAAATGAATGGGCTGGTTCTCAGGAGGCTCCGGTCAACCCCCCAGTACCGGTAAAGCTTTAAGAGCTTAAGATGAAAAAGGGTGTGGCCATTTTCTCTCACCTTCTTGTAGTAGAGCTGTGTCATGGGATTCATCTCGACGACCTGAAAGAAGAAGACAAATGACTCATTTCATCAAGAAAACCACATCAGCCCAAGTCGAGAGCAGCGGGCGTCCAAAAGTCATCGCCATTAACCAGACATGAAGAAGCAGAACCATCGAAGGTACCTTTGTGTTTATCGCAGTTCTTCTCTGTAGTACAAATAGACAGATTTATGATTGGACGCAAGAACCCAGCAAACAGAGCGGTGCCAAGCGCCAGCCCACATCGTTTGTGGTTCTGCTCTTCTAAATGCTTGTAATCCTGTGAACCTCCGTCTTGTTTGCTCATTGCTGTGTTTGCTTAAGTCCTCATCAGCGTGACTTACTGCTCCGTATAACAACTGTTTATTCTGTGTGAAGACGGACGGGGTGCTGTGAATGTTTTACATCTTCCAGCTCGGCGTGGGATTCACTTCACCACAGCGGGAAACAAAGACGGATACTGACACGCTCCAGTGTCCGACTGAGAATTAAATACAAAATCAGTGTTTTATAAGCCGTCGTAAAAACATGATGGTTCATCTCTGATTGGTACTTTAGTGCGAATGCAGTAGAAACTCTGGAAATGGAGGCCATTTGCCATCAGAATGTCGCTGGTCACACTCGTTGAACACTGATATAGATAGGGGGGAGAACAGCAGTCTGCACAGATGCTCGTTTCCAGCTGTTCTAGCGTCGCTACCGACACCCGAGGAGGTAAATTACAGGACAGGTGGGAGGAAAGTGCACCTGAAGTCACTTGGAGTGTTGAATGTTATTCTGTGAAGAGCTGTTTCTGGGTCACAGAGTGATTTTTTTTCTAAATTTTTTGTCTCCATTTCCGGTAAAAACCCACTGCAGCTCCATTTTTAACCATTTTCTATGCACATCTACACCTACTTACAGTAAGTACTTGTAGATGTTTTGAGTTTGAGGAAAAGTATTTTAAAGGATTTTATGTTTCTACTGAAATAACGGGAAACATTATGCACAAGGAAACATTAAGGTTTCCTTTAAGGATGTGTCACACTTTCTGGTAAACGTGAGAAAAAGTAAGACAAGTTGTGGTCTGTAGGTGAAACTTTTACAAATGTATCCCAAATAACCCCGGTAAAGCGGTAAAATGAAAAGAGAACGAAAACCAACGAAGAAGATGAACCGTGTGTGGATTACATGCAATTCATTAGTGATTTGTGCTTCAAGAAATTTGAATGTGATATGTGCGCCGTATACGCGATAGAAAAGTTATGCATCGGTGGTAAATGCGTGAAAAGGCCGTTCGACATACATGGAACGGTCGTGGATTGTGTACGCATCGTGCAGAAATTATGCAAAATTGCGTAAGATTCACGTGATAACTGTGTATAAGCTACAAGCTACGTAAATACACGTGAACTGTGTAATTCTCAACCGACCAAAAACTCTGAACAGCTATAAACTGAATTAAAATAGGTTAGATAAGTTTATATTAGCTGCAGCAGCAACAAGGACATTCAAAAGTGACGTAAAGACCGTCGGCTGAAACCCTCGAAGGACATCTGCGCACATCTACGATTAACAAACGCAAGAAACTATGAATTATGTACATCATGCATGCAAACGAAAGACACGGCATTCCGATAAGATGTGACGATCTTTTTTGATCCGCAGTGGAGAAATTCAATCGTCACAACATCAAAGGAAATGTAAAATGTGCAAAAGTTTAAAGGTGGAAAGTTTTCAAAAACCTTAAAAAACTGAAGTTATTTGCAGCATTTTTTTGAGCTATAAGTTGTGTTTTTTGTTTGTTTTTGCATTGTTTGGTCATGGAATGCGACTTATATTCAGGAACCACTTATATGTGATTTTTAGAAAATAAAAATTAGCTTATATATTTCTTATTTTTGCCAATAACAACTGATTGCCCTCAAGTGGTTGTTTCCTACTTGGAGGACATTGTAGGCGTGTGTGTCAGGAGCTCTGCAGCTAAATTTTGAAAACTAAAAGGCCTTTATATGCATTTTCCAGGCATTTGGGGGATTCTTTCAGCTGATTAAAAAGCAGTAGAGAAGAGGGATTTAGTCCTTGACTTCCACTCTTTCACTGTTGACAGCTACTGTTTCCTTCAACCCATTTCCTGTGACTGCTGATCGACTACGCATCTTCCAAAATGTTTGAGGAGGAGCCCCAAAAGGCCCACTGTTTGTGAAGTACCTTTACTTGTAACACCGTCTTATTCATCACAAACACTGTTTGTTGTTTCTGAGGAGGAAAGCTGTGTCAGTCACCTGTGCTCTGGAACTCACTTCTACCTGACTTTAGGATCACAGACGGCCTTTCTACGCTTAAAACAAAACTCAAAACCCATCTGTTCAAACTGTCCTACTCCTAGCTGTTACCAGCACCACCAGCCTGTGTAAGGCTGTTTATCGTGCTTTTAGCTTTGGTTCAGTGTCATCGAGGACTTAAGAATAAAATGCATTAGTTTTATTATTACAATATACAGAATAAACAACAGCCGTCACGGTTCTTCAACCAACCCGTAGCACTGACCTCTACTCTACTGAGGTTGGTTACAGTAACTTCAGTTCACAATGACTCTACAGTGAGTTTTACTGCAGCAACAATTACATTTCCCATCTGGAATCAATTCTTGAATCATGAACGAACGTCGGTCCTCTAACCTCGTTATCATCATCGTGTAAAAACGGATTGGGGCTCTAATTGGAAAGCCGTTGGGATGAGTGAGATGTGTGTGGATGACAGCAGAGTTCTGGACTGCAGGCTGGCTGTGGACTGAATCCTGCAGACGGTTCAGGCAGAGCTTAGCTCCACCATGGAAATTGCTGCTATTATCACGGACGTGATATAGATCTGCATTTCAACGAGGCTGTAATTGGTTCAGGGATGCAGCAAAATGCTGATGGAGCGTGGAGATATTTATAGAGTCTGTTGCTTGAAAAAACACAAAACAGACTGAAGCATCTTTTTTTGGGGCACATAGGCGGTATGAGAGCAGTAATTCACCTGCAGACATCTAAAAACTATCTGCAATTCACCTATTTGGATAATAAATCCTCCATTTTGGTTATTTTAGATAAGTTTACCTGACATGGTAGCAGTTAGAACATGACATCAGGCGATAAGTTATAAACCACTGAGCAGCCAGTCAGAATCAGAAACTTTCCAAAGAGGAAAAGGAAAAACATGTTTTTTAACTCTTCAACAATGAAGCTGTCACTAGTGGCACCTAAATATACCATAAATCTTTGACCATTTATGCAGTCACAGCAAATCAGCCGATTCAGACATAGAGGAAAGTGGCTTTTCATACCAGCTTTGCACTGATATGCGACAGATTACTAGAGGCCGTGTTACACAGCTGCTATGTACGTTTTCATCCGTGTTGCACGGATGAAAACAGGTCATACGTAAATATACGTGGAAAAGAGAGAAACGTTGTGTTGTTTAATCACGAATGTATTATGTTAAAACCACGGAAAGAACACGGATCACTCTGACATTCAGAGCACTGAGCTGAAATTGTATTTGGTCAGCGCCATGGTCAGCACCATGGTCAGCGCCATGGTCAGCACCGGCACCAGCCCGCGTGAAGCTTTGGTTTCATTAAACTGGTTGGATTCCCCTGGTCTGCACCAGTTCTAAGTCAGGCGGCAGCCGAGGCAGGCCCCACAGGAGCCGCAGCTGGGAAATCTGCGAGAAGGGCCTGGTCCGGGTCCAGAGCTTGCGCCATGCCCACCATACTCTGCCCCCTTCCACATGACGGCGTACGCCACCCCGCGAGAGACCTGCTAAAATATATCAACTTGAAACTATCCACACTAAAACAGATCATATCAGACAAATCATTAAACAGCCTCATCTCTGAAAAAATAAACTGCATCCACTGCTGCCTGGTCCAAATATGTACGTAAAAAAAACAAAAACTCTCAGTTTTCACAAATGAAAACATCCTTATCAAGCTTTTGATAAAGAACAAAGATGTGTTTCTGAAACATTTCACACTGTGAAATCTCCAAATGTAGGAACTTTAGTGTTACCTGGGAAAAAACACTCCATGTCATATAGAAACAGGGTTTTTTCATAGGGTCAGACAAGGGAAACTGCTCCAAGTACAGAAACTATGATGTCCCCTTGTAGTTTAGTTAGTTCAGTTAGTATAGCTTAGTGGCCTAGAGGAGAAATAATGTTAACAAGTATTCTGTAATACATGGAAACAGGACCTATGAGCTTATTTAGAACATTGAATTCTCCGGTAATTGAATCTGAGCCCTCATGTGGTTGAATTTCACATCAGAAACTCGAATAATTAGCAATTCTTTTGCATGTCTGTTTTGAATCACACATCACTCACAGAAACAAAAACTGCGGTTTTATTTCTGGGTCATGTTGAGTCACTGCCAGCGATGCAGGTCCTGAATCCAAAATGTCTGTGTGGAGCCTCCCAGATCCCCTGAATGACCTGCTGTCAGCGTTATCTGTGCAGACAGAAGCGGGGTAGAAGCCTCCCCACGGTTACCGACCAGAAATCTATCCATCTGGGAGAAACGCTGCCTGTTTCAAAGCGGCAGGTTTGCATTAAGAATACATAAAATATCGCTGTCAAATCCCTTTTATCAACAGCTGACAGACAAATTATCGCCTGCAGTCAACAGCGTTATCAAGGGCGCTGGAGACGGATGCCTCTCTGGCTGCAAAGAGCACTTTTCATCTGGCTTCAGAGTATAATTACTGCAATTGGTTAAATGCAGAAATACAGAAGCAACACCTAAAGACCTCCAGACGTTCAGTCTGTTCTTTCAAAAACAAGACGCAACTCCACCAAGCAAAAAGCAAAACAGACGAAGGAAACTTTGTATCCAAGTGCCCTTCACATTTACGGGACCTAAATAATTCCCAAGTGAAGATGATATTTAGAGACACGTGAAGCAACTGGATAAAAGGGAAGTGACGAGCAGGAAAGGGAAGTGAGGCGAGTCTGACGACGACAGCTTCACTGACAGACACTGGACCAGCGTTTACAGCAGTTAGCTGCCAACGGAGGCCTGACGGAGGACGGATGAGGGCAGGACAAGTGCCCCACTCACCAGCTCCTGCTAATCAAAAGCACTTCAGGTATTGATCACCAAAGACCGTGATTAGAAAAGCAGTTTTCTGTCGTGAGTCCAAGTTCAAGTTTGGATGCAGTAAAAAGAAAAACTGTAAAAATGTACCAAGTGTGACGTGTAATGCTATGTTCACAACAAACTCTATAATAATAGGCTTTAGCCTTTGGTTGGCAAAAGTAAAAAAAATGAATACATTCATAAATTAAAAATATTATCAAAAATTAATCAAATCAAAATTAAAAAATACATGCATAAATAAATAAATACATCAAATAAAATAGTATATTATGGTAAAGTGTTGCATATCAGCACAAAGCTTCAAAATCTGCTGGAGTTATGCATAAACGGTTGAATAGTTATGGTAATTCAAAGAATGTCAATCCTGGCGCTGAAGCTCCAAAGTAAACCCACTAACTACAGAGCCGTCACCAGCGACGCTGTAATAATACGCACTCTTCGACAAGAAGATTCTGATGTGGAGAAAAGCTCTGCTTTGGTGTTACATATCAGAATTATGTTAGTTGTGTCAATGACTGAAGAGTTACGGTAATTGAGAGAACGTCATCGCTAAAGTCCAAGCTTCAGTGTTAAAAGGCGATTTTTGGTTTCCCATTTGTAGAAAAAAGCCTCCTAGTCTGACTTCCAGGTGACTTTCAGGTGACTTCCAGGTGCCCTTCATAGCCTCCAGGGTGCCATAGGGGGGTTGCCTATCCTGCTGAGGGGTAAATGCAGAGTACAGGACTGTTTACCATTAGGTGCACACAGAGACAAACAACACACAACTAACCTATGAAGCATGTTTTTAGACACAGAAAAACCCCAGCCTTTTTACTGTGAGGCTTGATGTATTGGTCCATAATGATGTCATTGGCTCTTTTTGAACTAAATGGAAACAGATTTAGGAAAAGTGACTTAGACAATTATAACCAGTAATAATGATAGTGGTTCAATTATCTCAAGCAATTTAACTTCCAGCCTTTCTCCCAGTGAGCGGGAGAGGACAGACGTTCGAGTTTCCACTTATTCCCATCATTTTCCTCCCATTTTCCGACATTCATGCCCTCCCCCTCCGGCTTTAAATCAGCCATGACCTGCACCAACATGGTCACGGCTTGAAAAAACCAATCAGTGTTGGAAAATCGAAGCGACTCTGGATGAAAGTGTGGGTCTCCACAGCAGCTCGTCTCAGCAGCGATGTTAAGGCTGTGTCCCACAGCCATTACCTTCATGACATGTCGGTCTTGGAAGATACATGTGTGATGGACGTGATTCATACGTGTTTCTTGCCGTCGTCATTCGTTGATGTGCGCAGATGTCCGTCGAGCGTTTCAGCCGACGTGTCTTTACGTGAATTTGGTTTAGAGCGGTTTAAACTGAGAGCTACCTCATAATTGCGTATTTTACGCAGTTTATACACAATTATTACGTAACTCATGCAATTGTTTGTGATTTTTGCTGGAGATTTTGAGAGATGCATGCGCAAATTTGTGGCTTTGTTCCACGTCGATCTAACAGACTTTTCTCGCATGAACCACCGATGTTTAACTTTTACTTTTATCGCATATATGTCACACATATCACGCTAAAATTACATAACTGACACACAAATCACTAATACATTGCATATAAACAACGTAATAGTCACACATGGTTCATGTTCTACGTTGCTTTATGTGTTCTTTGCATGGATTATTTCTAATTCTTTGGTTTTGACGTGGTTCATTCGTGATACATCTGTGATCATTTCACGTAAAGAACCACGACTTTTCTCCCTTTTTCTCACGTATTTTCACGACTGACCAATTTTCATCGGTGCAAAACGTACGTCGTGTGACACGGCCTTTAGAGACGAGGAAGGAAGCTGCTCTCCATCTGAGAATTGGAGCCGGACATCAACTAATTCATTTCAACACAATTAATCTCCTCAACTGATGGGAAAATGAACCTGATTCATGAAATAAAAGCAGCACTGAGTGTAATTAGCTGTCCAGGAAAACAGGGTAAACGTTAAATCCTGCTCCTGCCTGCAGGTGAAGTTCATGCTGATTCCTCTAAGTAAGTTTATCTTTTTTTGGATGAGATTATCTCTGCAGTGGCGGCTGGACGGTTGCTTTAGTGCAGATGAGATTAGAGGTTCCTCTGGATGTAGATACCGTGTGGTTCCTGACTTTTGCCTCTTCTCCCTCGGCACATTCCAGCCTGGAAGTCTACCCTCGTCTTCCTGATTTTCCACCTGTTCTTTCTTTCTGCTATTTTTAGCCTTTCTAAATTTCCACCTCTCTTATCTTCCTCCCTCAGAACCCTCATCTCAACCTGAACATCATCGTCTTTTGACTCGCGGCACCTTTCATACTTTCTGCTCTATTTTTTGCCTCCATCCTGTGGGAAAATGGAGTGCTCTTTCATGACCCCACTTCCACGCATCACACGGATCTTTCTCATTCACTCTCTGCTTTGAGCCGGTTTTTTTTTCTCTCTCTCCTCTTCATCAAGTATCAGCTGACAGGGATGCAGGCCAACTCCAGTACAATGTGTTTCCTGGTGGTTTTTTAGCACTCGGAGGTGCTGAGGGGGACGGCGGTGTGAGGGAGCTGACACTGTTGGCGGTGGGGCGTCGCGGCGCTCTACGCACACAAACGCTACAGACATGAATGCCGTCATTCATTGTGAACGGACAAGAAAACATCTGATTCCTGCAGGAAATAGGCCATTTCATTTCAGATGATTTACAGGAAGTACACATCTTTTAATTTCCTGCCTTTATTTGCCAGCAGACTTTTGAAAAATAAATGTACTGAAGCCTCAGTCTCAAGCACCCATACAGGGGGGTCAACCTGTACAGGTGGTGTGGGTATTGGTTGGGACGTAAGCGATAATGCACATCAAAAACCCATCTGGAGGGTTGTGGCGATCAGTGGCTGCATCTTAAGGGGAGCACAGGTGTGTCTTACAGTTTCCTTAAACGCACGAGTGTCATGTGTGCGGTAAGTGTATCATGAAGTATTTACTGAGGCTAATGCAAGTTTCACATGCTTATTAGGTAGGGGGTGATGCTGTCGAACATAGACCTTCTGCCACTCCATAGTCATTTGTAGGAGGAAGGACGTCCACGCAAACTAGGCTCTGATTGTCTAATTCTTCATTTTTGTCGGTACCGGCTCATTGCTTTTAGTGCAGGATTTGGGGATTTTAAAAGATGAAAAACCAGTATGACACCACCAACATCTGCTTCACCCTTACTTGCCCGTGTATTGTACTTGCCTGGCAGCAGTACTTTCCTTGGTGTTTCCAGTATAAGCAGCTGGGTAGCTCGGTTGGTCAGGTGAGAGACTACCACACAGGAAACCAGGAAACCAGGGTTCGATTCCCAGAGAGGGAATTAACAATGGTACTGGGGCAATTACCCAGTGGCCAGTACCTCCATGCCGAGCAATTAACATCACCCAGTGAGGGGCCCTTGGGCAGTTCAGCTGCAGCTCATTGGGTAAAATGCGGAGAACAAATTTCCCATTGTGGGATAAATACAGTATAATAAAAATAAAAATAATCTGACCTTGGATCAGATATTTAAAGTATTTATAAAGTACTTTACATACATTGTCTTTAATGACTGCATAGCTATGAAGCTGCAGGAGTTGAAAAACCTTTCATGGATGGGAGCTCCGGATGGAAACGGCCAGCGCCTGCCGTACCGAGACGAGCGATTCTTGTGGTAAAGTGACGGCGATGTCTGGCAGCCACTCGGTCAGGAGGTTTTATGATGCTTGTAGCAGCTGTTAGGGATTTGATGGACTTGGCCCTGAGTGTGGTAATGATCTCTTTACAGCTCTGACTGCCTGCCAGGCTCTTCTCACAACGCCAGCACTTTGTTCTCTAAACTTAGAGCTGAAGCTTGAGTCGGGCTGTCCCCCCCATGCCATACGGGTGTTGGGGGGGTTCCTGGCTACCACTGCTGCTTTAGCGGGGGGCTTGGTGTGGGGATGAACGGGCACTCTCCCTCTATTTTTTTTACATTCCATCATCCACCCCAGCAGAATATAAACACTCACTGGAGCACAGGTGTTAACTCACCTTTGCACAGGTAGTATGTGTGTTGGTTTGTAGGCATAAGTGTGCGTGTGTGAACTGTAGTCGTATTGTGTACATGCTGACATGTTTGTACGTGAAGATTTTTGGAGCCCACAGGTGTGTTTGTAACCTTTGAGTGTGTGCACAGGCCCCGCCCCTTTGTTTGGACTAACATTTACACCCGACAGAACCCGACCCAACGATCCTGTGATAATTTAATCGAAAGAAAATCCACTCGAACACGACAACCTGAAGGTATTGGTCAGCTCATTATTCATGTTTTACACGCTAATGGCACTTTCAGGAGAGTCCCACCTTTGACTTTTATAACACCGACAGCATAGCAGACCGAATAATCTATTATCAAATCAATTAAGACTAAATGTGAAACAATCAGGAGCTTAGCAGAGGCTAATTCAGCCTTGCTAACCCCCATCACAGCAGAGGTGAAATGGATTTCCTTCTCTAATGAGAGCGCACTGAAACGAAGGGGATTTAAACGATTCAGAGGAGGATCATAGATTACAGGACGACGCGTGGATGAGAGGCGGGAGGAGGGAGAACAGCAAATTCAAAGTTTCTAAATGAAGGAAAAACTTTAACACAATCAACCGATGACCCAAAAAGCTCAGCATGATGGGAATGCACGGAGCTGAAGATCACAGGGACTTGGCGTGCAGTCTGGAGGGTGATCCTCCGTCCGGCGGATCGCAGATCTGACACGACGAGCATGAAAAGCTCTTTGATCCACTGTATGTTGCACTGAAGGCCAAAACTGACACTCCTGTGATTCACGAAAGGACTTGGATGTTTTTATGTGTCAGTATTCTGTTACTTCTTTTTGGAAAAGATCTTTTTTTGTGGGGAATGTGCAACTTCACTGTTTCCTATAGAGAAGAACAAACATTTACATCCTTATGTGGCCAATCAAGGCAAACAGGATGATATTATGGCACAGAGCAGCGCTGTGGATCGCTATCTTAGGTGGCACAACAATTCACACATCAAAACAAGATTCCTATCATTTAACATGTTTTTACGTTACGTTTTAAAGGATGTATAAAAATTAAAATTATTGGTATTAAATCCCCCTCTCTTTCCTTTATTTACAACAGGAGAACCAAGAAAACTCATGAAAACACAAAGATCTAGAGAGAAAGAAAGGGTAGTCGTCATTTTAAACAGTAGCTGCGTCACAAAACTTTGGAAATGTCAAAAAACAAACAAACACACAATTTCACAATTACACTGTTTCAATTAGATCATGGTTATTTGAATAAACACAAACAGACTCAATAAATCATCCGCTGATGGATGTGAACAGCCCTTTGATTGACAGCAGAAACATTCACATTTCTGCCACGGCGCTGATAGTAGACGCCGGCGTCTTCTTCTGGCCTTGGAGCGGCGAGCTCCTCCCACATGGGAGGGGCTATGGATGAAGGGATTTGGGGAAATGGTGGTTGGTGATTTTCCAGAGGAGCTGTGGATCCAACAATGACGCGCTCAGCTTCTGATGGGCAGTGCGAAGTTCAACAGTTTACCAAGCAAACATCTGACTGTGTTTCTCTAGTCCACATGTTTTGGGTCTTTGTGTCACTTCCTGTTTCTGTTACGGCAGTGTTTGGTTGACTCGTTAATCTGTTTGATGAACTAAAAAGTATAAAATCTAAATTTGTCGTCTTTATTCTTTTTGCTTCACTTTGTTTTCTGTTCAACTGTTTTTTATAGCTATTTGATCCTTTCCACATTTTTGCATCTGCTAGCTTAGCATGGCTGTTAGCCAACTTGGTGTGTCAGATATTTCGGGACTTCTCTAGCTCCTCTAAACGGCAGCGGTGTTTGAAATAAATGTCGTTTGTTTGTAACGTTGGAGGTGGTCTCATGGAAGTTTTGTTTGCCTCCGCACCAAACAGTCTTCCTGTTAGCTTCTAAACTGTCGGGACGTCACGCTAGCAGAGACGGAGCGCGGCATCGCCTCTACGCCGACTGATCTTGAATGTTTAAAACATATCAGAATATGTTCATTTTTATTAGTGTTGAATTACTGTAGCTCTTTGATCACTAGAGGAATTAACTAAACTCCATCACCTTTAAAGCGGAGAAAAGCTCCATTATGCTGATATGCAACACCTAATGGCAATAAATAAAGTGTTTAAGCAACTAACACGAACCAGGTGATTTTGACGCAAAAAAATGTGGAATGAAACATTAGAATGACTTTAATAGCATAAATGGTTCAAAGAGCGTCTGCTATTTTACTGTCGAAAGCTCCAGTATTAAAGGTTTAAAGACAGAGGGAGGGATGTTAGGAAAAATCGTTGGCTTTTGCTGTTCCACCTTCACAGCAGTCACAGGTAAGAAAAGGGGGATTGAATAATTCATAAGAACTGGAGGGAAGGGCTAAAAGTTCACCTGAGATTCTGTTTAAAAGCCAACGCCACTTTTGGGATCAATAAAGGTACTTCTGAGGGACACAATGACGACAAACGTGAACTATACCTGCCGTGTGGTACCATTTCTGGCAGAGCCTCCCCACCTGCTGCTTCCTTCAGGTGGCACAATCTACCTCCTGCTAGGAAAGAGTCAGCGTGGATTATGGAGATTCTTTTTTTTTTTTTCAGAAATGCAAACATGACATGATTTCTTATTACATTTGCGTACATGTCAAAAACTCAAAAAACATGATTTTCATCGCAGGGGGACTTGAACCTATAACTGTACATGGTAATAGCAAGTTCTCCTGTTTTACTGCCTAAATGATGATCTTCTCTAAAGGGTCATTGTGAAACTAGGAACTAAACTGACAGCGAACTCTCACAAACGCTGAGGTTGAATCTCACAAACACGTCATTCCGGCTGCTTTCAGCACGTCAGGAAGTGTTCGGATCAGCGGTCCGAACACAAAACCAGAGCTTCTGAAGCTCTGTAGGGTCTCTCCCTTCAGAAAAAACCTCGGTTTTGGAGCTGCAGAAGGAGAGTTAAACGTTGCTGGCTGAGGATGCACCCTTTGTTGTGTGAGACTAAATTTAGCCCCAAAAGGCATGTGGGATCTGTGAAGAAGAGACTGCCGCTGATCCAAATAGTACCAAAAAAAACCCAGGGGTAGAGGCTTGTGGTGTCCCTCTTTTGATAATTTCCTCCATCCTTTTTCCCTCCATCCAACCGTTTTTCTCTGCTTTCATCGGTTCACTTTCCTTCATTTCTCCTTCTGTCTCTTTATTTCCTCCCTCCACATTCATTCTCCTCCTTTGTGCTGTTTGGAATTTTATTTTTCCTCAAAACACTTTTTCATCCCATCTGACAGATCCTACATCCCATAATCCTCTATTTCCCTAGTCCATCTGCTTTTATAGCCTTTCTGACTATTTCCTTTCCTCACTTGTCCATCTATCTATCCATCCATCCATCCATCCATCCATCCATCCATTCATCCATCCATCTATCCATCCATTAATCAATCAATCAATCAATCAATCAAATCTTTATTTATATAGCACTTTCACATCTTCCAGACATCCAAAGTGCTGCACACATATAACTACACTAAAACCATAGGTAAATTCACAGAAGCACGGTAAAACGATAATAAAATCATCAATAAAAACACTAAAAAACCTGTCTAATTATCATTCTCTCTGGTGTTGAAAGCCAATGTAAAAAGATGCGTTTTTAACAGAGATTTAAAATCATTTAAGGATCTGGCAGATCTCACTGACAGGGGGAGACGATTCCATAGTTTAGGAGCAGCCACTGAAAACGCTCTGTCTCCCTTCGTCACGAGTCGATTAATCACTTTATCTATCTATCTATCCATCCATCCATCCATCCATCCATCCATTCATCCATCCATCAATATATCTATCTGCATATCATCCTTCACCTTTCATCCCCTTTGTACATGACACGTTTATCCATTCATCCATCTTAATTTTAGTCTTCAAAGTCAACTCTTCCATCCTCGATCCCTCCTTTCCACAATGTCCTGATGTACCGTCTTCTTCTTTCCTCCGCATCTCCTAATCTTGTTCCTGTTTATCTGTCTGGTTCTCCTTTAATCCAGAACCTGATTTAATTAGAATTCCTGCTGCTCCTCTTAGCTCCCCACTCTCACTTCTTGTTGCGTTTTACAACGTCTCATGGTAATCAAACTGCAAAGAGCTTTTTGTTTTTCAATGATCACCTCGCATACTTCACCACCTGCAAACATTTAGCATGGGAAAAAGCTGGGATAATCACTGAATGTCCCTGCTGTGGTTTCCAGTTCTGCTGTCCCGATGAGTGAGTAAAATCCAGAAAATAATCTGCTTCTCTGTTTAATTAGGGCTTCAGTCGGCTTTCTTGGTGACACAGCTAGGAAAAGAGGAAAAACTTGGCGGCTGGTTTGGCCAGAACTGTCATCCCTTTCTTTTTTATGCTAAATGAGTCCAGACTAAAACCAGTTTGTGCAAAAGCAGAAAAAGCCCCAAAGCCTGGCAAAACAAACAAAGCCTAATTAAGGAGCTGAGCAGAGCAGGAGCTGTTCAGCAGAAAGGAAAAGCATTAGATTCAGTAAGAACGCCATGCACTACCTGAGGCTGGGAGACGCTAATGTCATAAGAGAATGAATATTCAGCCGTCTGCCCACCTATCTGTCTGAATTAGACAGTAAAGTGGGCAATGAGACAGAAGTGAGGTGTAATAAGACAGTCGCCTTTAACAAAAGAGGCAATAACTTTAACTTGATCTAATATTTTCATGAACTAAAACCTCTGCATCGATGCTTCTTTGAGGACTGTGGTAATAAGACGGCACACTTCAGTGGTGTGTGACTGACGGCTGCAGGAGCTGGCACATTTGTCAGAGCTGAGCTTGTTGGCTGTGCTCGTGAAACTTGGGCCAAAATCCTTTCCGCTAACATCAAACTGCTTGCTTTGCCACCAACTACTGTTTGCTGGATTGGATGATTGAAGTTTGAAGAAATATGACAAATTTAACTAATTTCTTCATTGAACGTTCAGGAGGGTCAGTAAAGTGTGAAAGAACCAGCATTTATCACAAGTCTTGGTTGTGCTGGTCCATCTGGCATGAACAGCACATTCAAGTGTTTTATCAAATCCTCTCAGTTCCAAACTTGTGAGGGGAGTCTCTAAAAACCCTGACTGTGTGGGGGCGGGTATTGACACCTTGGAGTAGAGTTTAGTCCTAGACATGGGACTGCCCTATAGATTGGCTCCAATGACGTCAAGCCCACCTACAATGGACTGATTAGGTCCAGGGTCCAAGGTGTACCCCTGATTTGCCCAAAAGTGACTGGGATAGGCTCCAGGAATACTTTGATCCCCTTGTGATTCAAATAGATGGATGCCCCATTCCTTAAAAGGCGAGACCCCATACCATCATACTGCCACTGCCTTGTTGCTTCATCGATGGAGCAATCGGCACAATATTGTCTGGACTTTCTCTTAATGTTGCTTCTCAATCCAACTGTAACTGCTGCTGGACATATCGATCCACTACATGTAAAGATGGATGGTGAGGGACAATCCTGAGAGGCCTTCAGGACTGTCATGACTGCAGGGATCCATGGACCACGTCAACCAGCAATCATTGACAACAGGTACTGTATATCATGTACTTGTTGCCTGTCTCTTATTGACGCTCGTTTTCAATAAACGCCAGGTTTGAAGAGATGACGTAAACAGACATCGATCTCTGATAGAGGCCGGTCTCCTTAATGTGACAGTCTGCAGTTGATGCCAACCTTCAATGTCTTGGGCGGGTAGAACACGAAAAGACCATTGTCCACATGTTACTCATCCCATTTAACCAGAGAAAGAGTGGCTTAATAGACAGTGCATAAAAACATCTGTGCCCTAACCCCATAAATATGGTACCACACCTTTTCTTACTGCCAAATAAACCCTGTCTACCCACCATCTCCTAGGTGAATAACAGACATACAGTACATGATCATAGTCCAACAGGTTACACTAACCAAGTTTATTTGATGATGGAGACATGGAGAGCATTGTTCTCTGCAGCCCTCCCACATGGTCTGAGTCAACACCACTTTGCCTCTGGGTCTTTCAGGCTCACAGGGGGTGTTGCCAGCACCTTCTGAGTCGGGGCGGGTATCACCAACAATTTCCGGAATAGATTCGATACGGTTCACCAGAGCCTGGATCAATTTGATTCCCGATCCACTCGATTCGGTTCAATGTAGAATTTACACAGTTTACACATTCAGCTTCCAGCACTTGTTGCTTTATGATTTACGGTGCTTTATGCCCCCCCCCCCCCCCCGCACCCTTCATTCTATATTCATCCTTCGCACACGCACCCCCCCCCCCCCCCAACATCCCTCCCTTCTTCCCTCCTCTTCTTTGCCGTTAGGTCCAACAACAAAAAATGTAAAGTTTAGCCTAAATTACAAAAGGGGTTTATTCAAATATACACATCATGTGTCAGAAGATTCATAACCCCCATTGTAACAGTAAAATATGCCCAACACAAGAGGCCTTCAGCTCTGAACTGTTATTGCTCAGCTGTTGAAAAGGACAAGTTAAAAAGAATAAACTTGGATTGAGTCAGATCGATTAGACAATTTTTATTTAACCTAGTCCTACTTCTGAGTAAACCATGAGTGATAAATAACTAGAAAGCAAAGAGTAATTGAAAAACAAGTAAATAAAAAGCCGTAATTAAACAATGTATAATAGATGCATACAAATGAAATCTGTATGAAAAATTTTAACAAAAAAAAAATAATGATAAGCTTTTATAAAGATAAAATCTTTCATTCATTAGAGAGATCAACAACCGGCTAGCTAAGATTCCACACACAATATTTCAATGCTAGCCTCTGTGTCACTAATGTCGCTGGGAACAAATGCAGCAAAAAAAAAACAAGAACGTGAGGAAAACTGCATTTCTACATTTGGTCACATTTAAATCCCAAACCCTTTTTAAAATCTTCTTACATTTATTTACAGGGTTGCATAGAGTTTCTCCTCTTCCCTCCCTTGTTATTGAAGGCTTTTTATTATCACCTTACTGCCTCTGCTGCCCACAAAAAGACTCCAGCAGTCAGCTGCTAAATTTGCTTGTTAAATTCAGCTGTTATATAACCCAACAACACTAAAGTGGTTCAAGCTCTTCAGTCAAACTGCAGCACATCTACAGCTCGGTAACGTGTATTCAAAACATTTCCTTAAGGTGTTTCTGTTGATGGAAGATTCTGCAAGAACAACTGTGAAAGAAAAAAAGAACATAAAAACGTGTCATTATAATCAATCTTGACTGGCCAAATAAAGTATAGCATAAATCCAAACACATTTGCAGCGTCCTTCTTGATGCCACGGTTCATTAAGTGATGTCCAACTACACACTTAGCAATTACCGACGCGGTTGCACAGCACTGGTTTTCTTAATTGGCCTGGTCTCTAAATATGAGCACATGTACAGTATGTTCCTCTGCATGCTAAAGTGCGGCACATGCATCGTCAGGTGTGTTTGTGTCCTCATCGTGAAGACGGATTTGCCAAACGGAGCCGTCAGTTTGCCGGTTGAACAGGGCCGGCTTCAGGCTGCAGCGGCAGCTTTGGAATTGCAGCACGATCGCCATGACTGAGAGGAAAGGCGATCTGATGCTTCTTGGAAGCACATGCATGCACGCACGCCTCTCTGATGCTTAGTCATGACGGAAGGAGGCAGAGGGATCGCCATGGAAACCGTACTGGCAGTGGAGTGGTGGGAAAGCAGCTGTGGCTCGTTGCAGCGGCAGGTCTGAGGTTAAAACAGCAGGTTGGTCTGAGTGTTTGATTCCGCTGTCATTACCTCATCCGTCAGACCTTATCGCTCTCAACCTCGATAAGCGCTTCCGGCTAAACCATCACAGATCAAAAGATTCCTGCTGGGATTTCTTTATGAGTGTTCAAAAAAATGAAGACAAAATGCAATAATTCACTGCAACCAGCCCAAGGGTGCAGTGAAGGCCGTGTCACACAGCCACTACGTACATTTTACACCTATTCCACATAGGAAATTTCATTCTTTTGTGATACACGAACGTAATTTACACAGTAGGGTTGTGCCGATGGACGATATCATCGTCCATCGTGATGGGTGACTGACATCCCGATGGAGAGACCACCATCGTGATGCCATGCCCCCGCTGTGATGTATGGTGCTTGCTTGACTCCGACCACTAGGGGGAGTCTGTTTTGTATGGTTCAGGTTATGTGTGTACAGGAAGTGAAGAGCGAACATGGTGGAATAAACAGAGACGCGGTTCTGGATAAACTGGCCTCCACGTGTTGTTAATATCAGGTCCAACATCACTACATGGTGTCAGAAGTCAAAGATGGAACAGTTAAAGCCACCGAGCAGTCTGAGTTTTGATGGAAATGTGGCAGAAAACTGGCGGATTTGGATTCAAAAGTTTGAACTATATCTCATCGCGACCGGAATCGCCGAAAAGAGCGATAAAGTGAAGTGTGCAACATTTCTTCACGTCGCTGGAGATGAAGCTATAAAGGTATTTAATACGATGGTCTTTGATGAAGATGTGGATGGATTTGATGGGCTGAAGGACATGTTCAGAGTTTACTGTGAGCCCCGAAAAAACATCACATATCTGAGACACGTTTTCTTTACCAGAGTGCAAGGAGCAAATGAAACAATTGATGCTTATGTGACGGACCTGAAAAACAAAGCAAAGGACTGTGAGTTTGCTCAGCTGACAGATGAGCTGATAAAAGACCGCATAGTCTGTGGAATCACAAATGACACTGTGAGAGCTAGGCTGCTCAGAGAGACTGATTTAAATCTGACAAAGGCTGTGGACATCTGTCGAGCAAGTGAGGTAACGCACACTCACATGAAAGCCCTACATGAGGAAGTAGATGTAGCAGTGCATAAGATAAAAGTTACCAGAGTAAAGAAAGCAGCTGGCGTGCACTGTGAGAACTCCAAAGAGAAAGAAGAGTGTAACAGGTGTGGCTACATCCATGAACCAAAGAAGTGTCCTGCGTATGGAAAAATATGCAATCATTGCAAATTAAAGAATCACTTCAGTCGCAAATGCAAGTCACAAAAACAACAATAAAGACCCAGGAAAACAGAGAAAAAGGTGCATGAAGTAGAACAAGCACAGGAAGAGGATGACATGTTTATGGGATGTATAGAAATCAAACCAAGTGAGCCAACAGGTGCAGAGCTTCAGCTGGATGCAGTCTCAACATTGAACACTGATGCTAAGAAATGGACTCAAGAGCTAAAATTTAACAATGGTGTGCTCACTGTGAAGCTTGATACGGGAGCAGAGTGTAACGTGCTGTCAATAAGAGATTTGGAGAAAATAAACAAACAAGCAGAGTTAATTAAATCAGGATGTAACCTAGTTACTTACTCTGGGCACGTCATCAAAACAAAGGGCAAGGCAAAGCTCAAATGTGACTTCAGAGACAAGAAATATGAGTTGGAATTTCTGATTATAGAAAAAGACTCACCTGCTATTCTTGGAAGAGACTCCTGCACAAAGCTAGGACTAATCAGAAGAGTGGATGGTGTAGATAAAGAAAACACAGACATTTTGAGTGAATATGAAGATGTGTTTTCTGGTCTAGGATGTGTTCCAGGACTGCACCACATCCAGCTCAACCCTGATGTGACTCCAGTTATTCACCCACCACGGAAAGTGCCAATAGCGCTGAAGGACAGAATAAAGGCAGAACTGGACAGAATGGAGGATCTTGGAGTAATCACAAAGCAGACCGAGCCTACAGATTGGGTCAACAGCATGGTCACGGTAGTGAAACCCAACAAACTCAGGATCTGCATTGATCCCCAAGATCTAAACAAAGCCATAAAAAGAGAACACTATCCGCTGCGCACAGTTGAAGAAATAACTGCTGAAATGCCAAATGCAAAGGTTTTCTCTATACTGGATGCTAACCATGGGTTTTGGCAGGTGCAGCTAGATGAGGAGAGCTCCAAGTTATGTACCTTCAACACTCCGTATGGACGATACCGATTCCTGCGACTTCCGTTTGGTGTGTCGTCTGCTCCAGAAGTGTTCCAAAAGTGCATTGCACAGAGACTGGAAGGTTTGGAGGGTGTTGTGAACATTGTGGATGACATTTTGGTGTGGGGTGAAGATGAGAAACAGCATGACAGGAGACTGAGAGCACTGATGGACAGAATCAGGGAGATGAACCTGAAGTTAAATAAAGATAAATGTAAGATCAGAAAGACAGAGATTGTATATGTTGGTCACATTCTGTCTGCAGAAGGTGTGAAACCTGATCAGGAAAAAGTGAGAGCTATACAGGACATGCGTGAGCCAGAAGACAAAGCAGGACTGCTGAGGTTTCTAGGGATGCTTCAGTATCTGGCAAAGTTTGTTCCTAACCTCTCAGATGTGAGTGCACCACTTCGGAAGCTCCTTGAGGGTGATGCAGTGTGGCATTGGGAAACTGAGCAACAGAAAAGCTTTGAAAAGCTAAAGATGCTTGTCAGCAAAGCTCCAGTTCTCAAGTATTTTGACGTGAAAAAGGAGTTAACATTATCTGTTGATGCAAGCTCGGAGGGTCTGGGAGCAGTGTTGATCCAGGAAGGACAACCAGTCGCATACGGCTCAAGAGCGCTGACTGACTGTCAGAAACGGTACGCGCAGATTGAAAAAGAACTTTTGGCAATCGTGTACGGATGTGAAAAGTTTAAACAATATGTGTATGGCAAGACAGTACATGTGGAAACAGACCACAAGCCTCTAGAGACAGTGTTTAAGAAATCACTGCAGAAGGCTCCACCGAGACTCCAGAGGATGCTGATGAATCTTCAACCATATGATCTACGGGTCAGCTACAAACCTGGAAAAGAGCTTTACATCGCAGACACGCTGAGTCGAGCTTACTTGAAAGAAAAAACTGAACAACTTCTAGAGGATGAACTACAGATTCATCTACTTCGAGCTCAACTGCCGATCACTGAAGAAAAGCTGAACATATTCAGAACACAAACCGCAGAGGATGAAGAACTGCAGCAGGTCATAGATATGGTCCAAGCAGGATGGCCAGCAGAAATACGACATGTACCAGCAGAGATCCGAAAATATTGGACGTTCAGAGAGGAACTTACATGTTCTGATGGTCTACTTTTCAAGAACACACGACTTGTTGTACCACATAGTCTGAGAGCAGACATGTTGTCAAGAGTTCATGAAGCTCATCTCGGAATAGTCAAGTGCAAGGAACGAGCAAGAGACATCATGTTTTGGCCTCACATGGCTAAAGAGATTGAAGATGTTGTGTTAAAGTGCTCTGTTTGTAACACATTCAGGCGGAGTAACACAAAAGAGCCGCTCATCTGCCACGACATTCCAGAGAGAGCCTGGGCAAAAGTTGGAGTAGACTTGTTTCACTATGAGCAAGGTGAATACCTGCTGTGTGTAGACTACTACTCAAAGTACCCAGAAATTGCCAAGCTCACTGGGACCACCAGCAAACATGTGGTAACAGCCCTTAAATCAATGTTTGCAAGACATGGAATTCCAGATGAGGTTGTGTCTGACAATGGTCCACAATTTGGGAGTGCTGAGTTCAGGACATTTGCAGAGAGATGGGAGTTTGTCCACAACACATCTAGTCCTGGATACCCCCAGTCGAATGGACAAAGTGAGAGGGCAATTCAGACAATTAAAAGCTTATTGAAAAAAGCACAAGAGAGCCAAAGTGATCCTTACATCGCTTTATTGGAATATAGGAACTCACCTTTGGATGGAGTAAAACTGTCCCCTGCCCAACTCCTCATGGGTCGAAGACTGAAAACCAGACTACCAACATCAGTACAGCTTCTGAAGCCGCAGCTGTTTGATAAAGTACACCACCGGATCAAAGAGAGGCAGCTGAAACAGAAGCAGTATTTTGACAGAGGAGCAAAAAGGCTACCACTTCTGAGTGAAGGGGAGAAAGTGAGAGTACAAGAAAAAAACAAATGGAAACCAGCAGTCGTCGTGGGAGAACATGACAAACCCAGATCTGTCATAATCAAAACAGAAGATGGAAGTATCTATAGGAGAAACCGCAGACACCTGATGAAAACTAGAGAACTGACTTTTCCACAACAAAGCGCTGAAGACATGCAGGATTTTGATCCTGTAACCAGTGCACCCACAGAGACTGACCAAACGCTGGTACCATCACCTGTGACATCACCGGTGACAACACCAGTGAAAACAGTGGTGACACCAACTGTGAACCCGGATGTAACAGTCAAGAGGTCAAGGTTTGGAAGACTGATTAGACCACCAAAAAGATACTCTCAGTGAAAAACAGCAGTTAAGATGCTGTGGAGTTAATAGAAAATGTTCAAATGTTTAATGTTGATTACACTTTCTGTAGTTGAAGGATAATGTTGCAAGTAAGTGTAAATATGTTGTGTTTTCAGTGATATATTAGAAGCAGCACAACGTTTAATTTTGTTTCAAAGAACTTACTTTATAAAAGGAACTGCAAAGTCAGAAGGTCTAAAAATTTAATTTACTCATGTAAAAGATCTAAAGGGAAGAGATGTGATGTATGGTGCTTGCTTGACTCCGACCACTAGGGGGAGTCTGTTTTGTATGGTTCAGGTTATGTGTGTACAGGAAGTGAAGAGCGAACATGGTGGAATAAACAGAGACGCGGTTCTGGATAAACTGGCCTCCACGTGTTGTTAATATCAGGTCCAAAATCATTACACCCGCCACGTTGTGAGTGGACCCCATAAGCCGCGGTTACATGAACAAAATATCTTGATGGGATCAATGGTCGGATTAGAATCCAACCGTGTACATGGGCCCAGAAAAATGTTTTCAGAATATAAAAGCGTTCACTAAGGTCACACTTTCCGTCGGAATAAAAACCGGAAGGATAGAAATTCCGCCGAGCGGCTTTTTTTTTTCAAACTTTATTGAATGTAACAATTAAATACAAAACGACAGCGCCGAGCGGGTATATTCATTGACATGTCAGCTCGGTAAAATACGAGATGATCTTCTAAACGTGCTTTTAATAATGTTACGGTTATTATGAAACACCTGTTCGCTCATCATTTGAATCTTAATCCGTGTTGTCAGCGCTTTTTCTGAGCTCTGTTGTTAGCCCATGTTAGCATACTGCTATGCTAACATGGGCTAACAACATTAGCTTTGGGTGGCGCTGCATCCTGGGAATAACATCAGCCGTTATTTAGTCGGGACACGACTGGAAACACAAATCCACGTCATTGTTTGAATGTTCTCTAAGGACTGAGCGACATTTCTGCTTTGAAGCTCAAACCGCTGTGTCTGCTGACGATCCGAGCTGTGCTCAGACACTCACTTCTAGACCCGGTTCTGAGTTCGGTAGCTCGTACCCCTAGAGCTGCGGGACGGATCGCAGTCTTAAATCTCCCACACATACCGCTCATGTACCCCCCCCCCCCCCTTCCCATCAAACACAAAGCTGTAAGTCCGCGCTCCGCCGGTCCACTTCGCTAGTTAAGTGCAGGAGCGGACTACTTCTTTTCCATTTTGTTTGTTACTTTTTTTGTTGAAGTCACTTCCCTCAGTTTATACTGGATCACGCGGATGAGTCATTAGTTGGGAAATAAAATGAAAAAAGCAAAATAACGAATAGCTTTCTTCATTCTGAAACACTTGGAGGGTTTATGAGCTCCAAGGAGGGAGGGGTTTAGTTGAAGACATGACCGTCATTCTGTAGGTTGGTGAACAAAAGGTCAAAGGGTTTTTGGGTGTGAGATGGGAGAGGCGTCAGGACTCTGCAGGCCTATCTGCTTCTCTGAATGCAACCGGTTTGCTGTGTTTCTTGAAAATGGCTGAGTACATTTTTAGAACCATGGGGATTTTTACATGTTAGATTTGAAGGACTAGAGCTGAACTGTGATCAGTGGGTCCTCACCAGCGTCAAACCCTCAAAGTGATCAGTTCCAGTGCTGAGACAACGATGTGGAACAAGGTCGGGAAAGGCAGTCACCCTGTTCACAAGCGGAAAGTTCAGTTTCATTAATGTAAAACACACAAAGACAAGGAGGTGAGTTCATACCACGGCTTCCTGCCTTCGTTGTGAGTGTTTGTGTTAGTGTGTGTGAGTGTGTGTGCGTGTTGGGTTAATTAACCAGAAAGGCAGCAGGCAGACATGAGTCCCTTTGATCTGACACAGTTAAGCACTTCCCAGTGACTCCCTCCCACATGAAAAAACACACACCTTTCCAGCGAGGACGACAACGTTGGGCGGTCACACGGACAGACACACAAAGACACGGGTTCGATTTTAAAGCAGTTTTTTTCCCTTTTCTTAATTGATGCAGAAAAACCACAAGCTTTCTGATTGGAGATGCAGCAGCTACAGCCACAGAGACCGAGGTCAGACTCACGAAGCATGTCTGCCAATGTCCGATGATAAATATACACACATCAGGTCAAAGATGGGGCAAAAGGGCAGTTTGTGCTTCAGAGCGTCAATGACACAATGAGGAGAAAATGCAAAAAATAAAAAGGACACAACCAAAACTCTGCTTTTAGCTTTTTAATTACAGACAATCCCAATTTTTACATGTAATATTACTTTTAAGACCCATCAACCCTAATGGACTGAGTGACCCCTCCCCATTTCAAACAGGAAGTTGCAAGAAGCCAAAATCCCGTAGACTTCTATAGAGAAATAAACAGCTGTTAGTCAGTGATTCTATTCGACAAAATCATATTTTTAACATGTTTTTGATAATACTCTTAATAATCTGATAATACTTTGATAATTAATCTATATTCAAGTAATTTAAGTTATATACTGACCAATCAGAAACTTTAATAAAAGTAGGCGGAGCCTGCTGGCCCCAAATCCATTGTTTAAATCGTTTGACACTTTTCGCGTAGCTTGCTTTCTAGTGGTAGGGGTGTGGACTACAAGCTGGTTGGAGAGAGTGGTTGCCATGGAAGCGTTGACTCAGACCAACTTGGACCAATCACTGCTTACTGACAACACCTAGTTCTAACATGTTGCCGTCCATATTGCGAAATATTTTATTTGGTAGGAGCCTTAAGTAAAGCATTCTCTATGGGATGACGTCACCCTCACTCGCTCCAGTTCTCAGATACAGTCAATGTCGAGACCCCATCACTTTCTTTTTTAACGGTAATTAACTGATGAAAAGGGGCCCGTAATGTTTTCAACATGTCTCCGACTCTGAGCCAAGTAGACTTAAACACCTGATTATCTTCAGGTGATGTGGGAGCCGAAGGCCTCATGTGATTATCACTTTCTGCTGGATGCACAGAATCAAGAAACTCATTATCACTTTTGTGCAATTAGAGAAACAGATTAAAGTGAGGTGCTAATGGGAGGGTTGGTGTAGAAAAATCAAATGAACACAAAAACATGCAAACTGACCGTTAAAGACTGAATGATTGCAAACCTAAAAATGTTTCCTCCTCTGTCACTCTACTTTATGTTGACAGGATGAGACTTGTCCAAGACGTGTGTTTTTTAAAAGCATTTGACTAACTAATTGGCTGCACAGAGGTGTAATGGACTGGTTTGAACCCCGGCTGGGTTCTTTCCATGTGGAATGTGCATGTTGTCCTCATGCATGTGTGGGTTTTCGCTGAGCCCTCCAGTTTCCTCCCACAGTTCATAAGCATGCTTCATAGGTTAATTGGCGACTTTAAATCATCCCTAGGTCTGAATGGGAGAATATGTGGCCCTGTGATGGTCAAATGACCTGTCCAGGAAGTATCCCGCATTCAGTAGCTGGGATAGGCTCCAGCAACCCCATTACCCTGAGAGAATTTGAAAACAAGATGGATAGATGGATGATTAAATGCTGATTTCTCCACTGGAGTTTGACCATGTAGCCCACTTTATTTGGCAGTTGTGGTTACTTGCAAGTGAACCTTTTTGTGACTTATTTCAATCTTGGCACATAAACCTCTGTAATAAGAACACTGAATGCTAAAGAGAAAGATTTAGCAACAAAAGTGTTATGTATAGAAAATGGAAAATGTCTTGTCAGTAAACTCAGTTTGGAGTCAGAACTGTTGGTTTGGTCGTCTCTTGAAAATGCAATGTGAACCCAAACTGGACTACTTGAGGTTCTGAATTTCTTTGAAGTTTTCTTGCGCAGCCACTCTTGGTCTGTCAGAATAACCCGTTCTTGAAGCACCTTATAGGCGTTGAATGTGGTGAAATGTATGAGGTGCTTTGAACACCCAATACAATTATATAGAAAATATTCTTCAGTGCTTTTTTCTTTTTTTACGTTCAAGGTGATGCTAAAGTATGTGGAGTCCTAGATTTAATGCAAATTAGCAAATACAATATAAACAAAATAAATACAGCGTATACTCTTATCAAGACATCTACTTTTTTTACAGGGTATATAACAGATCTAATCCTGGTTTATTAATAGACACAAACTAAAAACGCTACAGAAAATGGTCAGACGCTCTCAGGTAACACGACAGGGAAGCTATTGGAGGGGAATTTTATTTTTTTTTTGTTCTTTGCTGCTTCAAATGTGCATTACCATCAAGAGCAGTGAGATACAATGGCACTAAACGAACAACATTCCATAAAGTGAGTATCTGTAGCACTGAGGTTAGGTAAACACTGTTTACACTCAACCCATTAATACGACTGAAGTGCCCTTGAGGCCAGACGCCTAACCCTACAGCCGTCTATTGTTTTATTGGCACAAGCTCATTGTCAATGTTTTTATCAGGATAGGGGCTTAAAGTCTGTCTCCAATCATCCTTTGATCTATTTACAAAGCCTTCCCAGTAGTCTTTTAACTATACATTTGCAGTTTTTAGCCACAATCAAAAAGCTGTCTCTTTTTCTAGGACATAGTTTTCACAGAGCGGAAGGAGTTCACTAAAAAATTCCGCTCTGAGTTCTGGGAACGGAGTAAGCCCGCCCCATTTCCCATCATTCCCTTGTTTCCACACTCACCAGTTAGCTTACAGCTCCTCACACCCCAACCCAACAGAACTGGTGCAACAAAAGCGGCGAGCAACATCCAGTCCACGGATTCTAGGTGACATGAGGAAAACAAACACCTACATGGATCTATTTGTCTGCAAGTGGATGCATCAGAATAAAGCAGAGCGGCGAGCTTGTGGCCAACAGATTGTAGCTTCTACATCTATCCTACAAGATTTTTCAATCAACATTTCTCCTGATTAACAATAATTTGAATAGAGAAATACTCAGAAATGCAATTATCAGCTTAATTTCATTCATATATGTCCTCCATCATGATAACAATGCTACAAAAGCATGTCAAAAACATCTATTTCACTGGAGTAGATCTCTAAAATAAGAGGTAAAGTCCCTCAGTGTGTCACCAACACACCTCTGCTTCTAAACACATTTATTTCTTTTGGATATTTCTTGGTTTTTCCATATCTTGTCCTATCATTCCTTTTAGAACAGCTCAAGAACTTCCAGGCTGCACGATGGTGCAGTGGCTGGGGGACATGAACCAGAACAGCAAAGGGGACCTTTCTGTGTGGAGTCTGCATGTTCTCACTGGTCACGTATGGGTTTTCTCCGGGGACTCTTCAGGGACTCAATGATGCTTCATAGGTTTATTGTTTCCTCTAAATTATCCCTAGATGTGAGTGTGAGAGTGCATGGGTGTGTGATTTGTGGCCCTGCCACAGACTGGCGACCTTTCCAGGATGTCCCTTGCCTTCGCCCACAAGTGGCTGGGATAGGCTCCAGCAACCCAGTGACCCCGAAAGAGACGAAACACGATAGAAGATGAATGAAAATAAAAACGTATGAATCAAAAACTTCCATTGTCTGTAATGTAAAAAAGGATAACTACAAAGCATTTTGGTAGAAAGTGGTAGGATAATGGTATGGGGGCTGAATGATGGATGTAGACTCTTATTTATGTTGAAGATGAAGCTCTATTAATGTGTCGTCATAATAATACATGAGAGGCAAAACCTTTCTTCTATCATGTTTGCACTATTTCTAAAAAACTAGTTCTAAAGACATCTTTGGATAAGTTAGGAAAGGAGGAGCCGTAACCCACTTTGAAGGCGTGACATCCAGCCCATTAAATACCGGATCTGACACCAGCCACACTGAAGAAGACACGCTCCTTGAATGATGAAGAGTTACCATCGTTCAAAGAACACTGGAGCTTAAGGTCCGGTGTTAAAGGGTTAACTGGAACTTTAATGATGTTTTTCAGTATTTCATTAACATTAAATGCAAAATCCTTCTCCCCTATGCCTTAGTGGTGTAATCAGGAACACCACAATGGTTTTTCCGCACTCTACCCATGGATCTTCTACAGACCTTGACCCGTTGCAGCTCTAGTAACTTTTAATGAAGCGGGTTTGGAAATGACATCGCTGTCTCTCGGCCTGGCTCCCTCTCTCTGCATTTCCTATAAAACACAAAGTGATTTGGTCTTCTCTGTCCATTAAGCAGCTATTAGCCCCGTGGAACTCGTTACAGACTCAGCTGGAGGGCTGGCGACACATACATCCAATCCGGTCCATGAAAAGTCAAAGACAAGGAGGACGGGGGCCTGAAAGGAGGAGAGTTCATGGAAAAAAAGGTCTTCTTTTTTTTTTCTTTTATCTTTCTTCGCGTCAGAATCATTTGATTCCCGTTGATCTTGTCGCTGGCCAAATCTGGAGTGTTAACCAATGAATTTTTTGGTGGTTTTAACATGTTCTTATGGCATTTTTCTGACTACGGAGGACATTTGTGAAGAAATGTAATCTCAAAACTGCTTCTGAGTATTTTTTTATTCAAAGTCTGGTGAAGATGGAAAAAATGCTGTTTGAAAAAGATCGTATTGGTGACGCAGAAAATACTCTTGGTGGGCCACGAGCTCCCTGCTCCGCTCCATTGTGATCATCCACTGTCAGACAAACAGATCCATGGACGTCTCTGTTTTCCTGGTCTGAGCTGGAATCTGGATCAGAACTGTACGACGGGATAGCTCCGATACTGCCCACCTCTTTGTTGGGTTGGGGGTGTGAGGGGCTGTAAGCTAGTAGAAAAGTGTAAACAGAGAGCTCTCAGTAATGGGGGGGTTACTCAGAGGGGTTACTCTGTGTCGATGATCCTGCCCACATTTTGTTGAAGTGAGATTCTACTGAACTCCTGCAGCTCTGCAGAAACTATGTTCTAGAAAGGCTCAGGTTTTTGGATTTAGGCTACAAGCGACATGATCATAATTAACAGACGTTACCACCTTTCCGTGTGTTTATCCTCTGCAGAGGCCTGTCCACCACGCTGCCTGACTCCGCCTCCTTCCCTCCTCCAATCACCAGGCTTGGAGGGAAGCATAAAAGCCCCAGCAGCCAATCAGCTTGCCCCTGGTGTCGGCCTTAGTATTAGAAGCTTGTGTGAAGACCTGGCTTCCCTCCTTCTGTTTCCCTGACGGTTTTGTCTCAGTCTCTGTTATCTCAGGTTTACTTCTTCCTACATCCGTCTCAGTACAGTCCGTCTGGTTTACTTTCGGTTCATTGGATGGTTGTACTTTTTACTAATTCTAGTTTTTCTGGGGACCAATTTGGTTTGTTCGCATACGCTGATTAGCACCAGAGAATCTATGTCAGTTTTAGGTTTTTGTGGATCCATGTTTGTACCCTCTAACTAACATCACCCTGTTTGGTCCCCGTGGATTCAGTTTTCGTTCCGATCGGGTTCACTTCTGCACCCGTCCAGCTAATAAACGGCTGTACTGCCAGTTTCCATCCCAACATTTTTTACTCATTTTGTCCCTCCTCCCTGAAGACGGACGCACCAATAGACCACTGTGCGCACTTTGAGTGGAACTTTAATGCATTTCCAGCACCTTTTGAAGCGCAGAAAAGCGGTTTTGCGATGATGTGCAACCCTTCAGAGGAGTAACGTTTTTACACATTTGATGTAAACCAACTGAAAACCACAAAAAAAGTGTTGAATATCAGTGTAAAGCAGCCTTATTCCATCTTAGAACCCCTTGGAAGTAAGTCAGAGTTACGGTAGGTCAAAGGGCACGTGTGATAGCTCCGGTGTTAAAGGTTTCAGAAACTCTCGTCACCTTCTAACCATTCGTCATTTATAAACGAAAAAAACAACACAATAAAACTGTGAAAAACAAACGAGGCAAATCAAAGTGGGGAAGAAGGAGGAGGAGGATCCCAGACGACACAGCTGACCGTCCCGAGGGTCACCAGTCATCGTCTCGGCTCCCTGACGAGCGCGGCTGTCATGGCAACCGGCATGAGTGTCCTGACAACAAGAGCGATGTGTCACGCAGCGCGGCGGCGTCTGGAGACAATCTGTCTGAGTGTGACATGCGTCTCACACGCACGTTTGTGTGTTCGGCTGCTACACAAACTCTCACATCAAATATGAAGCCACACAAAAGCAAACAGCCGCGCTGGGATTCACCCCCCCCCTCCTCCTCCCCTCAACAAAAAACACACTCAGACATGAAGATTTCACGAGGATCGAGCGTGGAAACGTGCACACTCACGCATGTTGCATGTGCGGCAGAAGGACAAACACAGAGCACGCGTGCGCACGCACACTGATGTGCACAAAAGGGCCTGACAAATATCACCTCCCCCGTGAGTTTGCCTTGGATCACGTGCACACCCTCGCGTGGATCTGCAGCAGTGCGGCGTGTGTGCGCGCGTGCACGTGAACGCACAGCCGCATTAATATTAAAACAAGAGCGACACATTGCGGCTCCTTCTTAGCGGTCACGTAATCTAATCAGAGGTAATGTGGTGCCGCTGCAGAGCACGCCGCCTCTCACAAGCCGGGGCTCGCTGTCTCCTCCTTCAAGCCCCTCAACCACTGAAGTCCCACTGACCTCGGGTTCCTTTCAGGTGCAGGGGTGTCAGGGCTTTCTGCTGCGACTCTTCCCGCTGCATTTCCATCCCAGACGCTGCGTCCAGGGCCTCGCCCTCGCCGTGGGACGTGGGAGCGCTTTGAGTGGCAAAGACAGATTACCTGGATCCAAGGGGAACGGATGATGATTCAGGACCCAAACCGGATCTTAGTCGTTTTAAATGTTGCTTTGCAGAATCAGAGGATGTGGAAGCAGCAGACTGTAGCCTCTCCCTCAGACTAACAAAAATCGCTCCAAACATTTACATCGTTTTCAGTAGGGGTGCCAAAAGCGTATGCTACACCATTGAAAGTGAATTGTTCTCCCTATTGCATTATCAGTATGTTTACTGTTAATCTAACACAGATGTATGAAGGATTTGATGTTTATTGGTTTATTACATTCCACCAAGTTTAATATGAATGGCTTCTACCATGTAAAATTAACCTTTGGAGCTTTTAGGTTGTTTTGCTAAATCCTCATGAACATCACCAAAGTGGTGTTTTCATCCATTCATGCATTTCTGAGTATTCCTTTAAAAAAACTGCTCTCTGAGCATCAGCCCCTCCCAACCCACAAAAACCAGTTCCCACATTGTGACATCACAAAGTGAGGAACCGCCCCTTTCAGGAATAGTCCGCCCCCAGGCTAGCACACACACCCCCACTTTCTCAGTGAAGCTAGCAGTGATCGGCTAAAACGCTTTCATTCTAGCATCGACTCTAAGACAAAGTGGTTCCTCTTGCACCTAATCTGCAGACACAGCAACGGATACATGCATAAGACAACGTCTTCTAAGTTCCTTAATAAAAGCAACAACTTCATCTTTGATGTCTCCGGGGTTGTGCACTTCAAATTCTGGATCGGACTCTGGGTCAGGAGTGTAAAGCTACAGGATTTGCTCATCCATCTTTGCAAAAGTTCGGATGTCGTTCGTTTTCGTGGGTGAAACGCAGAGACGCTGCCGAGGCCGGCTCTGGGTTGACGTCATGAAATGGGCGACACCCACAAGGAGAGAAAGGCGGAGCCTCAAACCTTGGGTTTTTAACTATTTTCACAGGAGAGACATTCTCTCTGCTCTGCGGTGGAGACAGAGCAGGGCGCCACCTTAAAAATGTAATACAAACGCCAGCCAATCACAGGCATGGACATAAAAGTTCATGTTCAGAAGGTTGCACACCAACCTGATCCACTCTACGAGCTGATTGGACGAAGTTCGGAACAATAAGCATCAACCATTCCTGTCCATGTCTGTGATTGGCTGGTTTTTGAGGCACATTGGTAACGCGGTGCCCTGCTCTGTTTCAAGAGCAAAACAGAGAGAATTTTGTTCCATTTGCATTTTTCAGTTTCAAGGGCAAAATTGAGCACACAACATTTTTTGTATGTCTTATTTATTTTTTTTGAATGTTGGCACAAATGTCTCTCCATACTACAGAGACTCTCTTTTTGCAAGGCAAAGTAATAAGAAAGTGGTTTAGAAATGGTGCAAAGGCAGAGAAACAGAGACTAAAAGTTAGAAACACTTCCTAAGACTAAAAAAAGACCAAAATCATTTTTGTTTCCTTAGATTGAGTCTCCCTGCTGAACCCCTCCCCCACACCTCATTAGTGTTTGAAAAAGTCCAAATGGTATGATCATAATTAAATGTTCTGTTTCTGTGACTCAAACATCCAAACGGAACGGCTTCATGCTTTGTTCCAGAGCCGCAGCAGGACTTTTGCACATTCCCGTTCTGAATTATGCATCAGTCGTTTGTCAAGCTCAGATTTGGCTTCTTGGATTTAAAGCTCAAAGAAAAAGAAGAAGATGACGGACAGCTCGCAGCAGCGCCATCGCGAAGGGGATAAAAATAGAAGTTGTGTCTCTGGGATGGGAGTGTAGCAACTTCCAGAGCGTCTGCGGGTAATGAGCGGTTCTGCTGCGCTGCAGTTCGCCCTCTTCCTCCTCCGAGTCCAAACCACTTCTCCCTGCCGGGGGATCAATGTATAGATCGTCCCGCAGCAGTGAACCCAGCCTCTGCGTCTTTTTTTTCTCTCTAAACGGCTCGAGCAGAAACAAACCCGCACAGACGTTTATGGGCTGTAAAGATTGCTGATGTAGATGAAAAAAAAAAAAACATCCATAACAGAGAAAAAAGGAAAATGTTGTTTATCTTTGTCTACATCTAAAAGCAAACATGGTTTTCTGGTAGAACAAAAAGCTTTATCATTTGGGCAAAGGCTTTAACCAGAAACTAAAAACTACTTGAGTGCGTTTGACATTTAAATCCCATTAAGAAAAATGACTGATCTGTGGCTTTTCAATCATGGACGACTTCTGTAATCCAACAACAAAACAAGTGCTTCATCAACCTGCTTCAAGTCAGGATTTTGCCATTTACATTTAGGCCCACAAAGAACAATGACTATGAAGGGAAACAAGAGCCCACGAGAGCTGAAACTGCAGTTTGTAGCATCATTTTAAGGATTTTCTTTTGATAGCAGGCACCAAAGTTCTCAAAATATAACTGAACTTGATGAGAAAGGCCGTCTTTTCTCATGTGAAATGATTAAATAGTCTTTTCCAGCAGCTCAAGTATCTTTTTCTTTCAAGACACCGAGTGGCGGCCGCCCTTGAACGGCAACCTGTGCTGCTGCTGCTGCGAGCTCATTCGCCCTGAATAGAACTGAAGTGAAGCATCGGCTGGATTTGCACAACACAATGGGAAATGCCGGCGTTCTTTAACAGCCCGCACGCCAGGAATCTGACAGGCATTCAGCCGGGAAGATCCGAAAAAAGGAGCAATCGTAAACACGCTTACCATGAAAAAGTGGATCAAACGACGAGACCATTGGACAGCGCTGACACCAAACTTCTATAGATTTAGTACCAGGGGGTCGACCTTTGCTTTTATTACTTTGTTCCTTTTGGAAATCTTTTTTCTGACAGGTGGAGAAACTTTGGGACAAAACTAAACGGGACAGACAACGCTAAAGGAGCGGCTTGAGAAGGCAGACCTGTGTCTGACTGAAGCTTAGGCGCTTATTCAACCCCCCTAAACATTCACACAGGTTGTCTCATACACACTAACTTTTTATTTTTGGTATTAAAAATTAGACCAAAAAGTCCCACTCCAATCATCTTTTGACCCGTTTCCAAAGCGTTCTCAGTGGGCTTTTAATTATGATTGTACCGTTTTTAGCCAAAAACAAGAAAAACTGTCGTTTTATGGGACAGTTTCTGCAGAGCGGCAAGAGTTCATCAGTAACTCAACCGTCTGTGCTCACAACACAACCTCATAACTGAGAGTTCTCTGTTTACCACACCATCACACCTCCTCCTCCATGCTTCACGGTGGGAACCAGGCATGTAGAGTCCATCCCTTCACCTTTTCTGTGTCGCACAAAGACACGGTGGTTGGAACCAAAAACCTCCAATTTGGACTCATCAGACCAAAGCCCAGATTTCCTCTGGTCTAATGTTCCTTCCTTGTGTTCTTTAGCCCAAACAAGTCTCTTCTGCTTGTTGCCTTTCTTTAGCAGTGGTTTCCTAGCAGATATTCTACCATGAAGGCCGGATTCACACAGTCTCCTTTGAACGGTCGTTGTAGATGACCTGGCCTCCACAGTCACCGGACCTGAACCCAATCCAGATGGTTTGGGGTGAGCTGGACCACAGAGTGAAGGCAAAAGGGTCAACAAGTTCTAAGCATTCTGGGAACTCCTTCAAGACTGTTGGAAGACCATTTCAGGTGACTTCCTCTAGAAGCTCTTCAAGAGAATGACAAGAGTGTGAAAGCAGTCATCAAAGTAAAGGTGGCTACTATGAAGAACCAACAATAGGACATATTTTCTGTTGTTTCACACTTTGTTGTTATGTATATGTATATGTATGTATATGTATATGTATATAATTCCACATGTGTTAATTCACAGTTTGAATCTACAATTTTCATAGTCAAGAAAATAAAGAAAACTCTTAGAATGAGAAGCTATGTCCAAACTCTTGGTCTGTACTTTATATGTTTTCAATCATGAAAAAGCCCCCAGAACATGTTAAAACACCAACAAACCCAATTTTAATGAGAGTGGGTATTTTTTCTTTGGGTATTTAAATGAAGGCCATCATTTGCAGAAGGGAAACATTTTTCTGTTTTCTAACTACTCCTGTTCAACAGCTGAGAACACAGAGAAGAGCTGAAGGCCTCTTGTGTTGGACAGATTTTACTGTTACAACAGGTGCTTGTGAATCCTCTGGTACACGAGCAGTAAATTTGCATAAACCCCTTTTGTATTTGATGTTAAACTTTATTTATATTAATTATGTGGTATAACTTTTTCGGATGGAAAACACAATTTTCTTGCTTCTCTCATTTCATTAGTCATTGTGGATTCTTTGAAAAATAAGAGCCAAATGTATTTGGATCCATGATCCTTTTTGTTTTGTTTTTATTTATCTCTTAACCCATTTTGTCCCCTTTGGGGGGGGCTATCCCAGCCACTCGAGGGCGAAGGCCGGGCCACACACCCGTACACCCCTAGAGAACATTCTGAGTGACCAATTAACCTATGGGGTTGTTAGTTGTTGGTCACAGGGACAACATGCAAACTCCCATTGGTGATTCAGTTTCAGCCCCCCCAGCTGGGACCGGGCGCTAACCACCGCGCCATTATGCAGCCCCCACTGGAGAATGACATTTTTTTATGCTGGGGGTGTTACATTTGAATGTAAGTCATGACGTTTTGTTCTTGCGTGACTTTTTGAAACTGATGTTTTGTATTTTTTCGAGGGCTAGCGGCGTTCTAACGGAGATGACCATCGACTATTGATGACGTCATTGAGTGTTGGTAACGTCTGAATTCGAAAACACTATTTTTCCACAACTCTCCATTTGGAGGGCTAAATGTAGGGAAGGTGAGAACCCAGTGGGGTGGGGGGAGAGTTCAGATTCTGACAATTTTTTGTTTTTTATCTTTATACATAAATGATTATAACCCAGCTCCTAACTTCTGATGATTTATTTATACTTCACCAACATAATGAATAAGTATAAGGACTATTGACACTTAATTTGTAAAAATGTTATAAATTTGATATGGACTCCTTATGAATTATGAATGAATGATGGACATTAAAAGTTAATAGCGATGTATTTATTGATGGAGATCAGCTACAATAGATCAAATGTATTTATGAATGTGTAATGAATAGGAATAAATAAACAATTTTCTTCCTCCAACTCCCTTGTGGTTGAAAAAAGACTGATGGTATCGTCAGAAAAGCACATTTTTTTTCTTGTACACTATTGTTCTTTCAACATTTGCCGCAGACTGAAAGGGTTAAATCCACCCCGGGTGCTTCACTTCTCATCCTCTTATTGTGCCGAGTGTATCAGTGGAGGGCTCTGATCTTCTCGAGTAAAAAAAAAAGTCAAACTGTGACCAGATGAAAGCACCACTTTCACGCTTTTTCTTTGCTGGGTAAAGCGAACAGATAAACCTTTCTCCATCTGCTCGATAAAGTTGATGTTTTACAAACTGCAGAAACGCTACTCGAACGCATCGCCGTGGCTCCACTTCACCCCTTTTAACGCAATCTACGTGTAGCATCTGACAAAGACACACTGGTGTATTAGACAGTCACAACAAGAATGCATGCATCGTACTGAAACCCAGGTCTAAAAGGAAAAACCTGTTGGGATGAACCAAAACATTTCGCTGTATTTTCAGTAAAGAAAACTGTCTCAGAGCAAACAGCACTAACGTAAAAATCCTAATCTGGGAAGACGAGTAAACAAAGAAGTCTTCCCATGGTGGAAATGCAGGATTATTTTGGCCCAATATCACCACAATGACCGTAAACTCATTGGCAGCCCTAAAACAGGTTCTCAATACAGTAGCAAGATTTTGGACAGTAGAACACCGTTACTTAACCTTGGGTGTTGTATAAATGATGACTACAACCTGTCACTCACACACTTTCATGACATATGGGTGCTGTTGCATTACGGTGCCTTTACAGCACACTCTAGACTAGGGATGGGCCACATTCCTGCATATTTCCTACAAGCCCTACTCTGGTATTTCACTCCCTCATGAGACACGGGACCACGGTTCTTCATACAGATGAATTTATTGGCTCTTTATCCACAACTTCAACAACTCCACCGTCAAACTGACAGAACAAATAAATACGCATATAAATTGTATAGACATTTCAAAGAAATATACATAATATAAACAAACATACCTAGCTGGCCGCATATATAATGAGGGAGGGATGTCCGTGAAGGAACAACAAAACATTCAAACCACTTTACCAACTCTTAACTTCACTTGAACTTCTTTTCTCACCGATTCACACGTTTTTTCAGCTCTCCTGTGTTCTCATAAAAATTGCCCGTGCGCAACGCATCACTCAACAAAGGTTCCCCTTTGGTTCTCCTATTTAATTAAACATGAGGAGCTTACCCTTACCCAATTAACATGGTCATCAGTCATGAGTAGCCTCTGGATATCTGGAAATCAAGCAGACACACTGGCCCTTGAGGCATGGAGCTGAATTTTTTGTTACGGGCGATTTCAAAAATAACTAAATCGAGTTTTTCTGTGGCGCATTTTTTGCTCCCCAGAGCTTCCGTAGCGTTAGTTTCACACGGCGATATGGCACGCGACAAACAACACACGAAACAGCGAGCAACAGCATGGCTACCGGTGAGAGTGGGAAGTTTGTTCCCAAGAAAGGAATCAAATCATCTGTTGTGTGGAACTGGTGTGGGTTTATGCCACAGATGTGGAGGAGCAGTTCCTGCAACACCATGCATATCAAACCAAAGCCTGGTGTCGAAATCAAACCACCTATGCCCTTTTTAAACCACGCATGTTTTTGTTTTTTTGTCCCATAAGATTTATCAACTATAATCTTGGCACATTTCATGGCGAACAGTAAGTCCTGCCAGCGTCCTGCCGCAATACCCACTGAAAGCAAAGCAACCGATGCTTATTAGTGTCTCACCTTCAGCGCTTTCCACAAGATGTGATCATAAATTCAGCATTCTTTAGGAATAAAAACAACGTCTTAAAGAATTGCTGGCTTGCCAGAAATTGTAACAAGGTGAAAGTAAGGTTACAGGCTGTCAGAGGCCATAAAGTTAGCTGATAAATGGGAAGCAGAGCAGGAAAAATGTTGATTGATATCTACATAGCTAAAGTCACCTTTGGTGCTTTATGTTAATGTGTCCTTCATTTTAATATTGGTTGTGACCTGTTGCAGAGATCTTTCTTAAAGCTTTTTGTGCCTGACAGTAAGTGCATGTATGACATCATTGGACATGCAAAAGTTCATGGCTTTAGTGCTTCTACAATTTTAATTGGTTGGAAAATTCAAAAAGGGCTACGGTGTTTGTATAACTTAAAGATCAACACAAACACCAACAAAAACCCCAATGGGAATTGGTTTTGTCTTGATTTTAGGCTCTACTATACATGATCATGATGTATGAAGGCTGAGCAACTTTCCGTTTGTTCATGTCATATTCCTCTAAAACAGTCACTAGTCCATTTAAGGACTTTCATCACTCACTCATTAATACAATCTTAGACCAATTCACAATTCACTGAGTTTTTTTTTTTTGCTCAATGGTTTTATTTTCTTGAACTGTAGAAATGTTACCAAACTCCAGAACACTCCTCGAGCTTCATTGGGAAGCTACTTAATTAGAATGAGAAGTTTTATATTATTAACGAGTATCTATTATTCGATGTGGAGAACAGTTTCTCCTCCACATCGAGAGAAGCCAATGGAGTTGGCTCAGGCATCTACTCCCGATGCTTCCCTCCCTGGGGAGGCGTTCCAGTCATGTCCCACCATGGGTGGAGGCCCCGGGAAAGACCCACGACACGCCAGAGGGACTTTGTCTCTCAGCTGGCCCGAGAACGCCTCGGGGTCCCCTCAGCGGAGCTAGAGGAAGTGTCCAGGGCTAGGGAAGTCTGGGCATCTTTGCTTTGTCTACTGCCCCCCTGCCCCCGCAACCTGGTCCCGGATAAGCGGAAAAAGATGGACGGATGGATGGATATTTTAAACGGCATTAGCGTGCCAATTCCATGCTGCTCGCACATTTTTACAGAACTTTAATACATAATCTGTTGGCTCAAGCTGAATAAAACAATACAACGACTGCTATAATCACATTTGGAGTGTGGGCATGGTTAACAAAAAAAACCTGCTGTTGCTAAGGACATACAAAATATCACCTTTATAGATTCTTCTAAAAATTTCATAGACAGTAACCCCCAAGTGACCAAAAATATAATAGTTGCTATGGAGATAACACTTGGGAAGCTGCCATTTTGAAAAAAAAGTCCAGCTATGACCAGGGTGGCAAGGGCATAAGGGGAGAGTGAGTGGCATAGAGCAGGTGCTCAGCCAGTGTAGGGGTAGGGTAGCACCTGCAGGTCATATTATCCATGAAAACAGCAAAAATGATTGAGGATTTTTTTCTGTATATTATGATTTATGGTTTTTTTTCTTTCTTCTGTGAGGCATTTTGAATTATTTTCCACTTAATAAATATTGCTTTTATTCATCCATCCATCTTCTTCCGCTCATCCGGGACCGGGTCACGGAGGCAGCAGTCTAAGCAAAGACGCCAAAGCTTCCCTCTCCCTGGACACTTCAGCTCCTTTGCCGGGACCCCAGAACAAAAAAAAGGTCTCCACAGATACTAGGTTTCATGAGAGTGGAACAGTTGATAACAGAATAACCAATCTCATTACCATTTTACCGAAACGTGAGGGCGCTCTGACTGTTAAAAGTACAAGATGACATTTAGAAAACCCAATTTAAACGCTGCACAATCATTGAACGGCGGCAGCACGTGCAGAAGCACAGAGAAATGGACATCCAGTCAGTCCGTGTTATGAATGTCTGATGCAACTATATGGTTCCATATTTCATTCGGATTTGCTCAGATCTGCAAAATTATCGGTTAAACTGATTCCATGGTAACCAGGTTACCAGTTTGAATTCGGTAACTACCAAAATAGGAGCTGAGGGTAAGCTGCTCCTCTCTAAATCCACTTTCTGTTTTTTTTAAAGCTGCCTCAATAGTCTATTTCACTGTAAGTGTGACCCCCAAGCAGAGAGATTTAAACCCGTAATGATAAATCTCCCTGCAGACACAGGAACTTAGCTGAATTTAATGTTGTTTTCAGCTGCTCCTGGTTATTGATTTTCACCAAATCCCCTTTAAAAGCTGCTCCATTTTACTCAGAGGAGACTCGACCTCCACATCCCAACGAGTGTCATCAGGCGTTTGACTCTTTAATCCCTTAGCGTCTCTGGGAATTAGCAACGTGTTTTGATCTGCCGTCACATTTTCAGAGACTGGAGGCAGAGAGGAAGAGGTTGAGGTTCTCATTGGAAGTGTCTTGTATGGATGGGATCAGGATTGAATCCATCAGAGGAACACATCATGAAGCAGATTGAGATAGTTTGGACATGTTGAGAGAACTGTCAGTGATTTAGTCACATACATCTATACAGGCGTTAACCTGTATGGGCGCTGCGAGTCTTTTGGTTGTTCAGGTCCATGAAAGGTCATAGAAAAGAGCCGTCGCGACTTAAGGTGACAGCACGTGTCTTGCAGTTGTTTTGAGGCTTGTACGGTCCCCCTCAAGGGACGTCTTGCTGTGCGGGTGGTAAATGTTGCACTCACTTAGGACGTATGGGTAATGCTGTTGTACAAGGGTAAGAGTGCTGGTCTCTTAACATACAGTGGGGCAAAAAAGTTAGTCAGCCACCAATTGTGCACGTTCTCTCACTTAAAAAGATGACAGAGGCCTGTTTCAAACCTGTTTCATCATAGGTTGACCTCAACCATGAGAGAAAAAAATCCAGAAATTCACATTGTCTGATTTTTAAAGAATGTTTTTATAAATTGTGGTAGAAGTATTTGGGCAATAACAAAAGTTCAACTCAATACTGTGTTAAATATCCTTTGTTGGCAGCAGTCAAACATTTTCTGTAAGTCTTCACAAGGTTTTCACAAACTGTTGCTGGTATTTTGGTCCATTCCTCCACGCAGATCTCCTCTAGAGCAGAGATGGTTTGTGGTTGTCCCTGGACAACACAGACTTTCAACTCCCTCCAAAGATTTTCTATGGGGTTGATATCTGGAGACTGGCTAGGCCACTTCAGGACCTTGAATTACTTTTTATGAAGCTACTTCTTTGTTACCCGGGCAACGTGCCTTTCGGATCGTTGTCAAGCTGAAAGACCCAGCCATGTTTCATCTTCAATGTCCTTGCTGATGGAAGTTTTCGCTCAAAATCTGAGCACTCATTCATTCTTTACTTTACACAGATCAGTCGTCCTGGTCCCTTTGCTAAAAAAATAGCCCCAAAGCATGATGCTTCCACCTCTGTGCTTTATAGTAGGTATGGTGTTCTTTGGATGCAACTCAGCATTCTTTCTCCTCCAAACAGGAGTAGAGTTCTTACCAAAAAGTTCTATTTTGGTTTCATCTGACCATGGTACATTCTCCCAATCCTCTTCTGGATCATCCAAATGCTCTCTAGCAAACTTTAGACGGCCTGCACATGTACTGGCTTTAGCAGGGGGACACGTCTGGCACCGCAGGGTTTGAGTCCCTGGTGGTGTCGTGTGTTACTGATGGTAGCCTTTGTTACTTTGGTCCCAGCTCTCTGCAGGTCATTCACTAGGTCCCCCATGTGGTTCTGGAATTTTTGTTCACCGTTCTTGTGATCATTTTGACCCCACAGGGTGAGATCTTGCAGATTCAGTCTTCCCAGTATGGTGCAGGTCAACAACTTAGGTTCTGGTGTCCTAAGACAGCTCTTTGGACTTGGCCATAGTGGAGTTTGGAGTGTGACTGTTGGAGGTTGTGGACAGGTGTCTTTTCTATAGATAACTAGTTCAAACAGGAGCCATTAATACAGGCAACGAGTGGAGGACAAAGGATCCTCTACAGAAGAAGTTACAGGTCTGTCAGAGCCAGAACTCTTGTTGTTTTTAGTTGACCAAATACTTATTTTCTACCATAATTTACAAAAAAAAATATTAAAAATCAGACAATGTGATTTTCTGGACTTTTTTTTCTCATTTTGTCTCTAGTTGTTGAGGTTTACCTATGATGAAAATCCAGGCCTCTCTCATCTCTGCATAGTTGATGGCTGACTAAATACTTTTTTGCACCCACTGTACCACGTGCACACCCTATGCATGCACAGATACGTGCATACAAACAAACTACACTCTCATTGTCTGATCTTGTCATTCCTGACACTCAGGCTGCACATAAAGAGAGCAAGCGGATCATGCAAACAGAAATAACGGGCTCCTTGCACAGCCTACAGGATTAGAAAAACATAACGACAGGCCTGCGTCTCACCCACTACACCCGTACTTACCCTTAAATAATGTGGAAGTGTTCGCTACAACCTGTCGTTTGAAAGCATCCCCATAGGAAAAACTGTGCATGAACATTTTTGCGTCTCTGGGTTCATTGAGTGGTCTATGACCTGGATGTATCCTGTGGGCAGGCTGCATGCCCTACACAGGTTTGACCATTTTTCCCCCACAGATAATCTGAATCCACCTATGAGGGCAGTTATTACTAAGGCTTAATGTTGGTAAAAGGCTGTGGCTGAGGTGTGGAGCCTCCAGCTAAGAGATCTACAGAAACACCAAACAGGAGGTTCATTTAGTGATGGTGAACATAAGGATGGTTGGTGTGTGTGAATGAGGAGGATTAGATAAGATTAGATGATTCTCTAAGCGGATCAGCCAAAAGACACTGACGATACCTGTATTTTTGACTCAGTAGAGCAGAATCTTTAACCCTTCAAGGGATTTTGATTGAAATCAAATCGGAAATTTGACTTTTCAAACTAGAAATCTACAATCTGGTGTAGTCTTGTGCTGCCTGAGGCATTCTTTTAGATACATCAGTTCAAGTAAAAGAAAAAAAAAGGAGTACTCCAGCTTCAGTTGTATCTAAAGCAGACTTAAAGTGACTTGGGTTAAAAAAAAAAGTAATCATTCATCTCTTATTCCTCTCACTCCTCTTTGACCTGATTTAAATTTCTGACCCGTCCTCACTTTCTCTCTGGTGCCACGTATCCCCTCTAGCTCTATCCTTTCATTTTAATCAACATTTGATTTAGGTTTTACATCTCCAGCTTTTATCCCGGGCTTCCTGGCCGTACTTTGTCTCATAGCCCAGGGCGGGTTTGCTGTCTTTGTTCAAACCAGAAGTGTTCATGTTCAAACATTCTGCCTAGGCCTCTTTTTTTGTCTGACGTTACTGTTCCTGGAATGTAACTAAGATGTTGAAGCTTCTGTAGCCTTTGCGCTCTTTTGTGGGGTCCAGATGACCCCACCACTACATTGATGGGTTGTCCCTCTTATGACAAAAGTGGACAAAGTTGGACAGGATTTCATGTCTGCCATGGACACGAGTGAAGACCAAAAATTATGGAGAAAAAGATTTCAGAACTCTGTCCTGTAGGGTCCAACTCTAACATGCCTTAAATAGCACAAGGGCTAGTATCAGGTGGACCAATCTCTACCCATGAACTAATATCCTTTACAATGAGTCCTTCCCAATATTTACTCACATAGTCAAACTCAAACACTCCCAGGGAAAGAGAGGCTTTTCCCACACTAAACACGAAACTTCTTCCATTATCTAGAGAAGCAGTTGTTGTGTTTTTGTTGTGCCTCTGCTCCTTGTTCATTGAATTATGGAGGACAGCGACGCACACCAACATCCGCAATAAAACAAATTGCTTCATTTGGTACTTATAAACGTTGACCTTTACAAACAAAAAAACACTTTTTGCACACCTTGAAAAAGCCTTAAGATAGCACAGTAGATAAATGGATGAATTCCATTCTGCTGTGTGCTAAAAGGCCCCCTAGTGACTTGTTTAGCTGGTCACAGTCCAAGAATTTCTGACAATAGCAATTAGCACAAGCAAATGAGTCTTTTTGTACATTTTTGATACATAAATTATTACTATTACAACAAATTAGGGCTGGGAATCACTGGGTAACTCACAATATGATACGATTTGCGATACATTGCTCACGATAACAATACTATCACGATATGGTGATTAGGGTTGGGCGATGTCCCCTAAATTGGCCGTTGACGATGTTTGCTGTCAACCATCGGGATGGACGATGACATCGTCGGGGGGGGGGGGGGGGGGGGGTATTTTTTTTTTTTACATTTTTCGTTCTTATATAACTGCTATTCGTTATTTTGCTTTTTTCATTTTATTTCCCAACTAATGACTAATCCGCGATGATCCAGTATAAACTGAGGGCAGTGACTTCAACCAAAAAGTAACAAACAAAATGGAAAAGAAGTAGTCCCCTCCTGCACTTAACTAGTGAAGTGGACCGGCGGAGTGCGGACTTACAGCTTTGTGTTTGATGGGAAGGGGGGGGGGGGGACGTGAGCGGTATGTGTGGGAGATTTAGGACTCGGTCCCGCAGCTCTAGGGGTACGAGCTACCGAACTCAGAACCGGGTCTAAGTGTGTGTCTGAGCACAGCTCGGATCGTCAGCACACACAGCGGTTTGAGCTTCAAAGCAGAAATGTCGCTCAGTCCTTAGAAAACATTCAAACAATCACGTGGATTTGTGTTTCCAGTCGTCTCCCGATTTAATAAAGGTGGATGTAATTCTTACATGTTTAACGTGCAGCCAGCATGCAGCGCCACCCAAAGCTAATGTTGTTAGCCTGTGTTAGCATACTGCTAATCCTGGCTTCGTTCAGAAGATTAAAATTCAAATGATGAGCGAACAGGTGTTTCATAATAACCGTAACATTATTAAAAGCACGTTTAGAAGATCGTCTCGTATATTACCAAGCTGACATGTTAATGAATATAGCCGCTCTGCGCTGTTTAACGTAGTTTTGTATTGAATTGTTACATTCAATAAAGTTTGAAAAAAAAAGCAGCTCGGCGGAATTTATATCCTTCCGTTTTCAAACCCTACTGCGCATGTGCGAATGATTTATTCCGACGGAAAGTGTGACCTTAGTGAACGTTTTTATATTCTGAAAACATTTTTTCTGGGCCCATGTAAACGGTTGGATTCTAATCCGACCATTGATCCCATCAAGATATTTTGTACATGTAACCGCGGCTTATGGGGTCCACTCGCAACGTGGCGGGGGCGTGGCATCACGATGGTGGTCTCTCCATCGGGATGTCAGTCACCCATCACGATGGACGATGATATCGTCCATCGGCACAACCCTAATGGTGATACTGTGATAATCGATAGATCTCGTTTCTAACAACTCATAATATATCAAACTTTAAGAAAGAATAAATTGAAAAACTATTTTTTGGAAAATATTTCCCCATTTATCTTTTTGTTTTTAAACACAATGATAATAAACAACTTATGTCCTATTTGGTGTAATGAATAACATACTTTAGTCTAACATTGCTGAAATCAGTAATATTCTGTCTTTGACAAACAATGACAATTTTCATTTGGAAATATCAGTAAAATTCGGTTTAAGCAATAGTGAACATGAACAGCAGTGTCATTATTTAGTACAAAACTGCTGTAAAAAGGATAAAAAATGAATGAGTCAAGTAGCTGCCAGACACATTGGTATTAACTTTTGAAAAACAAAACCATAGCCATTGCTTAATTTAAAAAAATAGCTGTAAATCAGATATTATGTGAACAAATCATAGTGTCTTTGTTCAAAATAAATGACACCATTTAGTGCAAATGTGGTGTAAACAAAAATAAAATTCTCCCAGAAACGAAAAAAAACAAGTAGCTAGGAACTTTCCTTTAAGTTATTTAAGACATAAACTGCTTTCGAAATAAATGACCAGGGATAAAAAGGGCATCTAAAAGTTAACGTCTTTGTGAACAACACGTTTGGGGAAAAGCTGCATGTGATGTATGTTTATGTTCATGTTTTTCTGGAGAACCACAGGCTTTTCAGCGTCAAGACGCCGCTCATCTACCGCTGCTTAGAGCAGAAGGGGGGTCATAGTCTAATGGCAGGGATGCCCCTCTTTCTGCTGTCTCCATCTCAGCCGTAGCTCTGGTCTGGGCGTACAGTACAGGGATCCTTTTTTCAGTATTTCCCAGAGGGAATGTCAAAGCGACTCTAATGCATTCAATAAAAACAGAAATCCCTCGTTCTCCACCTTGCTGCAGGGATGGAGCCCGTATCCGTTTGTTATTGCCGCTGCTCTCGCGGAAAACGGTGGTATCTTCGCCTGGAAAAAGGTATCCGCGCCAGTCTGTGTCGGCTCAGGCCAGCAACACCCACGGCTTTGTCACACAACTCCGGGTGATGCAGCTTCAATGCTGCCGGCGCGTCTTTTAACTCGCTGCTCTCGCTATCCTTGTTTTTCCGCTCCGCCATCTTTGTTTGAATGTGTGTTCTTCTTCGTCCACCTGCAACAGCCAATCTCGCAACGAGCCCCCCTATCGACCCTCTGAAGAATTGTCTTCCCAACGGATGGTTAATATTACGTTTTACAGGGTCTTTAAACGTAAATAAAAGGTCGATACTTGATGAAGACGCATTGATAATCAATCGCGTGACTAAATATCGCGATTTATCGCCATATCGATATTTTGGCACACCCCTACAACAAAATACTTGATCATTACAGCTCTTCTACTTTTGAACAATTGAACCTACTTATTTAAACCTGAGCTACACATTCTTGGTGGAAGCTTGTCTGTGAGTAACGAACATTAAGGCAAACAATAAAACTCCCCTGGAGTTGCTCATGATAAAGAATTATTAAACTGCATTTGATTAGCAGCACTTTAATTCCTACAGAAGCAATAAAGGAGGGTGTATTTTTCCCCATGTGGTCTGCTAGACTTTTTTAATTTTTTTATTAAGGCTTTGGAGGAGCAAGCAAAGCTCTCCTTTCCTTCAGCTATAAATCCATTTTCCTCTGTGCAGACGTTGGTGGTGAGGAGCCTGCATCACCTTCCCTCCTCACACACAAGTCACGTTGCCTGTGGCTAAATAGTACAAAACACAGAAATCACAGCACTCTACAGTATTTTCCCTGGGTTGCATCAGTTCAGCAGACTATTTCAGGGAGTCCTCCTCTCCAAGTGCTGTTTGGAAAGGCGGCGTGTCACGGTGCAGCAGCTCCTCCTGTCAGAGAATAGCCATAACAATCTGAACGCTGGCTGGACAGGACTGACACACAAATAGCGTCACTCTGATGCCAAGTCGGGTTTGCTTGTTTTACTGCGGGAGCTACAAAACGTCAAACGTGATGGTGAACAGAAGTCGACTGGAAGACACCAGCTTCCACACCTCTATGTTTGCTGCAGGGTTTTCAGGATTCTTTGTCAGTTTGTGGGACTTGACAGGCTTCGATGGGCTCAAACTGCACATGTGCTCATTGGATCCTGCGTTTCTTTGTCTAGAACATACGTCGATAAAGCTGCGCATCAAACCACAGCCTCCTTCGGCCAGCTGCAGTTTTTAATTCTAGGAAGACCTGCGCGGCGGGAAGGCGAGTTCCTCCTGTGTGGATCATTTAAAAAAAAAAGCCCCGTGTCAGCACTTTCCTGCTGCATGCGTCGAATGTTGGCTAATGCAGATTAAATACTTTCATGTTTGCTCCCAGTTTCTTTGTGGAAGCCATAGATTTCTGCTAATGAGGTAAATGTGTTTAAGCCACGTGTTCCTCTGTTCGCCGCAGTATTGGCAAAGTACTTTTTCAGCTCTGTTATGTTTATCAGAGAGCAGGACTTTGGGTTTGGTTTAACCCTTTCTTTCTAACCCTAACCCATTCTTAAACATACCGTAACTCTTCCACCATTTATGAAATTAACCTCATTTGAACTGATTCTGAAGGTGACAAAAGCAGCTTTACGTTGACATGCAGCACTTTACCAACCTAAAAGGCTTACTAACATAAGGTGTTGCATTTCTCTGAGTTGATCCTCCTCAGATTCGGTGGGAATTACGTTGATCACAAAGCAATCTAACAGCAAATAGCCTAAACGGTTTAGGAATGATTGCAGTTCAAAAAAGTTTGTGTTCTTTTGTTGTCGCCTGTAGCTGCGGTTACATGTGCAAAATGTCTTTGATCGGATTACAACTGAACTGTGTCCTTGGTCCCAGAAAAACGTCATCCGATCATAAACGTTCCCATATGCCAAACCTTCCATCCGAATAAAGCATTTTGACATGCGCAGGATAAATCTAAATTACCCGAAACGGCCGTAGAAGAAGAAATAGCGAGTTCCATTGTAAACAAACAAAGCTGCAGCATAAAGGTGAGATGATCTCATAAATGTGCTTTTATTATTGTTATGATTATGTTATTGTTGATTGTGTAATATTATTGTTATGTTATTTTTAAATCCCCTTTCACTCATAATTTGTTTAATCAGTGCTTTATTCTTGGTCGCACGGACCCTGAAGAGAGGTTAGGGTTAGGCTACTATGTCCCAACAACATTTAGCTTAGGATGCGCTTAAATCCAGGCGGTCAATGCCGCCATGTGCATCTTGGCTGCACGTAAATATGTGGGAATAACATCAGCCTTAAGTTTGTAAATATAAAGGTGGTGGCTTGAACATGTGATGCTGAGGGTGGTGTGAAGGTAGCTTTAAGCAACTCAACCTGCTGCTGACATTAAAAAAAAAGACAAGAGCGTCAACACAAAAGTCACATAAATGTCTACAAGGAAGTCTTCAGAATGTGGAAAAAAAGAAAGAAAACTAAAGTTTGAAGAAATTAAAGTTAAAAAAAAAAGAAATAAAGAACATTTACATCTAAATCTCAAATTAAATTCAATTGGGTTTTCTTGGGCACTATGACTTCCTCCCACTGTCAATATCATTGGTGATTATAAATGATCTTTTTGAAGTTAGTGCATGTGGTTATTTATCTCAGGACTGACAAACCGTCCAGGATATTTCCCGCCTTTGTCCTTCGACAGCTGGGATAAATTATGGGTATAGGAGTTGGACAAACTAATGGATGTACAGATGGGTTGACTCAACAATCCACCATGCCTGGTGTTCCTATGCTGGAAGACTCAGCCTGTATGTAAATCTCTTAGCTGGGTTTGCTGTATCCTCAGGAGAACCAGACTCAAGACTTTAAGAATGAAACTCAACTGCCATCTGTTTTCCCATTTTCTGACAGGTTATCTGGATTATGATTGCACTTGGGGTCAGGACCAGCAGGGAGATACAGTCTCCCCAGTGTGTTCCCAGACTGCCACTGGGCCCCCTCCCCTTTTGGCTGAAAATGTAACGCCTCACTAGGAATGCATCCGGGTGGCTTTCTCAGGCGTTCAAACCCCCTGGATGAATTCCTCTACATGAAGCTGCAAAGACGGGTCACTTCCCCTCCAGTGTCTGTCATCTTAAGGACTCATTCACGACCCTGAGGGGGCCTTCATCCTGTAAAGTCCCACTCCGGTCATCTTTTGATTGATTTTCAAAGCGTTCCAAATGCTCTTTTAATTATGGTTAATGCCGTTTTTAGCCAAAAAAAAAAAAACGTGTGCCGTTTTCCAGGCACAGCAGAGCGGCAATAGTTCTTTAGAAACCTCTGAGTTGTGGGCAGGACTGACAACCTCGCCCCCACTTCCCATCATCCATCTGTGAACAGTCCCTCCCGCTAGCTTACTGCCCCTCAAAACTCCAACCATTCATTGACAGTGCAAGAAAAATGGAAACCAATATTAGTTCAGACGAGGAAGACAAAGATGTACATGGCTTGTGGCCCAACCAGCATCCCACTGCGTTTTTTCTTCTGCTCCAGATTCACAGTGATCCTCATAAAGAGATACTCAGAGATGCATTTTTGATCTTAACCCTCTACTGTATAGTAGGGGTATGTGTAGTGTGTGTATTGGCAAGAGTCTAGCCATACGATACGTATCCCGATACACGCCCCACGATCCGATACGTATCCCGATATTGTAACGGAACACATTCTCTCTTTTTAAAATGCGACTTTTTACATTGTAATAAAATGGTCAAATTCTGTTTATTTAATGATCACAATGTTAAGCGCTGCAACTGTATCTCATGTATAAGTTGCTTTTACCCAAGCTAATTCATAGAGCTTTTATTTTGGTAACTTAAAATATAGAAAGGTAAGAGTCAACATTGTCTGATTTCCACAACAAAATATATTTCAGTATAAGAAAAAAAAAAAGAATAAATGTGCCTTAACCAATAAGGTTCTAAAATATGATTGAGGAAATAAAGCGCTGTTTATTTTCAATATTGCTAAATGTAGCTTCTCCAGTACTTTGAAACGGAGCGTGAAACAGGAGCCTGAATGGTACTTCAAAAATAGAGGGGGAAACAAAAACACAAATTCTTTGCAGCGTTCGAAATAGGCGGTTATTCGGTTGTCCGAGAAAACCAGATTTCACAGAGGACAACCAAAATGTGACAAGCTGGTCTTTTATTCAACATTTTGGTATTTTTAGACTATTTTTCAAGTTTCAAGGGTTAGTTTTTGGCAACCTCTGAGTGCATGCTAGCGAATCCTTTCTGTTTCTACATGTGCACTTTTCAATAAAGATTATTCAAATGAAGGTGTTGAACAACAGTACCTGGCGCGACCGCTAGAGGTCTCTAAAAACACTCAAAAAGATTTTAAACATTCATAAACACTACAACTTTCACTCATAACAGAACAGACTGACATTAGCTGAAAAAAACCCTTTTTCCATGGGATTGATATGATATTCTACATTTTTTCAACAGTCTTTGTATTTTATATTCTTTAAGCAACAATGATCAAAACCAAAGAAAAAAAAGAACCAATATATTTAAATCTGTGTAAAGATACTAGTTATAAAGATATTAGTTCCAGGTTTTTGGCAATACTTTGTGAAACCAGATGCTTCAATATTTAGTAAAATGTTTGTTTTTATTTAAAGAGTTTTTTTTAAATGTCCATGATAAGAGGCAGTTGATATTAGATGTATAGAAGAAATAAAGATGTAAGTACTGACATCTGAGTAGGTTTCATTGCTGTTGAAATGGGGAGGACAACAGAGTTTACTTGCCAGGTTGTCCAGAGGACAACCATTTTTTTCCTTATTTCTAAAGTTGTTTACATATCTGCACCGCTGCAGCCACGCTTTCTATCACACGGAAGTAAACCAGTAACAGTCATCGCCACAACATTGGCCTTTTTTCAGAGCGTTGTACACATCCCTCTGATCCATCAGGTCGCTAAACTAGAATCTATTACTGGGAGGTTCTGCAGAACTTTAGCTCACTTTCCCGATAGCTTTTTAGCCGATGCTAAGTGCATTAGCCTTTTAGCCGCTGAAGCTGCAGTGGTTCACTCGTTCTTGTCTGAGCCGCTAAAAAGCATAGCAATCCTCGTTTTTATATGTTGCTGGCAGCAACATGGCTCAGAGGTTCTGTTTGGTACCCATCCCAAGTAGGGTTGTGCCGATGGACGATATCATCGTCCATCGTGATGGGTGACTGACATCCCGATGGAGAGACCACCATCGTGATGCCACGCCCCCGCCACGTTGCGAGTGGACCCCATAAGCCGCGGTTACATGTACAAAATATCTTGATAGGATCAATGGTCGGATTAGAATCCAACCGTGTACATGGGCCCAGAAAAATGTTTTCAGAATATAAAAACGTTCACTAAGGTCACACTTTCGGAATAAAAACCGGAAGGATATAAATTCCGCCGAGCTGCTTTTTTTTTTCAAACTTTATTGAATGTAACAATTAAATACAAAACGACAGCGCCGAGCGGCTATAATCATTGACATGTCAGCTCGGTAAAATACGAGATGATCTTCTAAACGTGCTTTTAATAATGTTACGGTTATTATGAAACACCTGTTCGCTCATCATTTGAATCTTAATCCGTGTTGTCAGCGCTTTTTCTGAGCGCTGTTGTTAGCCCATGTTAGCATACTGCTATGTTAACATGGGCTAACAACATTAGCTTTGGGTGGCGCTGCATGCTGTGAATAACATCAGCCGTTATTTAGTCGGGACACGACTGGAAACACAAATCCACGTCATTGTTTGAATGTTTTCTAAGGACTGAGCGACATTTCTGCTTTGAAGCTCAAACCGCTGTGTGTGCTGACGATCCGAGCTGTGCTCAGACACACACTTAGACCCGGTTCTGAGTTGGGTAGCTCGTACCCCTAGAGCTGCGGGACGGATCGCAGTCTTAAATCTCCCACACGTACCGCTCATGTACCCCCCCCCCCCCCCCCCCCTTCCCATCAAACACAAAGCTGTAAGTCCGCACTCCGCCGGTCCACTTCGCTAGTTAAGTGCAGGAGCGGACTACTTCTTTTCTATTTTGTTTGTTACTTTTTTTGTTGAAGTCACTTCCCTCAGTTTATTATACTGGATCATCGCGGATTAGTCATTAGTTGGGAAATAAAATGTTTTGCAATGTTTTAAATGTTTTTTTTACGAAAAATGTAAAAATGTTTTTTTTTAAAAATCCCCCCCCCCCCCCGACGATGTCATCGTCCATCCCGATGGTTGACAGCAAACATCGTCAACGGCCAATTTAGGGGACATCGCCCAACCCTAATCCCAAGTAAAAACTAAGTAGTTCATGTCTCAGAACAAAAAAAAAGCTGCCTCTGGCTGAGGTCTTCCTGTTGTTTTGTGTGGTGTAGAGCCGCTCAAAGAGGCTCCGTGTGCTCTGCTGCCAACTAGTGGTCTGAGGGTGAAGTGGAAAATAATAGACGCTGAAGGACGCTCAGGAATAATTAAAAAGAATATATCATCCTGACTGCATTTCGCCAAATGAACTATGGCGATATATTGCCCCCAAAGCTCCTTATCTTTGCTCCTAGATGGATTTTAGGAGGGACAAAGTGGGATTTCTACCACTGACAGCAGCATTCACACACGCCACTTTTCCCGCCTTGAACCAAACAGCTCAGTTTTATTCAGTTATCTAACTTTTAGTGGACAAGAAAACCTAGAATTCTTGAATATTTGACATGTTCTTTATTTAATTTTGGACTATAATTCAGACTTTTTTGCATCCTGCCATTTGGCACTTAAGTACTTTGTTACAGCAACTCATTTTTTTTTTCTTATTTTCACTCGGGTGATCCTGATACCCAGGATGGATGATGATCCAGCAAAAAAAAAAAATAAATAAAACAAAGAAATCCCAGTCCTAATCCCAGGCCTGTGTAAAAAACAATGAAATGAAATAACGTCTTCATCTGGTGACGAATTTCAACAGTAAAGATTTTCTAAACCCAGCTGCAAAGCAAGCAACAACTGTGGGAAAAGAGAACTGACGGGAAAGAAAGGGTTAAAAAGAACAGCAGAAAAGAAGGGCAGGCTCCATATAAGCAAAAAGAATGAGAAGAAGATGAAGTCAGAGGAGATGATGAAGATAAGAGGAGAAGAAAATAAGTGTGATGTTACGTGGAGAGAACGGAGGAGGATTAGGTAAGAAGACAACGACAAAAAAGAAATAGATGATTGAAAGAACGATGAGAAATGAGAGAAAAAGGAAACAGCAAAAAGGTAAATAAAGGAAACATCATAAAGATGATAAGAAAGAAGAAAAAAACAGGAAAAACGGAGCAGCTGTTTCATTCTGCTGCACAAAATCCCATGCCAGCCTCCTCTACCCATCCATCCATCATCTATCCATCATCCATCCATCATCCATCCATCCATCCATCATCCATTCTTCATCCATCCATCCATCATCCATCCATCCATCATCCATCCATCCATCCGTCATCCATCCATCCATCCATCATCCATCATCCATCCATCATCCATCATCCATAATACATCCATCCATCCATCTATCCATCATCCATCCATTCATCCATAAATCCATCCATCATCCATCCATCTATCCATCCATCATCCATCCATCCATCATCCATCCATCATCCATCCATCCATCATCCATCCATCCATCATCCATCCATCCATCCGTCATCCATCATCTATCCATCATCCATCCATCATCGATCATCCATCCATCCATCCGTCATCCATCATCCATCATCGATCATCCATCCATCCATCATCCATCATCCATCCATCCATAATACATCCATCCATCCATCATCCATCATCCATCATCGATCATCCATCCATCCATCCATCATCCATCATCCATCCATCCATAATACATCCATCCATCCATCTATCCATCATCCATCCATCCATCCATCATCCATCCATCCATCATCCATCCATCCATCATCCATTCTTCATCCATCCATCCATCATTCATCCATCCATCTATCCATCATCCATCCATCCATCCATCATCCATCCATCCATCATCCATTCTTCATCCATCCATCCATCATTCATCCATCCATCTATCCATCCATCCATCATCTATCATCCATCCATCATCTATCATCCATCCATCATCCATCCATCATCCATCATTCATCCATCATCCATCCAGGAAACACAAAAGTGAGAGGAGGAGGAAGAAAAGGAAACGAGAGGAAGAGTGGACTGTGGAAGCTAAAAACAAAAAGTGTTCGCCCACGCAGGTCAGAGAGGAGCGAGCTCGCCAATCCAGAACAGGATTTGGAACCTGGACTTTCTCACATTCATGGACTCCCACTGCAGCACAGCAGCAGCAGATTGGCATCCCCTCACTCCTCTGGTTCCATTAGCTCATCTGGTTGGGTCCGGTCCGGCTTAATGGGTCCATTTTATGATGGAAACGCTCAAAACGCCTGACTGGACCAAACGGCACAGTGGAATCCAGACTTTACAGACGCACAACGACGAATAATTGTGTTTTTTTTATTTTCTTGTGGGCAGAAGTATTAGCACAGAGCACCCCTCCCCCCAAATTGCTAAGAGCTCTCTGTTTAAACTCTGCCTGCATACACCCCCCCTCACACCCTCCAGATTCCAGCTCAGACCAGGAAAACCAAGCCGTTGGTGGATGTGTTTGTCTGCAGGTGGATGATCAGAATGGAGCAGAGCAGGGAGACTGTGGCCCCCCCACAGCAGTTTGTCTGCTCCCCGTTCACACGACTCAACACAGAAATCATTTCTAAATATATGTCTCCTTATATATGTCAGAAAAAGGCTAAAAGAACATGTTAGAAACACCTAAATCACCATTTAGGATCCGCTGCCTCCCTGTTTGGATTCTGTTTCTCATGACGAAATTATTTTGAAAACCTTCAAACGTTTAAACTGGGTGTGTTTTATGTTTTTGCATCTTAAAGCCAGTTCTATCTGGAGACGTCACAGCAGTATTTGGGTATCATGTAGGGTTTAAAAAAAGTGAATTTAAGAGATGGATGGGATTCCGTCTCATCACTTTAAGCGCTCAGACTGTAAGGAAGGTTTTTTTTTCCCCGTATTTCAGGTCGATCAGGACTAAACATGCATCTGAAAGCTTATGGGGCCTCAGGTGCTGCCGCTTCACATCTCTACAAGTCTGGTTTCCAGTGAAGCTGCGACCATCTGCTGACCAGGCAGAGCAGGGACACACAGATGAAGCCACTCTGCAGGCACATGGCCTCCTCATTTCACATCGTAGAGCCGCAAAAAGCAGAGGATGCTCTGAACCGAGCAACCGATCCCGCCCGCAGTGGAGCGTCCTCCTCACGGTGCTGCTGTTTGAACAGACATGGAGGTTCAAATGAATCCCAGAGACCTTCAATTTGCTCTGCTGTGCTGGAATTTGGGAGCTGAGCATCTCTGACTGCAACCTCTGTGCATCAAGCCTCCACTCAGAATCCATGGCTTCATTTGTTTCTGCAGAACTTAAGAGCAAAACTCTTATTAGCGTTCCTGACATTTGGGCGCGTGAGCTCCTTCATTTGCATGGGTTTGGGGCTAAGGTTCTCCTCCCAGCACGTGATAGGTCCGTTTCATTCCAACTCCTAGAACCAAAAAGGCGCCAAACATCCTTCTGCGCGCGCGCCCCTAGATTCATCTGGGATCCGTCATTCGCGTCACTCGCTGGTTGTTGCGCACGTTCCAACTTAATGCCGTGCAAAAAAAAAAGGGGGGGGGGGGGGTGCGCGCGCATGGTGCATTCTGCAGATGCCTATTGTTTTTGTTTTCCTCTGCGATGCGCGTCCACACACACACACACACACACATGAGAGAGCGCGCACGTGTACGCAGAGATCTGCAGCCTCTGTAACACCCGCAGGAGCCCCGCAGAGACCCACGGAAACTCCGCAGTTCCACGCACACGTGAACTCACGCATGGACGCAGGCGCGCGCGCTCAGAGCGCGTGCACGGACCCCATCTACGCCCCCTCTTTTTTTTTTTTTTTTACTTATTTCCAACATTAGTCAAATACAGCCAGGACGCATACACCCACAGCGCGAGGCGCGTGAGCGTGGACGCTGTCACGGACCAGGTGGGAGGAAATCCACATAAAAAATGAACAAAAACAACAATAAAGGAATAAAGTGGGGGGGTTTCTTCGCGGTCAGTCTCACCTGACTGACCGCAGAGGCTGAAGTGGAACTCGGCGCGGGAAAAAAGTGCAGAAAAACGCGCCAAAAATGTCCGCTTTTTAAGAAAACACGCAGGTGATCCTGGAGAACCCACGTGACCAAACATGACGTTTAAATCAGCCGCAGCTGCGGTTAATTGATCAATCAGCCTGCCACAGGTGTTGCAGCCCCCCCGCGCCCCTTTGAGGAGGGGGGCACGCGCGTCCGTTGGTCCTTACCTGAACGCGGAGAGCCTCCTTCTCCGTCAGAAAAGAAAAGAAAAGAAAAATCTCCCAAAATTCGGACTATCCTGCTCCTCCGGGCTCCCGCGCCCGCACGCACGTGCTGCGGGTCCTCCGTCGGTCTCTGTCTTTTCGGTCTGCTTCCTCTCTCGCGGGATTTCCTCCCCCGTTTCTCCCGGGCTCCTTCTCCTCCTCCTCGGGATCAGCTTGTTCTCCTCGCGCCACCTGGAAGGAGTCGCTCGTGACGCCCGTGATGTCGCTGCTGCCTCCTCGCGCGCCCCATCATGATGCCGCCGGCTCCGGCTGCTCCTGGGGGAGATGGAGGGGAGGATGAGGAGGGCTCGGTGTTGGTTCTCTCTCAGCAAATCACGAGCTTCGAGCAACAGGTGATGGGAGTGATGAGTACCCCCCGCCCCCCTTCCGCATCTACAGCATAGACCCCCCCCCCCAGCTTCACAGAAATGACTCCCTAAACCCTGAATGTGTCATCAAATGTAACTGCTGGTGCGGGTGGAGGCACACATTTAAAGACCGAAAACCTCCAAAAAGGATTTGATCTGGTGAAAAGTCCAACTGGTTTTCAAATGTGAGTTGAAGCCTGCCTCTGCTGGTCTTTTGAGGAACTGCAACATTTGGTGCACTGGTTTCTTAGCTCATCTGCTTCACACGGCTCCCTGAATCGAACCAGAGTTCACTTGCAACAAAAAATATTAATTAAAAAAACAAGTCCGATGTTTGCCTGTTTAGATTTTATTAACGTCCAGGTGAGTTTTTTTTTTTTGAGAATTAAAGAAGAAAATCTAAGAAAACAATCTCTTTCATTAAGCTACGTTCACATCAATTTTTTAAATTTTCTGTTTGTTTTTTTTAAATCTATGCATTTCATCGTTTCTGTAATGAGTTTGATAAATCTGTGTACCCATCAATCGCCCCAGGCAACGTGCGTTCCAGCGGCCGCTTTCAATGAATGGTCTACGTGCACGCGCATTTCAGAATTTTAAACTCTTATGTTCACACACAGTTATGCACATCCTTTCAGCTCTACAACAAAACAAGCAGCTATTTAGCGCAAATGGAAAATGAAAACAGTTGAGCTCCGACCAATCAGGGACTTGGATTCGGTAGTGACGTATGGACGGAGAGGTGAACAGGTTGAAAATTGATCAGTTAGTAATGGCTCTTCTTGTCCTGGTACAGTTCTACAACACCAAGACTTTATATCGGAATAGAGCAGTGAAAGAACCCGCCTGGAGCAATATTTACGAGATTTGCACCGCTTTGACATTTTGCACCAAGACTCTTCCAACTGTACTTGGCGGACATGCGCTAGTATCGGGTAACAACAGTCCAGGGCGATCACCACAGGCTAAATGTGCCTTCAAGAACCCGCGTTTAGCTCATTCATTAACGTGTGTCACATGCCCAGTACCACACGGGGGGCTTGACCCATATTGGTGCTGCAGGTCTTTGGGTTGTCCGGGTCCACAGAGGGTCATAGAGAGGAGTGGCGAGGAGCGCAGGCGCAGCCACCTTAATGGATGTCATGAAAATGGTATATACCACTGTTGTGTGTAGGGTAAGAGTATCGTGAAGTATTTGTAAGGCTATTGGAGGTTACACACACTTATGCTGTACGGGGGTTGCTGTCATACGGTGCCCTTATGTCACACCGTAGTAGTTATTGACTGCACGCTAATGCTTCACGCACGGGGTGTGCGTGTGTCTGCAGGGTGTCTGTAGGATGTCCTGTAGTGCACACGTATCACATAAACAGCACTAACAGGCTATCAGCGCAGTTCACAGGATTTACTTATGTCTTGTATAAGTCTGCGCTACGACCTGTCGCTCGCATCATGTACGTGGAGAAAGAAATGCGCATGAACATTTTCATAGAATGGGCTCCTATGCCCTTGATACTTTGTACAGGTTTGCCTATTGTGGCCCGCAGGGAGCCCGGATCCACCCATAAGGGCAGTGATGGAGGCATGTGGGTGGGTGTTGCTTTAAAACGTGTCTGTTTGATGAAATGACTTCTTTCCCCCCAAACTCACCCGTACTGTGACCCTCAGAATGACCTTGAAACCTTTTTTTTTCATGCGCTTTATACATTTAATCAAATTTCAAGAAACATTTCCTAATCAAAAGCTATTTTAGGCTCTCAAATCTTTCTGATTATCCATCATGAGTGTCTGACTTCCTGCAGACTGATGGAAAACCCACATCCCTAAATTATCCATCAGAGGTTAATCCTTCCAAAAAGAATGAACATTTTTGCCCTGCGACGTCGGTTACCTGACTTTACACTCTTTGTTCCGTTAGCCACATCATAAAATCAGATGAATTTAATCCGTTAATCTGTTACCCTCCAATCCTGTCAGCACAATCACCTGGTACTTTAAGTACTTTTAGGATAGTTTCCACTCTTTAGAAGGTGAGAAGACCCAGCTCCTTTGTCAATATCTATGAGGTGAAGTTCTTCAGCAGGTCTGCTGTTCTTTTCACCTTTGTGTTTCGTCCAGATGTTTGAAAACGTTTGTTTAGTTTGGTAGAAGTTGGGGCAGTTTTATGGTAAGAGGTTGTGTTTTAAGAAATAGGTTTCATAGGAGAAAGGAAAAGGAGGTGTTGACATCATGGACAACAAATATAGAATAGAATACCTTTATTGTCATAGTGCACATGTACAATTTGCATCATACTTGTATGCAATGCAATGTAAAAAAAACAAAAAACAAAAAAAACATACAAAAACAACAAAATATAGCACTGAATAGGAGAGCCGTAAGCCGCAGCGTCCTGGCACGCCGCCATCTTGGATCCATGTCATGGGAATGGTTTAGGATGGAACGAAGAAATGGATAAAGACGTTCACCAGCCCACCGAGTCACGAAGTATAGGAAAACAAAGTAGTAGTATCAAGAAACCAAAATGTAGTATGCATCAGAAAACACCCACTGACCCTCCAATCCACTCACCTTTAGATTGTCAAACAAAAGTTTCTTCAGGATGAATGAAAATGAAGATGCAGTTTGGTCTTCTCCCTGAAACACTTGCACTATAAAAATCTATACCATCATTGTTGCCGGGTAATTTTTAACGGATAAAATATACCCAACACAAAGTACTTGTCATAAAAAATAGATCAACACGTGAGACATTAGAGTATTTTTCTTTTATTTTCCCCTGTGTAACAAAATGAAAAAGAAAAACATAGAAAGTTCAAAAAGACATGCTCAAACATGACGGAAATTAGGAATTTGAGACCAAAAAATTCCTACAGAATAATAAAATGATGCTAGAAACTTGGTCTTTGGTCCACCCATCCCTGAAACATGCGAGACTTCCCTGGTGAAGGCACAGACCTCAGTGACAGAGCTCAAGGGTTCAAAGCACAGACAGCCAATGGTGTGCGGCACATTTTTGTCATTTTTCTTCAGCTCTGCATTGAACTCCTGCTTGGCTTACAGGTCTGTGCGAATTGTCCCGGGTCAACCCGTCACACAACATTTGACATGTCGTTGTTCTTGGTGGCTGCAGCATTATCTCCTTAAAGGCCCATGGCACATTTTTTGGTGTTTTTTTTTACATGTTCTTGTAGGATTTGTCTCACAATAAAGGTCATATCTAAAGAACATCAAGCTTAAAAATGCATTTCTAGGTATTTCTTTATTCAAAATTGTTGTGAATCGGTAGCAGACGAAGGAATGCTGTTGTAGGCGGGGCACTAGCTCCCTGCTCTGCTTGCATCCACTTCATTTTCCTCGTCCGAGCTGGGGTCTGGATCTGTACGGCTGGATGGCTGCAACATTGCTCACCGTATGTCTAGAACCGGTAGTATGAGGGTTTGGGATGTGAGAGGCTGTAAGCTAGTGGGAGAGAATGTAAACAAAGGGATGAAGGGAAGTGTGGCAGACTCACACTGCGCCAACGGTCCTGCATTCAACTCTAGACACATATTTAATGAACTCCTGTCGGTCTGCATTTTTTTTGGCACACAGAAGAGTGAGTTTTTATGAAATATTGGTTATTTTCTCAGCTCGGTAATAAGACCCCTCAATCTCAGAGGCTCCGCCTTTCTCTCCTTGTGGGTGCCGCCCATTTTAGAGCCAGCCTGGGCAGGGTTTCTCCCACGAAAAACAAACAACTCAAAAACTTTTGCAAAGATGGATGTGCATATTGTGCACACAAAATGACAGCGTTTGGCCAATCACGGCTAGCTCCAACGAGAAATTGTGTGTGTTAGCCTGGGGGCGGGGCTGGCAGAGCAGACTCTTCCTGGAAGGGGCGGTTTCTCACTTTGTGATGTCACAATGTGAGAACTTGCTAATTTTTGTGGATTGGGAGGGGCTGGTGCTCATGGAGCAGGTTTTTGGGGGAATACTCAGAAATGTGTGAACAGTTCAAAATACCAATTTGGGGTTATTTAAACTCAAATAGTTGATTTTGTGTGATATAGGACCTTTAGAAAGTGTAACTACATATGCCAAACACTCCTTTATCTTAAATTTGGGTTTTAAAGTTAATGGAGAGTCTAAGCTTGACTACCACATCCAACTTGTTTCAGCTGAGACAGTTAAAGGTTTACTTTTATTGATTGTTTTCAGTAGCTTTTTTCGACTTTTAGTTTGTCTTATAGCGCTTTATAAATAAAGGTTTTATTTTTTTTAAATTATAAAATAAATGCATCTATCTAAACGGAGACCGTTTTCTGGTTCCGGTAGGCAGCGTTGTGTAAGCAGCACCGAATCATTGCTCTCTGCACATGTAAGCACCTCTATATCTGCGCGGAAGTGATAGCATTTAATAATCGTATTTGCAAAAGTGTTCTTGTGTGTGTATAATCCATCACAACCCAGACACCTGGTGCTTGAGTTGTTGCCCCTGTTGTGGTCTGGACGGTGTGCTTGTGTGTGTTTATGAAGCGCGTGGGAGTCTGTATCCAATGGAAACCCAATTTAATTACTCGGTCGTCATGAAGAGATGAATGACGATGGGGGTAGGAGAGAAGGGAGCGAGTGGAGAGAGAGGAGAGGGAAGGAGTGAAGTTAGCGAAGGAGGTCTGACCGAGGCAGTGAAGAGGAAGATGAAGAACAGCAGAAATAAAAGCAAAGAAGCATGGGACCGGTGAGCATCGTCCATCTGTGTCAGCGGGTGACACTTTCCAGAACAGCGGCTCCATGTGTGTGTTTGTGTGGAGCAGATTATTGTGAGATTATGCAGCGCTCATGTGTGCAGAGTGTCCACACACACACTCACATAAACACAACCTGTGCAGAATGCTACCATATAAGTAGAAGCAAAGACCCGCACTAAGTGAAGAAACAAATGACTGCTGATTTTTATCAGGTCAGATGGAGCGCTCCATCATAAACCCCATTTGGAGTCGGACCTGCTGGTAAAGAGCCACACGGGAGCCGCTTTACGAGGAGCAGAACCGATCAGAGCAAAGGTTAGTTCCTAAAGAGTCTAAAGATTCAAGGTCCAGAAAAGTGTCCCAACAAGTTAAAGGTGGTCCTAAAGACATTTTTAAATGATAATCGTGGAGAAAAAGCTGTAGCTGCTGAGGATAAATGATCAGGCTGTTTCTAGAGCAGATAGAAGGTCAATGGGATTCTTCTGTTTATTCACTTTTATGAAAGAATTCAACAAAACAACAGTTGTACAGTTAAAAAAGTGGAAACCTACTTCAAGAGTTTGATTGTTTTTGTCCAAATAATACTAAAATAATTATTAAAAATTAAACACATCATTTCATTGTAGTGCATACAAAATTTAAACATTTCAAGTGAGAAACATTTATTTTTTGTCCATTTTCTGGTGAATAGAAAATTAATGAAAATAAATCAAATGTAAATGAGGAAACATTTCCTTATAATCTAAATAAAGGGCTAAATCAGCTGTGAGTTTTCAGAATTCTGTCCCTTTATTACATTATTATCCCTTTTGCTATCTTATGGGGTCAAAATGACCCCACCCTTACATTGACGTGTTCTTCCTACCATGACAAAGGTGGATAAAGGTGGAGAGGATTTCATGTAATCCATGGACACCAGTGAAGATCACAAATCATTGAAGAAAAAAGGTTCAGAGCTCTGTCTAGTGGGTCTAGATGACCCCACTCCTAACGTCAACGTGCCTAGGATAGCTCAAGGGTTATAGCAACAAAATTAGAGAGTTGGATGCTCACCTTAGTTTGCTTTTTAAGAAGTGGTGGAACTGTACTGTTTACTTTCAAAAGTGTTCCTATACTGCCCTCTGCTGGTTATAGGGTGTTGAAAAATGAAAACTGAAGACATGTTAGTTCGTTCTAGACTTCAATTTCAGCCAGTCAGTCATTTTCTGAGGTAAAATGAATAAATAATGAAATAAAAAAAACATAAAAAAACTAAACATTCAATAATAAATACATTTAATCATGTCTGTCAGAATGGAATAAAATAAGTAATTGGTGTAATGAATCAAGACTGCTGGATAAAAAGTAACGTTTTTTTATGCCAAGCAGTTTTTCCGTGGTCACATTGGCCTTCTTTATGAGACTGTTGGTCTGGGTCATCAGACACAAACACTTCAGTGCTCTACTGCTGGAGAACCTGAACATGTTGAAGGAGAAGTAGGTGGTGGTTCCGTCTCCATTTGCCCCCAGCATGCACCGTCTGATCAGCGGGATTTGCACATCTGCTCACAAACCAGACACACTTTAATCAGAAGTCTAGATCAATGTAATGTAAAATGGTCATTTTTAGTTCAGAAACATGCTTCAAAATAAAAATGAAAAAAGGGGAAGTGACTAAGACTTTCAGGCTTTATGTTGCAGGGGAAACACAATAAAGGTGCGTTAATAATCAATTTTAAAAGGTTTTTAATAGAGTAGCAGTCACTTGATCTTTTAAATTTTAACTATATAGACACAATTTTTAATATTTTGAATACTGAGCATAGAGTTTGAAGTCACTAACACAACAAGGGACATTGGGTTAGTTTATCCTTTACTTTATCGCAATGACCATGGTACTTTTGATCCCAGCGGGATGATAATGTTTTTCCAGAGGAATTTTAACAAATAATATTATTCTAAAAAGAAAATATCAAACATGACATGAAGACCATGTTTTTCTTCTTTTTATTTTGGATGAAATCCCAAAGTTTAGCTCCCATTATAGAGTCATGTAGAAACTAGACATGAAACTGTATGTACCAGTGTTTCCACCTTACACAACTTTCTCTTAACCCTTGTGCTATCCTAGGCACGTTAACATTAGGAGTGGGGTCATCTAGACCCACTAGACAGAGCTCTGAACCTTTTATCTTCAATGATTTGTGATCTTCACTGGTTCAATGGATTACATGAAATCCTCTCCACCTTTATCCACCTTTGTCATAGGGAGAACACCTCAATGGAAGGGGGGGGGGGCATCTAAGATAGCACAAGGGGCAACCATGATCTGTGGAGTTGTGGCCTGTTAGGTGGGTATGGTGGAAGTTTGTTCAATCAATCAATCAAACTTTATTTATGAAGCACTTTTCAAGTAAAAGCATAACACAAAGTGCTTTACATTAAAACAAAACAACATAATATAAAAAAAAGCATGAAAATTAGAATAAACAAGCACGAATATAAATGAAAATAGGTTCCCCCTCGACGTACCTACACCCAGACCCCCACTCCTTTCCCACATCCTACCCCCTAACTGATGACAACGAGAAGTAGGCTGAGCATGAAAACAAGATGCTGGAAACGCGAACTGAAACCACCCTCTCTGTGAACAGCCGCATAGACAGTCAACACATCGAAGTCGCATTCCAAAGCGTTGACTTGAATGATGAAAACTCAACCGACCTGTTTAGTGTTTACAGGTGAATTCAGCAATTACCACTCTGAAATGAAGATGTGTTGACAGGATCTGGGCTCCAGCCTCTGTTCACTTAAAACACAACAGTCACTAAGTTGATTATAGAGGAAACTTTCAAATCTGTTATAGAGGTTCAAAATCTGATTGATCCAAATCCAAACTACAATGGTAAAAATTCTATGGCTGTATGTTTCTCATCAAATCCACTTCTAATGGACACTGCTATTTATCTTCAGGGGAAAACAGCATAAATCCAACTGGTTGAAATACAAAAAACTGTGATATAGCACAAAAAATAAAATAAATAAAAGTCATTATGGGCTATTTCAAGGTTTTTTCTGAAAATACAAGACAGTGTTAACAAACAGAGTCAGAAGCCCGAGTTAGATTTCCTGCTAGAAGAGCAGTGACAGATGACACATGAGGTGTCTATTTGTATAAACCCCTTTTGTATTTGAGACTAAACTTTATTCAAGCTTGAGCTTGTATGCCTGTTGGACTGAACAGAGAGAAGGAGAGAGTGGGATTTTCACGCAATTAACGTAATTCCAACAAATTCTAAGGTTTCTCGTGAGGAGAGCAGTGACAGAAACAACCTCAGTAACAACCCTGTCCACCTACTCTGAAGGGCTTCTGGCTCCTTGCATTCAGACCAGGATGTCCTTAGCTGCACGGGTTGTGTTAGTCTAAGGTTTGGACAATAAATGTGGTGTCAGTACACTTTATTGTTAGTTGGTGCTAAGCAAGATCAATACTGGGTTGATGTAGAATTCTAGTTTCAGCAGTTTGTGTCGTTTCGAACAACGGCTGCTGCGTCTCAGACGTTTCCTGTTTTTTCTGAAGGTGCAAAAAAGTTTCCTCCGAGCGAGAAGAGCAACATGTCTGCTTGAATGATAATGAAAATTTATAGTTATACTTTTTCATTTGACAGAAATATTTTCTTTAAAGACTGACACCCATAAAAATCATGTTTTTGGTGTTTTTAACAGGTTTTTGTAACATTTTTCTCATGATGAAGGACATATCTGAAGGCATTTAAGGTTAAAATTGTGTTTCTCCGTATTTCTTTATTCAAATCAGAGCTGATAAAAATGCACTGTTTGAAAAAATATTTGGCCCCGCCCATTTTAGTTGCCGCATCACAAAGTCTCCCTGCTGTGCTCCAATTCTGCTGCATCCCCTAACAGACAAGTGGTCCATATGCTCTACAGTCTGACCTTGCATTCTGGAATAACCACTTTTCTGGCCTAAGTCATTTTTTCTGGAAACCATTTGGCTCCCTGTGTCTGCTACGCTACGCTTCAAGAACTTTTTCTGATGACTGAAATGCTTCTGCAGTTCTTCATCTTGCTTTCAGTCTAGCTGTAGTCAGCTGTGTCCTGACTGATCTTCACCAAAATGGACTTTTTACAGGACTGCTTCCATTTACCAGCTGCTGCACCCCAGAGCGTCATCATTGCAATTCTTCAAGCTGAACTTCTGAAAATCACCTCCCTCTTAAGTATAGATCTGTTTTACACGTTCTCCCTTAGGCCAGATAACTCCGCCCATCAACAATAAATCTAAGCAACACTGCAAAGAAGCAAAGGATGTGGTGCTGACCCAAGCTTGGTTCTGTGTCAGGACAGGAGCTGGATCTGTTGGCACGGCTGACGACAGAACAGGTCACGTAATTCCTCCAGAAGGTCAGGTGGGGCTACAAAGCTAAACATTGGAGTGAAACCATGACATGATATGTTCTGTGCTTCATTTCTATCATCACACCCACACTATCTATTTGTTAAGGCTCATTCATTTAGTTTTCAGACTTATATCAATCTTATATAGACTAAAAAAAAGTTTTTTTTAGTAGAGTAGATTATCACAAAATAAGCCCCTATTTATAGATAAACTTTATTTATACCACGGTGGGGAAATTCTCTCATCTGCAGCAGCAAAAAAGACATAAAAAATAGAACAACAGCAAAAGTGAAATTCACCAAAAGATAAAAGAACCATTTAGAACCATCGTCCTTGAATGGCTAAGAAACTCTGTCACTGCTTAATTCTAAAAACACATCTTTCTAATGTTCCCTACTGAGTTTTGTAAGATTTTGATTCACATGTCTAAGCATTTTTTTCTGCTGTTTTTTCTGTTGAAATGTAAATGATTATGGGTTATTATACACTTAAAGATCCAGATAATTGTAAACATAAAAGACGACTTTTGAAAAACCAAGAATTATCGTGGTAGTGAGAACACAGAGATGAAGACTCAGGCTTTTCTTTAACCACACGTTTTATTCTTTTTTTGGGTCTTAAAGATGCTGAAAAACTGTAAACAACCACAAAAACACAAACATATGCCATTATTGTCATACATTTTTCACCAAAAGGAAATCAATCAAAAGGAGCAGTTCAAATGAAGCAGAATTGGGTGGTGTAGATGATACAAGTACACGACTCAATAGAAAGACAGTAAACACCAGTGTACTAGGAACTCTTTGGAAATACTTTAACATCCGTTAAAATCTAACCAGTCAAAACCCCAAAAGTTGTATATTTCTAGGCTATTTTCACAATAATATATTATCTGCTGCTAATTCTCCAGGGAGTTCCTCAGATTGACTTAAAGTACATCATTTGATTTTGTAGAGAAGCTAAAAGAAACTCACACACTTCCCTTTCCCATGTCATTACTAAGGCACCAATCAGATGATCAAAATGACATCACAGAGAAAGGTTTGTATTTTCTACAGAATTCATCCCTATAATCAACAGTTTAAGTTCTGATTAAAAACTTAACTTATAGAAGCAAGAACCGAGAATCTTTCACACATTGGGGTTCAGGGCCAGAATCAAGTCAGGAAAGGTAAACGCTTCTGTTGAAACCACCTGGAGACAGAATTTAGAAATTAATGAAAGATGCTTCAAGAAAAAGGGCTAAACTTTTAGTTCACATGTCTCACCTAAGGAGTCCAGACCATGCTGATCAAGGCTGGAGCTCCACGTCTGTATCTGAGAGATCTGCGTCTTCTAAGTAAACCAGAGCAATCCTGGAGGACAAAGTTCAGACATTAGAACCTTTTCTGTTCTCATAGTTCTCATTAAACCTGTTTATTCAGTAGAGTTTCCATGGAGACGTACCGGCTCACAGCTGCCGTTCTTTTTGACACACAGCTGCAGCTGGCAGTGAAGGTAGACTTCTGAAGGTTCCTTTCCAGAGAACTCAAACATGTTGAAGGAGAAGGAGTTGGAGGTTCCTTGTCCATTTCCCATCACATGAACTGTTCCATCCTCTGCATTTGCACAGCTGGTAACAAACAAGAAAATACAAACTATTGTCAGAACTTTTAGATGGTTGCCTTGAAGCAGGAGGTTCTGATCGTCTCACCCGTCTGTGATCAGGTCATATCTGGGAGAACTGCTGGATGAGTTCCCACTGGTTGCCCAGCAGGCGTCAGTCACCACAGAAACCACCTCTTCATCCAGACCGTCGGTCTCCAGCACAATCCAGATCTTCTGGTTCAGCCTGACATTACTGTTTGGACCCAAAAGTTGGGTTTGGGCAGCATCAGAGTAAGCCTTCATGGTCAAGCTGTAGTGCCACTCTCCAGACTGGAGGACAATTTCCACAGAGCTGAAAAGAACAAAGAAGGTGATTTAACTCATAAGCCAGCTCATAACTTTCACATCCTTATTCTAATTTTTACTCACTTATCTATAATCTTGAAGGCCACATTCTGCAGTTCAGGTGTAGGATGGCTGCAGGAGAACTCAATGAAGACTTTATCCTGACGAGTGATGAGGTCTGAGGAGCTGTTCCGGGTCACAACTGCATTTGTGAAGATGACCTGGCTGTTGTTGGTCTGAGGAATCAGATGTTAGAAGTTAATCAAAACGTTTTTTGATGACTAAAAATGAAATGAATGAAACTCAACAGAAATTCCTAAACTAGGAGGAGCAGGAGAAGCTCAGCAGAGAGAAGGAGATGTTTTTCAGGAGAATGAAGAATTGGAGGAGGAAACCCACCGTGACCTCTGTTCCACAACTGTCACTGCTAAAGTTGAACTTCAGCATGTGACTCTCAGGGTCCATCACACCTGTGCAGGTCTTGTCATTGAGGTGCAGGTGATTGTAGTCGATGCCGTTTTCCTTCAGGAGACAACCCACCAGAGTGAGTGTAGCAGTGTTGTCCTGGCAGACAGTTGGACCTCCTGAACATGTGAACAATGAGTCAAACTTTGACATTTAGTCCTTTTTAAGTTCTGATAATCAGGTGTGACAGCTGACATACCCAGTCTGTTCTGTTCAGTGTACTGTGAGGCATAAATGGCTCTACAGCGGCAGTCAGTGTTTCCGTGGATATCTCCACAAAACTCATGATCACTGCATTTGTCCTGACAGATGGGCTCAGGGTGGTCTGCAGAGAAGAACAAGTGTGTTACTCTGAGAATGTAGGGGCTTTGACAAACAAAGATCATTTCTGGTAACGTTCTTACGGCACTGAGCTGCTGTCCACCAGTTGCCCACGGTAGCTTGTCTCTTCTGGCAGGCTTTGGCGTAGGCCTCCAGGAAGTGACACCTGAGACCGTCCACTGATGGATACGTGTTCAAAGTGTCTCTGCAGGCAGCCATGTATGGCTCTGGATCAACAACAGCGTTACAGGAGGAGAACGGTAAAGCTGACAGGACGTCACACCTGTTCAATGTAGGAAAGAACAGTGAAGACATTAAACAGATGATCATTTATACTTGTTCTTTATCTCTGAAATCATTGAAGATGAATGGAGGAATCTGCTTACTGTTGAGCCACAGTAGAGGGGTTAATGGTGGTGTCAGCAGGGTGGTCATACAGCTGACAGCTGCAGGTGACAAACAACACACAGTCAGGACTGTTGTTCTGCTCAGACTTGTTCTAATCTTTCATCAAACAGCAGCAGAGCAGCAATCAGTGAGACTCTGACTTTGTGATCAGATGTTACCTGGATTCATTGGACAGCCTGGAAGATGAGAAACTGCTAGAGTCTGCACACAGACCCTGAAAAGTGTCACCAACAGGTACATCCATGTAGATCTGAGCTGTGGTTCCATCAAAGAACACAGAAAAAGATGAGCCTCCGACTGAAAAATCAGCAGTGACTCCAGTCTGGTCCTTGGAGAGACTAGCACCACTAGATGTCTGGACTGAACCACTGAGGGTCACAGGTGAGCCTCCCACCTGTTGGACAGCAGACAAATTGAAGGAGGAAACAGTCAGTAAATCTCGTCTAACATCTTCAGAGCAGAGGAGGTGTGGAGGAGATCAACTCATGAGGTTTTAGGCAGCTTACCATGACCATCTGTCCTTGTAGCAGCTGAATGTCAGCACCCTGACTGAAGTCCAGAGTGAGGCACTGTCCACAAAGCTCACATCTCTGCGACGCCGTTCCAGAAACTTGGCCTTCAGAGAGAATCCAGTAGACTGATCCTGCAGCAGAGTGTACTCACACCGGTCTGACACTGAGTTCATTTGTCCTCTGAAGTCAATGACGGTGGGACCGGTCACTGTGCAGATTTCTTTCACCGAGCAGCTGATGGAGGTTATGAGGAAAAAAGTGTCATTGTAAACCACAGCTGAGGCCTGCAGCCACTAGAGGGCTCTGTGTTGTTTTCTGAAGCTCCTCAAAGCCAAAAGACAAACATTTTTTTTGTCTCATGTTTACTTGTTGATGAATTTTGATGAGATCTAATACCCATTTATACAAATGAACAGGTGCTCACCAGCAAAATTGGTCAGTGGACAATGTGAGATACATTTCATTCAAATCAAGAATGTAATTACGGTTTGTTGCCGTCACATTGCTTAGTGAGTCACACCTGTTTATAGAGCTAACACGGGTGTTGCTGCATATCAGAGGTACAGTTGTCACGACTTTGGCGTGTAGTTCCAGGTTTCACCCCAAGGCCTGAGAAATAAAGGAGACAAATCCACCAGTTCAGACACACTGACTGGGCTGTTTCATCAATGTTTGATGGAACCTAAACAAAAGAGTCATTTACTAACCTAAGATTCTGCAGCCACTGGTGTCTGAGAAAACATAACTGTTTGCAGAGCCCGACACATTTTCTACCACATCTCCGTTGACCAGAACACTAGCAAACTAGAAAAGACAAACATAAATGAGTTTAAGAGACACAAAAAAACATCAAAAGAAAAAACAAGGTTTAGAGAAAAAAAAACACACAATTCTTTTTGCATTAAAGCATTCAGAAGATTTTAAAATTCAATTTTACATATAAACTGTAATTAACCAAATTATCCAAAAAAAACACTAATTTATTTTACTTACTTTTTGTGGAGGGGACACCCAATACAGAACTGACTGGGACCCCATGCCAAACAGAACCAAGGTAGTCTATGATGATAAATAAACATTATAAAGGGTTGATCTCATTGTCCAGAAAAGAGTTTGATCTGATGTTTGTTTAGTTTGAATTAAGAAACTTGAAGATTAAAAAAGCTTACTTACTGAACCAAAGAAATCCAAATAGCACGTTGCATTGTTTGTGATGGTGTTTACTGAGCTTTGCACCACAGTTGTCACATATTTCCAATAGGAAGGATTATCATTATCATATAACCAAAAGACTGTTTGGTTGTCAGTATTCGGGGTCTTTAAACAGTCACCGTTGCCCTCAGGGGTTGTAATAGCCGTTGAAACAAACAAACATGTGTTCACCAGTGAAGTTTATCTGTAATCAGTTTGAGATGTCGTTTTTTAGACAAATATTTCTTTCATCTTTCTAATGACATTTGCTTAACAAGTTTCTATTTCTTACGTAGACTGTGGTGTACTCCTGTCCATAGTAGGTGATGGGACATAAGCTGGTGTTAACCTGAGTGTTTTCAGTTATTTGGATCTGAAAAGATGCATCTGAAAAGAGGAAAACACACAAGAGGACTCAGCATTTAATACAAAATAAAAAAATCGTACTTGTCGATGCCGATCAGGTAAGATTCATAGACATTTCTGAGTTTAAACAGCTTTCATTTTTGGCGACTCACCCGTCAGTCCAGCAGCAGCAAACAGGAACAGCAGGGGGAGGAGCATTTTGGAGGAAGGACCAATCAGGTCACAAAGGTCTAGAAAACACAACAGATGGAAAGATTGTGAAAATCTTTTTGAAGAGGAACAGACTAAAAGCAGGTAATGAGTTACTTAATCACATCGGTTCATAATCTCAGAGTGACATAAGACATGACGATGGTTGATTTTAAAGGGTCTATATCATGTTTTTTCTTCAGCCTATGTCCACATATGTTATCTTTGGCACACTAAATAACATTTTTTTATAAAATATGATTTATTTTTGCTGTTCATTTTCCTACACAGAAGTAAGAAGATGATCTCTGAAGCTCCGCCCATTTCATGACGTCAACTCAGACTCAGCCTCTAGAGTGTCTGTGTGTCGCCCATGAAAACAAAAAACCTGTGAACTTTTCCTAAGATGTTTGTGCATATAGTGGAAATGAAATGACAGCATTTAGCCGTTTAGCTCCATGAGAGAAAGCGGGTGTGTGTGTTAGCCAGGGGGCGGAGCTGTCAGGACAGACTTCCTGGAAGGGGCTGTTCCTCACTTTGTGATGTCACAATGGGAGAACTTTTGGGGATTGGGAGGGGCTGGTGCTCAGAGATTTGTAGTTGAATATTCTTTGACCTGCTGTATCTCTTCAACCGTTTCTGCAATCGAGGTGAATCTGCTGATCCTAATGGAATGAAAAGCAGCTGTGCATCGGTAATAAACAGGAACAACATTACTAACTTGAAATGTTGCATATTGGCGCAAAGCCGCTTTTCTCTGTGACAGAATCTGATGGCTTACACTGGTTGCTGAAGCACTTCAGTGCTGAAAAATGCTTCAGGATCCACTAGAATCACATTATTAAATGAATTGAATGTCAATGATTGAAGAGTTACTGTAATTCAAAGACTGTCAGCACTGGAGCTAAAGCAATGGTATTAAACGGTTCAAATAACCATTGATGACCTCCAAACCTACGAAGAAACCTCTTAACTGTTGAAGCTCCATCAGGTGTCTTACCGGGTGCAGTGAAGGCTTCTGTTGTGGGGGGTCTCTGATGGTCTCAGTGAAGGATGCTGCCGTCCTCGCTTGGCTGTCCTCCTCCCTGTCTGCCTCCTTTTATCTCCATCCTGACTTTGGTGTACACCCAGAAGAATTTAAGGGCAGGGCTGCAGGTGAGGACACCGACCTGCCACCGCATGGGAACCTCCCCCTCCTGTAATTGCAGGATGTAAAATAAAGACAGAGGAGCTAAAATAAAGCTCAGAGAAATAGTTTATTTTTATGTTAAGGGATGTAAAGAAATATATTTAGTCATTTAGACATTTGAATGTGACCCTGCAATGGAATAATGACCTGTCCAAAGTGTGCTCTGCTCAGACTAGCCTGGGTTACAGTAACCCCCTTTGTCCTCAGGATGAAGCAGGAATAGATTGTGGATTCATGGAATAATAAAACCCTCTCAGTCAAATGTTGTTTTCCTTTTCTTTTAAACAAGGTTTGCATCTAGTGGTTTATGTTATTCAACTTTGAGTTTGAATTTGTTCTGACAGTTTGACAAACTGGTTTTAGCCAAATGTTGTCTTGATCAAGGTTGGCATCTAATTGGAGAAAGACGACTAAATTCCTGCACAGCTTGTTCTTCTGCCAGTTTTCTCTTTCTCAGCTGTTTTCATAGTCGTGTCACCTGATAAGAGCCTTTCTTTCATGTGATAGAAAGAAACACGACCTTTTTGTAGCACATTGAGGAACAAAAGGAGAAAAAAAATACAATAAAAAGATCAACTTCCAGCACATCAGCATATATCTTAAGTTAAACTAGAAAAAATGTAGTTTAACTATGTCAGTTTACTTATGACACTCTTCTGTTCTGACCCTGTATTCTAGACTATCCCCCCCCATCTCCCCCAATCCCCCATCTCTAACATCCCACTCTCTGCCTCTCTTTTCTGTCTGGTCCAACAAGGAATGCACATAAATATTGTTAAATATTGGACGACAGTACAGCTCAGGCGGTAGAGCAGGTTCTCCAACAACCAAAGGGTTGACGGATCGATCTCCACTCTCCCCAGCCAGCTGTTGACCCCCGAGCGCGGCTAGTCTGCAGCTCACCGCTCCCCTCAGGGGATGGGTCAAAATGTGGAGAACAATTTCCCCATTGTGGGATAAATAAAGTATCAATTATTATTATTTTTGCTAAAGAAAGTCTACCTACCTACCTACACAATTCATCAAGGGTTTTGGCCGACAGGTATTTACATGAATTTGGCTTTGAGGCGTTCAAAACTTTTGATCAGTTGACAGTTATAGAGTTCATGCGTATTTTACATAGTTGAAACACACTAATCACGTGAATCATACTTATCTGTGCAGGATTCTTCTGATGCAAATTGGTGGCTTTTCACGACTATTCCACGTGTATCTAACTGACTTTTCATGCATTTAGACCACAACTTTCTCACTTCCTCCACACATATTCACGCATGACCAATGGTCAACCGTACAGTATCCGTAAACAGTATAGAGAAGCAGTGTGACTGCCGTTAGTCACATGAACCCATACAGTGGGTTGACTTGTACAGGTGCTTTGGGTTTTTTGGTTGTGCTTGGAGGGAGCGCTGGTGGGTCTTGCAGTTCCCTTGTGGCTTGTATTCCTACCAGAAGAAACATTATAAAAGTAGAACGCACCATTGTTGTGTTAAGTGTATCTTGTAGTATTTGTATGGCTAATGGAAGTTGCACACACTTGTGATGCTATTGTACAGTGTCCTAGGGCCGCATTCTAGTTGTTAGTAAGGTGCGAGTACTGGCTTCTTACTGACTTATAATAAAAAAAAACTTCATTAAGCAACTTTTTTAGTTGTATCTTAATCTTTTACTGCGCCACAGTGTCACAAATGTCAATAAAAATCCCTCAAAATGAGGCTTTGTATAGCAATTCGGTCAAAAATATTTGCTGTTAAAAATAAATAAATATTGTTCAATTAATTACAAGTCATGATTAATTAATCTCACAAATTTTATTGCATGGCAGAATTAATTAGTTTTTTATTAATAAATGTTAGCAATTGTTTGCTGATTCACATCTAATGATCAGAGTTAATTGTGGATCTTTCTTCAATCAAAGCAATCTAGGAAACTATAGTGGACTTTGTTTGTTGCAGTTTTATTTTCTTTGCTTTTGTGTTTTGGTTCATTTTTTTTGTTCTGTCATGTTTTGAGTTCACTTCCTGTTTCCTGTTTTGTGTTGTATTCGAGTTTTACTTTGGTCCCCATCTGCCCTCATTGTTTCCACATGTGTCTCGTCTGTGTGTATGTATTTAAGTTCTGTCCTTCCCTTCCTCCTGTGCTGCTCCATATCATGCATTTCCCCTGGCTCCTGTATAATTCAGGGTTTCGAGTTGTTCTGTCCTGCTCATTAGTGGATTTTTTTTTTGTTTTTTTCTGGCTTAATATTAAAGACTTTGGACATCTGGAACCACCTGCCTCCTCCTGTCTGCTCCTGGATACTCCCCCAACCCCCACCGTGACATTGTTTTTTTGAAATAAACATTTGTTTGATTTTTTTATCTGGACAAACATGTGGCACGTTGTGTCAAATAGTCCACTTCTTGTGAAAAGCAAATTAAAATGTAAAAATAACAAGATTAAGGAACTAATAGTTGATTAAATATTCTTTTTCCCCCATAAGTAACTATGGTATGAGCGAGATAACGCCCTTTAAAATGTCCATTATCAGAATTTAAAAGACTTTGCAGAAGCAACTGTCAGCTGCTTCACTTTGGACAGTTCACGCCTCCATCTAACTAATATTATTATTTATCCCTCATTTATAGCTGGTAAATGTCTGTTGGAACAATATGGCTTTATTAGGATTATCTGGATCAAATTGGATTCCAAAAGGGGTTTTAACTTAGCTTGATCATTTTTGCTGTTTCTTCAACCAAGCTGCTTGAAGACAGCTTGGTTGTAAAATAGGGCTTTATAAATAAACTGATTTGAAAAAACCTGTTCAGTAAATGATCATTACAATCTTACCAAACCCTTGTTTTTCCCACAATTACAAATTGCTTTGAGAGTTAGATGGTGTATCGACAAGCAAACAAACAAGAACATTAAAATATAAAAGCAGCAAATGGTTTCGTGCCAACAAGACTTGACAATCAGCGTTCTCCTTTGTCTAAATATAGGCAAGTCATTAATCTAACCATTTTGTTTTTTGTGTTTTAGTCTGACAGTCCTTCTGTCACGACTAGATCATCATCAGCATACGTGGCAAAGCTTTTGGTTTAAGCCACATTTAACAGGGAGAAGTGTTTGTCAGGACCGATGAGCCATCTTCATCTGTGGATTCTCTCTCTCTTCTCTTTCCTATGGGGTACCGCAAGGTTCTATTGTTGGTCCCACCCTTTTTTCTTCGTTATCTATTTTAGCAATACAAAAATGCAAAACATTGTTTTTGGTGACTCCTCAACAGCCAACTATACTGCTGTCAGAAATCTGGGGTTTTTCTTTGACAGTTGTTTTAATTTTGACAAACAAATTGAAAATGTTGTCAAAATGAGTTTCTACCACTTGTATCTTTTAACTAAAACTAAACCCTCCGTGAGTCACAATAACCTAGAAACAGCAATCCACGCCTTGATCACCTGTCTGACTTATAATTTTTCAATGTACTTTGGTGTCACGTCAGTTCAGAGTGTGGACTGTTAACGCGGAACATTGCAGACGAGGGCACATCCTTCCAGGCTCAGTTGGTTAAGCGCAGGGCTGCTACATGGGAAATCAGGATTTGACTCCTAGGGTGGGCGATGAACTTCATCCTTGAGTGAGACCCTTTGTGCTACTGCCAAACTATGTAGCCCAACTGTGCCGGTCCATAACAATTCTGTTAGAGTCACATGACTTCATTAGAAATTAAAGACAAAAAGCTGAGAACATTAGCAGCACAAAGTGAAAGTAGTTCATGTGCACTTTGGTAATATGTGAGCTTTCTAGGAAAAGACAGAGCCTGAGTCAGTCCTGTGATTTGCTTATTGTGGTGGATCAGAATGTGCAGGAACAGGATCTCCAAGCAGGTCATCATTGTTGTGTATGGGGGATCACCTGCTCTGACCTGGCGCCTGTTTCTGCAGTTCACTGTAGCAGGTGACATGATTATCCTATGAACTGGTCGGATTCTGAGAACTTGAGCTGGTTCCTGTTTGTCTCTGAGTCTCATGTTTAAACTCTATTCCCCCTGGAGAACCAGAATCTGAACTGTTGTTGCATGACACCAACCCTTCTGCATTGATTGTTGATGCAGCAGTGCTCATGTCGATGTACTACCCTGTTAAAGGCTGCAGAACTGGTTTGACTGCCCAGAAAGTTGAAGCAGAGGACTTTGTCAGGGAAAGGCGGTCAGGGGAGCCCAGTGAGGCACTGCTTGGTCTGACCCAGAGGTAGCATGTACAGGTAAAACAGCAGAAACCCGTGACTGAATTTGAGATTAATGTTATGGACTAAACCTGACAATCCTGATAGTTTGGTATTTGGTTGATCTTGTTCACAGACTCAGTTGACTCATCCACCTCCTGGTTCTTTCACTGTTTTTATCCATCAGATGTTCTAGAGATTTTATGTTTTTTCATCTGCAGTGTTCCTTCCCTTATTTGCATTTCGCATATTCATCCATCAAAGAGTCACATATTTGCATGCAATGGTAGGATTTTTTGGTGCGGTGTTCAAATTTTTTTTTATAGGTTTAAACCACCAAATGAGTGCATTTGCACCAAATGAGTGCAGCTTTGTCTGCAGCTCCCCCAGAGGAGGGCTCTAATGCAGGGAACAAAGGTCACCCCCCCAAACGTGTGACGACTAATGGAACTTTAACTGAATTGATCACCGCGTTTTTTCTGTTGACCCTAATTTTTACTAGTTACTTTGTTATTTTGCCTTTAATTAAAAAAATCTGTGTTGTTTTTTTAATTGCGTCACTGTCACTTTTTTTTTTTAAATTTTGCTCTTGTAACTTCTATATTGATAGTTAGTATTGTACAACCATTATTGATAAACATGCTCTGTAACTGATGTTCAGTTTACATTGTTCTAATTAGGTAATTTATAGCTGTATTAGCCAAAAGTCTCTGTCCTGTGTTCTACTATACACATTTAAAGATTGTGTATTTCAAAATACCCAAAATGATTCTATGATCATAACATTTCAAGGAAGAAGTATCTGTATCAACATACTGGTGATACTAGCCCTGTAAATACTTGGTATCGGATTGACACTAAGAATTACAGCCCAGTATATGCAAATCACTAACTTTGGCACACCTAAGACAGTCCTTTTGTTCACTGGCAGCATTCTTTAATTAATTGTGCATCTAATCTACCTCATGTATCTGAAGAATTATAGTCATGACAATTTTCCAAATGGGACTAGATAGTTCTCAGCAGAGTCACCACTAAAAACACCTGAAGGAATTTGATGTTGTACACTTTGTTCTTTGGTGAAACATAACTCAAAGTAGGTCATAGCAGGTCACACAAGTTGTTTGTGTGTGGGCACTCAAACTAGTGCATGATAAGTAAACTGAATTGAGAAAAACGGGTCGATCATTAAAAATCCTATCAAGCCCTTTTTTCATTGTATTTATTTGTATTACATCAAAGTGTATTACTCCAAAAAAAAATTGAGATTCAAAATCTATTTTACAAGAGCGTCCTGGCCAAGAGGCAGCAGAACAACAATAACACACATTTCTCATCTACACTTACACTAAGTCAACATAAAATGACAGTCTTAAATAAAGCATTCAAAGTTTGATAGCTTTGTCTCACTTTGCCCCCATGTTTCAGATTCACACTTTGAGTAAAGCTTCACCGCGTATCAGCAATAAAGAATATCAAAAAACACGGAATGTATTCAAACCAGCAAGACAGGTTGATCTGAACATTTTAATTGATGAGAACTGAAGAGTGGAAAAAACCGGTTTGTTTTATTGTGGTGCCAGTTGTAAAGTGCAGCAAACCATAGACTTCCTGTTTTTAATTAAACTTGATCAAACTGTGTTTAGATAAAACAGAAACAAGAGAAAACCATGTACAGTTTTTCACGGGGGTTACGTTCCAAAAAGAACCTGTGTAGGCAAAATCCGTGAAGTAGAAACCTTTATTTTTTTTTACAATTACTATACAATTAGATACTCTTTTATACATTGAAAAGAAATAAACCATTTACAGGCTCAAGGATTTGTTTCACAAGTACCCGAAGAATAGGATTAAATGGGAGAAAATTTAAAATGATTATGAAAAAAATACAAAGTACAGTGGGACAAATAGTGACTCAGGTGTATTTCACTGCTCTTCAGACTGAGCCGCTGCATCCTGACTCCTCTCTGCAGGGTTTTTTTCTTTTGAAGCCCGCGGTGCAGCTGTGTTTGTTCGGGAGAAGAACATAGTGATAGGCAGTTGTTGTCGCTCTTTTTTCTACGGGTTATAGAGAAACTCGAAATTGCAAGAGAGTTTGCACGTGCCTAATCTAAATTTGGCAAGCTGTTTTACATACATGCACATATGAAACTGCAACATTATTGACGCACAGGTAGAGAAGAAGCGGAGGGACATTTTAGCCAATCAGAATGCAGAACATAATACACGATGCAAATCCATGAAGTAGCGAAACCGTGAAAAGTAAACCGCGTTATAGCGAGGGATCACTGTACCCCATTTTATTCTCCCTATCTGATCCACTAGAGGTTTGTTGATTTTAAACGTATAATTACAAACCAGTATTTGCACATTATCTCCTTTGGCACACCAAAGTCAGTCCTTATGTTCACTGATAGCAGGACATTTTAAAGAGATCATTTCCAGCAGAGTTTCCACCAAAGACACCTGACCAGATTTTATTGTTGTTAAAACAAATATTATGTTCTTTAGCAATTCACTTGAAAAGTAGGTTATTAAGTCACCCTTCAAATGGTAAAGAATCAATTTTGCATTTGTACATTGAAATGGTGCCAAACTGCAAAGCTTTTGTTTAATTATTTATTTTAATGTGCCTGATCTGTGGGGTATTCCAGGAAGCATGTTTAAACTACCCTGACTTTAACCCTAAACTCTGGCTGAAATCCGCCTGAACTTGCTCACTCTGGGTATGTCGGCTCCAAAAGACCGGATATGAGTTAGAGTAACTACGCTTGTCTTGGTAACCCTGGGTTAATGCACGTGCACGGCAAGTACATAAAGACATTCACAATGGTGGCTGATTTTCTGAGTCGCTATGGAAACGAATGGAGAAAAAAAAAGAGACGCCATACTTCAGTGAGACGGAGTCTGAGATTTTAATGACGGCGTATGAAGATTATACGACCATCAAAAAAGTAACACGGCTGCATCATCAGCAAAAGAAAGAGTTTCTGCTTGTAGCAGAAGAACAGACAAAGTAAAGGCACGAGTTTCTATCTCATTTCTATTTTCATTGTGATGCAAAATGCTTTTGAGCACCAGAGCGATAAAGGCTCAGATCTACCACATACAAACTAAACAGGTTTAAACAGGAAAGCATAAAAGCTGTTGTTTTGAACAAGCAGGGATTTATAAAAGTATTTGCAACATATCAAACCTAAGGAGGCAACACGGCCACAATTCCAACTGACTTCTACTCATCATTGTCCAAAAACAGCTTAAAGGAGCAAAAGAGGAAAATTCTCAACCAACCAGGAAACTAGGGACTCCACTCTAAATGTGAACCTATAGGTTTTCTGTTGAAAACATTAAAACAATACAGCATTTGTTAATTGATTGATTGATTAATGTTTTTAATATTTTAATAAGACCAGACGAGTTTTAAATTCTTTAACGTAAATTTTCAAAAACCCTTCTCAGTATTTCCCACAAGGAGGTTTGTTTGTATTTTCTGTCATTGAAAATCATGAAAATTAAAAATATGGACAATTTTTTCTCCTTTTAAAAGACAATAAATACGTTCTATGAAAAATGTTGTGTTTAATTGTTTGTATATTTTTTGCCATCTTCTTTTGGTCAATTCTGTCAGACAATACTTTTATTTTAAGTGTGTTTGTTTAAATTATGTATATATGTTCTTAGGTGTTTAATTAAAAAAAACCGTTTACCTGTAGGTAAACAGCGCCCTCTAGCGGCTGCAGGCTTTAGCAGCAGCTGGAATGGACGTCTGTGGCCTCTGCCTACATCAGCTGCTTGGATTGAACTGATTATTTTGCAAACACTCCTTTTTATTGTGAGGAATTGTAAAATTAAGACTAAAAATACACAGTCCGGGGTCCATTAGTGAGAAGAAAGTTTTATTGATCCAGTTTCAAGCATATTGCAGCTTTTGAGAACCTTCAGGATGCAAACATCTGTGTGACAGCTGAGGATTTCTGCAGAACAGAAGAGAACCAAATAAAGAGGAATGTGATCATTTTTATTTCAGAAATATGCTTTAAAAGAAAAATAGGACAAGTTAAAAAAGAAAACATATCTAAAAGGGACTAAAAAGACATAAACTCATTTTAGAAAAGACTAGAATAGAACATAATAGAATAGAATTAAATAGAATAGAATAGCTTTATTATCTTTGCTCATTTGCTTTCTAAAACTAATCAGAGCTCTGCTTGTGGTGCAGAGTAATACATACGTGAGCAGTACCAAAGGGCCACGTCTGCAGGATTGGTGTGGGGGGGGAGGGGTTAAAAACATTGTACGCCATACTTGTGTCTCACCTACTTTACTCCTACTAACAGCTTACATGTTGAATAAAACCTAGTTTGCACTAAGTGTTACGGTCCGGTCCAGTCTGGTATTTTTAGCGTTTCCATTACATTAAGCCGGACCAAACTGCACCATTTTTTTGGGACCCCCATTGGCTGAAATGGACCTGTTAGGGCAGAGCTACTGTTGAAACCATTGCATATAAATATTAACTGGACCCCTCCCATCTTGCATTCCAAACAGGAAGTACTGCAATAAAAATCAACTCCTATTGGTGACACCTCCACAGCTGACTATCCAGCTGTTAGAAATCTGGGGGTTTTTCTTTAAAAGTTGTTTCAAATTTGACAAACAAATGGAAAATTTTGTCAAAATGAGTTTCTACCACTTCCATGTTTTGGCCAAAGCTAAACCGTCCATGAGTCACAATGACCTGAAAACAGCTATCCACAGCTTGATCACATCTCAGATAGATGATCATAACTCAATGTACTTTGGTGTCACTCAGCGATCACCTAACAGCCTCCACTTTAGTTCAGAATGTAGATTGTTACCCTGGAACATTCCAGATGAGGGTAAATGCCTCCAGGCTTTAGCTCACTTCACTAGCTCTGTGCCAATTTAAACTGAGCTCTAAACTGTCCATAGCCATTCTTCAATTTTTGGGTCCACCTAGTTCTCAGCAAAGTTACCACTAAAAACAACCCAGGGGATTTGATGTTGTTAGAGGGAAACTCTCTTTAGTGAAACATAACTCAAGGTAGGTTTAGCAAGTCACGCAAGGAGTGTTGCATATTTCTTCAATGACACATGCACGCATGTTTTGGGTTGTTGTCTGTATGTAACCTCACGACAGCTAAGAGAGCCACATAACCATACTCAGGACCAAGCTGGTATATGATACAAGTAGACAGAGACTACAAAAATAAACATATAATTCAGTAAAGTTCAAAGTGTCTGTGAGATGAACTGCCTTTTTAAGTTTGTGTTTCTCAATATACCTTACATGCAGCATCAGGGCGGTTGACCCATGATCGTAATATTGCAGGTTCTATTCCCGCCTTGCATACCCATGAGTCGAAGTGTCCTTGGGCAAGACACTGAACCCCACCTTGCCTCTGGTGGTAGGCAGGCGCCTGTGTTTGGCAGCGGAGCCGCCACCAGTGTATGAATGGGTCTTTGACTGGGTGAATGGGTCTAATAAACCTGCTGCATTTGGGTCCAGCCGTCCGCCTGCTCTTGTGACAGAATATTTCGCCAAACATGGATTCTTTAAATTTTAAAAGCCGTGCCACATCACCACCATTATGTCCATTTTGTACAGTTTCCTTGTATGACATGTTGGTCCTTCGTGATACATGCGTGATGTACAGTGGGGCAACGATGGCTCCAGCACAATGGGGCCTGCGAAAGACTGTCTAGGGCAGGAGCGCTCAAATCCAGGCCTCGACAGCCGCTGTCCTGTATGTTTTCCAACTATCGTTCCATTGAAGCTCCGTATTGGCTAAACATACCTGATCTAGGCAATCAACAGCAGAAAACTGGAAAACTAGCTGGAGGCCGGCCCTTGAGACCAGGGTGTGGGCACCCCTGGTCTAGGGTGTAAGCGACACTTTGAGTTTAAGGACATAAATGGAGGTTCAGGAGAACTATGGATCGATTCATGTGACGCATGCATCTGTACCATTGACTTAACATGGAAACTGGACGTCTCTGCCCCGCAAATCATGTTTGGTATGAGCGCAGCTTCACAGTGGCCCTCTCCATAAAGTCCTTAACCAGAAGAGCCAAAGGGTTCTTGGTCTTCAGACGGTTAACCAAACCTGCTGTGTACACAGGTGAACCGTCACAAAAGAGGCCAGAGGTGTAGATCTGACTTAATACTGACCATTTCCTGTTCTAGCTCACCTGTGACACTCGTTTGAACCACACTTTTTGGTTCCACATCATAATTTACATGTCAGCCTCCATAACTCCTTTGTAGATTTGTTTTAGCTTTTTACCTCAGTGCTAGAATTTGTTTTGAGCTGTTGAAGGATCTACTATTTATGAAAACAATGTCAGATTCATTTTTGGCTGCCCTCTTAAACACACACACACACTGCTTTGGATGTAAAACACCACACTGCTGTTCCTGTTAACTGCGGTTTTTTTTCTCTCTAAAAGGCATACTTTCATGAACCAGGAACAAGAACTGGGATTCATTCTGTAAGTATTTGTTGTATCCCTCATATTTTAACTGTAGATTTGAAAAAATTATACGATATATTAGTTTGTTTGTTTTTTTTACAAAACTACTCTTTCATATCTCCCCGAATCTTTAAAAATAATGTTGGTATTGTTTATAACATTTGTCTTCTACATAATATAAAAAAACAGTAACTACCTTACTTTTCAGCAAATATTTACATTTCTACATTTTGCATGCCTTTAAGTAATACAAGTGCTGAAAATTGGCTTCTTCAGTTTCATTTAGAACAGAAACATTGATTCAAACATTGATTCAAATGTTAAACTGCAGCAGATAAGAACTGCTTTACTGGTCTATTTGTTTACGTAATCTGCCTCCTGTTGCTTTTTATTCATCGTTTTATACTTAGTACGATACGTTTGTGTTCCCTGTATTTTGGAAGTACATTTAATCAGCCCAGCGATGTGTTTTTAACAATGACTTATACTTTATTTTATTACTCCACTAAGGTTAAATACAGAGAAACTGCAACTATGGTCACACACATTCATTATTTAGGGCTACGTTGTGAAAATGTGTTGGAGCAATATGAATATTGTAGTTTATCCTGATTCATTCTTGAATGATGACATCATTAGATGACTCATTAGAGTTTTACATCCCAGTTTGATCATATATTTATCTATGATGATTCTAGGTGAGTCTATAACCTTTTTAGTTCAATTATTGTCACCCAGAAGAGTTTGGTTCACTGATTAAAAACAGAAAAAGCATAGCAGGGAGTCACAACAGCATCTATTCAAAGAAGCAATAATCCAAACTGTGATCCTAAACCAGAGGCAGAAACTGGTCAGGGTGTAAACAGGTAGCTGGGGCCAAAGTGACCCAAGTGTGACAGAGACTGAATGAATGCAGACAATATATAAAGGGCAACTCCCAGGTGTGTCTTATGACAATAATGACCTAAACCAGAACCACCTGATGAAGAGGAGTAGTGAACGAACCACATAGTATGACAAGAAACCACGATGGATTCCTTTTAAATTGAGTCTATATGTTCTTCATTTCTGACTGATTTTCTTCTTTAAATCTTATTTTTATGAAAGAAAGATTCGTATTAAAGGTCTGAACAAGCACAAAGCTTCCCGTTTAATAAAAACACTTCACAGTTTGGATGCTGCTGGATGAAAAGTGCAGAACTGTGTGAGCACAAAGAAACATCTCTCTCTCTCTCAGGAAATCTTTTTCCTCAAAAACTCAGTTGACAGAAAGATACAACTTTTCTGAAAATGGCTGTTTGAACTTAAGAGTTCCAGGAGCAAACTTTTCTGGTTTAGGAAAAGGCGGAGGGAAATCTGTTGCTGTGAAACATCTTTTCTAGACAAATCAGAACCTTAAGGCTTATTCCTAACTGCCCTTAAGGGTGGATACAGGTGGGCTTTGGGCAAATTGGAAAACTTGTTTGGGGCATGCACAAAATTTCCAAGACCACTGGAGAAAAAATGGATGGAAAATGTTTTCTGCATTTCCTAAGAACACGTATAGAACATGTGAGGGTAGGTAAAGGCAAAGTTGGTAGGATGCAGGCATGTCATCAGGCAATTTCCATTAGCCTATGAATACTTATGAATAAGATACACTTATCACAAGCACGACAATGGTACTTTCCATTATTTTGACACCCCTTCAAGTGAACCTCAAAGAAACTGCAAGACACACCTGCGCTCCCCTTAAGATGCAGCCACTCCTCTCTATGACCCCCCCACGAGCCTGGACAACACGAAAACCCTCAGCACCCGTACGGGTCAACCCTCCGTCCAGCTGTGTTGACCTGAAGCAGTGTAGATCAGTGATGCACAAAGTTTAGAATTCTCTCTGTCTTCAATTGCTGGACTGTTTTATTTCCCAAATGAATTTAACATAGAAAAAAGACATGATGGAGTTTTCTTTTACCATTAGACCCCATTATTAGGAGGATTTAATGGATTGAACAAAAAACTCATGGTTGCTCTACTGTTTCTCATCAAGCCTCTTTTTCTGTCTTTGTTTCTTTTTCTTTGGTTTTAGGGGAACACAGTAAAGGAGAGAATATCCAGGCCACTGCACTCGCTTGAAGGTTGGTTTTCAATTTGCCGACACTAAAAAGATAACTGAAAAACAAACCTGCAATATAGAAAAAACTAAATTATTCTAAAAATGTAGCTATTTTAACATTTCAAATCCTCTGTTTTGCTTTTGCTTTAAACAATGGCGGCATTGGAAGACCTTCAGGCAGGACAAACGATAAAAAAGACAACAAATAAAGAGTAAAGGGTGGGAAAAAAGGAACAGAAAAGATAAGGAAACCAAACTATAACACTGGAATGATAATAATAATTGGCTCTTAACCCTAGGCACTTTAACATTGGGAGGTGGGTCATCTAGACCCACAAGACAGTGCGCTGAACCTTTTTTCTTCAATGATTTGTGATCTTCACTGGTGTCCATGGATTACATGAAATCCTCTCCACCTTTATCCACCTTTGTCATGGTAGGGGGAACACGTCAATGGAAGGGTGGGGTCATAGGATAGCACAAGGGTTACATAGACAAAAACCAAATATATGGTGAAAACCGTAAATGGTAAATGGTAAATGGCGTATACTTATATAGCGCTTTCTACCTTCTTACGAAGGCCCAAAGCGCTTTACAGTCACAGTCCCAGTCACACATACATTCACATACTGGCGGCGGCTCCGCTGCCGAACACTGGCGCCAACCTCCCACCAGAGGCAAGGTGGGGTTCAGTGTCTTGCCCAAGGACACTTCGACACATGGGCATGCAAGGCGGGAATCGAATCTGCAATCTTACGATCATGAGTCGACCGCCCTACCACTGCACCACGGCCGACCGTCATGATTAGTAAGTGAAATCTGTTGACATCTGACTGTGGAGGAGTCGGGGGAGACTAACGATCTAAAAACTCACCATAAGTCAGAGAACTCAAAGACATAAACTCCCACACCTACATAAAATGTATTTAAAAAACCTCTCATCTGACCTGAAGCTTTCACTACCAAATATGTCCCCTTAACTTTGAGAAGTGGGACAAACAATTCAATAACTTTAGATCTTAAATATGAATTAATATCTAAAATTATGAAAAGCATCAACATGATTTTAACTAGTTTGATCAATAGTCTAACTCACAAAACTCTCAGTAATTGTGTTAAATACATTAAATTTGACAACAGCGTCTGATTTGAAGCAATGTGACCGACACCGAAAGGCCATTTGAATCTGTCACAAATGTTTTTAAAACTGTACAAACACGCACACAGGAAACCTCCCAGAGCACGCACCGAAGGACTTTGATTAATCACATTTTCAACCAGACACATTTCATTTCTGTCGGCTGTCTGAGGTACGATCATTCTTTTCCTGAAATGATTAGTGTTAAAGGATCATATTTGATGAAAAAATAGGCAAATTATCCCAAAGTAAAGAAACTTTTGTATGAAGGGAGGGGGAAACATTTCCTCAATAATGATTGTAAGGCAGTAACATTAACTCAATTAAATTGATAAAATCAAATTATTAAAGTACCTTATGATACCCAGGAGAAAAAAAACAAGCTTCAAGAGCTCCTCCATCTTTTTGCCTTACCGCTCTTTAAGGAAGCAGTTAAACTGAGTCAGCAAACAAGTAATTCTGTGATTGTCTCTGTGGATAAATGCAGATATATGCTGCTGGCAGAAGAAAGAATGTAGAATTAAATTCTAAGAACTTCATTTTTTCCCAGACAGGCAGTTCTTTTTTAGGTGCAGACACTAGCTAATGATTGACATTGGGTACCAATGGACACATGAAAAACAAAGAAAGTTCCAATCATAATCAATTAACCATAAAAAATAGAAAAAGACAATCGTGTGAGCATTTTCAGTCGAATGGATCGGACTGATTAGATAGACCTTATGTCAGCTTTTAGCAGTTGGACTGGCCTGCATGTACTTTTACTGGAAAAAGCCCACTGGACCATAACCCAAAAACTGGTAAGAGAGGAGAAGATTTGTATCGTGAAGTATTTGTAAGGTTAATGGAAATTGCACACACTTATGAAGTACGGGTGATGCTCTCGTACTATATCCTTACACCACACTCTAAAGATTAGTAGGGTTGAAGTACTGGCTCCTTTTAGACCCCCACGTAAATGTGCACACAGAGGATGTGCATGTGATTCATGAACATGTCTCTAAGCTCACTGAGCAGTCTTCAACCTTGATATTTTGTGAGAGGCACCTGCGAGCCCCGTACAGGTTTGCCCATTTGTTGCATTAAGTCAACCTGTATCCACTGCATAGAGACTACTTCTTGAAGTCTTTAGACGGATCAACTTTTCAACATAAGATCTTGGTAATTGATGGCCTATCACTCGTTTGTCTTGCTAAAGACAATACGGTGTCGAGGTAATTTAAGACTGAAGCCTATTTCCATGAAATATTGGGACTTTATGTGGCTGGGAGTGACCAGCCGGTGGAAAATCTGTCTGTCTGTCTATCTATACCCCTTTAATTCTATCTTGGAATCACATGATTGGTAGGGGTAGTGTTGGGTGACGGTGGGAAACACCACGTCCATCAACACGTCGATTAAGCGCAGACACTCATGTTTATACTTGCAGGATAATTTATTGACATCCACTAACTTATGGAGCAAGTCTTTGGATTGTGGAAAGAAGTGTCAGTTTCTTAAGAAAACCCAAGGAGAACATGCAAACTCCACGCTGAAGGAACCCAGCTGGGTTTTGAACTTCTGCGAGGCGAGAGTTGTAACCGTTATACCACCCCTGTCATTAACCATAACTTGTTAGCATAATATTTCCAGTTGCTACTAGAGCAGTTAAGTTCTTAACAGTTCCTAACAATCTGCATTGCTGATGTTCTCTACATTAATGTCCAATTCAGCTTTCATTAAATTATCTAGGATGGTAACGATTAATCTATTTTCTTTCTTTCATTTTTTTCTAGATGTCAGCAAATTCAAGTTTCAATGTTTCTCTGCTTTCACATCCTTCACCAACGAGCTTCAACATCATAGACATGAATTGCTTCATTCAAAAGCCAACTTCCTACATCTACTTCACATTTCTCATCACTTATGTCATCCTGATCCTCCCCCTCTGTGTCTATATACTTTCCCACGGCTTCCACGACTGGCAAAAAAGATGCTCCACCTCCTCAGTTGCCTCTACGAGTCATATTGATGGCTTCACCTACCACATGGCAATTATGGAGCTAATAACGGTCACTGGACAAATCATCTTTCTTTGCACATCTAACAAGGACACATTTATGGTGGTTTTTCTTTCAAATAACCTCTCATGGTACGGGCAGATCTTTTTTAACATGCTAATCTGTCTGGAGCGTTACCTGGCTGCCGTTCATCCCATCACATACCTGAGTCTGAGAAATGACAGAGGCATCCGCATGAGAGATGTGAGCATTGGCTGTGTCTGGCTGCTCGCCCTGGCAGGAGTTGCTTTGACCTACAAAGGAATTCTCGTTGTCATCCTAAATTTAGGCCTCCTGATGCTGTCTTTGTCAGTCATTTTCTTCTGCAGCCTTTCTGTTCTGCTGGTTTTAACTCACTCACGTCCAGGGGACCGGCCCAGGAGCAGACTAAGACCCGACCAATCAAAGCTCAGGGCGTTCTACACCATAGTGGCCATACTGGGGGTGCTGGTTCTGAGGTTCACATGGGGTTTGGCTTGGTGTGCGCTCCTTGCTTTTGGTCAGATTGGCTGTACCATGTCAACTCTAGGTCCCTGGTTTAATCTACCAAGCAGTCTGGTGCTACCTCTGTTGTTCCTTCAAAGGACTGGGAAGTGTTTGTGTCGTAAGAACAACAACAAATAAATGTAAATGTTACTGTGTATAAAGCTACAGGTGGCATTTTCTGAACATTTGGAAAACATGTTTTGTCAAATCCAAGTCTAAAACAGCAGCCAAAGCTTAAATAAATAACAACAACAAAAACTACTAAATAATGAATTTAGGTCCTTGTTATTTCCTGTGTACAATCCAGTGACCTGTTTTATTTATTTATGTTTGATAGTACTCATACAACAAATGTTTCAGTGTGAAAAATTTAATAAAATACACAGTCTGGTCAAATACAGTCTCCACTTTGATTGAACTAAGTTTTGTGGAAAAGATGTTGGTTGAAGAAGGGTCAATTTATTGGCATCAATCAGAAAAAAACATCCGAGGAGATTTCCGACACAAACAAAATTGGGTTGAGAACGGTGCAAAGCACTGATAGTAACTGGAGGGTTACAATGGTAGAGCTACGTTTTCTGCTTTGTACAAACTGAGGCATGAGACATTCAAGAATGCTGAATGGTGTTCTCATTGGATTGTTGCTAAATCTAATGGAGTGCCCAGAAAATATTTAAATTTGACTTTTCCTATTGGTGGCTACTTTTTCCTTCAGCCATGCAGTGTATTATTATTATTGGAAGAACAGAGTGTAGTTAGCTGGATATGCATAAAAAAATCAGGGTTTATTTTTTCCCGCGCAAAAGTCAAAAATCATGTTTTATTGTGTTAGAGTAACAGTTCTCCAAGCTTTCTTAAAAAACCTGTTTTTTAGTTTAGTGGTTTTTCTTTACACCAACCTCTGAATTAAAAAACTTGTATATTAACACCAACATCCAATTAGCCTATTAGGATTTTGACTCATTTATGCGTCTTTATTGATCTACACCAGGGGTGGCGAACAAGTTTGACACCAAGAGCCGACTTTTTTAACTGTGAGAGTCAAGGAGCCACACAACACACTGACCTGTCTAGACGTACACACAAACACGCAATTAAAGCCATATTATGTTCCATAACACACTCCTCTCCCTACAACACAACAGCAAGTATTATTTGTGTTTATTTCGAGGAAAGTGTCCACCTTCAATACACAAATCAATGCAGCTAAACCAGAGTTAACTCAGAGACCCCCTCCACACACACACTCTCTCTCTATCTCACTCGTTTCTCTGCCTCTCTCTGACACACACAACTTCTCAGTAACATGCAGTGAGGTTGATGCTGGAGAAGCACTGACTTCTCTGAAGTCAGATTTATGATGATTAAAACGGAATATTTATACCGTTCATCCAACAGTATTTCACTGGTAATTCTTTGTATCTCAACATTCCTCTTTCAATGACCCTAAACCAACAAATACACAAACATCTGGACAGAGCATCCTTCTGGTGTCTGAGCGATTCATATTCACAATACAGTGATCCCTCGCTATAACACGGTTTACTTTTCACGGTTTCACTACTTCACGGATTTGCATCGTGCATCGTGTTCTGCATTCTGATTGGCTAAAAAGTCACTCCACTTCTTCTCTACCTGTGCGTCAATAACGTTGCAGTTTAATATGTACAGGTACGTAACTTACCAAATTTACATTGAGTTTGTGCCAATTCTCTTGATGTTGGCATGTCAGTGTATATGGATCTTTTAGCTAAGAAGAAAAAAGAGCAACAACAACTGCCTATCACTGTCTTCTTCTCCCGAACAAACAGAGCTGCACCGCGGGCTTCAAAAGAAGAAAACACTGCAGAGGGGAGTCAGGATGCAGCGGCTCAGTCTGAAGAGCAGTGAAATACACCTGAGTCACTATTTGTCCCACTGTACTTTGTATTTTTTTTTTCATAATCATTTAAAAGTTTCTCCCATTTCTCCCGACTCTGGTCGCGGTGGGCGGGGCTAATCTCTGCGATTTGAAGCCTTCTGTTCACATTGATGATTAAAATTATTATTTGACAGTAAAGTATGGAAGTTATTTGTTGGAAAAAACGTTTCTAAAGTACTTTTATTTGTGAAACAAATACTTGAGCCTGTACAATGCTTTGTTCTTTCTTTTCAATGTATAATAGAGTATATAATTGTATAATAATAGTTTAAAAAAATAAAGGTTTCTACTTCACGGATTTTGTCTATCACGGGTTCTTTTTGGAACGTAACCCCCGCGAAAAACAAGGGTTTACTGTTAACATATTAAATACATTACATTACAGATGTGTGTAGCATAAATTAATTTAACCTTCATTAAAATTTGATTTTGAACTTTTTTTTATTTAACATGAATGATTGACCTGCAGAATCTGATAATTTATGTAACATTACTGCATATCAGCAGATCATCCTACTCACAATGTGACAGGCTAACAAGTTAAACACTATAATGCAGATGAATTTGCTGTGTTGAAGAGCTATTTCCACCCCTCCTGCACAAATTCAACTTCTTTGGACACACACTCATTCAGCCAAACAGCATGCAGCTCACTTCGGCTAACAGCTCCCTGGCTCATGGTTTTGCACTCAAGATTCCTCACTTCCCATGATCCTTAGGGGCTGAAGGCGGGGCTAACCCCCATGCCAGTCATAGTCTCTCTGATCAGTCCCTTTACGTGAGTGTCGGTCAGAACGGACCGATGCCTTGATTTCACGTGTTTCAAGGTAATAAACAGGGACTGGCAGACATATTTTAAGGAGACCATCAACATCAGCTTAGAGCAGCTCTTTTACACACGGGGATTCCTCTGTTCTCCAAAACCTAACAGGGCCTTCTTTCAAAGAGATTTCAGCTCAATCAGCTCCAGTTCTCTCGCTGCCTCATCAGTGACCAGAGAGGATCTCATCAGTCAGTCTCTGCATTAAAGGATCCATGAGAAAAGTGATCTGCGGTCGTTTCAGTCCAGTTGTGCAAGCAGCGTCACGTTCTGCGCTTTATTCATTTTTGATTACAGCCTTCTGCTGTGAGCTCCACAAAGAAAGAAAGTGGGACAGATTGTCAGTTTGAATGTGCACTTTGAAAAGCTTCAACTTGTTCATACAGCGGGGAAAATAAGTATTGAACACGTCAACATTTCTCTCAAAAAACATATTTCTAGTCGAGGTATTGACATGAAATTTTCACCAGATGTCGGCATCAACCCAAGTAATGCACACATATAAAGAAATCCAAACATTTATGTCCATAAATGAAGTTATGTGTAATAAAGTTTGCCAGCCCTGATCTACATGGACATTAAATATGATGCAAAAATCAAAACTTGAGTTTACTGAATTTCAGTTCCAACCATACTAACCTTAACATGTTTTTGACTATCTTTGTGCTTTTTTATTTATGACCAATTCTTGCCGGGTCAATCTTAAAGTCTGTTTTACACATAAACATTGTCAAATTAATCACGGCTTTACTTTCCCCGCACTAACACATACTATAAACAAAGCCTAAATTAGATTAGATTTATTGTCATTTTCTCAAGTACAACGAAATTTGAAAACGATGCTTTTAGATCAATCAGTGCATCAATCATTCATTTTCTAAAATAGAATGAAAATATATAAAACACATAAAATGCGTAATAAATACAACAGTCATACAACATAGCCAGCTTAGTGTACCTAGAGAGAATTATATATAACAGACATTCATCCACACGTTTCTCTACATTCTCTCTACATGAATTTCCTGTGCATTTCGTCTCACAGCAGCACTGAAAATGGTGATTGAAGTTAAATTGACACTGATTTTATCTGTTTGTCTTTGCATAAATGATTCTGTTGCTTCTGCCAGATGGCAACAGTTCAAACATGGGGGCGGCCAGGATGTTTAGTGTCTGTTATAATATGTCAAATCCTTTGACACTAAGTGTATGTTTTCTGCCCATTTCGTTAATTATTTTGAAGAGTCATTTAACTTAGTAAAGAAAGCAAACAGTAAGCACTTTTTTTGTCGTGTTGTTTTTCTTATTCAGATGTCCAAGAATTCATCTTTCAATGCCTCCCTTCAGCCATCCCTTCACTTGTTCCTTCAGCACTTCCATGGTGTATGGAATGCTTGTTCTCTTACCCAACCCTAATCCTCACGATTGGATGCAAGATCACAAGCATCCCCTTCCTGCTTCCTCTTTGCATTCTCATCATCCAATATGATGTCCATGATTGGCAGAGAAAGCGCTCCAGCTCCTCTGCAGCTGAAATGAGTCACATCGACTGCTTCACCCACCACATGGTCACCATGGAGTTGATTGGTGTGATTGGTTTGGCTGCCATGCCTTTTGGTATTCTTACAAATAACCAAAATATATTATATGTGGGGTTCTTTTTCGGCAGCCTTGCATGGCACGGGGAGATGCTTTTTAACATACTGACCTGTGTGGAGCGCTACCTATCTGTAATTCATCCTATCACCTACTTGAGTTTGAGAAGCAGGAGGGGAATTCAAATAAGGGACACGAGCATTGGCTGCGTCTGGTTGTTGTCATTTGTAGGGATGGTTGTGGGAGTTGAGGATTTTGTCATGACTGTTGTAGATTTTTGTGTCATAGTATTTCTCCTGGCAGTCACCTGTTTCTGCAGCCTCTCTGTTCTCTGGCTTGTCCAGGACCGGGAAAAACGATGTGAAGGCAAAGACAGAATTGACGGCATGAAGCTTAGAGCGTTCTACACCGTTGTGGCCGTACTGGGACTACTGGTACTGAGGTTTTTTTTCGGGCTGGTTTGGTCATCAGTGTATTTGGATGAAGGAAATGGATGCTCAATAAGGTCAGTGTCATTTTGGTTAAACCTGCCCTGCAGTCTGCTGTTGCTACTGCTGTTTTTACAAATAAATAGGAAGAATTTTGTTCCAAAAGAGCATCCGTCAAGCAAAAAGCTCAAACACAATAAAACAAATGAAGCATAAAAACAACAGTTTGTATGATGGAGAATAAACTCTTAATTAACGGTGTGAAAACACCAAAAGTAAAAAGCAAAGACTCTGATAAGAAATCAATAAAGACGTTTAAATGTATAAAAAAAGTTGTTTAAAAAAAGTCATTTTTAATCAGATTTTTTAATTATGTTATGAATTCCTTTCTGTTTGCATTCAACATAATATGATTTTTTTTTTAAATAAAACCACTTTCTGTGTAAAATAGTGTTATAATTTGGCCAAAATAGAACATGTTGCCTGTTTAGTCAAAAATAAAATTTCGGTCACTGGGCGCGGCCATTTTGTTTACATTCTACACCAGAAAGTCTTAAGCACATCTGTGATTGGTTGGAAGAAAGAGGTGATCAGTTAAAAGGCCACCAGGTCACTTCAGAATTTTTATTACCATTTGGAGAAGTAGTCACTGGAAAACAGCCATTAAATTGACTTTTTCCTCACGAAAGGAGCCAGTTATGGTGGCGACACTGTCAACCCGTGTTAACTTGCTGCTTTATTGGAGAGCTGAGAGAGTCTTTATAAAGCCATATATTTGTATGAAATGGCAGGATTTTTTGTTTGTGTTGTTTACATTTTATATTTTATAGGCCTACTCATGGTTTATATTTGTTGTACTACTGTACTAGTTCAGATTCTAATAATTAGCTAATAAACATTTTTGTTAGCCAAAGGTGTCCTGTGTATTTATTATACACCTAATTAAAAAATAATTTTGTCTTTTCAAAATTATTTAATATTCACAACATTCCAATAAAAAATGTCAGTAATGATATGGATCACGTGTCAAACTCAGGTCCAAATTTGGCCCACAGTGTAATTATAATTGGCAAGCGAGATCATATCACATGTGCATTAGAGCTGGCCCTTGGTATATTCTGTACAAATCCCATAATGCTTTGCTAGTATATTGACAGTCATTGACAGCAATGCTCCAGTCACATCAGACAAATCATTTCAACCTCCACAAAAACCAAATGACAGCTGGACAACTGGAGCTTTCAAGACAGGTGGGAGGCAGATTATCTGTTCACGGATAGAAAGGACAGACCTGTTTGTCTTGTGTGCAGAGCTGACGTACCCAAATTCCTGGTATTGTCAACCCCTATGTGACTCAAGAACAATTCTATCACTGATATGCCTGTGGCATCCATTTTAAATGACAGAAAGCAGTTCTCAACCTACCACACATTAAGGTCATAAGCCATGCTCTTGAGAATCTGCATTGGAAGATCAAGTTGGCAAAGTCTTGAGAGAAGAAAACATTGATGGATATGTATTCTTAAACCTAGACAAGACAAATATAAAAGTCTACATGACACAGATCAGCTTTGGATACTTCTATAAAGTCTTATCTGTTCAGTTTCTTGGCTTCAGCTGTGATTCTCATTGGACATTCTTTACAGAACATTAATTTTCCTGCCCTCTGCAAAAACAGAAACTGTAACACCACGCTGCTGGGCAGATTAAACCAAACATCAATTGTCATCATCACACAGCTGGTAATTCCCTCTACAAACATTATAGCCCAACACAGTCCCCAGAGAAACCTCAAGACCAACACTCCCAGTATGGACAAGATGGTGTAGAAAGCCCTCCGCTTTGACTGGTCACCCTTCTCCCGACCCGTACTCTGGTTCCCTGGGCCGGGACGAATTAAAGCACTCAGAACAGAGAGGCTGCAGAAAAAGACCACTGTTACAGAGACGATCAGGAGACAGACGTTGATGATGATGAAAATGTCGCTTAACATCGCAGAAGTCCCTGCAAGGCAAAGCAGCCACACACAGCTGATACAAATGGTTCTGATTCTGGTCCATCTTTGACTCCGCAGGCTAATGTAGGCAATAGGATGGTTCACGGCCAGGTGGCGCTCCATGCAAGTCAGGATGTGAAAGAACACCTCCCCGTACCATGCAATGCCATTAATGACTACCCCCACTTGTATTGCGGCACCTGCAGCTTTTATTTGTAGACAAAAGCAGGACAGGACAATCCCAAAAGCTCCAAGCAGCTCCATTGCAGCCAGGTGGTAGGTGAAAAGGTCAGAGTGACTGGCAGTCCTTAAGAAAGCAGAGGGATTTTTCCAATACAGCTGAAGACCATGGTGGAGGATGAAGATGGAGAGTACAGAGTGGATGGACATATTGACCACACTATACAAAGTGATTGAGCCTGTTGTGGAGGAGAGACAATGTAGGTACAAAAAAATGAAGTTGCCCGATGAATTATTTGGATGAAGAGCAGAGTCGTCGTAGGTGGACGTGAAGTTTGTCAATGTATCTGCAAAGGGAAAAAAAACAGTTCATTTAGTCTTACCTCAAGTTTATCCATGGCCAAAGATGAGTTTGTGTAAAGGGTGGCTGGTTTAAATGTTAAGTTAAAAGGGCCTATATCATGCAAAATCCACGTTTTGATCTTGAAGAGTTTTAAAATGTTAATTTCTCACAAAAAACTAACCCCAAAGCAGTATTTTGATCCATTCACGCAACTCTGAGCACCAGCCCCTCCCAATCTCAGAGAATGACTTAGTTCTCACATTCGTACCCAAGAAAGTGGAGGTACAGCCCCTTCCAGGAGGCTTCTGTGGTGCCGGCCCCTCCCACTCTTTCTCCACAGGCCTAGTGGTGATCGGCTAAATGCTTTCATTTTCTATGTACAATATGCACATCCATCTTATCAAAAGTTTAAATGTTGTCGGTTTTCTTGGGCGAAACATCGGCTCTATATTGATATCCTGAAATGGGCAGCACCCAGAGATCAAGTCGTCTTTCTTCTGGGTAGGAAAATGAACTACAAAAATATCTGATATTTTATTCAAAAATTGTTGTACCATAGGTTATATGTTAACAAGTATAGGATATCATTCACACTGAAAGCATAACATAGGCCCTTTAAAATACAGAAGCAAAAAGAGGTCCAGTGGTGCAGGTTTGTGTGACAGGCACCATGCGATTTTCTAGTGGCCATAAGTTTCGGGCTGCGCAGCAATAGGCACCATGTTTCCAAAGTTCAGTAATCTGCACTTTAGAAAATAATTTATGTTCTGGCCTGTGACCCTGATGATTTGATCAGTGGGTGGAGTCCAAAACCAATATAATTAAACTGGGTCACAGAGAGACGGAAGCACTGCTGTAAGCTGTAACGCATCGTACTGGGAGATTCTCTGAAAGATCTCATGGACCCAGACATAGAGATATGATTACCAGTACTTTTATAGATTTTTTCAAGATAATTAAATCAGATCTCTCAACATCCTCCATGTCTTCTATAATGTAGACATGAGGCTAAAAACCTACACAGAAGCTCCTGCCACATGTGAAGGGAGCGCCATGTTTATGAACACACCTTTAGACAAACGTCCAGCAGCAAATTTGACGCACATCAAAACAGAGGCAACAAGAATGACTTCACGGGATTAATCATGGTGTAAACGCAGTAATAGGAATATTGCATATAGGTTATTTAAAGACATATTCAGATTAACAAATCTCCAATACGACTATTTCTGTTCAACAAATTATTTGTATGGGTAACTAAAATCAGTTGTGCCGCACTTAGGCAAGTTTTTAGAAGCAGCCCATTCAGGCAATTCTTGGATTTGAAGAAATTAAAGTACATGCTGGGGAGTAGTTCTCTCGATTTATACCATAAACTGCAAGACTTCTTCGCTTATAAACCAAACTAAACTTTACAAGTCAGCTTGTACATTCAAATTGAATTCAATTCAATCCTTTTTTTTTTTTTTTTTTACATAGTCCTATCTAATAACACAGTTGTCTCAACAGGCTTCACACCAGTAAGTGTACAAAAAACAGAATCAGTCATAAAATACAATAGCTGATAGTTAAACTAAACAGACTACGCTAAACTGGGGATCCCTGCCTTTAGAGACATGGCTATTTACTTAAAAAGTTGCATATTGGTAACATGCAGCAAGCCGGATGATGGTTTTTTATAGCAGGGAGGGAACTGAAGAGGAAGATCCACACTACAAAACGAGGACATGCAACTCCACACAAAAAGGACCCAGAAGGCATTGGAACCAAGACTGTATAGTGAGAAGGCTAACCACTACAACACCATATAAGTCACTGAGACATTTTGTGGTTAGCCATGCCACTGAAATTCCGACTAGATAAGTAAGAAGAAAACCAGTGGAGAACTGACCCTGACAAACCAATCAGGTCCCTCAATCTTTCCAATAAGATCAGATGGTCAATCGTGTTAAAGGCTGATGAAAGATGTAGATAAAGATCAAGGATAGTGTATTTGCCAGAGTCAGCAGATGTCAAAATGTCACGGGACACTTTCAGCAGGGCTGTCTCTGTGGAGTGATGTTTACAAAAAACGAACTAAAAAAGTTAGTCTCTGGTTGGCATTTGTTCACAGTAACAACAAGACTACAATGAGAAGTTATTCAAATGCCATCTCTTTTTTAAAACCAGCTTATTTGGAAAACATTTACATTACAATTTGGTTTGTTTGCAAACGATTATAGGAAAAATATTCAAGAGTAGAAGTCTACCAGATATTGATAAGATGTCATCCGTTATTTTACATTCATGGGATTCAGTAGGACATTTATCTGAAAGGATCAAGTACCCTTCAGCTCAGAAACTACAAATACTTACCCATACTGAGAGTTTCCTTCCTCGTCTCCTTTATTGATTCAGATGGTTGGCTCTGCCGGCAACACTGATCCATGTCTACACAATTTTGATCATTTAAATGTTGTTTATTTGCATATAAGTAAACAATGCCATTTGAAAACATGTAAAAAAAAAAAAGTGACGTAATAGATTCAATTCAATTTTACTTACAGTATATAAACCCAATATTACAACGACTATTCTGGTTATTATGGCTACATCAGTAGTCTCTGTATTAGATTAAAATAAAGAGCATATGTCAACTGAAAATTTATCAGGAACTGTATAATCAAGATTTGTTTTTTGATATTAAAGATATTCCGCTTTAGCAGATGAAATTGATAAAAAAACTTTTTATATAAAATCTAGAACAAATAAAAACAATACAGCACTGTACTTGTGTTAAAAAGATTTAAGTAGTAAAACCCCTTTTACAAAAGTACCTGTTAAGACTATACATTCTAACAAAGAAATTTACTTAAAACTCCTTTTTTTTTTAAACAAAACAAAAAAGTTGTTGGTGTTGCAGTAGGTTTTCAAACAAGAATAATCTGCTTAAATAAAAAGAAATTAACAAATTTTCCACTTCTGGAGTGAGTTGCATTTACTAAAATGAAGTGACAGAACAATGCCAGAAACAGATTTGAATATGCAATGAAAATAGTTCAGAGTACAAAGTAAAGTACACAGAACAAAACACTGACTGACAATGATTTGCATTATCTGAATGCTGTTCCAACCTAACAAACATCCAAATATCTGTCTGACATCAGTAAAGAAAGCATGTTATGAGCTGTTTAGAAGTTACAATTATGGGATGAAAAATTAAACTCAAGCAGACCATCCATTTCCTTAAAACGAGTTAGTATCTGGGACTGAAGGTGGAGAATAGAAGTCCTTAAAGCTGTTTTTAAGATACCTCATTTGAACGAGTCACGTTATATATAACCCCTATGATAACAGTAAGAGCTGTCCAACAAAAGTGGCCATAAGCTCCTATCAGTTTGCTCTGTAAAGACTGTGTTGACTTTTGGCTGTTTTTGGCTTCATATCTTTGTTCACTGCATCCATAAACCTCCTCTTTGGTCTTCTAGAGGTTGACATGGTGCAGTTTTCTAGACAAACTGGCAATTAGTAACACAAGTTAAACTGTTCAATTAATGATAAGTACAAAACAGGAGGTCCAAACACAAACATCTGCTGAGGTTGTCATGGTGAGTAAGACGTGGCAGACCCAGATGCTGAAAGTGCTCTACTGCACAGGTTTAATATGGGATATGTGAAATGATGGGTGAACCTTGAGAGCCGCTGGAAGCCGTAGACAGACACAGGTGGGATTGATGAGACGTTCAATGGTGTAGGGTCCAATGAAGCGAGGTGCCAGTTTACGGGATGAAGCCTGGATAGGTATATTGCGTGAAGATAGCCAAACTTTCTGACCTGGTTGATACGAGGGTCCCTCCACCCTATGACGGTTAGCGATACGGCAGTTACTCTCCCTGGTGCGGATGAGAGCTTCCTTGGTTTGGGTCCAAATGTGTTGACATCGCTAGAGGTGGTGCTGAACTGAGGGAACTGCAAGGTCGAAACCCTGTGAGGGAAACAGAGGGGGTGAGTAACCAAGTGAGGCCTTGAATGGAGAAATCCCTGTGGCTGACGATGGGTGGCAATTGTGGGAGTATTCAATCCAGACCAAGAACTTGGACCAGTCGGCGGGATTCTGAGTGGCAAGCTCCTGGTTGGCCCTCTCCGCCTGACCATTGGATTGAGGATGATAGCTGGATGTCAGGCTGACCGTGGCCCCTAACGCCGAGCAGAAGGCCTTCCATATTTGCGAGACGAATTGGGGTCCACGGTCGGAGACAATGTCCTTCGGGATGCCGTAATGTCGAAACACATTCTGGACCAGGATCTTAGCCAGCTGGGTGAGAGGAATGAACTGTGCGGCCTTGGAGAAGCGGTCAATAATGGTTAGAATGACTGTGTTACTCTGAGAGGGGGGTAGTCCGGTGACGAAATCCATGGAAATATGAGACCAAGGGCGTCCCGGTACCGGAAGCGGCTGAAGGAGCCTAGCAGGAGGAGAGTTGGAGGTCTTAGAAGGTGTGCAGATAGTGCAGGCTGTGATGTACTCCCTGACATCCATGTATGGCCAGAAGAAACGCTGACGCAGGAGATTCATGGTTCTATGGATACCGGCATGACAGGCTATACGGGAGGCGTGTCCCCAGGAGATGACTTCTGAAGGGAGAGACATGGGAACATACAAGGTATTAGGAGGTGCTGGAGGATGATCAGGCTCCTCACCTTGGGCCTGTAGCACTCTTGACTCAAAGTCCCAAGTGAGGCTCCCCACAATGGGGAGATGGATGGTATTATGGTGGAGGAGACGAAGTCATCACTGGAACTGTGCATCTGGGAGAGAGCATCTGGCTTGATGTTTCGGCTACCTGGTCTGTAAGTTATCGGAAAATTGAATCTGTTAAAAAACAAACACCGGCGGGCTTGTCGAGAATTGAGTCGCTTTGCTGACCGCAAATAAGCCAAGTTTTTGTGGTCAGTCCACCCTATAAATGGATGTTGAGCCCCCTCCAGCCAGTGATGCCACTCTTCTAAAGCAAGTTTTATGGCTAGCAACACTCTGTTTCCCACGTCGTAGTTCCGTTCGGCCGACAACAACTTGCGGGAGAAGAATGCACATGGTTTTAACTTGCCAGAAGAGACAGGACAGCTCCATCCCCCGTATCTGAAGCGTCTACCTCAACAACAAATTGACTAGTAGGGTCTGGTTGGATGAGGATGGAAGCAGTGACGAAAAGTTCCTTGAGTTTATTGAATGCTGCCTGTGTTTTAAACATCGGGTCCCCAGGAAAAAGGCCTCTTGATGGATGTTAGTTGTGTGAGTGGTGAAGCTATGGTACTGTAGTTCCGGATGAATCGTTGATAAAAATTAGAGAAACCTAAGAAACCTCTTTCTATTCGCCGGTGGTTCCCCGTTGGAAACGGCCTCGATCTTAGCAGGATCTGGTTTGATGTTACCCGCTTCAAAGACGTACCCCAAAAACGAGATAGTAGAGGCGTGAAAATTGCATTTTTCTGCCTTATCATAGAGTTGATTCTCGAGCAGCCGTTCCAAAACAAGACGTACATGAGCAGTATGTTGGGAAATGTCAGGTGAGTAAATAAGAAAGCGGTTGAGGAAATCACTGAGTATGTCATTAACCAGGTGCTGGAAAACTGCGGGGGCGTTGGTGAGGCCGAAAGGCATGACTAGGTATTCATAATGCCCCAACGGAATGTTAAATGCAGTCTTCCACTCGTTGCCCTCCTTAAGGCAAACTAAATGGTATGCGTTACAGAGATCTAGCTTGGTGAAAACCCGAGCTTCTTGAACGGTGTCAAAAGCAGAACTGATAAGGGGAAGTGAGTATTTGTCCTTTACAGTGATCTGGTTCAATTCGCGAAGGTCTATGCATGGGCGGAGGGTTTTATCTGTCTTCTCTATGAAGAAAAAACCTGCCGCAACCGGGGATGATGAGGGTCGAATAAGGCCAGAAGAAAGAGCCTCCTGAATGTACTTCTCCATAGCGAGCTTTTCCGGACCTGACAGATTAAACAGTCTTCTTTTTAGGGAGAGGAGCGCCGTTAAGCAAATCGATTGCGCATTTATAGGGTCTGTGAGTGGTAAGAGAACCGGCCTTGGACTTACTGAAAACTGTTTTGAGATCGTGGTAGCATGGAGGAACACGGGAGAGGTCGATCTCTTCTGAAACGAGACTAGAGCAGGATTTAATACGGGGCTCAGCGGATCTAAGACAATTAGCCATACAAAAGGAGCTCAAGGTCATGACAGTACCGCTAACCCAGTCAAACTGAGGGTTATGAGTGCGCAGCCAGGAAAACCCCAAGACAAAAGATGTCTAAAGGGTCTTAGTGATGTAGAACTGTATGTATTCCCTGTGATTACCTGAGATGATGAGTTGTACCGGTTTGGTGCGGTAAGTGATCCGGGACAGTGGTTGACCCCCTAGTCCAGCAGCCTCTAAGGGATGTTCCAGGATTTCTGCGGGGAAATTCAGCTGGAAGACCAAATTACAGTCAATAAAGCTCTGTTCAGCGCCAGAGTCAACCACGGCCTTGAAGTCAAAACGCCCATGATGAGTGCAAAGCTTGACAGGAACAAACAAAAATTCTTTTCCAGCTGAGAAGTAGGTTTACCCACCTGCGGCCTGCCTTCTAACAGGGGGTCTTGGCTTTTAAACAGAGCTGACATTTGCTGACAACGTGTCCCAGGAGCCCGCAGTAGAAACATGCTCCATCATTTCTCCGTCTCTCGCGTTCTTCCAGTGAAAGCTTTGAGTGCCTAATTTGCATGGGTTCTTCAGGGTCCTTACTGAGATATCTTCGATCTGGAGGTAATGATGATTCTGGAAGAGTTGTATGAGGGTTAGTGTCAGGAGGTACCTTGCGTTCCTGTTGGGTGCGCTCCTTCTGTCATTTCCTGATTCAAATGTTTGAACGTGATGCTGCCGAAACCAGTTCTTCGAAGTTGCGTGTCTCAGGTTGAGAGCATAAATGATCTTTGATTGATTCATTAAGGGATTGATAGAAGATCCCCTTCAGGGGATCATATCACCAACATTTAACCATCATGTTACTTGAATTGAAACCCAAGTATTTGATTTTTTCCCATAACAAGACTTGGATTGTTACGTTTAAGAAAGGTTTTTGAAAGAAAATCAGTCTTACCTGTCGTCATCTTTCTCTTGGCTCTCCCCGGTGACTCAGTTGTTTTTGTTTCAGGTCCTTTTGACTTATTTAAATATGGTATATTGGCATACAAATTCTATGGAATAAACACGGGCTCCAGTGGTTGCAAGGTTTATGATGCGGGAAAACTTTGACAGTGAAACTGCAAAGTGCTTATTGATAAGGCTACCTGTTCCATTTAAAGTCCCACTTTGATCATGGTTGATCTATTCTCACAGCTCACAGTGGTCTTTTAATTATGATGATAATTTTGCAATTTTGAAAAACAGAATTTCAATGCATGTTCCTATTTATGACATCCGTGCTAGGATTACGATTACCACTTATTCTTCTTCTGAGATCATTACAGCCTCCCCAAAGCTGTTGGCCATAAAATAGAGAAACATTGGTCATTATATTTAGCAAAAAAATCTAGTTGTGTCAGATGTTTAACTGTTCTCAACTATGAACATATTTTTTTTAATCATATAACCTGTAAAGCAGAATGTTAAACTCACTCCCAAAGTTGCCATCAAGCAGAAAGATAGACATACAAACTCAGAGTGGATTATTAAATAACTACAGCAATGCAGCTGGTACCAAATTTGCAAACAGCTATCCAGCTGTACAGTTTTTGTATCCGTGACTTGTGTCAACTAGAGGATATAGATGGTACATTCCATTCTTTGATCATAGTATTGTTTTCTCTTTCAGCCATGTCGGTGAACTCCTCATTCGGCAACGACTCCCATGTAGATCTTCAAGATTCGTTTGTCATGTCCTCGTCATACTTTATTTGCTTCATCGCCAAGACAAGCTCCTGTGTACTGCATTTGGCATCATCAATGTCCTCCTCATCCTCCCTCTGAGAATCTCCGTCCTCCATCTTGGTGTTCAGAAATGGCGGTTCTCAAAATTACCAAATACTAAATTTGGCCCACAGTGTAATTATTATTGGCCCGCAAGACCATATCAAATGTGCATTAGAGCTGGCCCATGATATATACTGTACCGCTAATAGACAGTCATTTTTATTGACAGTCATTGACAGCTATGCTCCAGTCTCATCAGACAAATTATTTCAACAAAAATGGCCAAACGAAAGATGCAGTTGCTTTCCAGACAGGTGGGAGGCAGATAATCTCTTCACGGATATAATGGACAGACCTGTTTGTCTTGTGTGCGGAACTGACGTGGCTGAATCGAAAGAATATAACATAAGAAGACACTATACAAAAAAGTTAAACATCACATATCAGTGACTTTGCAGTTATTTTTCAATAAATAATGTGTTTGGTCCATGACTTGACTTCACTGCTTAATTTTGGCCCTCTGTGAATTTGAGTTTGACATCCCTGATGTGGACAAAGTCCTGTGATTACTTGGCATCAGATTCATACCCAAATTCCTGGTGTCGCCAACCCCTGCATGACGCCATAACATTTCAATCTATGGCAAAAAGTTTAAATGACAGAACAAGTTAAAAAATAAAATAAAACAAAATAAAAAAGTTTAAATGACAGACCGCAGTTTTTAAACTACCACACATTAAGGTCAAAAGCCATGCTCTTAAGAATCTGCATAGCAAGAGCAAGTTGGCTAAGTCTTGAGAGAAGAAAACATTGATGAATATTTATTCTTAAACACAGACAATACAAATATATGAGTCTACATGGCACAAATTGGTTTTTGGTATTTCCATGTCCTCTTATCTGTTCAGTTTCTGGGCTTCAGCTTTGATTCTCATTGGACATTTGTTACGGCACATTAATTTTCCTAATCTGTGTAAAAACAGAAACTGTAACACCACGCTGCTGGGCAGATTAATCCAAACATCAATTGTCATCATCACACAATTGATATTTCCCTCTACAAACATTATAGCCCAACACAGTCCCCAGATAAACCTCAAGACCAACACTCCCAGTATGGACAAGATGGTGTAGAAAGCCCTCCGCTTTGACTGGTCACCCTTCTCCCGACCCGTACTCTGGTTCCCTGGGCCGGGACGAATTAAAGCACTCAGAACAGAGAGGCTGCAGAAAAAGACCACTGTTACAGAGATGATCACAAGGCAGAAGTTGATGATGACAAAAATGTTGCTTAATGTTACATAAATCCCTGCACAGCAAAGCAGCCACACACAGCTGATGCAAATGGTTCTGATTCTGGTCCATCTTTGACTCCGCAGGCTAATGTAGGCAATAGGATGGTTCACAGCCAGGTAGCGCTCCATGCAAGTCAGGATGTGAAAAAACATCTCCCCGTACCATGCAATGCTATTAATGACTACCCCCACTTGTATTGCGGCACCTGCAGCTTTTATTTGTAGACAAAAGCAGGACAGGACAATCCCAAAAGCTCCAAGCAGCTCCATTGCAGCCAGGTGGTAGGTGAAGAAGTCAGAGTGACTGGCAGTCCTTAAGAAAGCAGAGGGATTTTTACAATACAGCTGAAGACCATGGTGGAGGATGAAGATGGAGAGTGCAGAGTGGATGGACATAGTGACAACACTAAACAAAGTGATGATGACTAAACCTTTTGTGGAGGAAAGACAATGTAGGTACTCAAACATAAAGATGCCCAATGAATTATTTGGATGAAGAACAGAGTCGTTGTAGGTGAACGTGGAGTTTGTCAACATATCTGCAAAGGAAAAAAAACCAGTTCATTTAGTCTTACCTCAAGTTTATCCATGGCCAAAGATGAGTTCGTGTAAAGGGTGGCTGGTTGCAATGTTAAGTTAAAAGGGCCTATATCAATACCTATAGACAAACGCCGAGCAGCAAATTTGACACAAGTCAAAACAGAGGCAATGAGAATGACTTCACGGCATTAATCATGGAGTAAACGCAGTAACAGGAATCATGTATATTGGTTAGTTAAAGACATACTAAGATTACGAAATCTCCAAAAAGACCATGTCTGATCCCCAAAGTATTTGAGTATGGGTGTGCATGATTACAACACAGTTGTCTCAAAGGGCTCCACATCGGTAATTGTACAAAATTGTTTAAAAACATAAAATCTGTCATAAAATGCTATAGCTGATAGATGAAATAAAAAGACTACGCTAAACTGGGCATCTCTGCCTTTAGAGCAGTGTTTTTTAACCGTGAGTGCCGCAAGAAATGGTCAGGTGTGCTGTGGGAAATGCCCTCATTCACTGGTCTTAAAACATTTCCCATCTCCAGGATATCAGTTCTTTGATCACCAAACAGGCCCTGATAAAACACTGAGTAGTTAGAAATATGAAAGATCATAAAATACTTTGTTTGTGTTTGTTTGATTCTATTAAAGCCATTTTGATAAGAATGATGGTACCGCGATTTAGCTGCAGCTTCAGCTGTTTTTGCAAAAGTCCCGCCCCTTCAACTGTCTCCACCAATCATTCTTGGAGGCTTAATCATATGTCATCAGTCTGACCAATCAGAAGTGGTTAAAGTCTTCACTTCCTTGTTTCGATTTAGCTCATAAGTCTCTCAGTTAAGAGAAATCATTTTTTTAATTAGTCACCTTAAAAATAACACATAGTTTTCAGACAATTATTTTCCTTTCATTCAAATTAATTCAATTAAGTAGGTGTAACTTTGGTGCTGCTGTTAGATCGGCACCGCAAGGGATTCTGGGATATCATTCCCTTTGCCTCTGTCTGGACGGATTTGGGTTGAAGTGTGGCTTTTTATCCAGTCATCTAGTTTTTATCTAGTTATCTAGTTAGTTGTTTAGCTGTTTTACTGTGTTTTGCCGAGTTATTTTGTCCTACTGTGCTTACATCTCAGCACCACGAGTGAGAGCGAAGGAGAGGATGATGAGTTTTTATAGCACCCCTACACTCTCATTCTGCAAGTACAATGATGGGAAATTCTTTAATTAATTTTTGCACTCCGTGCATATTTTACCGTCCTTTTTATTGTTATAAAAATTAGCATATTCACCGGCTCAATCTTAGACATATGAGAGTTCAATATATATATATATATATATATATATATATATATATATATATGCGTCACAAGGGAAATGGAAACAAGATCAGAAACTCGTGGGTTTACTTTGTCTGTTGATTTTCTCCAAGCAGAAATTCTTTTTTTTGATGATGCAGCCCGTGTTACTTTTTTTGTTGGACGTATAATCTTCATACACCGTCATTAAAATCTCCGACTCCGTCTCACTTCCGTCTCAAGTGTCGCGCTTTCTTTTTTTTTCTCCATGCGTTTCCATGGTGACTCCAGAAATCGGCGATCTATTGAGAATGTCTTTATGTACACGATGTGCACGTGCAGTTAACCCAGGGTTACCAAGTGGAGCGTAATTACGCCAACTCATATCCGGTCTTCTGGAACCAACATACCCAGAGTAAGCAAGTTCAGGCGGATTTCAGCCAGAGTTTAGGCTTAAAGTCAGGCTAGTTTAAACATGCTTCCTGGAATACCCCCCTGTTAAACGTCTTAAACCACAACAAACACATCAAACAGTTTTGAAATCTTCTTGATGAAGTCAGAGGTCAGAGGTCAACAGTTGAGTTCTCCTTCAAGGTTTGTGTTTATTAACAGCCAAACATCCCAGAGTTTGGTCCAAGTCATCTTTCTAACTGAAACACTTTTCTAAAAATGTCTGGATTATTTTATATGTTAAATTTAAGAAGTAATAACAATATTTAAGAAACAGGATTAAGGTGAAGTGGCCAAAAGACACAACTAAACTAAATTCAAACAATTTAATCATCTAAAAAGAAATAAAACATTTTAGTTCAAGTTTTCGAAGACTTCATTTTTGATTAAGACAAAAGAAAAACTAATAAAACTTCAACATGCTCACTTTTTGTGTAGCTATAGAAAACGTAAATATAATGTTATTTTTTGTGTGTGAAATTCATCAAACATATTGTGATCATATAATTGTTTAAACAAATTACAGTTGCCTTTGCACCAACATTTAAAAATAAATCACTGTTCTGGAAGAATATATTTGTTTTTTGTGAGGTTACATACAATTGCATGTTAATAGACTGAAGGGAAAAACAAGTACCAGGGTAAAACTTCAAAAAATGTAGTAAAAACTATTATTGAAAACTCACTTAACTTTTATTACATCTTTTAGAAAAAACAACTGCAACTTCCAGCTTTTTCTGCCACAATCATCACCAAAATGCATGTGAGATTGTGGAGGGACTGTCCATCAATACAGAGTTTCTCCTTTTTGAATTTTTGGATGCTGGTGTGCCGCGGGATTTTTGTCAAGGATAAAGTGTGCCTTGGCTCAAAAAAGGTTAAAAAACACTGCTTTAGAGACATGGCTGCATACTCTAAAAGTGGCCTCTTAGTAACATGAAGCGAGCCATACAATTGTTTTTATGTAATGGTAAAACAACCAAAAATTGACACTAGCAATCGCCGATCCATTCATAGTCTGAACTCGCTAAAATTGTTTTTGGGGGTCATGGGGTTGCTGGAGCCAACCGGGCCACTGTTGAGCAATGGTAGGGTTCACTGTGGACAGGTCGCCAGTCTGTTGCCACACATTCTCACATTCACACCTAGAGACAGATTAGAATCATCGATTAACCCAAGCAGGGAGGGAACCGAAGAACCCGGAGAAATAGGACAGTCATCCAAAAGGATCATTCAAGTACCCTTCAGCTGTTTTTAAAACTCAGAAACTACAAATACTTACCCATACTGAGAGTTTCCTTCCACGTCTCCTTTATTGATTCGGATGGTTGTCTCTGCCGGCAACACTGATCCATGTCTACACCATTTTGATCATTTAAATGTTTTTTATTTGCATATAAGTAAACAATGCCATTTGAAAATATGTCAAATAAATGTGACGTAATAGATTCAATTCAATTCTATTTTACTTACAGTATATGGTCTAATATTACTACCAGTATTCTGGTTGGTATATTGTGCTTTATAAGTAGTCCCTGTGTTAGATTAAAATACTTCCGTCATCTGAAAAAATCATCAGGAACAGTATTATAAGTATTTGTGCTTTGACAATAGTTAAAGATATTCTGCTTTAGCAGATGAAATAGATAACATAAACATTTTATCTAGAACAGATGAAAACAATACATTTTAACAAAGAAATGTACTTAATAATTTACTTAATTTAAATTTAATAAACTGTACTTTTTTTTAAAAAAGAACAAAATTGTCGGTGTTACAGTAGGTTTTCAAACAAGAATAATCTTTTTGACGTCTAGAGTGAGTTGCATTTACTAAAATGAAGTGGCAGAACAATGCCAGAAACAGATTTGAATACGCAATCAAAATAGTTCAGAGTACAAAGTAAAGTACACAGACCAAACACTGACTGACAGTGATTTGCATTATCTGAATGATGTTCCAACCTAACAAACATCCAAATATCTGTCTGACATCAGTAAAGAAAGCATGTTATGAGCTGTTTTGAAGTTACAATTATGGGATGAAAAATGAAACTCAAGCAGTCCATCTGTTTCCTTAAAAAGATTTAGTATCTGAGATTATGGATGGAGAATAGAAGTCCTTACAACTGTTTTTAAGACACCTCGTCTGAACGAGTCACGTCAGAATTGATGCTGCACCTAAAAATGAAAACTACAACAACTGTTATAACTGATTATGCTAGATCATTAAAATCAACAAGAAAAATATTTAAAACCCCATTGGCCATTGCAGCCAACAGGTATGTTTGCAATATCTGAGTTTATGTGGATGAGTGTGGACAAGCACAGACCTTTTAGCAAACAATTGTGTTAAAGCTATACTAATAAACCTTAAAGGCCCACTCTGATGTTTTTAACATGTTCTTGTGGAGTTTTTCTATTGATGGAGGACATTTACAAAGACAATATTTTTTATTCAAATCACTGTGAATCAGGAGAGGACGAAAAAAATGCAGTTTGAAAAAGCTCATGGTAAAGAAAAACAGGAGGTCCCAATGCAAACACATACTGAGCTAGCTATACAAGAACAAAGAATTGCGGGACAAAAGTGTTTCTAATTGATTTAAACCAGATTTAACACAGAAGTGCAAACAATTGTCTTGCTAATTTCTATTTATTCTGATGAGGTGACATGAAGCTGCAATTCTGCCTTGACATCTGTCTGATGGCACTGCAATTTTCCTGCTCTGTGTAAAAACAGAAACTGTAACACAATGCTGCTGGGCAGGTTAAACCAAACATCGATTGTCATCATTGTACAGTCGATATATTGCTTTCCAAACACTACAGCCCAAGCCACACCCCAGAGAAACCTCAAGACCAGCACTCCCAGTATGGACAAGATGGTGTAAAAAGCCCTCCGCTTTGACTGGTCACCCCTTTCCAGACCCGTACTCTGGTCTCCCGGTCCAGGACGAATCAAAGCACTCAGAACAGAGAGACTACAGAAAGAGACCACTGCTACAGAGATGATCAGGAGGCAGAAGCTGATGATGGGTAAGACATCGACCTTAATCCCAGCGATCCCTGCAAAGCAAAGCAGCCACACACAGCTGAGGCTAATGGTTCTGATTCTGGTCCCACGTTGGTTTCTCAGACTCCTGTAAGTCATAGGATGATTCACGGCCAGATATTGTTCCACGCAGGTCAGAAGATGAAAGAACATCTCACCAAACCAATTGAAAGACTGTAAAAGGTTCCCCACATCTAATGCAGGCCCCTTCACGAAGATCCCAAAACAGGCCAGAATGTTCCCAAACACTCCAATCAGCTCCATTGTGACCAGGTGGTAGACAATGTAATCAGATGGACTTATAGTTGATAAAAATGCAGGTGGATTTTGTCTACACTTCTTTAGGCCATGGTGGAGGATCGAGATGGAAAGAGTGAAGTTGAATGAGATGCTGACAAAAGTAAACAGGATTATGAGGAAGTTATACGGTTCAGCGATCATGCAAAGGTGGTATGCATCCATGAAGCTGACAGAAGTTGGACCTGGAGGACGAAGAGTGTCATTGTAGGTGAAGTTTCTCAACGTCTCTGCAATAGAGAGAAGATCAATCAAGATCAATCACTTCAATCAATTGAGACATACCCATTGAGTCAATCTCTGATGTGGTCGGACGCCAGACAACTGGTACATGATCGGTCAACAATTTAAGACCAGTCCTCCACTGTTTGAGTTTGAAACATGTGTGTTTGGTGGCAAAGAGTGTAACTATACACCTTTCTAAAAGACTAAAAGACCTTTAAATGTTCAACATTAAAAATATACTATTACCAACAGACATCTATGTAAGCTATTGAGAGAGTCCTCTGGTCCAGGCACCACCATTTCAACAACATGAAACCATCAAATGACTTGTTTTGTATTGATGTATTTACTTTTTTCCCAGGACCAGACTTGTATTGTTACATTTAAGAAAAGTTTTTGAAAGACAATCAGTCTTACCTGTGGTCATCTTTCTCTTGGCTCTACCTGGTAACTCAGGTGTTTTTGCTCCAGGTCCTTTTGACCAATTCAAATATGGTTTATTTGCATAAAAAATATATACAATAAACACGGGCTCCAGTGGTTGCACGGTTTATGAAGTGGGAGAACTTTGACAGTGAAACTGCAAACTGTATATTACTACAGCTACCTGATGCATTTAAAGTCCCACTTTAGTCATATTTTGATCTATTTTCAGAGAGCTCGCAGTGGTCCTTTAATTATGATGATGCAGTTTAAGCCAAAAAAAAAAAACAAGCTGTTTTCATTGTTTCTGCAGAGCAACTGCAAAAGCACGTCTTTATATGGAATTACACCATTTTTTTCTGTCAAAACACGAATATTTAACAGTTTTGGAAAGTAGAATTTGAATACATGGCCCTATTTATGAAATCATCAACCTTTATTTATATAGCACTTTTCCTACACATGTCACTCAAAGTGCTTTGCATAGAATACAATCAGATTTAAAAACAAATAATGCAGACAAACACATTCCCCCCGCCCCCAACATACACACACACACACATACATACATACACCATGATAAAAAGAGTGACAAAACGATGGAATATAGAGACCTGGCTTTTGTCCTGAACTGGGGAAACGATATTTTGGGGACATGTCCACATCATTGGCCCCCAACCCAAGTTCAAGGAGTACACTACCACATGCCTGTACTGTGCTATGATTACCACTTCTTCTTCTTCTAAAATTATCAAAGTCTCCCTGAAGCTGCTGGCCATAAAATAGAGAAACGTTGGTCATTATACCCAGCAAGAAATCTAGTTGTCAGATGTTTAAACTGTCCTCAGTTATGAACATGTTTTATATCATATAATCTATAAAGCAGAATGTTAAACTCACTCCCAAAGGTGCCATCAAGCAGAGAGATGGAAATACAAACTTAGAGTGTATTATTAAATGACTACAGCAATGCAGCTGGTATCACTGCTGGATCTGATGAAAGACTTCATTATTTGATTTGATGGGTATGATCTGAGAAAATAAACACGGCACACATTTAATGGTTGTTATGCAAACCTGTATGCAAACATGCTGTTTGTTATTGATTTCTGCTGATGTGTCACGTCAGCCTGAAGAATGGATGAAAAAAGCTTGAGGGTTGGTCTAAAGTGTCCCAACCACTCACTATGGAGTGGAATTTACCTACCTGGTCTTATGAGGACCAATCGCCTAAAAAGAACAATGAACAAAAATTATAATTCAAAAAAGGTCAGACCACAAATGATTAGACCTCAAAGTCGATTTCCTGTCATTGAGTCAGCAGAAGAGCTTCAGGTGTTGGAGGATTTCCTTGGCGTTCACAGTAAAAGCTCAGATAACTGCCATTCACTAGAAGAAAGGCAGAGGTTTGTAGTTGAACTTCTAGCACATAATCTAACCTTTGACTGTACATGGGAGCTGGACTGACTGGCTCCTCCCTCCTGGCGCTCTAAACAGGAATTGCCTGCCGGTTCAAAGAAGCCCATGGCCTTTATAGGGAAAGAGCTATTACTCTATCATTCTATTGGTCAGAATAACAGCTTTTTTAACATGTTCTTGATTATCCCCATTAATTCAAGTTATTAACTGGCCAACCGGATGCCTCAATAAAAGTAGGTGGAGCCTACAGGCCCTCACATCCAACGTTTCAAGTGCTAGGAGCGTGGCCTTCCAACAAGCTTACTGCTGACTGGCAAGAGTGTTTGCAACAAAAACGTTGACTCAGACCTGCTGACTGACATCCAAAAATGGCTATTTTCTTAATTTAGTCAGAAATTAGACCATTTTTTATAGATGATGTCACACTCGGTCCAGTTCCCAGATGCAGTCAATGGTTCTAATTAAAAGACAGCAGATACACTAAACTGGAACAACAGTAGGACGAACACTGAAGCTTTTTTTTACCTCCTTTTCTAGGAAAATCTGCTTAGTGTGTCTACACCCGGTCAATATTGCTCCAATTTGTCCACGGCCTGTAGGTTTTGGGTATGTGATAGAAAAGCTCAAATATTTCTTCAAAGGTTAAAGGTCAAAGGTCTACAAATCCATTATCTGATCCCTGATCTTTCAGGGTCACTGGAGCCAACCCAGCTCTATACACACGTATGTTATTTAAATGAAACAGTACAGTCAGCAAATGCTAAAAAACAAGTTTTATTTTCTCTTCTATAAAACATAAAGAAGCAAAGGCAAAGCTGGTGAAACTCATTATTTTCTTTTCACCTCATTTCCAACCTATAAACCTTTGCTGACAGGTGCAAATACTTTTTCGGTTCTCAAATAAAAAAAAAAAAAGAACTAGGATGGTACATTTGCTTACAGAAATGAACCATATCAAAAATAATTACGAATTTGTTTAGCGACGTGAAAAGACACCCTCCCTCCCCAGATTAACTCTTGTGTTGGTCTAGAATTGGGCAGTCTGGATCAGAATCCCTGAAGGAAGAAGCTGAAGAACCAAACATCACTGAGGAGAAGGTGGGTGACTTTATGCTGGTATTCTCCCCGGTTCTTGGTTTTGTGAGGACTGCAAGTGACATGTGTTGACATTTTTTTTTAATTTCCTTCTGTGCATTTTGTTGCTTTTGGACTGCCATAATACAGACAGAAATGCAAGTGTTTTTTGCAAAAAGTGTTTTGTCTTTACCTTTTGTTTATATTTGGACAAAAAAAGTTTTGTTTTGTGAGTCAAACTCTTTGTCGTATCAAGAGACTGAAAAATGTGTGATAATCACCTATTTTTCCTAAATTACTCTAGACTCCTATAGATCTAATGATTTTTGGTGTTTTAAAGTTAATGAATAACTAAAAAACATAAATAAATGATTTAGTTAAAATAGCAAAAATGCTCACTTTACCTATTAATTTGGCCCTCTCCACACTTTTAGTCGACTTTATCTACAATGTTTACTTGAAACTGACCATTTTTACATCTCTGCCTTCATTTGTTGTCTCTGTTTTATCATTGTTTTCCTAATTCAGAGAACAAACCATTGATTTGTTCTACTCAAAAATACTTCATTCAGAATAAAAACAAATCCTTTTTGGAGCCGTTTAAAGTTTATAAATCTGTTCCTCTGCTTCAATAGATGGAGGAGGTGACATTTTATGAGCCTCCATTTATTTATGGAGCACCAATTTAAATGGGAAATGGTGTATTCTTGTTTACTGCTTTTCTACTTTCTTCAAAGGTCCAAGGCGCTTTACAGTCCCATTTACCCACTGATGGCGGCTCCGCTGGCGAACACTGGTGTCAACCTTTAACTACCAGGAGCAATGTGAGGTTCGTGTCCAAGGACACCCCTCCTACTTAGATAAAAGCATAGAAGGTTAATGAGAAGGAAAATGCCAACAGAACTTTGCACAAAAAACTGTTTTTATATTCCTCTATGAGGAATTTAAAGCGCTCTGGTAAACATTTGAAACAACATCTAAAACTAAATCATCAGTCCGTGCTAAAACACTTTCTACTATCGTAATTCTTCAACCGTTTATGCATTTTGCGTAATTCCATCAGATTCTGAAGCGGAGAAGAGCAGCTTTGCAATGATATGCAACACGTAACCTTAAATTTGCTTTTCTCCACATCTGAATCTGCCGATTCACGTTGATTGTGGGTGCGGATGAAGACTTACAGTTGGTGTGTATAAATTAAGTGTCGCTAGTTACATCTTTGATATTGAAGTGTTAACAGTGGAACTTTATTACCAGTATTTATGATCTTTGAAATATCAAAATTCTTTAAACATTTAAGCACTTAATGTTATTCCAACTGATTCTGAAGCAGCTTTTTGCAAAACTTTACGATAAAGCTGGTTTTCGTCGAGTCAGAATCAGCTGATTTATGTTAACTGCGTAAATGATCGGAGAGTTACGGTAGGCCAAAGAGTGTGTCGCTGACGATATCTCTGGTGCTAATGGTTAACACCAGAGTTAGAGCTCCAGTCTGCCATCCTCCCAATCCTATTATTTAGAGGCATTGTAAAATTGTTCCCAGCCTCCGCTAATATCCCATCGTTCCTTTGTTTACACTCTTTTCCGCTAGCTTCCAACTCCAAGCTAACATTACTGAAGCAACAAAATGTACTAACAATATCGGAGCTATCCAGCCATAAAGTTTTGATTCATGACTTATACCAACCAGAGGATAGAGATAGTACATCCTTTGATCATAGTATTGTTTTCTCTTTCAGCCATGTCGGGGAACTCCTCATTCTCCAACGACTCCCATCTCCATCCACAGAATTCTTTCATCATGTCCTCGACCTACTTAATGTGCTTCATCGACACAACAAGCTCCTATCTCTGTACTGCATTTAGCATCATCAATGCCCTCCTCCTCCTCCCTCTGAGCATCTTCGTCCTCCATCTTGGTTTTCAGAAATGGCGGTCCTCATCCACAGCTGGAATGATAACTCACTCGGACTGCTTCACCTACCATGTGGCCGCCATGAACCTTCTGAATGTCTTTGGGAACACCCTTTCTGTTGGTGGTATCTATGTTGAGCATTTACACTTGATTACAGTGGGGTCCTTGATCTATTCCCTTACCTGGTATGGACAGATGTTCTTTCACGTACTCACTTGTGTGGAACGTTACCTGGCTGTGGTTCATCCTCTAACCTACCTGGGTCTGAGAGGTGAAAGAGGGGTTCGACTCAGAAGTGCCAGTATTGGTTGTTCTTGGCTCCTTTCTGTGGCGGGAATGTTTGTGGTGATTTCTGATGGTGTCTTCATCGTTGTGGACTTCAGCCTCCTGGTGGTGTCTCTTTCCGTCATTTGCTACTGCAGCCTTTCGGTTCTGTTTGTGCTGACTCGTCCAGGTCCGGGGGAACAAGGCACTCATGGAGACCGGGTGGATCCACTAAAGCACAGGGCACTGAACACCATTTTGTCGCTGTTGGGTGTTCTGTTGTTGAGGTTTGCCTTCAATCTGTCATGGGCTGTTGTTCATTTGTCAGGAAGGACTGAAGAGTGCGCCATGCTGATGAGTAGTATCATCTTTAATCTGCCATGCTGTCTGGCAGTGCCTCTGTTGTATCTTCACAGGCATGGGAATCTCAGGTTTTGCAAAGGCAGAGTCTAAACAGCATAAACATTATGAGTGTGTAAATCTCCATTCATGCCAAGTTTGTGTTCAGACGCAATTAAAGGTCCTGTAGTGCATTTTGAGCATTGAGTGCGGCTTAATTTTAAAGTAACTTCATTGCAACGTGAAGACACAATTTTTCCAGAATTGAACTATCTGAACTTTGGCGAAAACTTTTACGTTGTGTTAACTCATCTTTGGTAGTGACGTGTTGATGATGCAATCACTGGGTGGAGTCCAAAACCAACATTGTGGAGAATATGACTGTTTGCCACCTGAACTTTATGATATTTTACTTAGTAGGGTGGAGACAATAATAAAAAATGATCCCCAGTATTATTCTTGTTTTGACCTTTTATATTTGTTTCTTACTAATGCAGGATAGAAAACAGAGACGTTGTAGGTGCCATAACCGTTCGGCCTGGAACTCCCATTCTGGGTCCTTTCGACTGAAGGTAACGTCACACTACGGTAGCCCACTTGGACAAACTACGTAGCGTGGAGATCTGCTGGGGCTGTACAAATATTCATTTCACGTTCCCTTTTGTAACCTGAATTTTCCCTCATAAATTGTGTCTGACAATATTCTTTGTAATTTTTATAAAGAGATTTTGACACAATCCGCTTGTTATTCCAGCCGTGGCTGAAAATGTTGTCAGCACGGCTAAATGTTGTTGGTCCGGGCCCGTTCTGCCAATAATAAAGCACTGGGTGGACGGATTAAAAAAAACTATAAGCGAACGTGCATTTAGTAACAATCATACCAAAAATAAAAGCACGTTTAGAAGACAACCTCGCTTCATGTCGAAGCTCTGTTTGTTTACAACAGATTTCATGATATCTTCTTCTATGGTAGTATCACAATGTGTCGAGACCAATCCCTATCTGACATGTCATTGGACCAACCTACAGCCAATCACATAATGTGACATCAGCATTAGTCCCAGGACCCCGAAGGATCCCGAACGGATGTTCCAGGCCAAACGGTTATGGTTCCTACAACGTAAGCACCCTCATTCAGATGAAGCTCCTGCAGTAGATGGTGAAGCTCACCGTCCTGGGAGAATCTCAGAATGAATGGAGATGTTATTACCGATGCTTTTGCAGAACTCTCCCCAATAAATACACCAGATCTCTCAACATCATCCATGTCGTCCATGTAGCAATGAAGCCAAAACTTTTGGATGGTGGCTCCTCCCACACGTGGTGTTTGCAGCAGGTTTATTAACATATATTTAGACAAGCTTTAAACAGCAAATTTGATGTACATCAAAACACAAATTTACCACATTTACTGAGCTATAAGTATCGCTGAGGGGGCGACAGTGGCTCAGGTGGTTGAGCGGGTCGTCCAATGATCGAAGGGTCGGCAGTTCAATCCCCGCTCCCACCAGCCAAAATGTCGTTGTGTCCTTGGGCAAGACACTTAAACCCTCCTTGCCTCCAGTGTGGCCTCCACTGGTGTGTGAATGTGTATGGATGATCCCGGTGATGGTCAGAGGGGCCGTAGGCGCGAAATGGCAGCCACGCTTCTGTCAGTCTGCCCCAGGGCAGCTGTGGCTACATTAGTAGCTACCATCACCAAGTATGAATGAGGAGTGAATGAATAATGGACACAATGTAAGCGCTTTGAGCGTCTGGAAAAGCGCAGAAAAATCCAATTCATTATTATTATTATTAACAAAAATAAAAACTGTCTGTGAAGTAAGGTAGGTCAGGTCATGTCACGGTCAGGCAAGCAGATGAGAACCCAGATGTCCTAGGTATTTATCATCAAAGCACACAACTGAAAGGGACACAGCCACAGAGAACCAGGAATAACACGAAATGAGCCGACAATGAGAGTTCAGGTAGAGTTCCAACATGCACAATCAAATTTTTGAGCTTTTAAGTGTATTATAATGTTCATTTCGAATGAAAAACAACCCCCAAACAGTCTTATTTTTATTTTTTATTTAATTTAACAGGCCCTGTTAAATGCAATGTGGCTGATAGGAAAAGTGCAGGCAGGTGTGACGGCTCTATAGGATCCACAGGTGAGTGGGTGGAGCCACAGCCGGCCTGCACAGTAAAGGGCTCAAGTACCACTAAAGAAAACTAATCAAGCAAATCATAAGCAGCAGATTCTGTGAGGGCAGCAGGTGTTGACTGTGTGAGATGATGTCACATGTTTTGTGGTTATATATCAAACAACAGAAACCCCATTTTTTATTGATTGTCCCATGCAAATGACCTTTTAGGTTGATGGATGCAGAAGCTTGATGTCTGTTGTTGTTGTTGAGCTGTGTGAGCACACACAGAGGAGACGCAGCATCAGAGGGAGAAATGACCCAACTGAGAAACGCCATCTGTTCAGGTTTGCAACTTCACTTTCAACCTAAAGCAGCTGCAAGAGATTTAATCTGAACACGTGTTGAGTCAAAATGATTTATTGCATTAACAGAATCCGACAGGGAACTTTCACATATAACACTGGACCAGAAAGATAGCTTTACTTGTGTGCAGACATGCTCCTCTTACCACAGTGGCCCTTCGCTAAAGTTCGGTTTACTCTTCACAGTCTCGCTGTTTCTGGAATGTTTTTTGGTGCATTTTTGGTTTTTAGAGCGCATTGTGTTCCGTGCTCTGATTGGCTATAGACCATTATCAGTCAATCCACTGTACAGAATGCATTCAGTTGGTCAAATTTACATAAATAATTTTCATTCCACAATATTGGACTTATTTTTCCACGAATGTTTGAACTTTGAGAGTTTAAACAAAAAAGTCTGAAAAGTGTTCATCTCTGAGAAAAGTATGTAGTGAGGAGTTTTACAACCTCAAAACATCTAGAAGTATCGTAAAAAATAAAGACAACAACTTCACAAATTAATGCCACCAGGCAGTAATCATGATAATCCTCCAACATCTTGTGGATTAATAACTGCCCCACACACACCACTTCTGTGACCATCCTCCAAATTTCCTTAACCCTTGTCCCCCTTTCTTTTGTGCCCTGAACCCCCCCCCACACACACACACATTCCTTTCTTTCTTTTCCGTTTGGTTATAAAAGGATACAAATGTGATCACTATAAATAAAGTTTAGCTTAAATTACAGAGGGGGTTTATACAAATACACACATTGTGTGTTAGAAGATCCACAACCCCCTGTTGTTAAAGTAAAATACGTCCAACACAAGAGGCCTTCAGCTCTCATCTGACTGCTCAGCTGTTGGACAGGACCATTAAAAAAACTAAAATAAACCAAACTACTTAATGAATTTCCTCAATCACTGTTTTTTATACCGTGACTCCCGTGGTAAATGAGGGATTTCTTTGTCCAGCAAAATGATCTGACTGAGGAAGGTAAAAACTTCTCTGATTATGAAATATACAGCCTGAAAAACCAGCCAATCCATCTTACCTCAACATTCTTAAGTCTGTGTCTTTACAACATGTTAAATAAATAGTTTTGAGAAGAAATACCCTGTAAAGCCCACTGCATCAAAGACAGAATACTCAATTCTTTTGGAAATAAGATATTGTTTTTATAAAAACCTTTGAAGTCCACAAACAAATTGCAACATCAATTTCTTGTGAGATATTGATTGTATCAATTACGATAAGCGCCTTATTCACCCACTGTCTCAAACTGGATCCACACATTTTTAACCTGGTGTAGCTGTTTTATAAAGATTTAACTGTCAACATTTTTTTTCATTTTGCAAATACAGCAAGTAGTCATCTATAAAGTGAATGATAGATGAGTTATCCTCACTGTAATGTTTTGAAAAACTTTTTACCGCCAAAAGGGTTTTTGAGAATTCAAGGAGGCAGTCATTTTGAAATGAACAGGGAGAGTCTTGTTGCTGCCCCTAGTGGAATGCTGATGAACTGCAGGGCAGAAAACACATTCCGTGTTACATTTAATTTGTTTTTAACCCTTGAGAACCCAACAGCAATTGTCCTCACAGATTTTAAATTGTAGGGTTTTTTTGTTCATTTTAGGGAGCATCAATTAACAGGAGCCAAAAAATAAAAACACGCATTAAAAAAATTACAGAAAACAAATCAAATCAAACAAATAAACCAAAATATTTGGGGCGGTGTTTGACTCCGTGGGTTCTCCAGGGTTATGAAAAGCTTGGATCATGCAAATGAGATAGGGGTCTCATAAATGTTTGTATCACCGAATTGGAAACCTTTTGGAAGAGACAGAACACATTTACTGCAGTTCTTCATCAACCTCAAAGATCCCCTCCTCATCAGCAGTAGCCACTCAGACACCAAGTCATTCATGTACTTCTCAGCCTTCTTCCATTAATATCACGGAAATGTGATATGAGTGGTCGTTTAGTGTTTACAGAAAAATTGTCAGTCAATGCATTTAGAACTCACATGTTTCGGTTCTTATCAGTAATCTAATTCATGTTCTTTATCTTCAGATATACGTCTCTGTCCGCCAATTGAGTCCGAAAATCTTTTAGACTCCACCAACTCCTCCTCTTCCGGTCATGAGTGCCTCTTCAGTGGAGCTCCCCTCTACATCTACTCTTCGTTGGCTGTCACTAACGTGGCTGTCCTCCTCCCCGTTTGCATCTACATCGGCACCTATGGCATCAGAAAATGGCGTCAAAACCGCTCCTCTGCAGCAACACTGAGTCACTCCGACTGCTTCCTGTACCACATGGTCATCATTGAGATCATTGGGATCTTCAGGTGGTTCCTCAACTTTGCCGCCATAATAATAAACAGTCCAAACTTTTTGCGACGGGTGAAGGTTTTGTTTTTCTTTACTTATTACGGAGAATTATATTTCCATCTTCTGACGTGTGTGGAGCGCTACCTGGCCGTGGTTTATCCCATCACCTACAGAAACCTGAGGAATCAATGTGGGGTCAGAATCAGGAACGGTAGCATCACATGCGTCTGGCTCCTTTGCTTAGCAGGGACAGCGCTTATGTTGAATAAAGAAAGGGGCTCCTACCTGGAAAGCATCATCTTGACAGTCACCCTGATCATCATCTCTTTCTGCAGCGTTTCTGTGCTTTTGGCTTTGATCCGTCAGCCTCCTGGAGATCAAGTTGGGACCAAGGAAAGGGTTGATGAATCAAAGCAGAAGGCCTTCCACACCATGTTAGCTATACTGGGAGTGCTGCTGATCCGGTTTTTGGGGGGGATATATTGGGTTTATGTTAAATTTACTGGAGATGGAATCAACTGTTTCTTGGAGAGCACTGAGGTCGTGTTTAACCTGCCCAGCAGTCTGGTCCTACCGCTGCTTTTCCTGCAGCGAAAAGGGAAATGTTTACCAAAAAGAATCATTAAAATGATAAAGATCAAATAAGGACGATCACAAAGGACACTGACGTGGGCGAAAGAATATTTTCAAAATGTCTTTGTTTGTTAGTTTATTTTTTATGTTTAAAAAATGTCTTTTGCATTCCTTGGTATGACTCGGCCTGGATTTGAATTTACAATCTTCCAGTCACAGAGTGGACACTCTACCAAAAGGCCACTTAGCTGGTGCAATGTGTATAAAAGTGTAAAATATTCATTGTTTTGTATTTGGGCTGCAACCAACTCAAGCTACACAGGTGTAAAATCTGTTAATATTCCCTGTTAGAGGTATAGTCAATACAGTCTGTAGACAGCAGTGTTGTGTTTACCTTTGGGTTTTAGGATTTATCTTCTCTCGACATTATGTTTTTATGTAGCTGTTTTACTTTCACCATGTTGTGTTTTCTTATTGGAAATAAATCATAACTGAATTGAGCATAAATCGATGTGCAGGTGGTAATTTTCTAAAGATGGTCTCCAGGCTGTCACATTCCATGTTTTATCTCATAATCTGTTTGACTCTGGACACTAATTTTATATTTATGTCGTAGATTGTTAATGTTGTTTATTATCTCCTTTTTTTCAATAAAGTTATGGTAATAACTCAATTTTGACAAGTATTAATGGGTGAAAACTTGTTTGAATTGAAAAAACAAAACAAAAAACTTTATGAATTTATTCCCGCACAAATTTTGGGATAAAAGGTGTTTTTCCCCTCCTTTTATAGTCATTTTTTAGTCATTTTTATAGTCATAGTCGTAGAGACGTGCAGCTGCATCTTAAAGGAAGCGCAGGTGTGTCTTCCCGTTCCTTTGAGGCTTCTATGGACACATCAAGGGACATCATAAAAATAGAACATACTAGTGTTGTGCGTGTCATAAGTGCACCGTGAAGTACTCATAGTTATACACCCTTATGAGGTGCGAATGCACCCTAGATCAGACAGCAAGTTCCCAGATTTCCAGGGAATAGTCCAGATTCTCACATCCCACAAGTGCCCACCTGATGCCCACCCAAATGCATAGGCTGCCCCTGAGAGAAGGATTTGAGCAAATGCCCTCAAAGGATATTTAGGGCAATTGTGAGAGGTCATAATTTTTGGAGAGGCGCAGATGAGAGGCATATAAAGTGAGACGCAGAGGCTGCCAGCAGGAACAAACAGGGACAAGAAATGGTAGACATACTGAGTGGCCCAGCCCAGAGGAACGGCCCAAAGACCACGTTAATGATCCGCGGCTCAGACATAAAATGACTGAAAATGACCATTTTCAAAGTGTAGTAAGTTTGTCCATCTTTATCTGTGGTCCCTGGAAGACTTAAACCATTGTTGGAAAAAAGCAGGTTAAAGCTATTTATACACAGTAAAACAAACAGTAACTATCGTTGTAGAGCAGCTATACTCACACATTAGGGAAGCTTTGGCCCAATTTCAAAAGGGAAGATCTACCTCAGACACAGGTAGAGTTGTTATGTCACTCAAAACACCATTATCAATCAGGGCTTCACTTAGAAGTAATAGTTAAACAGTTCAACCTTCTTCTCTGCCAATCAAAATCATATCTTAAATTCATGGTTGTCCCTGCTTCACCTCGTTCTAAACGTCCTAAATGATTTGTCATTGTCTGGACTATCGTCTGAGTCTATCCCACCAGGACGCAAGATGTCATCGGCCCAAGGCCTAAGCGCCAAAGAATATGGACTTCTTTCAAGAACTTTGATCTGTCTTGGTACTGTAAATCTCTCCTTATTAAAATACAGAGGTTGATCTTTGTTGACTGTCAGTGGTGATAGATTGCTCTGAATCCATAGGGGAATAATCCCCAGTTTGAAAACATTTAGTAGTATGTGACATTACCTGTTTGAGGCCCCAAACCTGCAACGACATGTGCACGTAACTTTTGATTATGGATTAGGCAAAACAGAAAATGTTCATGAATGTCCAATTGTTTTGTATCACAATGTTCTTTTTATGCAAACCGACAATATTCAAATCAATTCCATATGTGGAGTATTTGCTCCACAGGTGGAAGAGATACAGAATCATCAGGGATGAGACCGTGGACCGGAGAAAACTCAAACTGACAAGGTTGGTGCTTCAGTTTTTTAAAAACTCTATAAACATAACAAATTCAAGGTTAAACAGGAATAAAACAGTAGTTAAAGTGAAATGTAGGAGTAGTATTTACTATGCAGTAGATGGTGATCTATTTGCATATATAAATCAAACAGGGGTTTGACTTCACCATTTATTTAATTAGATTAGATTAGATTAGATTAAATAAAACTTTTTTTATCCCACAATGGGGAAAATCAATTGTTTTTTTAAAAGATCACTTACAATCATCAGCCACTAATGCTATAAATAAAATGATCTAATGTAAATAACTAAAGACGTGCATAAATAAAATCACCTGGAATTAGGCAATTTAGTACCTGTTAGAACTGATTTAAACTAAAAATCAACCAAAAGTAAAACTCAAAGTGGGCCAACTTGCTGTAAAAGAAAGAAGAGATTTGCTTTTGATTATACTGTGCTCCCTTGCTATTTTGCGGTTCACCTCATTTCAATAAAATAATCTCCTTTGGCATGACCAGCATGGTGTGTATTTTTTTTTTCAGAAATGGATTTCTACTCTCCATCCTCAAATGAGACCTTTCTTTTCTCAAACTTCAGCAATCGTTCAGAACACGAGTGCCTCTTTAGTGGAGCTCCCCTCTACCGCTACGTCTACTCTTCGTTGGCTGTCACCAACGTGGTTGTCCTTCTCCCCCTTTGTATCTACATCGCCAACTATGGCATCAGAAAATGGCGTCAAAAACGCTCCTCTGCAGCAACAATGAGTCACTCCGACTGCTTCGTGTACCACTTGGTCATCATGGAGATCATTGGGATCTTCAGATGTTTTCTGAGCTTAGCTGCCATTGTAAAGAAGAGTCCAAGCTTATTTGAACAGGGGAACATCCTGTTTGCTTTACCCTATTATGGTGAAACCTTCTTCCATCTTCTGACGTGTGTGGAGCGCTACCTGGCCGCGGTTTATCCCATCATCTACAAAAGCCTGAGGAATCAACGTGGGGTCAGAATCAGGAACGGTAGCATCGCCTGCGTCTGGCTCCTTTGCTTTTTTGTGGGGATGATGCTGATGATGATAGTAGGCATCAGCATCTTTGTGGACGCCGTCCTCTTGACTCTCAGCATGATCATCATCTCTTTCTGCAGCGTTTCTGTGCTTTGCGTTTTGGTCCGTCAGCCTCCTGGAGATCAAGCAGGAAACAAAGAGAAGGTTCATGATTCAAAGCGGAAGGCCTTCTACACCATTTCAGCCATTCTAGGAGTTCTGCTCATCAGGTTCTATTGGGCTGCCACTTGGATTATAGCTGACTTGTTGGGTTTGGAAGTTGAGTGTGTTATGGAGAGTATGGAGGTGTTGCTCAACCTGCCCAGCAGCCTGGTTTTGCCTCTGCTTTTCTTATACAGAGAAGGAAAATTAGTACCATGCAAGCCACAGGCCTGAGGCGGAGTCATTTGCTTGCAGTACAAAAGAAAAAAAATAATTACAAAATAAAAACAATTTTTGCAAAACAGGTAAACTATTAAGGATTAAGTCCAATCAACCAAAATGAAGCCCACAATCTTGTATAAACATAAATTCTCAGTAAACTGTTGATGAACTCAAACATTAGCTGTATCTACATGGACAAAATATATTGGATTTAAAGCCTGATCAGAATAAAAATGCTTTATGTAAACACTCCGTTCAGAATAATCTAAATTGATCAGACTCATTCGGGTTTCCTTCTGATTGGGACGGGTGGGTTTTGCCGATTGTTAATCTGCACTGGTTGTTGCGTGGATGGCGTGTGGTCGGACAGGAGCTCCTAGACTACGGAGAGTCATGTCTCTGGTGTCTCTGAGCAGGGGAGGGTCTGTCCAAGGCTGAATCTTGTTGTAGGTCCCTCTTATTAAACTAACACTAACCTTTCCTCTGGGTTCGTACCACCAAGACAAAAGTTCAGTGTCTGGTCGCGTGTATTTAGTCAATTATGTCCAAATAGACACTTTAAAAATAATGATAAAAAAAGTACGTAGTCATGTCTGTTTACAACATAACATAATTTGCTACTTCTTCTTCTTCTTTACGGCTGTCTGGTATTTTAGATACTTCTGCATGTGTCAAAACGATTTATTCTGCCTCAAACGTATCGGATGTCGGAAATGTTTGTTCTAATCTGGTACATTTTTAGGACCCGGGTACACAGTTCAATTGTAATCTGATTTTTGATCAGATTAAAGACATTTTGTCCATGTACACACAGCTATCGTTCGTGTTTCGTGATCAGTTTGTTGCTGTGTTATGTTGCTTTTTCAGTTGTGTATCCACAATGTTAATGCCTGTCTTCATTTTATTGCTGTCTTCATTTTATTGTTGTCTTTGCATGTGGAAACTTTGTGGTTTCCACATGCAAAGTGATCTAATCTGAATTAAACATGGACAGACAGAGTGATGCACTTTGAACGCTTCTTACTTGCAGATAGTAGAGACCATGGAAAGGTCTAAAAGTCTTAAGTCTTGCTGCCGTGTATTCATAGGAAAAACATATAAACACATAACAATTTGGCTCAAAGATTATGACATAGGAAATGAAATGATTTATGAAAGAACTATTTTAAATAACGTTGTATGTCAAGCTTCTTTTTTAGTGGTAGGTAAGTTGATCTGGACACTAGAAGGGGAAATTATGTTAAAATGCTCTTTGTCGACTACAGCTCAGCATTTAACACCATAATTCCCTCCACACTCACCACCAAGTTGGAGCACCTGGGACTCAGCCCATCTCTGTGTCAGTGGATCTCCAATTTCCTAACTGGCAGACCACAGGCAGTAAGGATGGGCGGATATGTCTCAGCTTCCATCACTCTCAACACTGGAGCCCCTCAGGGTTGTGTTCTGAGCCCTCTACTGTACTCACTGTACACGTACGACTGCGTGGCGTCAACCAACTCCACCACCATCATCAAATTCGCTGACGACACCTTTGTGGTGGGCCTGATCACTGATAATGATGAGACGGCCTACCTGAAGGAGATTGGACATCTGGAAGACTGGTGTGAGAGGAACAATCTCCTCCTAAATGTCAGCAAGACAAAGGAGTTGATAGTGGACTTCGCCACAAAGCAGAAGAGGAACTACCAGACCCCCGTCATCGACAAGAGCCCAGTGGAGAGAGTGAACAGCTTCCGATACCTCGGTGTCCACATCACACAGGACATGTCATGGTCCTGTCACATCAACACTGTAGTGAAAAAGGCCCGGCAGCGTCTTTACCACCTTAGACGCCTGAGAGACTTTAGACTGCCCTCTGTGGTGCTTAGGAACTTTTACTCTTGCACCATAGAGAGCATCCTGACGGGAAACATCACAACCTGGTTCGGGAACAGCACCATGCGGGACAGACGAGCTCTCCAAAGGGTGGTGCGCTCAGCTGAGCGCATCATCCACACCGAACTCCCTGACCTACACTCAATCTACAGCAGGCGGTGCTGGACCAAGGCCAGGAAGATAACAAAGGACCTCAGCCACCCCGACAACGGACTGTTCTCGCTGTTGCGGTCAGGAAAGCGATTCCGCTCTCTGAAGGCTAACACAGAGAGACTGAGGAGGAGCTTCTTCCCCCAGGCGATACGGACTCTTAACCAGTAATCATGGACATTATACACACAAGCCACTTTCACATGTCACTTTCAGAGCATATTTGCACACATTCGGACATTCTGTTTTTATGCTCTTATATTTGTATATTCATATATTTTTATATCTATTTTCCTATTGCTATTGATAATTTTCTTGTTTGAGGTCGCGGGCGGTCGCCTAAGCATTTCACTGCACATTGTACGCTGTATGATTGTGTGTGTGACAAATAAAATTTGAATTTGAATTTGATCAAGCTTTATTTAGTTTTGCACTCTTGTCGTCTTTTGATAACTTTTGGGGTGGGTGGAGTGAACTTGTGTGCTGGTCCCACAGAAAGCTTTACTGTTGTGATCTAGAAATCACCAAGAATAACCACGCAGTGACTATATGTTTTTATAGATCATAATGGCTGACTTTGAGCTAAAATTATAGGCCTTAAATAGACTTTGTAAAATGTACATAGTAAGTTCATGGTTCAGGTTACTAAATTAATATCAATCAGTGAACAACAGATGTAGTTTTTTTTTTATATTTTGTCTATTTGCTTATTTTAGTTACTGTGCACAGAATTTCTGGTTTGAATAAATTTTATAAATTTGGATTGGCTCTGACCTTTACCAGCCAACAAGTGTACATAAAGTATTGAAAAATCCCAACATTCCTTTGGCATTATGTATTTACTGTACTGTATATAGAAACCACGTATTTGTACTTTCCTTGATGCAAATGAAGTAACAGAGATAGAAAGACAATGGGGGTGGAGCTAAAGGAAAAGCTTCAGTCTGTTTGATGTCTAAAAGCAAAGACGGTACAGAGGAGAAAAGTCATGATAGGTTGGTATCTTATCTTATCCTTTTAAAGTCAAAATACACAGGAATGTGAAAGGATTCAGTGAGATACTAGTAAAAAGATCATTTGATTGTATCGGTTTAATTTCAGAAATATCAGTGAACACAGCAGCTCCGGCAAGAGAAAACTAGTGTTTCAGGACATTAAAAATGTCCTTATCAGACATCTTCGATTTTAGAAATGAACTATTTTCAAAAGCTTTTCTTAGAATCTTATTTGCTGTTTGTGCAAGTAAATAAAAAACAGACCGTTAAAAAGTATCAACAATAAAAAAAACACTAAAAACTGGTGTAAATGACCTAAAAAGTGATTTTCTTTTCTTTCTTTCTGGTGCACCTTAGACCAACCAACTCTAGATAAAAAACGTAATATGTAAAAACATGCCTTGTTTTTTTTGTTTCCTGAATTGTCGTGGGTCCCACCAGGGAATAATTGGGCAGAGGCGCTGAGGTGAAAGTATTCTTGTTTTAATCAAGAACAGAGCACACCACTTGCTCCACAAAGGCTGACCAACATCGATTACTCCACTCCAACACTCCAAATTCTCCTCTCAAACTCCCACACTGACAGCTGCATCTGGTTCTCTTATCAATGGTAAGCCCCTCCTTCTGGGCGTTGCTCTCCATCAGTCCCAAGAGAGAGGAAAAGAATTTACAAAGTTCAAAACAGAAATAAACATACTGAAATAAACAGTTTCATTCAAAGAAACCTTGTGTGTTCATCACAAAGAGATTCCAATGAACCTTAATAAAAATAGATACAAACAGTGAAAGCCACGTCACATGACCCGGTGTGTCAATGACCAGGGATGTCCGCTGCCGGGTTACTTCCGGGGACAAACAGACGCTAGTGTTAGCGTCGTGTGTGCTTCGTGTAAATGTATGCGCAAGGATTATGAATCGGTAACCCAGCGTGCACTCAGGGCTACCTGCAGGGGGATAGGGACAGAATGAAAAGGGTAAGTTGATGTAAATGACGTGTTTACGGGTCCGTGCATGCGCGTCAATGCGCACGTGGGTGTGTGCGAGCGTATGTGTGTGCCTGCAGCGGCAGCTGATGGTTTCACACCGTCACATGAATATTCTGCTACCGTGAATGGCAGAGGGATTTGAGGCAGCTCTTTCAGATGTGTCCCTGAAGAGGTATTATGGACATGCCTCATCGTGAGGAATCCCAGGGGAGACCAAGAACTGGTGGGACTATGTCCCTTGGCTAGCCGGGGAGCGCCTTGGAGTTCCGCGGGCAGAACTGTAGAACGCTTCTGTGTATAGGGGAAGTCACGGGGAATGCTGCCTCCATGACACAGCCACAGAAAAAGCAGGAGAAGTTGGATGGATGGAAAAAAATGTATAAAAATTAAAGTTGACAAACAGTCAAATAATCTTACTTTAAAGTCAAATTCTCACTCTTCAGAATATATTTGATAATTCCAAATAAAGTACCGTATTTATGCTGATGGTCTAAACCAGGGGTCGGGAACCTATGGCTCGCGAGCCATATATGGCTCTTTTGATGGTCGCATGTGGCTATCCTTTTTTTTTTTTTTTTTCATTAGACCAGTCCTTCTCGTGCGCGATGCGATGCCAGAGGCGTGCAGCAGTAGCGGTGCTTGGAGAGAAAAATCTGCGCCAGCACTCAGTTTACTATTATCTACTATTTCACAGAATTTATTCCAGCAGGAAACCTATTAATTGCCGTGCCTAAACCTGCGCGCTCCCGTCTCTGAGAAAGAGCGCGCAGATGCAGGCACGGGATGTGAGGAAGAAAGCAGAGGTTGGGGGGGGAGGCAGCAGGTGAATCTTGTAGGGATTGTAAAAACGTAAAACACGCTGCCCGTCACTCACTGCAGTGTGTGTTTGTCTCCACGTCTGCATGTGAGCAGTGTTTCTACATCTACAGAATATTCAGACCTACGATCACGTTTAAAGTCTCAATCGCCTGCATGAAGCAGAAACTCACCACGGATCAACCAGACTAGACCATCAGCAAAACCACCACAAGAAATACTCATCATTTATTAGCAACAGCATAACGATGTTATTAAAAAGAATCCACAGACTTATTGTACTTTAAAAATGTTGAAATGACATCAAATGCACATATTAACTTGTATATTTAGTTTTAAACATATTGTAGTGGACTGAGTTGGGTCCGCTGTTGGGCCGCGTTAAAAGTTCTGGAGTTCAACAAACGCATCAAGCAGAGATCTGATTGGCTCTCAGTTCTGTCGCTCAGCCTGTTGTTAGGTAGTTTGGACCAATGGGGTTCAGCTATGGGCCGAATAAGGGAAATAGGAGCGCTGGAGCGGGAGCAGGGGGATATAAAGTGGGAAAAGCGCTCTGGTCTCAGCGGGAGAGATTGAGGAGTTGCTGAATTAATTGTACGGCGTTTGTTGCGGTCAACAGTAACCAGAATAAAGAACCTTAAAAGAGGTTACCTCTCCGTGCCTCAGTGTGGGAAAGGGACGCAACATAGTTGTATGGCTCTTTCGAAATTACATTTAAAAATAAGTGGCGTTTATGGCTCTCTCGGCCAAAAAGGTTCCCGACCCCTGGTCTAAACCAATGGTTTTTTTTTTAGTAATCACTTTTTTTTTTAGCTTTTACATTTAGGAACTGCATAAACTTGCTCAGAAACTTGCTTTATTGGGGCAATTTGTCTAGTTTTATATGGTCCTTTAATAAGAATTTTTATTCATATACAGCTTCTTATTTTTTCAGAAATGATGGAAAACTCTGCATCCTTCAATGACTCTGGCCATCTCTGGTTTGGATCTGCGTTGCTTCATTGTCAAGCCAAGCTCTGTCATCATAACTATGTACATTGTCAGTAACACTGTCGTCTTGGCCCCACTTTATGTCATCATCCTTCGCCATGGCCTCCAGGACTGGCAGCAAAAGCGCTCCACCTCTTCTGCCGCAACACTGAGCCACTCAGACTGCTTCACCTTCCATCTGGCTATGATGGAGCTGATGGGAGTTCTGGGGTTAATCCTTATGCTTGTAGGAATCTATCAGGAACACTTTTCTCTGTTGCTTTCTGGATTTATTTTGACATCTTGTAATTGGTATGGACAAACGTGGTTTCATGTCCTGACGTGTGTGGAGCATTTTCTAGCGGTGGTTCATCCCATCCTGTACATGACTCTGAAAACTGAAAGAGCTATCCGAGTCAGGAAGGTCATCATTGGCTGCATCTGGATGCTTTGCTTTCTAGGATTTGGTTTTATCAGCATAAGTTACAACTTGTTCCTCTTTAACTACTCCTTGTTGATATGTTCCATAACACTCATTACCTTCTGCAGTCTCTCTGTTCTCAGAGCTTTGGTCCGACCAGGTCCAGGGGGACAGGCAGGGCGCAGGGAGAGGATGGACCAATCAAAGCAGAAGGCCTTGTGCATCATTTTGAGCATACTTGGAGTGCTGGTTTTGAGGTTTACTGGGTCTCTGTTGTGGACCGTAATCTTGACATCACACATAAGTAATGGGTGTTTGATCATGGCGTGTGTGGCCTGGTGTAATACTCCAAGCAGCTTGGTTTTACCGCTGCTGTTTTTGAATAAAGCAGGAAAATTACTGTGTCTTATAAAATGACCAAAACAGTCCAATGAGTTTTAAGTGTACGAGAACCAATAATGCTAAACGAAGAGGCGGTTGTTATTTATTGGAGATGCCAGTCACTAATCGCACAGTGTCTTTATGTTATTTCTAGGATTGGACACACCATCTTATCCAAATGAATGGGAAGGTGTGTCCGAACTTTTGGTCTGTACTGTATAACAGATGATTTTGACGCAGAAAAATCAGCTACACATTGGTCAGAATCAGCTGATTAATCACATGAAAGGTCAAAGAGCGTGTGGTGTTATAGGATTAATGTTTTCATATAGAATGGTTATTGCTAACCCAGGCCCAGCCTGTCCTATCTGGAAGTTCTGCTTTTGGCTTTGGTTTAACGTCATAGGCCCTTCCAGACCCAACCCTCTGCATTTATCTGGATCAAGGACTGGTGCAAAAAAACATTATATTGTGACTCGTTGTGGTTTCATAAACTTTCTTTTGAAATATTTAGATATTTATTTATAAATTACCATGTTTGTCTAATAATTTTTTTAATGGATTAATTATAATATTACAGTAAATATCTTAAAAGTTTCAGTAAAAATTGTTTTACGTTTTGGCAGAAAATGCTGTAAATATTCTTTTTCAAACTTTCATTTCTTTTTTGACATCTAGCGAGTGTTTGTGATTTTTTGAATAGGCCACTATGAGTTCAAGAACAACAACACTGAGTAATTTGAATAATGCAAAGCTTTGTCTGCATTTTAGAAACTATGGCAACAGCACTCACTGCAGGCAAACTGTGGTTTATAAAGACGTTGTGTTTATAAAGTATTAAAAACATCTCTATGGGAGAGCTGGATTTGGACGTTTTGTCTGCCTCAAATTGAGACATAACTTGCCTAGCTGGACCTGTTGGAGACCTTTTCTGCCGTCTTTAGTTTAGAGCACCAAGGCCTTGTTTAAGAAAGAAATTGTAATCTACCCACTTAATGATATTAGTATTTTGTGGAGAAGGCTCAAAAGAGATCAAGTTATAGTTACAAGATTAGGTTTTTATTTGTATTTATTAAATAATCAGTTAAGTAATGACTAAATCAGTTGAATCAAATGGAAAGTGAGGACATGCAATAAAAATGTCCAGAACTGTCATGGCCTTCCAGTTCTTCTGGTTGTTTTCTATTCTCTTTTCAGCTGGAGTGGATCAGCTGATTGAAGGGCTGACACTAACCTTCTGACAGAAACCGCTGTCTAGCAATCAATCGATTTGTATTCCTAACATCAGATCCGAATGATCAGTCTGAGGCACAACTAATTCAACCAATACCAATAAAAATAGCTTAATATAAGATAAATTGATAATAAAATAAAATCAAACATTTGGAAAGTGACATAGAGGTTTATGTAATCATAATGTAAAAGCGGACAACACACATGATGACAGCAAAAACTCCATCATTCCAGTCCAATGTGTGGAAACACTTTGACTGTAGCAAAGTCATGTGACCATCCAGTGTGCTAGAATGTTCTAAGAATGTTCCATTTGGATTCTTTGGATGTGGAAAAACAACAATGGATTTGACATTCATTCTTGTTTACTTGGTTGTTTGGACACATATTTTATTTACACTTGATGATCTTAAAGAAATCCAGGAATCTGGAAAACTTCACTGTTCAGTAGCAGGAATTTCTCTCTGAGTCTCACAGGTTGAAGATTTTAAGTTCAGTGAATAGGATAATTCAAAATGAACCAAAATAAACTATGAACCAGAACCAACCACAAAGCAGCCACCAATATTGAACAGAATTGTTCTCAAAACGAATCGTCACACCCCTACTAGCAATGCCAACAAAGTTATATACCTCAACCGCTGGTCCGTCAATGGGTTGTTGCATCCAGTTTTCTTAGAGGCATCCTCAGTCTCCATGTTTTGGTTACCGTGTTGCAACTCGTACCGCTGTGTGTGGTGGTCTTGAGTTTGTAACAGGAATGTTTAAGAAAAAAGTAATACATTAGTAGCATAAGCTGAATAAGTTCCACCCAGTCTGTATGAGATTCACCCTAAAGCAGAGCTCAGTGCTACAACACCTCACAGCGAGCGCTTTAATTCAAACAGAAAATATGTTAAGTACAGACATTTTGAGGATAAGAACTGAAATAATATATAAACTGATTTTTTTAGTACAGATACCAGAGACACATATTTTGTTTTATTCTTGTGGTGAAATGACACTAAAGAATGCTGATAAACTGACATTTATTTTTTTATTACTATACATGTCATGATGACAGTTGACGTTCTTTCTTCCCTAAAACACATTTCAGCAAGAAGCCAAAACCACTAAACTGACCAAAACTTGTCCAGATTATGTGCACCCGCCCAAATGCCTGCAAAGTCCAATTGAGTCAGGAACTGTCCAATCTGGCAACACTGGCCTTGCCATGTCACCTTATAATAAATAGAGTTTTTGTGCTTATAAATGTGTATTTCATCATATCATGACTGTGCTGCAAGCGTATTTAAATGTGAAGCCTTATCCTATGCCCCCACTTCTTATCTATGCTTAATAATCTAAAAGAGAGAGACTCTTGAAGTCTAACTACATTATTATTTTCTTGGGTTTTGTCCAGAAAATTTTAAAGCAACTGCTCCAAAAACAACTTTTTTAAAATGTGTAATAAAACCTGCCTTCTGGAGAAAGAGGAGCGGTAAAACCAAGCTGCTGGGAAGATTTATCCAGTACTTAAAAGACATAAGTGTACAGTTCATCTTCTGTCCTGACATATATAACACAGTCCAAATCAAACCCCAAACAAATCTAACAATAAAGATGGCCAGGATGGTGACAATGGTGTAAAATGCCCTCCTCTTTGATTGGTCAATCCCTTTACTTCTTCCCCCCTGTTTTCCAAGGCCAGGGTGATTCAGAGCAACAAGCACAGAAAAACTGCAGAAGGAAACGATGCACAAAGGGGCTACAGTAAAAATGATGCTTACAAAAAAGGCAACAAATTCTATTCCCTCTAACAGACAAGTCACTGTTGTGTCAAGAACCCAGATGCAGCCAAAGCCAATGTTTCGGATTTTGATCGATCTCTCGTTCTTCAGATTCAAATATGTGACGGGGTAAACCACGGCCAGATAGTGGTCCACACATGTCAGAGTGTGACAGAACATCTCCCCAACAAACACAAATGTCAACAGACTTAAACCTGCTATGAAGACTGGGCCGGGCTGCTCGCTGAAGGCAGTGCAAATGTTAAGAACACATGCAACGCAGCCAAACAGCTCCATGATGGCCAGGTGGACGGTGATAAAGTCCGAGTGGCTCATGGTGGCGGCAGAGGAAGTGGAGTGTTTCTGGAGGCCGTGATGGAGGATGAAGATGCAGAGAGGAAGAAGGAGCACGATTCGGATTACATTGACTGCGAGAAAGTTAGATTGTGCTCGTTCAATGAAGCAGTAGATGTCGACGTTAATTGGAGTAGACACGTCATTCCAGTAGGACAGGTTTACCGACATGTCTGGAAGAGAGAAAGAAACTACTTGCTGAAAACATTTCTGCAGACCATTTGTTGGATTGCTTAATTTCTACAGATAAGCAGGTAGATAGCAATTTAAATGTAGTACTTTACTTGCTGTATGCCATTTTAAAAAGTGCTCTTTAGTCAGTGCACCAGGCTTACATTAAAACAATTAATTACTGTGTAAAAAATTATGATTAAAAAAATAAATAAAAGTGTATCATTTGGCCAGTAGCTGCCTTTCCATTACACAAACACAAAACTTTATAGAAATTCTAGGATTTTAGTATTCTAAAGTTCTTATCTTCTTTACGCATACTGTTGCAATTTTCAAATGGTAAAATACTAGAGAGGCAGCAGTACTTACTTTCTGGCTTTAGATTTCGGCTTTGTGTTTCTGCGTCTTGCTTTTCCTGCCTCTGCCATTCACTGTGCTTGTGTCTGTTCTCTAGTGCCCAAATTTAATTTAAATGGAGATTATTTGCATTGTGACAACACTTGCAAAGTAAAATAATAAATGAAGATGACTGCTTTCAGAAAATCCTAGAGCTGTGCACAGACAGAAGGCACATAAATACATTACAAAAAAATAATGGAGTTCATTGGAAGGTGCCTTTCTGGCACTCCAGGGGCCTGTTTCAGAAAGGAGGTTAAGTGTAAACTCTGAGTGAGTTAACCCTGAAATCAGGGAAACTCTGGGTTTTCCGTTTCAGAATGGGAGGTTTGTTAAACCAGAGTAAACAGAGTAAGTCAAACCCGTTTCTGAAAGAGCGGTAACTTATACTCGGAGTCAGTGTCCATGGTTACTTATGCTGTGTACCTAACCTGGTCGGGAGCAGGTTTTATTCTCTAAACTCAAGGTTTCTGCCGGTCCCCTCCCCTTTTTAAAGACAAAGCAGTATTTTTCGCTTTAACCTTCATTGCCCACAATTCCGTCACACAGAGACGATCTAAGTGACAAGAATGACTTGTTCTTTTTTGGAGGACCCAATAGACGAGGAGGCTGCATTAATTCATAGAGAATTACCACAACAAGAAAAAAAAAGATAAATAAAAAAAGAATCCCACAATGAATACATTCAAGTCACAATTTATTTGGTCTTCCTTATTTCCTACAAATTGAAAAGCAACAGTAAGAATTTAATATTCTCCCAAAACCTTTCTAGAATTCACCAATCACAATACACACCATACCTGTAGCTTGTGGTTTAGGATCTCAATTTTCAGATCTGACTTAAGGATCTGTGGATCTAAGTAGGACATCTCTTTATCAGTTTTCTCTATTTGTTTAATACAGTAGTGTGGGGTTAAATCCTGTTCATTCAACATGAATTCCATAGAATAACACTCTGGCATTTACTGTACGTCACTGAACTGTGTTCATCCGTGCAGAGGAGTTTGATGGACCCTCCTCCTCCTCCTCCTCCTCCTCCTCCTCCTCCTCCTCCTCCTCCTACATCCGTGACATGCTCAAATTTGACCTGATTGAATTGTGTTTTTATACTTCATTTTTAGCAGCTGCCATGTTCTTTTACTTCCTGCAGGATTGCATCTACATGAAAATGAAATCAGGGACATTGAATTAGATTAATGTAACAATTACTTTTTGGAAACACAATTTGCTAGTACTGCTTACTTTCTTAATCCAATATAAACCTATACCACTTGATCAATACAAGGGTAGACAAAAGTTCACTTTTAAAAACACAATTGCATGTATTAATATTAAACTGACCAACGTTTGCAGGAGGGGAAGGTTAACAAAAAAAGTCCTCTAAACATTACCGACGTTAAATGCATTTTTCCCCCAGATTGGTTCTGTACACTATGCAGCATTTCATGCAATTACACCAGGAATAACACTTCAAAAGAACACTGAAATAATTTAATAATTTAATAATAGAGGATCAAATAATTTAATTTCACACCTTACGCTATTTAAAAAGTTATTACAGCCAATATTTTATAGCAATGATTTAAATGCAAACTTATGCATTAACTTGAGCAGCTATGTTTTCCCACGCTAACAGTCTCTGTTTTGCAGATGCAGCGGTGGTGCTTTTCTTCTGGAATATGTGCTCATATTCACTGTAACTCTGCAGCAGCACGTCAAGTTCAGCTGGAGAAAAATATGCAGACCTCTTTGTTTCCACGGTTGCCATGGTGACTCGTAATATCTGCGCTCCATTGCCAATGGCTTCTTATGGTCGCGGTGCGCACGCTCAACTCTGATTCAGTCCACTCAGAGTTGATTAACCTAACTCCGATCAGCTTCTCTGAAACAGAAAACTCAGAGTTGTTAATCTCTCGGTAGACCAACTCAGAGTTCAAGTTCAACCTCAGAGTTGGTTGAACCTCCTTTCTGAAACAGGCCCCAGGACATCTTTTAAAACAACAATGAAACTAAACAATTACAAAAACATAATAGACGTGGTGAAAATGGTAGCTGCTGCTCCATTTATGGACTGAATGCAAGTTTCAATACACAAGTTTTGAGTATCAGTGTGAAAAGTGTAGCCAAAGGGATATGTCTGGTATCAGATTGAAGTCTTCCAGAATTCAGGAGGAAAAGAGCTGAAAGCTCTGCTCTGGAGCTCTGTAGAGCTGAGATGAGCAGAGGGGAGAGACAAATGGACAGAGGAAAAGAATCTATGCCTTTAGCAACCCTATCAAGACAAAAAAAACATCAATAAAAGACGTTATTAAGTTTTGCCTTGTTTGATAAACTTCAAACTTTATATGTTTAGTACTTTTCATTCGTCATTAAGCACAAAGTACTCTTCATAAAAGCAAATAAAATACTTATTGAAAAGTCTAAGTGTTCAAAAACAGAAAAAAGTACAGGATCATCGCACAAAATGATCATTCCTCCCTCCCCCAATCCTCCCTCCTCCCACCCAGTTATCCCCAATGTAACTCTGGTCGATTGTAATGCATACAATCAATGTTTTTGAAAATATGTTTTAAAAATCTGCTTAACCATTTGGTTGAGTGTAAACGAGCAAAAGGAAAATGTGGTATGGAAGAGCAAGAGTGTTTAATGACATGTCCTTATGTCCAGACTGCCCCTACGGGTTGAGATGAGCTATTTGCGAGCAAGAAATTGGGCAAATGTGTATGAAGCACGCAGGTAGCCCACACATCCATCACAATTATGAGTCCAAAATGTTCATGTACATTTTTTTTCCACAGGCATGCTGCTGGCAACAGGTCGCAGTGAACAGACACAACACGCAAAGGTAAGTTAGGATGAAGTTGTTGAGAAAAAGTAAGTATTTTAAACCCACCCCCCAATCCAGCAGACCGCACAAAAAGGCTGGTAATTCTATTCATGTGATAAGTGTGCACTCTTCGTGTGCAGGCTGACTGTTAGAATTGAGGAAATTAAACAACTGGGGTGTATTTTGTGTAAACATCCTACAGATGTACTATGATATACTATCTCATCCACACTCAGCATTTGCACACGTTCAGTAAGGAGCCAGTATGTGCACCTTACTAATGTCTAGAGTGGAGTAAGGTCACTGTGCAACGGCGACTTCCATTAGCCTAAAAATACTTCACTTACCACATTAAGTTTTATTTTCATGACGCCCATTGAGGCGGTGGTATGAGCCTCAACGGAAACGCACAACACATGTGCACTCCCCTTAAGGCCTTAGAACTACCCTTGCATGTGGATACCAGCTGTCAAATGTGTACAAGGCACGCAAGTAGCCCATTGAAAAAATTAAAGTCGTAGAACACTCAGTAAGTCCATAGAGCAGAAATGTTTGTGCATTTAAAAAAAAACAACTTTAAAATACACTTACCACACGCACAACAATGGTATGGTCCATGTTCATGACGTAGACCCATTTTCATTGAGCCTCAAGAGAACAGCAAGACATAGCTACACCCCCTTTAAGATGCAGCCACTCCTCTCTACGACCCTCCACTGCTCCAACTGTTGGGGCGTCTGGAATTGATGTGGGGATGATATGGGCAACTGGACAGATCAAGGCTTGAAGACAATGTTGTGAGTAAAACCAATGAGAAGAGAACAGCAACAATGCAGGTGAGAAGTAACAAGAACTGCAGCTTGGGGGGTGAGGAATGGTCAAAGGTGATGTTGTGTAGGTGTAATTCTGCAGACTAAGTCATTGTCTACGACTACCCAATACCAAAGAAATGAGGCCCAGTGCCCCCTGCCTCACAGTCAGTATTAAGGGATTGGATTTGGGGGGTTGAAGCACTGGATGGTTCCTTACCACAAGTGTGACTGAAGGTCACTGCTCCCCTAATTTCTTTATATCTCAATTCTTCTTGTTCCAGCTTTGCTTTGTAGAGAACCAATTTACCCAATATGATTTCACCATGTTCTATTCAAATATGGTTTATTTGCATTAGAAAAACACAGGCTGTGGAAAATATTCAATTGAATGGGCAAGAAAAACAGAATGAGTTAAAACATCCTCTGGAAAAGGGGGCAGATGTGTTGTTTCTTTAAGATTACATAGGTAACACCACCACAGCTGGATGGTAACACATACCCTACTGCCATGTTCTAAGTACCTGGTTTCAGGTGTGTTTAGCCAATCAGTCATGAGTAGGGTTTGGATATGTGGAAAATATGCAGACCCACCAGCGCTCAAGACCTGGAGTTGCCCATCCCTGATCTTAGTGAATGGGTCAGAAGAGTAACTTTATCACCACAACAGACCTGTACAAACAAATCTATTACAGCAGATGTTGCAGTGATCATCGTCTGTTCTAGATCCCAAAATTAATCTTCATGGAAAATTTACCTGAGGTTTTAAAACCACTAAAATTGTAAATAAATCAAACTGATTTTATTTCATTCATTACTTGATCACGCAGCGGTGTCCAATCTGGTCCCCACGTTCCACCAACCTGCTCCTTTCCATGTCCTGCGAATGAGTTGAATCGATTTACTGGACATTTCTGTGGCGAACCAAAGCTTGTAAACAAAAGCATGTGACAAAAGGTCTCTTCAGTCATTGGCCAGGAATTACATAGGCAGGGTAAAGCATTTGCCCAATTTGCAGTCCTTGCCAGGATACGTCACTTATGTAAACATAATATTTGACCAATTTTGAACGTCTGCATCAAGGTCAGGTACAACATTATGTACTTGCTACTTTGGTACAGTGATGGAATGTTGCAAGATGGTTATTGAGGTGTCGGCTGGAGTGTACGGTTCCACAGGTGGAAACACTCAGGACTGAAGGGGAAAGGTAAAACTCGAAACCAACAACAAAACAGGAAATACTACAAAATAAAACAGGAAGTAACTCAAACAGGCCTAAACATAAAACAACTAGAACATTAAAGCAAACAACCTAAAACCGTGAAAAAACCCAGTTGCCAAGGAAATTCAAAAATGTACTTTTGCCGATTTTTCCTAAAATTGCACAGACCTGTTTGTCATCTCCCGGGAACTAAAAAACTGGAACCGTTGCTATGGAGATAAAAACAACAGGAAAGCCGCCATTTCAAAAAGTTTTGTTTTTTCCCCCCGAATGAAAGTATCACATGCAAATCTGACCAGGGTGGCAAGGAGAGAGTGAGCATCTGCTCAACTAGTGAGGACGGATCCAAAAGGGGGTACACTATGTGGTAGCACTGAGGGCCATACAACACTGCTTGTCACTGTTGTCTGAATATTTATACCCAAATCCCCATGTAAATAATCAAAGTGTGCCTTGTTTATGTTGTTACATTGAGACATTTGTCTCCTGTGAAAAACAGAGTAGCATTTTAAAAATTTGTTTTGTAAAATTCAAAAACTAAAGTCTTTATTGGCACAATCCTAACTACTGAATAAAAAGAAATATGTCAATTAAATGTAAAATAATAATCAAATAAATTATATGAAGCTTCATAGAGAACAGTTCAAGGTGGCAGATGTCTAACATATTTAATTCCTGGAAGGATACAAATATCCTGTTGTGTAAAGCGGAGCATGTCCACCCTGTTATTCATTTTCCAAACCTTTCTTGGGTCACAGAGCTGCAGGTGCCTAACCAATTGTTGGGCAAATGCGGGGTACACCCTGGTCATGTTGCAAGTCTGTTGAAGGGCCACACAACCACACACATGCACATTTAAAATTCTATGAAGCAGGCTTTTGGACTGTTGAAGGATACTGGCGCCCCTGGAGAAAACCCGTGCATGGAGAACATGCAAAAATCCACACAGAAAGGACCAAGAGGGGATTCGAACCAGGGGCTTCTCACTGTGAGGCAAGACTGCCAACTATGACTCAACTGCCCATACCTAATACCTACATATGGCTTATAACTGGTGGGCTTAAACTGTACTGTTCAATATAAGGCCTCCATGTTCATTTAACTTGAAATTTTTACAAAATTTGAAATTTTACTTAATCATTGACACTCTATACAGTTCAAAGATTTTTAAAATAATATAAATAAAAAACACATAAAAAGTACAATAACCTAAAGAGTATCTCCAGCCACGAATGACACTAAAATGGAGTTATTTGGACATAACAAGGGGCGGTATGCTTGGCGAACAAAGAACACAGCATTCCAAGACAAACACTTCCTGCCCACAGCAAAATTTGGTGGCGGTTCCATCATGCTTTGGGGCTGTGTGGCCAGTGCAGGAACTGGAAATCTTGTCAAAGTTGAAGGTCGCATGAATTCCAGTCAGTATCAGCAGATTCTTACAAATAATGTTGAAGAATCAGTGACAGAGTTGAAGATGCGCCGGGGCTGGATAATTCAACAAGACAATGACCCTAAACACTGCTCTAATTCTACAAAGGCATTCATGCAGAGGAACAAGTACAATGTTCTGGAATTACCATCTCAGTCCCCAGACTTGAATATGATTGAAAATCTGTGGTCTGATTTACAGCGGCTGTCCATGTTTTGCAAAGAGGAATGGTCCAAAATACCTTCAACCAGAATCCAGGCCCTTATTGGAAGCTATAGGCAGCGATTGGAGGCTGTCATTTCTGCAAAAGGAGGATCTACTAAATATTGATAGCATGTTTCTGTTGGGGGGCCCAAATTCATGCACCTGTCTATTTTTGTTTAAGTAATTACAGCACAGTTTCTTTAAATCCAATAAACTTCATTTTACTTGTCAATATCACTGTGTTCATCTGCTATATGATATAGTTAACTGAAATTGATGATGACCAATGATTTATGAAGAAAAATCTTGAAAATGATGAGAGGTGCCCAAATGTTCTTATACCACTGTCAATGTAAAAGAAGTTGACTGGTTGGGTTGGGCGGCCCTGGTTCACACCAAACACTCAGCTACTCCACAAGTACAGATATGACTAAGGTTTTGACTAAAGCAAGTGTGCAATGCAAGTTCCTAAAGTCTTTTTGTAATATTAAACACCTACCCAGGGACTGCAGATGAAAAATAGCATTTGGGCTAATTCTGGTGCAGTGTAGCCATGCTTAGTACCAGCTTCAGTGGTTAGAGCGTTTGCCCTGTAACTGGAAGGTTGTGGATTCAAACCCAGGCAGAGTTGGCGAGTGAGTGAGTTTTATTTATATAGTGCATTTCACAGATAAAAACAGATAAAAGCGCTGAACAATTTAAAAAGAAACTTACAATACAGTAAAAGCAGATCAATTATATAAATAAATAATTTAATCACACCAAAGACTTTAAAAATGGGACCCAAAGCCTCCCTGCTTGACACTCAGCATTATGGGGTTGGATTGGGGGGTTGAACCACCAAATGGTGCCCATTTGTTCACCGCTGCTCACCCAGCCAGGGGATGGGTCAAATGCGGAGAACAAATTTCCCCATTGTGGGATAAATAAAGTCAACTTTTTTTATGTGCACTGTCCCAGATAAATAAATGGATAAAATAAATAAATAAATAAATGTGCAATCGTTTGATTGGTTTAAAACAAGTGTTACGAACCTTTTGAAACTTGCTGATACAGAAATATCTGCAGAAAACATGGGTATTCCTCAGAGAACAAACTAGCTGCAGAGCAAATGTATGGATTCCATAGCAAGGGCTGTCTTACTGAGCTGTACAGGGTGATCTAAGTGCGCAGCAATGAGTTTTTCTAACTTTAAAGACAAAGATAGTTGGTAAGACCAGGGCACTGGGTAGATTGAACCAAAAGTTTAACAAAATCAGTGTGCAATTCTTTTTTTCTACTGATGCATATATAGTAGCCCAGATTATGTCCCAAAAAAGCTTAATTACAAGTGAAGCTAGCATTACAAGTATGGTGTAAAACGCCCTTCGCTTTGACTTTACTACCCACTCCCTTCCTGCACCATGTTCACCGGGGCGTGGCCTAATCAGAACACAGAGAACTGATAAACTGCAAAAGGACACAACAATCAAAGACAGCACTACAATAGCAAAGTTCACAATGAAGAAGACATCTTCATGATCCCCCAATAACCCAGTCACCACAGCACAAAGCAGCCAAAGACAGCCAGTACCGGTGTTCCTGATTGTGATTACTGTCTTATTCTTCAGGCTCATGTACATGATGGGATGAACCACAGCCAAGTAGCGCTCCATACATGTCAGCACGTGATAGAAACTCTCTCCCAAAAATGTGAAGGTATACAGAGAAATACCCAACATTAGTATGCTAACATGGCTGCCAAAGACAGCACCAATGTTGAGGGTGCACCCAAAAACACCAAATAGCTCCATGCAGGACAGCTGGTAGGTAAAACAGTCGGAGTGGCTCATTGAAGAAGTGGAGCTTTTTCCATAACATTTCTGGAGACAGTGGCGGAGGACAAAAATGCAGGGTGGTAAGACAAGCAAGACGTAAGCCAGGTTGAATGTGATGAAGATGAAGCTGTGTTCTTTGATGAGGAAGCACTCCATGCCAAATGGAATGCCAAAATGACCTGCAGTGAAGTTCTGCTGAGGAAGGAGAACTTCAGTAATATTTCTGAAATAAAAAATAAATAAAACTAGTTCAACTTTAGAAATCAACACAGCGAGTGTGACTGCATTTGAAAGACAATATGCACTGCATATAACAAATCAACAACACTCCAACAGCAGTTGGGTGGGACAACGCCCTGTTGTGTTATGTTACATATTGTACAACCTATACCATATAAGACCCAAGAGCAAAAGTATGCTCTAAAATAATCAAAATAACCCTTCGAAAAACAGCTTCTGTTTATCATTTTCATAATCATTTTAGTTCAATTCATATTTATAAAGAAATTAAACACAGATTTTGTTGTTTTTTTAAACTGCCATATCAACTGCAAAAGGACAAAAGCAAGAATGGCAAGAATTTATTTCATAAAATATTTAATTTATTGAAAACAACAACTTTGTACAAATCATTATTATAAATTAAGAATTACTTACCCACTGTGTGAGCCATCCATTGCAAGCTCCAGAGGTGTTCCTGGTGTAATTTTACAAACTTCCTGGATGTTTGACCATGTTAAAAAAAACACAGATTAGACAGCAGAATGTGTGCTAATCACAAGAAATGAATCAAAAAGTGCTGCTCAGATGAGAAGTTCTTTGAGTGGAACAGCAGACTCTGCACATCTAAGCGTATCACTATTGTTAGGACAGAGGTTCCCGCATGTCTGTTTAGTATTTTTATGGAACTCTTTTCAAGATTGAAGCACTCAGCAAGTTTAACTGCAACCGTCTTTTAGCAGCAAATAATAGTTGAAATGAGTCGTCTGTCTTTGCATCTGTTTTTCTCCTTACTACGCCAAACAGTTCCCTTTTACTTTCAACACAAACCATGAATTCTCACAAGTAAATCAATCCCACATCCATGAAAGAAATATAAAAAACAAAAAGTTGTCAGATGATGAGTTTGTCCAGAAGAACAAAAAAAAAATCTACAAAGACCTTAAAGAGACGGGAGCTGACTTGCTGATGCTGCCAGGAGCAGGTGTGTATTAAATGAAGCTGGAAAAGATGAAGAGTAGCAAAAAAAACAGGAAGTAAATGTCAAAATAAAAGCACACACTGATGCAGGTTTGTTTGGTAATGTATTACACTGATATGCTGGCCTTGTTTGTTTTTTAAATTCAAATAAAGTAGATTTGAATTTCATTTGAATGAAGACAGAAATATATGAGGATTTCAGCAATAAATCAGAATGATTGAGGAGATTCCATAGAGCAAAAGCACAGAGAAAAGAAGGTCAGACGAAAGCCACAGTGGGTTTTCACTCCGTGTTCTGTTAATGAATTATACCCAACTCCATGTTCCATTTTTCACTACAAAAACATTGGAGTTTAAAAAAAATGTGAGTAGGTACTTAAGACATCTAACAATTACAGGACATTTCTAGTCATTGTACAGCTTTAGCTATTGGAATCAGTGATCTAGACTAAGTCTTTGCACTGGTTGCACTTTTTTTTTCGTTGGTGCAGCAGCATGAAGGTTTGGTGCAACTTCCTTTTCATCCACATTGCATTTAACTTGGCAGTTTTACACGGTCACTTTCCCTTGTTTTCGCTGAAAATGATGAACTTACAAACTGGTAAACAAAAAGTCCTCAATTTAAAACAAAGTTCTACAATAATGATTCATTACATGAAAATGTTGGTTTTAAAGTCCCACTCCAATTAAAATCATACTTTTGGTGTGTTTAACATGTTCTTGTAGCATTTTCTCACATATAAAAAAGCATTTAACATTTAAACTGCATCTCAAAGCAAATAAAAACACTGTTTGAAAAAGCTCAAATTTGAGACACAGCAAGAGAAATGGGTGGACCAAAATCTCCCTGCATTGCCCCATTTTCACATGAATCCATGTGGGTCAACGCAACACTTTTAACCAGAAAGTGTTGGTTATTACTCTCAGTGCAGCCTTTCCTGACAGTTTGTTTTGTCCCTCAGGAATGTCTTCGTCATCTAATAGTGATGTCCTTGGACTTGGACGCTTATCCAACAGCTCTGACCTTTTTCTAGACATTCAGTGCTTCATTTCTCCGCCGAGCTCCTTCGTTGTCACCGGGTTTTTCATCACCAACATCCTCGTCCTACTTCCTCTCTGCATCTTCGTCCTTCATCATGGTCTGAAGCAACACCAACAGAGACAGTCGTCAATGAACAACAATGACTGCCTCACCTACCACATGGTCACCATTGAGCTGATTGGCCTTTCTGGATGTTTCCTCATGTGTTGTGGCATCCATACGGATCATGTTAACCTTTTTATGGTGGGGTTTTATTGTTATTCTTTCACTTGCTTTGGACAGATTTTCTTCCACCTTCTGACCTGTCTGGACCGGTACCTGGCCTGGTTCATCCCGTCCTCTACTTAACCCTGAAATGTGACAGAGGGATCAGAATCAGGAACGCCAGCATTGCATGTGCCTGGCTCATTTGCTGTGTTGTGACTGGTTTATTGAAAGAAAATATTTACATGAACTTAAATTTCTCTATTTTGACATAATCTTTATTGATTGTGTTCTCCTGCAGCATTTCTGTTCTTTGTGTTTTGATTCGTCCCTCTGCAGCCAATCAGGCAGTTGGGAAGAAAAGAGCGGACCAGTCAAAGCTGAGAGCGTTCTGTACCATTATGGTCATACTGGGAGTGCTGCTAGTTAGATTTACACTAAGCTTGTTTTGGAGCATAATGTTTGTTACTCAAAAGATCTTTGACTGTCTAGTAATGACATTTGATGTTTGGTGTAATCAGTGTTACCTCTGTTGTACATACACAAAGAACATAAATGAGGACATGTTTAACTCAAACTCTGTTTGGTGTGATTTTGTAAAAGATAAATGGTAACGCTTTCTTTTACAGTACAGTACTTACAGTGTACTTAAGTGGTATTTACATGGTACTTATTGTGTAACTACTGGGTACTTTCAGGGTACCTACATGGTACTTTCTTGGGACTTTACTGGGTACTTACATGGTACTTTTTATGGAATTTACTGGGTATTTACATGGTACTTTTTATGGAATTTACTGGGTATTTACATGGTACATTTTGTGTCTTATCTGTACTTACATGGTACTTACCATGTATTTATGTGGTACTATTTGGTTCATACCTATGTGGTACATACTGTGTATTTATAATATACTTACTGGGTATTTACATGTTGTGCAAAGGTGTCTTTTGTGGTACTTACCACATGTATGAACAAGGTAAGTACAAATAAAGTACCTTGACCTTTAGGTCTGCACTCGCTGCATGTTTCATGGTATGTACTATGAATTTACCCCAGAAACTACCCCTTTAGTACACTGAAACTGTACTGTAAAAGAAAGTCAGCCCTATTTCCACTCAACTACATGGTACTTTCATTACTAAATACTGGGTATGTTCACTTGAATATTACTTGGTACTTACCCCTTAAGTACAATGGAACTGTACTGTAAAAGAAAGTCAGCCCTATTTCCACTCAACTACATGGTACTTTCATTACTAAATACTGGGTATGTTCACTTGAATATTACTTGGTACTTACCCCTTAAGTACACTAAAACTGTACTGTAAAAGAAAGTCAGCCCTATTTCCACTCAACTACATGGTACTTTCAGTAGTAAATACTGGGTATATTCACGTATTACCTTCCCATACAATACTAACTTGTTGGTAAAGGTCAAATAACTGCATTGTAAAAACATATTCCTACTTCTTGTAACATGAGGCAAATGTAAAGAGAAACAATACAGCAGTGAAAACAACAATCTTTAATATGAAACACTTCTGCAGCATACAAAGTGTCATCACAATGAAATATGTTTTAAGTACAAAACAGTACAAAGGAGCATTCCAAAAAACACATTATTGGCCTGAGAGTCGTGTTTTTTGTCCGTCAAAATTCCATCAGCAGATTTTGGTAACGATGCAGGACTTCTTCAGGGTTTGTAACTGCAAGAAAATTCACAATAAAAGCTCAAATGAACATAAAAAGCACAACAACTTTGATGAAGTACAAAATATATTTTACTTATTTAATCATTTCTGTAAAGAGTTTGATAAATCTCTGTGAATTCCTTATTTCTTTGACTGCAATGCTTGAAATTAATCAATTATCCTCATTTATAAACATGATAGATTATTCACAACTTTATATTTCAGTTACATAAACAAAAACAACAAAAAAGAAATCAAAGAAAAAAAAATCAAAATTGCCATAAAAAAATCTAATTTGTTTAGACAAAGAATGTCAAAGTAATGTTTTAATTGGCAATTGCTGTGTGTATTTCTTGTTTATAAATATTATTCGCACCTACAATTTGCATTAGCATCAAACACATGGCAGTGTAAACGAAAAGGAAAAAAAGAAATGAATAGGCAATTTCAAAGTCAACACAGTTATTCAAAAATATGTTTTAAATATTCAAACAGTTACCTTTACTGTTGGGTGGTGTTGTCTCTATCATATTTGATAAAATAAATAAAAATAAAAAAAAACGGAGAAAGAAAAGAAAATGGGGAAAATGCAGTTAAACTCTACATTCATGTAAATAATATGTCCACTTGGTGGATTTAGTTTACTTTAGCTTACTCTCATGTGGCTTCACGGGTTCTTCTGGGATGTCTTCTTCACCGTAGCTGATCTAAAGCGGTAAAAAGACGGAAGTACGTCATCATTATTTTAAAAATAAACGCCTTTCTTTGATTTTCCCAGAAAGACATGCGCTCAAACGTGCACTGAACAACAGACTTCATCATTTAGGCTACGTGCTAGTTTTACAGGTGCTCCTCTCCTGGTAAGTAACAACAATGTTTGTAGATTTTCATTACAAACTTTGAAAAGTTATACATTTTGAAATAACTGAAATTATTGCAGTAAAGTAGCAGACATGCTCTGACGTCACGTTTCAAACACTGAAAGAGCGGCTTGAGATCACGAGGTTAGCTTCTTTATAAAGTTTGATCAGTTTAAATATTTACATATAATTTATCCAATATTTACAAAAACACTGGCTTACCTGCCAAATGAAGAGAAATTCAAACTGTTGCACGCGCCTCGAGGCTCTCAGGATTAATGCACGTTCACGTTGTCATGCTGCATTCAAGTGCGCTGGGAATTTGCAACTTTGCTCGCCCCGACCTACTTAACAAAAGCCCACACTCTGGGTGTTTTTAGTATTAAAAGTAAATATTTACCTTGTTGTTTTACATATTTTCCTGACATTATATAATAAAACAAGTTAATGTTTAGAACAATATTTAAAAAAAGTCAAGTTTTGAATAAAAATCTATCATGTTTATAAATGAGGATAATTGATTAATTTCAAGCATTGCAGTCAAAGCAATAAAGAATTCACAGAGATTTATCAAACTCTTTACAGAAATGATTAAATAAATAAAATATATTTTGTACTTCATCAAAGTTGTTGTGCTTTTTATGTTCATTTGAGCTTTTATTGTGAATTTTTTTGCAGTTACAAACCCTGAAGAAGTCCTGCACCGTTACCAAACTCTGCTGAAGGAATTTTGACGGACAAAAAACACGACCCTCAGGCCAATAATGTGTTCTTTGGAATGCTCCTTTGTACTGTTTTGTACTTAAAACATATTTCATTGTGATGACACTTTGTATGCTGCAGAAGTGTTTCATATTTAGGGCCCGAGCACGGAGTGCAAGGACCCTATTGTATCTGTTAGGTTTATTATTAGGGCCCGAGCACGGAGTGCAAGGACCCTATTGTATCTGTAAGAGTTATTAGGGCCCGAGCACGGAGTGCAAGGACCCTATTGTATCTGTTAGGATTATTATTATTCTTTTTCTTCCGACAAAAGAGTCGCCTTTTTGAGGCCTTTAACATACCCCAAAACTCACCAAATTTTGCACAAACATCAGGAGTTGCGAAAAATTTCGTATTTTATAGGAAATTGGCATGGATGCACAAAAATGGCTCGACAGCGCCACCTACAATGACTTTTGTCCCGAGCCCCCGCATATGCTTCAACGTACAAGCTTGATTTTTTCAGGACATGTTCATCAGATGGAAACCTACAAAAAAGTCTGCTGGTACCAAGCTGTTAGTCGCACAGGAAGTCTGCTATATTGATGTCAATATGTCATTTTTGCTGTATTTTGGACATTTGTAGGCCTCGCTCTAGAACGAACTCCTCCTAGAGATTTGTGAATAATGACTCCAAACTTTGGTTTTGTAAACTAGACCCATGTCCGATGTTAAATTGCAAAGCTTTTAAGTTTTTACGGATGTTTGTGACCATGGCGGCGCGTCGAACTTGGAGGTCATTTCGAAAACACGCCATGAAAAGAAAAATGGCCATTATTCAGCCATGCAAAATCCAATTTGATCCAAAATTGATGTGCATGATTGTAGTCTGACTCTGAACACTTTAGAGGTGGAAAAATCCAGAACAGGTGTAGCGCCACCTGCTGGCAACAGGAAATGACATGTTTTACTTGGAGCATCACTGCTCCAAGTAGGATGAGCCGACACACCTCAAAATGACGTCCACCTGTTGAAAAGCCATTGAAGTTTACTCTGATAAAAAGCCATAACTTTCAATGCGGGGGTGTGGTCGTGACAGAGCGGCGAAGTTGGGCATCTCGCCATGCACACAAAAGTTGCTCTCACGTGCACATTCCTTGTCCAATCTAACTGAAATTCGATGGAGGTGATGAGACTTCTATTCTGAACCCATGGATATGATAATCGTGGACAAGCTCCATAGCGCCACCTAGATATTGACAAATACATTTTATGTCATATTCTGAGCTATCTTTTCTCTGTGCTTTGTCCGACGTTCATAAAATTACAACAGGAGATATTCACAAAGGTCTTCTCTCATCGTTTAAAGTTTCATGGGTGTACACCTGACGGTGCCTGCGCATGCCACCGCCAAACAGGAAGTGATTGATTGCGTTCAGTCAGATAATTAAAAATTCATAAAAAATCAGCCGTTTGTATCACAAGGCTGAGATTTCAGAATGAGATGCCTCTTTACATATCTCCAACTTAGATATACAGCACTCGCATGGGTGCACAAAAACGGCTCAATAGCGCCACCTACAATGTTTGTTTTCGCGAGCCCCGCCATGTTCTTTAACATACAAGCTTGATATTTACAGGACATGTTCATCAGATGAAAACCTACAAAAAAGTCTCTTGGTACCAAGCTGTCAGTTGCACAGGAAGTCTGCTATATTGGTGTCAATATGTCATTTTTGCTGTATTTTGGTCATTTGCAGGCCTCGTTCTAGAACGAACTCCTCCTAGAGATTTGTGAATAATGACTCCAAACTTTGGTTTTGTAAACTAGACCCATGTCCGATGTTAAATTGCGAAGCTTTTAAGTTTTTACGGATGTTTGTGTCCGTGGCGGCGCGTCGAACTTCGAGGTCGTTTCGAAAACACGCCATGAAAAGAAAAATGGCCATTACTCAGCCATGCATAATCCAATCTGATCCAAAATTGATGTGCATGATTGTAGTCTGACTCTGAACACATCTACAGTGAAAGAATGTGGAAAAAGTGTAGCGCCACCTGCTGGCGAGAGGAAATGACATGTTTGACTTGGAGCATCACTGCTCCAAGTAGGATGAGCAGACACACCTCAAATTGACGTCCACCTGTTGAAAAACTATTGAAGTTTACTCTGACAAAAAACCATAACTTTCTAATCAGGGGTGTGGTCGTGACAGAGCGGCAAAGTTGGGCGTCTCGCCATGCACACAAAAGTTGCTCTCACATGCACATTCCTTGTCCAATCTCACTGAAATTCAATGGATATGATGAAGCTTCCATTCTGAACCCATGGATATGACAACTTTGGACGAGCTCTATAGCGCCACCTAGATATTGCATGGGGCACATTCTTTCCTGTATTTTCTCTGTGCTTTGTCTGATGTGCATGAAATTAAAACTGGAGATACCCAGAAGGGTCTTCTCTCATCATCTAAAGTTTCATGGGTGTACACCTGACGATGCCTTCGTACGCCACCGCCAAACAGGAAGTGGTCGATCGTGTTGCAGTCATAGAAAAAAGCTTCATATAAGTCAGCCGTTTATTCTCAGGAAGCTGAGATTTCAGAGTTAGATGCGTCTTACAAAGCTCCACGTTGGATAAGCAGCACTATAGGGTCTACGCAAACATTTAACCACCTTAATCATCCTATTGTGCTGAAAGCAACTTTTTGGACATTTTGACTCAAAGAAATATTTTTATCTTAACTTCTGTTTAGGCTATCAGCACCAAAATAAAAAAAAAAATATATATAAAATTAACTGGTCAACTCTAGGATTTTATTTAATCTTACATCCTCCAGCCTTTCCTCGGTCTCCCCTGCTGCAGGAGTGGAGTCCCCCCCCCCCCGACTGTGTGCTCACATGTAAATTAGCCAGGAGTGGCAGACAAGAATGAGAATTTAGAGAGCCCAGTTCAACACTGAAAGACTGCATTTTCCTTTGTTTTGTTTGTCTTTTATACATCTTTAGCACTAATCATTGCTATTTTATTCATCCAAAATACAATTAACTTTATATTTTATCTTTTCTTTTTTTTTTTTTTACAAACAAAACATATGAATGCGCTCCAAAACAAAACCCAGCCTCAGTACACTCCTACAGATGTAACATCAGACAGTAAATGTCTCTTTTATGCTTTTTTAATCAATGCTGCAACTTCTTTTCCTTTTTATACATCCAATGAAATTAAACTACGACAACAAACACAACATATAGCAAATGTCTCTAAGAAGATTGTGTATATACAATATGTACCACCTTTAAACACCAAAGAAATAACAAATCTTTCTAATAAAATCACAAAAAATGGAACAAAAAATGTAAAACCCAAATTAGAAATTGCAATTATAAAAAGATCATTTTTTCAGCAGCTTTAAAAAAAAAATCACCAATTTAACTTTTCTGTGGGTGAAACAAAAAAGTCCAGAACAATGTAGCCACTTCTCCAAAGTCTCTGTCACCTTCAGTTTTAAACAAAGTCTGTGAACATCCACCATACATTGGTCACATGTACTCAGAGTCCTGCTAAAAGTGCACAATTGTAAAAGGGTCTTTTGTATAGACAACTGTTTGGTTGCTTAGAGCTTTAAATATAAAACAATGCTTTTTTTTTCTTTTTTTTTCTAACTTGTCCTGTCCAACAGCTGGGCAAACAGATGAGAGCTGAAGGCCTCTTATGTTGGACATATTTAACTTTAACAACAGGGGTTATTAATCTTCAGACAAACCAGAGGAATGTCTGAATAAACCCCTTTTGGAATCCAGGACAAACTTTATTAAATTCCATCAGATTTGAACATCTTTGGTGTTGGACCGGACGGAAAAGGAAAGGAGGGAAGAAGAGAGAGGGATGTTAGAGAGGAGGGGGGATAGTAGGGTGATTAAAGGAGAGGGGGGGATAAAAGCATGAAGCAGCCTTAAGCAACAACTTTACTGGATATTTATCATTACGGTGAGGATCACGTGTAATACAAATCTCAAAGGGCGGAGCCTGTCCACACACACACTCAAATGCTACAAACACACCTGCTAGCCGCAAAAAAGTCCACATGTTAACATGAACACAATACAGATATTGTTCACACACGCATACTTATGCCTTCAAACCAACTAGTGCGAAATATTTCATTCAATCACACAAACTACCAGTGTAAAGGTGAGCTAACACCTGTGCTCAGGTGAGTCTTTATGTTCTTCTAAATGGATGATGGAATGTGAAAAGAAGGAGGGAGAGTGACCAGCCACCCCACAACAAGACCCCCGCCGCAGCAGCAGCGGCAGCCAGAACCCCCCAACGCCACACGGCAGCAGGCAGAGAACAACCGCCCCCCAGGCGACCGCATCCGCCACCCAGGCCAGGGCCAGCAGGACCACCACGAGGCCCCCAGAGCCAGAGAGCAGGGAGGCATGGGGGGAAGGAGAGCGCTGCCCCAGCCCAACCAGGAGAGCAGCCCCCCCCGCCGCACCGGGAGGGTCCAATGCGGGGCCCCACCCGAGAAGATTGCCCACAGCCCCACACGCGCACCTCATCACCACCCAGGAGATCCGGGCATCCCCCCGCCCCAACCCCAGGTACGAGCCAGGACCCCCCAAGGGAGACCCGCTCCGCACTCCATGCAGCTACCCACCCGGCCCACAGTTGGTTCAGGAAGGAGCAAGGCAGGGGCCGGCCCCGCCCAGGAGGGGGGCACCCCGGAGAGAGGGGGGGGGGCCACAAGGAAAAAACAATGATAAAAACAATGCTTTTATATCACTTAGACACAGATGGAGAACCATATTAACTGGATTAGTAACAGGGTGGCATGTTTAGGTTTAATTAGGTTAAAAACTTACATCACTAGACAACATGAAGCTGTTCATCACATTATTGACCTAAACATGTAAACACATGCTTGGCTCTGCAGTTAGGAAACGTTTTTTGGGAATCTCTTTATTCCAGGAGCCAGCTTGGCCATAGGAACATCCCCACAGCACCCACCCAGACTGGGACAGCAACGGGGTCCACTTCACAGCCGGGAGGCTGCTGTATTTAACTTCAGCTATCCCAGCAAGGGCGACAACTGCAGCAACATCCACTGACCAAGCCGGCAAGCTCTGGCAGAAAAGATCCCCACAAGAAACACTGGCTCAGGCAGGCTGTTCCATAAAAACAATATAGTTTTGCCATTGCCTTGCAGCTCGCAGTTCAAGTGGTTTAGTTTTCCAGTAATATCAGTCAAAAATGCAAGTTCAGATTCACCAAATTCATATTCACCATATTCAGCAGACATCTCCTCCAATAGCACCTTGAAAATCCTGTGCTGTTTTGCTTTGCAGCTGAAGTTGTTTATGATTTTCACAATAAGAGTCATTATGTGTCCAGAGCCAATCACTTCTGCACATAAGGCCTGCTGGTGAATGAAGCAGCAGTAATGCAGACATTTTGGAAAGTCTGGGTCAGCTTTACAGTGAGTGATGAAACCTGTTTGTCTATTGATCATAGCAGGAGCCCCGTCTGCAGTCACTGCTACCAGCTTTACTAATGGTACCTTTTTCTGCACAAAAACTCCTTCACCATGTTATACATTTCAACTCCTCTTGTAGTTGTCTGTTAGGGCAGATGTGTCAAGAGTTCTTCTCTTGTGGAAACCAAAAGCTATGCTGTACTGTTGCCGTCCACAGACTCATCACACTGGACATTAAAGCACCTGCACTTTGCAAGATCCCGGTCCACCTGATCGGCCAAGTTATCAGACATAGCTGACACTTGTCTAGACATTGTAGTGAAAATTAGATCAGTTCCATTTTTCTCATCCTTAGGTACAGTGTTAGTAATTATCATCATTGCTTGATTGACACCTTCTTAAAAAATGCCTTCTTCTTGATGAGAAAACGAGCAAGTCTAATCAAGGCTTCGGTTGAAGATTTTTTTTTTCATGCTATATGCAAAAGTGTCTGTCCTTAAAGCCAACAGATTACAGCCCCCCCCCCCCCCCACACACACACACACACACCGACATGCTGCTATCATGTTAAATGTAGCTTGCAGCTCCAGAGACCAGAAGGAAGAATGAAGCCAAACGGTTCGAGCAGGGCGTTGCTCGTGGGGCGGTCGCCCGTGCTCGGGCCCGCTAAATGCTACTTGTTAGGGCCCGAGCACGGAGTGCAAGGACCCTATTGTTTTTCGAATGTTTATTATTATTATTATTATTATTATTATTATTATTATTATTCTACCGGAAAAGTGGCCATTTTGAGGCCTTTAACATACCCCAAAACTCACCAAATTTGGCACACACATCAGGAGTCGCGAAAAATTTCGTATTTTATAGGAGATTGGCATGGGTGCACAAAAACGGCTCAACAGCGCCACCTACAATGACTTTTGTCCCGACGCCCCGCATATGCTTCACGTACAAGTTTTGATTTTTCAGGGCATGTTCATCTGATGGAAACCTACAAAAAAGGTCTGTAGTACCAAGCTGTCAATCGCACAGGAAGTCTTCTATATTGGTGTCAATATGTTCATTTTTGCTCTATTTTGGACATTTGCAGGCCTCCTTCTAGAACGAACTCCTCCTAGAGATTTGTGAGTAATGACTCCAAACTTTGGTTTTGTAAACTAGACCCATGTCCGATTGTTAAATTGTGAAGCGTTTCATTTTTACTTTTGTGTATGACCGTGGCGGCGCGTCAAAATTGGA